>CM076570.1:289468613-290123098 GCA_034641835.2 Pinus albicaulis | reverse complement strand
TTATATTCGAACTGCAACATGAGATTCTTCTTAGTTAATACCTTCTTGATTTCTAGCATAGTCTCGATTTTGTCTTAAATTTCTAATTATTCTAACTCCTGCCTATTTTTGGAGTTTAAAATTTGATGAGATTTGTGGCTTCAATTGGTTTTTCTTCCATCTTTTCCCTGATTTGTTCAATGGTTTCTCTGAGTTAGCTCATTCTACTTGAAAATGATCTACATTGATGGCCAAATCTCATTCATGGAGTTGTTTATGTCTATCCATATATTTTCCTTAGCCTAGGCTAAGTTATGAGCCATGGTATTTTATTATCCTAAATTTTGTATCCTTTGAGTAAGTCTATGAGATTTTTGTACTTCTTCCATATGAGATTTCCAAATCCTTGATTTCTGTTCTTGTAGGGCCTTTACTTGTTCCTGTAACTTTTGGATTTCCTCCCCCTGTATAGACATGTCTTCCATATCTTTTACCATCTTACTAGAGGAATTTGAAGTTTGTGAAGGAGGTTTTGGTTATGTAGAAACCTCTTATGTTGTTGATGTAGCCATTCCAGTTTATCCTATCATTGTAAGGGGTACTGCATCAAGTGGGACTATAACTAGTTGTGCAATCTATTCTTTTTCTTTGATTAGCTTGTCCATTTTGATTTCCATGTTCCTGATTTGTGCATTTTATTCCATAATCAACCTGAGCATATCCTATTTTTTCCTTTCTATCTCACCTATCTCTTTTGTATGTGGATCCTCAGTTGCTGAAAATTTTAGTTGTTTTCTTAGTGTTGTTATGTCAGGATTCTTCTTTCAAATTATTTCTTCTACTGCCTTAACATTACTTGGCTCATATCCAATTTTTATGACCAAGTCCTCCAAGGATTTTATCTTTTTATCCTTTTCTAAAGAAGAAATATTTTCAATTTTCAATCGGGACTACACATTGGTGAGGGATACCTATAATTTAGAAGTTTTCATTGTAGTGTTTTATAGTGTAGAGCATATCATTTCCCTAGTCTACCTGTGCATCTCCATCTGATCAATAGGATGGATATATTTGGCATCAAACTCAAATCTAGTTTTCTTGTAATCAACTCGTGATTCAGGGCAGGGGACATTTGCCTGAAATAATGCCATCTACATTCTTCCTTTCTCAGTGTTGAAGGCTGACAAGAGTCGGTGTTGGGTTGTAGTATTTTGTTTCCAAAACATAGCATAAGTGTTAACTTTGAGAAGCTCATTATTATTCTTTATATCCTTATATTTATAAAAAGTACTTGGCCTTGTTTGTCCCTGAATCAATTATGATGGACGATTTTTTGAAAGTGAGATGATGGAGATCCTGTGAAAATGCTATATGGATTTAGTGAAGTATGTGGAATTTTTAGTACTATGGTAGCTTTCCCTCCCCCCTCTTTGAAAAAGTTCTCTTAGGATTTTTCTTTTTTTTCTTTCTCTAGATCTTAATTCTTTGGCTGAAACCTTTGTGACTGTAGGAGAGTCTTCTTCCCTTGGACTTTTATCCACTTTTTCTTGTGGTGTGGGAATCTGTGAAGTAGTTGTAGATAGAACCTTCTCTTGTGCTTCTTATAAACTATTTTCTTTCCAATCTACTTGGTTCATATACTTTTCAATTTCGGTGTTATGAAACCATCTCACAAAATAGAAGAAAATATAGATCAACGCCTTAGAAATCAACCTCTTCGAGGGGTAAACCTCCTTTACATTACATAAATGAACAATTATTGGATGATTCAAATGAAAAAACCTCCTTTACATATATAGGAGTCCATGGGGTTACAATATAATCCTGTACGACCTAACAATAATAATGTAAAGGCACAACAATAACAATAGTGGGATTTTATCGGGCACAATAATAACAATATGGGGACTATAGGGGTACACCAATAACAATAAGGGGGCTACACTAAACACCAATAAGGGACTACACTAGTAATATAAGGACCTAGCATGCCCATCTCCTTCAAAATGGTTTTTTCCTCAATGTTTGAATAGCTATGGATTCTTCTGTATAAAATTCTCATTCTCCCAAGTGGAATTTTCAATGGGTAAGTTCTTCCACTTGATGAGATACTCTGAAATTGATCGATTCTATAGGTGTCGAGTTCTTGTTTCCGTGATTGCTTCAGGTTCCAATATTATTTTTCCTTCCTCATAAAGTTCTACAAATATTGTTTGAACTGGAATTTTGTCACCTATAACTTTATTTAAGCATGGAACATGGAAAACTCGGTGCACTCGAGAAGAATCAGGAAGCTCCAATTTGTATGCCATAGTACCAATATTTTTCAACACCTTGTAAGGACCATAGTACTTTGGTGATAATCTATTATCCTTCTTATCTTGCTTGAGGGAATTTGTTTCTATGGTTGTAACCATTAAAATACCCAGTCTCCTCCATCAAAAATTCTCTTGCGACGATGTTGATATGCCTGTTGTTTCATTCAATTTTTTGTTAAATTTAGGTTATCGTTTAAGAGTTAGAGAACTTGTTTTTGATCCTCAATGTGATATTCCATTGGTTGAACCTTAAAATTTTCTCTTAAAGATGATGTGATGGATGGTGGATGATATCCATAAAGTGCCATAAATGGGGTCATTTTTTCTACAGTATGGAAAGAAGCGTTATACCACCATTCAACCAAAGGTAACGACTTGACCCATTGTGTTTGATTATCAGATACAAAACAATGAAGATATCCTTCTAATAATTTTTTCACTATCTTAGTTTTCCCGTCTAATTGAGGATGAAAAGATGAACTATGAGCTAGTTGAGTACCCAAACAAGAAAATAATTTCATCCAAAAATTTCCAGTGAAAATGGGATCTATGTCACTTATAATAATATTTGGGTTTTTGTGTAGATTTTGAATTGTTTCCATAAATGCAATAGAAACTGTACTTTCTCTAAATTGATGAGATAATGCACAAACGTGTGCATAATTATTAATAATTCTTCCATTCCTCCCTTAGTTTGATTATCCAATCTATTTGGATAATAGAAATGGCACAAAGCAATTCTTCCACCTCCTCACCCCTTCTTGAGAGTGCATCTGCAACAACATTTAGCTTCCCTTTTTTGTAAATGATTTCAAATTCATAACCCAACATATTTGTGACCCATTCTTGCTGCTCTTTTGAAGATAGTATTTGTTCCAAAAAGTATTTAAGACTATCATGATTAGTTTTTACCTTTAAGTTTCTTCCCATTAGTTAAGGTCATCATTTCTTTAGTGCACGTAGTATTGGAAACATTTCGTTCTCATAAATATATTTCTGTAAATACTTTCCTTGGGTTTGAAGACTTTCAAAAGCAATGGGTCATCCTTATTTCATTAAAACAACACCATTTCCATTTCATGAGGCATCAAATTCCACAATAAAGGTTTTTGTGAAATGTGGCGTAGCTAAGACCGGTGCTAGGAATATTTCCTCTTTAAGATGTTCAAAGGCCTTAGTTGCTTCAGGAGTCCATGAAAATTCATCTTTGTTTAATAATTTTGTTAGAGGTGTTTCTATTTTCCCATAATTCTTAACAAACTTGTGATAATACCCTGTTAACCTGAGAAATCCTCACAACTTCTTTATGGTTGTGGGGACTTTCCATTCCTTAATGGATTTAATTTTTTTAGGGTCTAGCTTAACACCCTCTTGAGATAAAATATGGCCCAAATATTCCACCTCTTTTACTGCAAAGAAACATTTTGAGGTTTTTGCGTATAATTGTTTCTCCTCCAATATTTTGAGCACCATGTCAACATGTTGAACATGATCAAACATGTTGTAGATTAGTATATCATCAAAAAATACTAACACAAATTTTCTAAGGAAGCGTTTGAAAATTGAATTCATCAACCCTTGAAATGTAGAAGGTGCATTGGTAAGGCCAAAAGGCATGACCAAAAACTCATAATGACCCTCATGAGTTCGAAATTTTGTTTTCAGAATATATTCAATCTTCATTCCAATTTGATGATATCCTGAAGGGGGATCCAACTTGGTAAAATAAATTTCTCCATGTAATTCATCAATCACAGGAAAGGGAAATTTATCTTTAATAGTGAGATTATTGAGCTCCCTATAATCCAGACACATGCACCATGATCCATCCTTCTTGTGCACCAATACTACTGGAGCAGAGAAAGAACTTTGAATAGGTTGAATTATACCAGCCTCTAACATTTTCGCAATCATACATTCAATTTTGGTCTTTTGGAGATAAGGATATATGTAAGGCTTGATGTTTGGAGGAACACTTCTTGGAATCAACTGAATAGAATGATAATGATCACGAATAGGTGGGAATCCTTTGGGATTTTCAAACACCTTGGAATGATTGTCCAAGAGTTTTTGGAGCTCTGGAGAAATAGATGATTTTGATGTTGGAACATCTAGTGATCATAATTATGAAATTATGCCTCCTTGTTCTTTCTTCAAAATATTTCTCATGAAATTAGAGCTTATTATATTTCCGGACTTCCTTGTGATACCCCATAATTCAAATTCCTTGCCTTCTAAAAAAAAATTCAAGACAATTTCTTGAAAATTAAAAGCTACCGTCCCCAAATATTGTAACCATTGTACTCCTAGTACAACATCAACACCTCCCACTGGAGTGGAAAGAATTGGGATATTTAATACATATTCCCTCATGGTTAGCTTGATATTATGGCATTTTCTAGAGAAATTTAGAGTTCCTCGATTTGAAACCATCACTTGACACTCTAGTGATGTGTATAGGAAGTAATTCAATTCCTTGGCTACCTTAAAATGAATAAAATTATGGGTACTGCCCGAATCAATCAACATTATTACATTTTTCTTATTGATATGTCCTTCTATATTGAGAGTTTTAGGAGTGTTAATTCCTGCCAATACATTACAAGATATGGTCAAACTCATTTATTATTTTCTTATGGTTGGTTCATGGTGTATATCCTCTTCTTTTGAAGCTTCTTGTTCATTTTCTTCATCCTCTTCAAAATCTATGTAAAATAATTTCTTCTTAGCAGACTTATGACCTTTAGTGTATTTTCTATCGCAAATGTAGCAAAGCCCTTTTTCCGTTTTTTCTTCCAATTGTTGTGGTGTCAACCTTGTAGATTTTGGAAGTCTAGGAGTAGCAACACTTCCATATTTATAGATGTGAGTGGTAGGCTTCCTTGTCTCCATAATATTACTTCCAATTTTTCTTGCCAACCTGAATGCCTTCTCTAATGAATTAGGTTCCCAAAGGTCAACCTCATGTGGGATGTTATCCTTTAAATCCCCTATGAAGACATCAATCATTTGTTCCTCTGGAATATCAGTTACCCTTATATTCAATTTTTGGAAGTCCTCAATGTGCTCCACCATTGAACCCTTTTGTTTGAGATTTATCAATTTGCTAAAGAAGGTTTTGATCTTTGAATCCTCATAATGTGCTATCATTACTCCATAAAAATTGACCAAGCGAAATTTTTTTTACAAGATCAAATCCATCAATACCAAACATATGCATTTTATTCTAAATATAAAGTTGCAACGTGTACCTTTAGTGTGTTTTTCACATTATGGAGATCAAAATATTGCTCCATCTGTAGTATCCATGTTACGGGATGCTTTCCATCAAACTTCATCATATCAATCTTTGGAATATGGTGGATCTTCAATCCAACACTAGATTTTATGAAATCATGATTAACATTTATTTTGTTCTCATCATGAATTTCTTGTACTACCTTTTCACCATTAGGAATCATTTCTTCTATCAACTTTGTAAAACCTTCCTTTAAACCTTCCATGTGTGCTTTTAGATCATTCTTCATGTATTCCATATTGTATTTCATTTTTTTCATCTGCCTTAGCTTCCATGTCATCCATATTGGCTTCCATGCCATTCATATTAGCTTCCATTCCATCCATTCCATTTTTCAAACTATCCATCTTCACTTCCACACCTTTCTTCAAACCATCCATCTTAGCTTCCATGTCTTTCTTAAAAACTTCCATTTCATTTTTTGTTACTCTTTGTGAGAGAGAAATTTGGTGCACTTGTTCTTGTAATTTTGATATATCATGTTGCACTTTTTCCTCTTCATGAGTCAAAGAAGAGCCTTCTCAGGGCTTAATGGTTTTTGAATTATTTTTAGGGTCCATTTTAGAACCCAATATTGATATCTGTGCTTTAATATTCCCTTGGAATCACTTCAAACTGATTTTTCAGGCAATAATTATGCAATTTGAAAAAAAAATATGCATATTTTTCTTGCTTTTGAGGAGCCTGATATCAAACTGATGTATCTCTGTAATTTAGGATCCCCAATATTTTATATCAGTCCTTTAGTAGCCCTCTAAATCATCTTTCCAATGCCATAGGGTTGACCTTATTTTTATTCTTCAAGCCAAAGTTATGCCTATTCTCCCACAATGACCTAATTATGGACTGATTGAGTAGAGCAAACGTGTACGGTGTGTCATGTGCCATTGTTTCCTCCTTTGGCTCTGAAATTGATACACAAGAAACTATATACCGTGTAATGTTTTCCACTTTTTACTTAATTCCAAATGATGCACAAAGAGATATTTATGATGATTTTCCCAAGGTCAAGTGTTTGAGATGAAATTCAGGATCCTGCAAAAACCCTAAATTCCAAAGGTCATATCTCTAAAAATATTGCGAAACAAGATCTGATTTTTTTTTTATGAAATTATTTTGGATTTCTTCTCAAATGGGTTTTTTTTTTAATCTTTTGGACCTTGGTATAAAATTTGTTATATAAAAAATTCCACGATGACCTGTTTGAAGTAGCGAACCCTAGAATCCAAAGCTCTGATACCAAATGTTATGAAACCAACCCATAAATTAGAAGAAAAAATAGATCAACGCCTTATAAATCAACCTCTTTGAGGGGGAAACCTCCTTTACATTACATAAATGAACAATTATTGAATGATTCAAATGAAAAAAAATCCTTTCTATACATAGGAGTCCACAGGGTCGCAATATAATCCTAGTCAGCCTAACAATAAGAATGTAAGGGTAGAACAATAACAATAGTGGGCTTTTATGGGGCACAATGCTAAAAATTAGGGGACTACAGGGGTACAAAAATAACAATAAGGGGGCTACACTAAGAACAATAAGGGACTACACTAGTAATATAGGGACCTAACATTCAGGCCTTTGAGTGTGAACATATGGAGTGGTTTTTTGTTCCACTCTTAGTTTGGAAATCATACCAACTAGGTCATATGACCAAGTAAAACTCAATGGGAATTTCATATGATTTAAAAAAGTATATTTTTCTTCACCTGTTGTCCTACAATTGAAAATAAAAGGCCTTATCCGAGTCTTCATTATGAACTGTGATTTCTTCTTGGCCGAGACAAAATTGACTTCATCTAAGTTTATCATTTAATACATATATTCCAATGTGAAAATCCTCATTGGGACATATCTAGGCAGCTTGTAGGGTGGCAACTCACACCCATATACTCTTATTTCACTATAATTCTGGTATAAGTACCAATAACCTTTCTTTACCTGTTCACTAAGGTGTAGAATATTCTAAATTTCAACACTGACCCTAGGTTATGTATCACTATTTTAAAAACATACAGCTGGATGGATAAACTAATCAATGAAGTTTTTGAAGTTTTATTCCTTTGAATTTATTCTCACTAAAGAAGTCTGAAAAATAACTGATTGTGGATTTTCCTTTCATTCAAATTGTTCACTAGAAATGGAAACTTGTATGCTTGATAAAATAAAAATATATAAAAAAAAATGGAGGCATACTTGAACATTCCTTCAGTGACTCTTAAGGAATTGTTCATAAATACTGTCAACAAGGAACCGACTAAAATTGAAGATTACTCGGGGATTTTCTTTAGTGGAAAAAATGGATAGAAAACCTAAAATAGGTTCATCTACACATTCATGTGAATGGTATCCTAGTAAAAAAGAGAGTAATGAGATTATTTTCTTATCATTGTTTGGAAAAATAGAGGAGGTATACGGTGGATTCTTTTCTGGTAGCTAGGAAGCTTCACAGAGGAAGATTTCAAAAAAAATTATCTCTTTGAGGGAAGGTTTGTTTGTAATATATTTCTACTAAGGCTTCTACTGAAAAATGAGTGGTAGAGTTGTTGGAGTAGGATTCACTAAGTGAAACCATTTTTGCTATATTTTTGTAATATTTTTTGCAAGTTTAGTGGTGCGCAGGGGATTTGGGGTCGGTCAAAGCCCCTCATGAATTTTAATGGGTCAAGAGGGTAGAAGAAGGGGCCGCAAACCATGGTTTGTGAACCCTAGAGTAGCGCAAGCTAATAGTATAAATAGAAGTCTAGATCGAGTCTAAGAAGGTAGTTCTAGGGATAAGTTTGAACATTGATGTTAGATCTGGTAACATTGTGATATTTTTTGTGGATTTTTCTGGGTAGAAGGCTCCTGATGGCTGTTTGCACGGAGACCTTAGTCCTGTTGTGTTCGGACCCCGTTGCCTTTGTGCATAGGTTGTTGAAGTTTTTTGTATGAATTATATGAACTGATATTAAAGGAATGTTGTTGCAGATATCTAAGTCTAAAATGCATCTACTGTTTATGATATGAATGTTTCTGCATATTAGTTTTTATTTTTGTATTTTCTACAATTGGATCTCTTACGCAACTATGTTTGGGTTTATATGAATTATTATTGGATGGATATGATGGTATAAGTCTCTGATATTATGTGTTAAGGGTTATTACTTGATTTATAGATGTTATATTAGCTTGAACAATGAATTCTACATAATTGACATAAATCTGTCAGTAAGGGTTTCCTCATTAGGGCTTCTATTGCAGAGGTATTTTCATGGTTATTTTTTATCTCAAGGCATCCACATCATTCAAACTTCTCTCAGGGTGTGGAAACCTGGTTCCAAAACCCCCCAATACTACTTCAGGTGAGGCTTTTACTTACACAAGTAGGTCATTTCCAAAAGGGCCAGTAGTAAGAGGTTTTTTTTGGTTAACCTCAACTCTGAACCTGGGTCAAGGCCCCTCAAGCCAACTAATGGCTCTGTTTCTGGGACAGGGAAAATTTTGAGAGAGGTTGGGTGATGCCGAGAGGTCGTTTGCAGCCATTAAAACTTGAACTTGAGGACTGGTTTGAAAAAAAAAATCACGAATTTTCCATAAAATAAAACATGAGTAAGAATTTATCCGCTAAAGAGTGGAAGGATAAGTATATTTTCATTGAGGTGCATGAGATATTTTTTGTAACATTTGCACATGAATTGCAAGAGTGGTTGGCACGATTAACAGAATTCCAAACCTGTTGGAAGGACGATCAGGTCATGCAGCGGACCCATGAATTGATCCAAAAATTGGATAATACTAATAATTCCATTACCTGAACTGTAGATCGTTGGGTTGACAACATCTTAGGTGGGTTTGTAATAGATTTTACAGTCGATCACTTAATTTGTGTCATACTTTGAAGCTCAAAGAATATTTTTCAATGGATTAAGAGGTAAGTTTTTACAAAATTTTCCTTTATTGATTAAGATGCTATTAAGAGAAAATGGCATTTTGTACAGCCACACCGAGTGAATGACCCTTGATCAGAGCGAAATCACTATGCACAACGGTAAATATTACTGGGACAGTCATAGAGGGGATATGATCTGTATACAGTCCTCCAAGGATCTCCCCTGATATAAATGGAAGCGAGGCTATGCACGCTGAAAATAGCCCTCCTGCTATGCCACCATCAAATTCATTCAAGGGTAAGAATCCTCCTACCCCACCACCCCCACCTGTGGAAGATGTGGCCACACATATGAAGTTACCCACCTTTAAGGGTGAGGGGGATGAGGATATGGACCAATTTTGGTTTGTGGCAAATGTAGTGTGGACTCCGCAGAATGTCAATACTGATGATGTCAAGAGAGCACATATGGATATGGCCTTTGAAGGTCATGCTTTAGATTGGTTCATGTGATACCTTGCTCAATATGTGGATCCCACAGTTTAGGAGGTTAAGGATTCCATGAAGCAGAAGTTCTGAAACCCAAAATCCTATTCTCAGTGCATACTATAACTGAATGATGTAAAACAAGGACCGATGGAATCAATTTGGGAAGCTGACCAGCGACTAAAGCAAGCCATCAACAACCGAGGATTTGCTTATGATGACAAAAAACATAAGAAATGGTTCATCGCCATGTTATTGCCACATCTGACTAGGCCTATGGGTGAGCAGATGATTTATTTGCAGGAAGAATCCTTGGAAATTTCTATGAAATTAGAAGTTGCATCTAGAGACGATGCTGAATTTGGAGCGCTACAAATTCAGAACCAATGAGAAGAAATGCATTTAGAAATTCATAATTTATGAAGAGAACGAGGAAAAGAAGTTGATGCAGACATATGGTAAATCTGCTACAAGGGAGCTAGCAACACCAAATATTAGTGCCCTTTGCTGTCGGATTTTATGCAAGTTGGGGGACTGATTCCACTACACCCCAGAGATGTTGTTGGGCCTAGTAATCCCACACTGTGGTGTGCTGATTGTCAGGTGGTTGTGTGACATGATTCAGACCACTAGCCATGGTCATGAGCCTATGTACCAGAATTGAAGAAATAGTGGTGCAGATTCATATCTTCAATTGGTCACGATGAGCACCACTGATGAACTTATGACCTGATGATAAATAGAGTGAACCTTTACGAAGTGTAGGTCGAGCCTTCATTGCCAGCATCTCCCTCCGGATGAGGAACATACCTAGCAAGAGGATGGGGAGGGGGGAGAGGTGGAGGCACAGGTCGAGGGAGAGGGAAACTAATTTGTTACAACTATGGAGACACTGGACACTATGCATGAGACTTCCCAAACCCTGTGCGGAAATCCTACAGGTATTCTAGGAAATTTGATTATGTAATTGAATAATTTCCTGTGTTAATAGCTAAAATGAAGGAAAACCACCAGACACCTATGCATAACATACATATGGTTAAGGCTGAACAGCGTGATGATGGTCCAAGTGTAAATGTGATTACATGCAATGGTGTTTCCACCAAAGATAATGAGGAAAAGATTGTTGCAGAGCCACTTCTTAGAAAGGAATATAACAAGAAGTAAGGCCTCAACAAGCAGAAAGAAAAAGAGATATTCATTGAGGCCAGAAAGGATTTTGCTGATGCAGGAACATCCACATCAAGAACTCCCATGGAACCAAAATATGATGATGAAGTTAAACCATTCCTACAAGCCTGCATTAATTTACTGTGCAATTAGAAGGAAATAGATAATCTCTAGGCCCTAATAGAGAGCTGCATGGAAAAAGAGGTTCTTCAAACTGAAACCAAGGTCGTGATCAAGGTTTCTAAGCACAAGAAGGGAATTGGTAGTGAGATGTGCATGACTGTGCAGATTGGAGACTATGAGATGGATCAAGTCATCTTGGACCTGGCATCTGCTGCAAATGTCTTACCTAAATAGACCTAGAAAATGATGGGAGAACCAAATCTGGAATGGTCCACCATTTAGCTACGCATGGCTAATCAGAAAAATATCATTCCACTTGAAAGATTTCCATAGGTTGTGGTAGACATTTCCGGAGTTAAAGTACATGCAGATTTCGTAGTAATACAAACTGTGGATGATGCATACCCCTACCGTGCATTTTTAGGATTAGATTGGGCCATTGATATGGGAGGCATCATAAACCTGGAGTGTATAAGTATGATTTTTGAGAATAATGGTACATGGGTGATAATCCCTCTGGATCTAGCAGAAGCAGAATGATACACAGAACCAGTGTGTGAGGGGGATAATGTCGACCATATCTACAAGTTGACTGCATGGGATGAAGGTTGGATCAACCCTAGAGCCGATGGAATATTGAACTGGGAAAAGGATAGCTCATGTTTTTCTGATTCTGATGTTGAGATGGAGAATTGGCAGAACCAGTTGCATGATGTCTCTGCGATGCGCTACCTCAATATCACAAAGAACTTCCATTGTATCTCCTTAGAGGTAAGAGAAATACCCTACTTTGATGGTTCTGGTAGTGTCAAAGAATTTTTGGAAGCATTGGAAAAATTTGTCCCAGAAGAACGAAGGTTTTGGGCGCTTGATTTGGCTATGTGTGCAACTCCAGCGTGTTGGTGGGAGATGCACAAGGGAGCTTTCCAAGACTAGGAGGAATGTTGACAAATGATGAAATTGTGCTTTGAACCTCCATCCACCCCACCGATTGAGCTCTTCTATGGTTGGGGAGATCCATGCAAGCACCTGGCCATGTGTATGGAGGTATGGGATGAAAATATATGGAATGAGTGGGTTCATACGTTTTTCCACTCGTTGAAGTCGGTACCCACCACCTGGTATATAGAATTTGAGCTACACCGAGGTACTCAATACTGGTTTACAATGACTGAGAATTTCTCGGAGACCTTTGGCTCAGTGGAAGGCTCAAAGAAATTGGACGAAGCTATACAGGACACAGATGCCCTAATATTTGATGAATCTTGGCCCGAAAGGAATGTGATGTGCTGGCCTAGGATGTGCAGATGCAAGACATAGTCAACTGTAGAAATATGTCAATCTAGGATAATGAAGATGACCCAAGGAATGTTATTATCCAGGAGTTAGAAGGAGAGCGCATAGTTTCAGGGCTTGCATTAGGGATGGTGGATGTTACTAAACCTCTGAATTTGAAGGAAGTCAACATTGGAATAGAAGAGAAGTCCAAGTTGGCCAAGATTGGGGACTACTAGGATGACGATACAGTAGGAAAGAGTGCAAAACTCCTGACAGAGTATTAGGATATGTTTCCTACAAATTTCTATGATATGAAGGTAATTGTAGGGGAATTGGGTGTTATGAAGATCACGCTAAAACCAGATGCGCACCATGTCAAGTAGTTCCCATATTGATTTAACCCCAAATATAAGCAGAAAGTGAAGGAGGAGTTAGAAAATATGGTGGTTGTAGACATCATTGAACTGGTCGAATAGTATGATTGGGTAATCCCAATGGTGGTTCAAGAGGAAAAGACCAAAGGATAAATAAGGATTTATTTAGATCTGCACAAGTTGAATGATGCCTGTGTGCATGACCCATTCCATACTCCATTTTTTGATGAAATCCTAGATAATGTAGGAGGAAAAGAGGCATATTCATTTACTGATGGATTTTTGAGATATCATCAGATTAGAATTGTGTTGGAAGACCGTAACAAGATAACCTTCACCACTAAATGGGGTTCTTTCCAATATACTGTCATTCCATTTGGATTGAAAAATGCACTTGCAATATTCTCACGGGTGGTAGTAGCTGTGTTCAAGGAATTCATGCATAAATTCTTGGAGATATATTTTGATGATTGGATAGTATTTGGATTGGTAAAGAAACATGTGTCGAACATGTGCATGATGCTTGACACCTGTAAGAAGAAGCAGATTTCTCTCAACCTGAAGAATTTTATATTCTATGTGCATTTTGAAATTTTCTTGGGGAATATAGTATGCCAACAAGGATTGATGGTAGACCTAGCCAAGATCATGGTTATCATCAACTTAGAAGTTCGTACCAATGAGAAATATTTGCACTCCATCCTAGGACACACTAGTTATTACATGAAGTTTATAAAAGGATATGCTCTAATCAATACACCAATGGAGAATTTGCTAAAGAAGGATGTAGATTTTTTTTGGGATGATAAGTGTCAGAAGAGCTTTGAGATGCTAAAGGAGAAAATGGTCATTGCACCTATCTTGATATTCCTATATTGGTCTAAGGTTTTTCATGTTAATGTCGATGCATCTGGTATAGCGCTTGGGGTTGTTTTAGCGCACCCAAGAGAAGGAGACGTTGATCCCCCAGTCACTTTTGCCAGCATGAAGCTCTCCATGGAAAATCACAACTACTCAACTACAGAAAGGGAAGTATTGGCCATGGTATACGCACTGAAAAAATACAAACACTATTTTCTAAGAGGGCATTTCAAAATGTTCATTGATCATTCTGCTTTGAAATACCTAGTCAATAAGCTTGTGTTGGGGGGGAAGATCTGCAGATGGTTGTTGATTTTTCAGGAATATGAGTTTGAGATTATTGTGACGCCTGGAAGACTGAATGTTGGGCCTTGTCATCTATCACGAGTTGAGAATGGGGAAGAACCAACCAGTTTGGAAGAGGGGCTACATGATGCGCAACTCTTCACTATCAAGGTGGTTGATGAGAAATTTGCTAATATTATTCATATTCGAACCACGGGAAAAATTCTTGTTGAGTATTCAGTCCAACAAAAGAAGGAGTTGGTTGTGCGCACAGCTAAGATTGCAGGTTAGTTGTATAAGTTAGGAGTAGACGAAGTATTAAGGAGATATGTGTTGGAACATGAAAGACATGATATCTTGGCTGAGGCTCATGGAGGAGTGGCAGGAGGCCACTAAGCTGGGAAAGCCACTACATAGAAGGTGTTTCGTTTTGTGTTATGGTGGCCCATGCTACACAGTGATGCACAGGCGTACTGTCGGACCTATGATGCATGTCCCAGAACATGAAAGCCTTCGCACAGAGATGAAATTCCCCTACAACCTCAGATAGCCTTGTCGTCATTTGATAAGTGGGCTATAGATTTTGTTGGACCAATCAACCCTCCTGGGAAGAATACTAGAGTGCGTTATATCATTACTGGAGCTGATTATGTAACTCGATGGGCAGAGGCAAAGGCAGTTAAGGACTGTACTGCAGATATGTAATATTTCCAAATGGGAAAAGTAGGAATATAGTGCATAAAAATGGAAATAACAGTGTATAATATCACATAAATAATGGAGACCAATATGAATCTTATTTATTCATCATAACAGTAGAAAAAATATACAAAATAATGGGGCCCAAATCACATAACATAAATCAACAAGCCTCCAATAGATAAATCCCCTCAATAATGAAGTGTTTCTACTACAAAAAATGTCAGAAAAATGCTACAGCGCAGTCATAGGAGCACTTCTATAGAAAATGAACATACAATGATACTATGGGCTGATATATTCCTCAAAATCTACAGAAAATGAAGATCTAGGCTCTATAAAAACCTTCCAAGACAACCCAAGAGGGTTTCCTGAAAATACACCCAATAATAGAATATGAGCTGTAGCCTTAGGGATGAAAGTATGTTGGAAAAAAATAACCGGAGATTTATGGCTAAAGCTGATATGGAAATAAGTATCTCTCCTCCAATGGATCCTCCAGATGAAAATTTGACCCCTCCACTGAAGAAATCACTCCCCAAATAATCTATTGCAACAACCCCTGCAAATCCTCTCTAGAATAACACAAATATAGACTGATACTGCATTATATGGGATAAAAACACTGTTTCATGGTGCCAAATATATCAATGAGGCTCACGGGCCATCCTTACTAGCCTGCCAATGGAAGGAAACCTTCCTCTACTGAAAAACAACTCAGAAATCACCCAAATCAACTCTCCAAAACTTGTGCCCTACAACACAACATAACCTCAATATGAACTGTGTTGTACCATAAGACTGAAGATTTGAGTTGATGTCAGAATGTGGAAATATTGTGCATATACTTCTCCTGAGTAGGCACTCGAAGTCCCCCGAGGATGAAGGTGGGATTTCTGCTCGGGAACACCCTGTGATAAACAAAACTACAGTCTTAGCTAAACAGTTGAAGAGAGAAAACAAGTATTAATAGACCATATCAAAATAATAATAAACAACATATCCTCTATGGATTCCATCCCCTTCCTTATATAAGTGGTGAGATTCCTCACCCTTAGACCCACTCATTAAAGCCACTACTTTCATGCATGGAGTCTCCCTCCAAAACTGTGTTTTCCCACAATGAATGCCACTCCCCCATGATAGTGTTGTTGATTTGGTCAAAGTTGACCTAGTTTACATGCTCCAACCCCTTTTCACACATAAGAGTGCTTTATCAATCCACTAAAGCGATCTCCATTCACATTAGCAGTGATTTTATTCCTACTAAGGAAATTTATGGGTCTCCATACCCTCTGATTCAACAAATTAAGAAGCAAAAACAAAAGTTAATATTCCAACAACCTCATGGCTAATTTGGAATATTACAATCCTCCCCTCCCAAATGTTTCTTTTCCTCAAGATACTGTAAAGGTGAGTGGTGCAACTCTTATCCTCCTTCCTTTGTGACACCTCCATGTGATAATCTCTCCTCATATACCAAGTGTCTCCCACTCAATCCCTCCATGAAATGCTCCTCCCAAGTACTCATGAGATGAAAATGACTCATCTCATAAGGAAGCAAAAGAAGCAAAAACAAAAGTTAATATTCCAACAACCTCATGGCTAATTGGGAATATTACAATCCTCCCCTCCCAAATGTTTCTTTTCCTCAAGATACTGTAAAGGTGAGTGGTGCAGCTCTTATCCTCCTTCCTTTGTGACACCTCCATGTGATAATCTCTCCTCATATACCAAGTGTCTCCCACTCAATCCCTCCATGGAATGCTCCTCCCAAGTACTCATGAGATGAAAATGACTCATCTCATAAGGAAGCAAAAGATCTAATGTAGAAATCATTGTTTTTCCAATTTTCTCCCTGAAACATGAAGCATAAGAAACATGGATAATCTGTCTCCCAGTGGGCATGTTCAACCCTTGCATCCTTCCTCCAATCATTCCCATAATAAGAATAAGGAAATCATCAATGTATGGGATCCAGATCAAGGATACATAAGTTTCCATATGCAATAATGGAGGTATATCATAGTCCCACATGTGGAACCAGCACAATATATCTCCTGAATGCCTCAGATAATGATATGTTAAGTGGTTTCCCCACCACTTACTCACTGCCATAGTCTTCTTACATGCTTTGAGAAGGTGAGTAATGTTTGGTTTCTTTGGAGCACACCCTGAATGATATGTCATCTCCCTATATTCTCCTAGGGAGTGGCCATGCTCAACACTATTTTTTGGCCCCAAGTTAGCCATGAAGTTTATAAGGAAGAATGCTCCCATTTGGAGAAATGGCCTACACATGTATGGTAGAGGAATGAAAATTATCATTAAGTAAATCATTATGCACAAAAACATGATCCTTACTAGATACTTTGCTCGCATAAATGGAGTGGATCATAGATAAATCCCCTCTCATTCCCAAAGAGGAAAGAGGTGGTTGTGATAACCCCATCAAAGAGTTATGTATCTCCTCCATCTCCACATGGTCCATGCATCTCTTCAAATGCTGATATATCTTCTCTTTAAAGCCTTCCCAAATATACCCCTCCATGATGGTATGGTATGCTCTCATGGAATAAGTGTGGCTGAAGAGAAAATATTCATGTGATGATTGTAGCGACTTCTCCTTGAGCTTGGATTCTCTAGATAAAAAGATCCTAATCTGATAGGATATTGCCTCATCTCTAACTGAATATCCCTCCTCTAGTAGCCGGTCATCAAGTATCATGCAAGTAAAAATATCCTTGGAATAATCCACCAATAGCTGGGATTTCCAATAAGAATCTATCCTCCATAGTAACAGTGTTGATGATCTATCATATAAAGCATCTGTCATGTGGCTACCCCCTTATTTGACATCTACTATGCCAATGTCACATTACCAGAGGGCTACTACCCTCTCTATAATGCTCCTTTCTTAGCACAAGGTTTGAGGTGAGAGTGGGTAATGATGATGTTGGGAGAATGTCTCCCTCCTCCTTGAGTCTACCCAAGACTCTTAGCATTGTACTATGACTTCCTAATGTTCCCACTCCTCCTGGATCTATGAGTGGTGCCACATGTTGTGAGACATTTCCCACCACCTCCTGATCAGATGGCCTCCCAGGTGGTTTTCCATAAAACAATAATGTCTCATGGGCCAAAGGCATATGCATAATAGATGGGATTATCATGTCCTTGCCACTGCACAAATCTAACTCTGTTTCCTATGTATAAGCTGTCAAATATTGATTGGAACCTTGAACCCCCAAGGTCAAGTACTTGGGTACTCCTCTCAAAGATGCAAGGGTCCCTCTAATTGGAGAAAATGATCCATTCCCACCTCGTGGTGGTGGTGGATCCTCTCCTGCTATCCCAATGCTGTGACCTCCTTCTGGTTCTTCTTCTTCCTCCTCCTCATCATCTGAAAATACCTCTATATAGTGTGCCTTTTCTACTACACATCTATGCCTAGGTGCCCATGATTCTTGGCATCTGAAGAAAATATTCCTTCCCCTCAATTCTCTTCAGACATCATCACTAAGAGGTACTTTTTTTGGCTTTCCTTGGAAAGAGGGGCCTTCTCATCTTTTCCCTTGGATGGAAAAGTGGGCTTTTCTGAAATGTTGCCTTTGATTTTATCAAGGAATATTGTAGATCTCTAGCCATTTCAATTGCATCTTGAAGGGTGTTGGGCTTGGTATATTTAACCAGCCCATGAAGAGGTTATCCTAGCCCCTCAATAAACATATAGACGCTCCTTGCTGCAGATAAATCCGGAACCATAACAGAAAGTTTTAAAAATTCAA
Source organism: Pinus albicaulis (assembly GCA_034641835.2). Taxonomy (NCBI): domain Eukaryota; kingdom Viridiplantae; phylum Streptophyta; class Pinopsida; order Pinales; family Pinaceae; genus Pinus; species Pinus albicaulis. The sequence goes on along the minus strand of CM076570.1, from coordinate 290,104,562 downwards.
AACTATAAGTTTTTGGATTACCTGATTGTTTGAGCTTAGCTAGTGCCATGAAAGGTGCCTCCAGGTCTCTTCCATCGAACCTCTCCGCCAACCTCCTTATGAACTCTGAATATGCAGTCACGCATGTCCCAATGTAGAAACACCATGAAACCATGAATCAAATGCTTCACCCTCAAGGTGCAATGCTACTATTTTGATGGCCTCCATCTTCGGTACTTGGTTCAGCTAGAAGTAGATGTATAGCTTCTCTACCGATGATTTGGAAGTGCATTTATATGACCCATCAAAGTTGGGTAAGAAAATCTTCCCATAGTCTGGTGTAGATCATGACTATGTATGAATCCTCCACCTCTAATGTGATGTCTGAGTCTCCTATTTTCCTTAATCTAACAAATTCCTTGAAAACTCAAATGATCCTTGAATATTTGATATTGAGACTCATACTCCATAAAATAGTCTTCAAGAGTTTCTTGTTCTTGAAATCCTCCATTTCCTACTACTAAAAATGTAGGCATTGTAGTGCATTGGGAAACCTGCTACTTCACTGGTTGATCACTCCAGTGATTAGAAATGTCAGAGCCTTCACCATGTAGAAACCCTTTAGGGGATTATTTGTGTTTATACATCCTCATATCCTTTATTTCTCTTGCAATGTCTTGCATATTTCAAAGAAGAAGCTTAGCAAACTCCTTCTCCTCATCTTCTCCTGATAAAGGGGTTTTACCCTTGTATTCTTTATCATCTGCATAATCATACTTTTGGTTTCTTCTGAGATACCTCTTCTCTTTATCTGTGAGAATATCTACTTATTCTGATGACGTATTGGCTTAAGATGCATAAGCTAAGCCAATATTATGCTCTGATACCACTGTAATATTCGCAAATGGGAAAATCAGGAATATAGTGCATAAACATGGAAATATCAATGTATAATATCACATCAATAATGGAGACCAATATAGAGCTTATTTATTCATCATAAAAACAGAGAACATATACAAAATAATTGGGTCCAAATCATATAACATGAATCAACAAACCTCCAATAGATAAATCCCCTCAATAACGAGGTGCTACTACTACAAAAAAATGTCAGAAGACTACTACAATGTAGTCATAGGAGCACTGCTACAAAAAATGAACATACAATGAGACAATGGGCTGATATATGCCTCAAAATATACAGAAAATTAATATCTATGCTCTATAACAACCTTCCAGGACAACCCAAGAGGGTTTCCAGAAAATACACCCAATAATACAATATGAGTTATAGCCCTAGGGCTAAAATTATGCTGCAGCAAAATAAATAAAGATTTATGGCTGAAGATGATATGGAAATAAGTAGCTCTCCCCTAATGGATCCTTCAGATGAAAGGATGACCCCTCCACTGAAGAAATCACTCCCCAAATAATCTACTACAACAACCCCTGCAACTCCTCCCTAGAATAACGTAGATCCAGACTGATACTGTGTTGTAGGGGATAAAAAAACTGTGGCCTAGTGCCAAATATATCAATGATGCTCAAGGGCCTTCCTTACTAGCCTCCCAATGGAATCAAACCTTCCTCCACTTAAAAACAGCTCAAAAATCACCCAAATCAAGTCTCCACAACTTCTGCCCTGCAACACAACACAACCTCAATAAGAATTGCATTGTACCATAATACTAAAGCTTTGCCATTATGCCGAAATGTGGAAATATAGTACATATAATTTTCCTGAGTAAGCACTCGAATTCCCCTGAGGATGAATGTGGGATTCCCTCTCGGGAACACCTTGTGCTAAACAACACTGTCGTTTTAGCTAAACAGCTAAAGAGAGCAAACAAGTCTTAACATACCATATCAAAATAATAATCAACAACATATCCTCTATGGCTACCATCCCCTTCCTTATATAAGTGGTAAGCTTTCTCACCCTTGGCCTCACTCATTAAAGCCATTACTTGCATGCATGGAGTCTCACTCCAAAACTATGATGTCCCATAATGAATGCCACTCCTCCATGACAACGATGTTGATTTGGTCAAAGTTGACCCAGTCTACATGCTCCAGCCCCTTGTCACACATAAGGGTGCTTTAACAAGCCACTAAAGTGATCTCCATTCACATTATCAATGATTGTATTCCTACTAAGGAGATTTATGGGTCTCCATACCCTCTTATTTAGAAAATTAAGAAGCAAAAAAAAAAATTAATATTCCAACTAGCTCATGGTTAATTGGGAATATTACAAGATATTGCTGTGCACTTCATCTTTGAGAATATTTTGGCTAGGTTTGGATGCCCAAATAGTTTCATGAGTGATATAAGTACACACTTTGTTAATGAATCAATTGAAGCTTTGGCAGAGGAATTCTAAATCCATCACAATTATCACCCACAAGGATATGGCATAGTAGAATCTTTCAACAAGATTCTGGAGAATGTGCTCACAAATATTTGTAATGCCATCCAAGATGATTGGGACGTGCGTAGCCCTTCTGTGTTATGGGATTATAGAAAAGATTGCAAAAATTTGATGGGAAAAACACCTTTTAGGATGGTCTATGGGAAGGAATCCATCATGTCAATGGATGATATTATCCAAAGCTTGCGCATCAAAGCTTTCACTAATATTCCAAGCCTGAAATTATGGAGGAATGGTTGGCACAACTTGTTGGCTTAGAAGAAGATCGGTTCATTGCTAAATTCTATCATCAAGTGCAGAAGGCACGTGAAAAAGCCTAGCATGACAGGCACATCAGGCAGAAGGTGTTCAAGGAGGAAGGCTTGGTCTTGCTATATGATAGTTAGTTTTCACGCCACCCAGGGATGTTCAGAAATCATTGGTTGGGGCCATATATTGTAAAGGATATCATTGATTGTGGTGCAGTGCGCTTGGCCATGCTGCGTGGAGAGAGCCTTCTCGGGTACTTCAATGGAAGGCATCTGAAGCCATATAAAGACAATCTGGTGCCGACCAAATGACTATATGGCCGGAGCATACGAATCAAATTGTCTATGTGAAGTAGAGAGGTAGGGCATAAATAGCTACGACAGAAGCACGGGGGTGACACGAAGGAAAGGAAACTAGCCATGGAACGGTGAAATTGGGTGAAAAAATGAAATTACCGTTCAATGGAGCGGATTTCTCACATTTAATGAGGCGAAATTGGAAAAATTTTTACCATTTTATTGAAGGTAAGTGGAAATTAATGATAATCCACCCGTTTTTACAATGGATGGCTTATAACAGGGTGGGTGTGGGTCTCAATTAATTCCTTTTCTGTTTGAATATTTGGCGCCCTATGTTTGTCTATAATCTATTTTATCCTGTTTTATGTGAGTTATATATTTCTAGTCGCGAATATCCATCTGAAATCAGTAATCTAGAATTCATATTTCACCAGAGAATGAGAGCCACCAACACTTTGGAGGAGCATTCAACACCCCTCACTGCTTCTACAAAGATGGGATAAGATGAGGTCAGAGAAGTAGTCCCGGAGGTAGAAGAAGTTGTGCCCACACTGGCGAAAGAGAAAGGAAAGGGGAAAATGTCCCAATGGGCTACTTTTAAGCTACACACCTCTCTGGGGAATGTAACATCCCCAAGGCAAGCCACTAAGGATTAATCCCCCATCAACGATTCGTCAAAGCGCCCGATGAGGGCAAGGAAAGAAGCTATGTTTGTTGAACATATCTCATGGTAGTTGCCCTATGTCAAGCTATGAATCCCTTTACATGCAAGCTTCCAAACATCGATACTATTTGGGAAATGTCTTTGGTTGGAGAAATGTTCGACAAGATTCCACAAATCAAGTTTTATGATTACGACTTAGCCAATGAAGAAACATTCCCTGAGCTCATGCTAGAAAATTACTTGGAACGGGTTTTATATCATGGTGTGCCAAAGGTTGAGCCAATGCCTTGGGCACGTAGGCTACACAATGAAGCAGTCCTTAATCTTCTAAGGATTTAACATGTTTGAAGGTACCCGATCACCAACATATGCATGTGCCAGTTTCTAGCCTTAGTCCATGAGGGCTCCTTGTGGATTCAGCGGTGTTATAGGTCAATTTGGGCACCATTCCCAATGACTTGGTTAATTGGAAATCATCTCCAAGACCAATGATTAAGGGTCTATCATTCCCTATCATTTCAGTTGCTACATGCCCTAAGACAAAGAAAAAGAAAAATCATACACGACTTTCATCAAGAAAAGGTTTCCAAGATTTGAAGTTTATTATATAACATATGAGAGCTCACCAACGCTGCCTCTAAAGGGACTACGTGCATTGAATATGCAGGTAGCCCCATGCAAGGCTACTCTGCAAAGCACTTCCCGACATCCACAGGTGCGTTGGTCACATTGGGAGTGAAATTCTCATTGTTCCAGAATCTCCACTTGGCCAGTGCCGTCTAGAAGAGTTCACATGTTTCAAGCTTCGAATACACGTGTCCATTTGACATCTACAATATTGGGAACATGTCTTGCCTATTATTGGAAAGTCATTAATTTTTAAACTACCTTAAGCTCCTCTATAAATTGAGCACAGATCTTAGTGTTTGAGAGGGAAGAATTTGAGTAGAGAAATGCTTGTGGAATTTTGATTGAGAACAAGGTTTGTGTAATAGCTGCTGGAGATATTTATACTGTGATGAGGCTAGGAATGTTGCTGGAATGGTCACTTCAAATTAGTCACTAGGTTGTAACCTCTCCTTCTATCATTAATAAAGAGTAAAACTTACTTTTCCCTATATGCATCTATATTGGCTTTGATTTTCCATATTGCAAGATATTAATTGATGTATATGGTTTATGCTTTACTGATTTAGAAAAATAACTTGAATAGACATTTGTATTATTTATATCTTCTATTGTTTAGTGTTCATTTTTGCAGGAAATATTTTCACAACTGGCTGGAATTTGAAGCTACAACAGAAGTGATAGAAGGAACCATTTGGAAGCGGTTGGATTCCAAGTAAGCCTCTAATCCATTCTATGTGTCTGTTCTTAGTTAGGAAAAGTAGTCGTATAGTCCTTAATCTATTGTTATAGATTATCACCTGTCTAGGGAAGCATGTTTTATTCGTAATCCACAATTCTGTCCAACAAATTGGCGACTCCACTGGGGAGAATTTTTCTTTTTTCTAGGTGTTTTAGCCTCTGTTTTTCTTTGTTTATTCACCTAGTAGTTGTTACTCAAAAAGATTAAACTATTTGAAAGCCAAATTTCCAAAAGAAGTGTGTTAAACAGCTGTGTTTTTCCTTATACACTGTGCCCAATGCACTCTTGGACAGGACACAGTGCTTTGCATAGCATTGTCTCCCTTTTAGGCCTATGTTGCAAAGCACTGTCTCTCTTTAGAGAATGCGTTGCCTCCTGAAACCATCCAAATTCCCTTGAATTTGTCTTTTCAATTTGATTTATTTTGTTTTCTATTGTGTTTTGAAAATTTTGATCCTCATATTGACCAGTGAATCTATATACTTCTTCCTCCTTTCAAAGAAAATTTGTTCAATGTTTTTTTAAAGCGTTTTTCTTTATCATTGACGAGTTGATTTCAAAGTATTTTCATTTTTGCATTGGATCCATTTTCTTTTGAAAAGGGAAATTGTCATAAATTCTTCATTTTCTAATAGGAGAAATTTTTGTTTAATTCCTCATTTTTCCTTCAAAAGAGAAATTGTTGTTTTTATTCTTCATTTATCGAAAGTAAAAAGCATTTGTTTTTGTTGATTTAGTGCACTTATTTTCTTTTCTGCATTCATAACATTAAAGGAACTGAAAAGAAAAACTTGCATTTGCATGTAGCATTTTGTGTGATTTGAAAAAGGAACAGTTAGGAAATCTACATTTAGTTTGTCCTCATTTATTTTTTTTCTCACAAATTGTTTGCTCTTTCCCTCTAGTAGCTAGGATTTTCATTGAAAAAACTAAAAGTGAAATATTGTTTATCATTCTTAGTTTTCTGTATAGGAAATTCCAATACATCATTGCGGTGAACCTTTGAAAGGAAAATTATTAAACAATATCAACCTAAAATTTATCTCAATTTACCTAACAAAGCATTGGAACCATCACGATAACATTTAGAAGGTCTACGGTAGAGACATGTTCCGACGTCGTAAAACATAGCAGTTGTCGTTAACTTGTCTGCGATACATTCCGAGTGTGATACCTCACTCCACGTCCGTAAGTATATCGTAGCTCATCCACGTACTTTCGGGTATATCGGGCGGTGTTACAGTAAGATAATAATAAAGGATTTCTCTCACTGTGCAGTTTCCCATCAGACAATGCTAATATGAACTTGGGCCTCCACATACCTTCAGGTATATTTTGGAGGACAAATTTAGGTTTCTGTCCATCCATAGTGAACCGAGTTTAACGCCTTGTAAATTGTGATACACCGAAAATAACATTTGAGGAGATTGCTTGCCCGTACTTCTTGGCTCGCTAGGAGGTATTCTGCAGTTCACATTTTCTTGGTAAACCTTTTGCCTAGTATTACCCTTTTTTCTTTTTCTTTTTTTGGTTAAAATAAATCAGTAATCGTGGAAGAAAAAAATTCTTTCCCCGTCATTCGCATAGACTTGCATTAAAACCACCTTTACCACTAGAAGCTACTTCTGTGCGGCAAAGGCGACATCGCTCTACTGAAACCAGTACCATTAGTACCTCTGGTGAAGCATCATCTTCCCATATACTAGAGTCAGCACAAGTTGTTTCTACAAATCCTGGTTTTTCTACTATTGTCGAGACAGAGTCCTCACAGCTACCCGTGGTCACAATCCATCCAATATGTGAGACCATACGGCCCAAACCTGACGTTGTTCAACTGGAAGTTGATCCAGATCCCATTGTGCTTTATGGGGCAGCTGTTATTGGTCAAAATGGACATCATTCCTAGGACCAATGAAATAGGGTCTATCATCCCCTTATATTTTAGTTTCTATATTCCCTAAGTGGAGAAAATATTGATCACGAAGTCGAACAACCAGAAATTGTTCCTGTATTGGTCACTCCAAAATCTATTGTAGCCATTGAGTCTCCCATATCACATAGTCAATGACCTGAAATATACTTTGGGCCAGACGACGAAGTTCTTCCACCTAGTTTTATTTCGATTGAAGAAATATTACAAGACAAACACCTTTAACTCCAACTCATTTTCAGTACGAGCTTTACCTGTACGAGTCTTTTCCTCAATCACCTTCCTCTACCTTTGTTGATCCTGTTTCATTTCGAGTTCCCATAGATTCTATAGGGTATACATTGGGTCATTTGACCATGGCTAAGATAAAATCCCAAAATGAACCATCTATTTCAGCTGTGACAACATCTACTGTTGCTTCATCTTCGATTTTTTGTCCATTGAATTCACCCATGTCATCATATGGAATCCTATTTGGTTCCTCCTTTATGAGTATTAAATGGCTTGATCCTTTATTCACATCTTCAGTGCAATATCAAGATGTTCCCACCAGTTATTCTCCTTGGTGGCCTGTGATACCACAGAAATTACCCTCAGAAATTCCAAAATCTAGTGGAAACCCTAGATAAGACCCGTTAGCGCATGTTATAACTTATCATTTTTTGTGTTCATCAAACTCCTTAAATGATGACTCTGTTATACTATGTCTTTTCTAGCACACACTCACTAGTACAAGTACCTTTGAAGATAGTTCTTTTTTCTTGTGTCAACCTCATTAAAAAATGAAGCAAGTGCCTATGAGGATAGTTATTTTTTCTTATGTCAACCTCGTTAAAAAATGAAACAAGTGCATTTTAGGAAATTTATTTTACTATGTCAACCTCATTAAAAAATGAAACAAGTCATGAGCATATTTCTTTTCCTATGTCAAGCTCGTTAAAAAATGAAACAAATCCTCCCCTATAATGAACCTTCATTCCATCCAGCCATTAGTAACTAGTAATCTACTTAGGTGAATGAAATGAAGCTTGGGGGGAATCTTCTCTTGCTAGGGGCATTCGACATGTATTCTTTCAAGTGGAATTCAAAACATTCTTACCAATTGAATGCAATCAACAACTAAATTTCGAGGGCAAAATCAGGTTCAGAGTTCCGAAATGCAAATGGTAACTTTGGAATGGTAAAAATGAATAGTGAAACTACTTTTAATAGTCATTTAATTATTTGAAAATTACATTTATTTCTATGAATATAGTTTTATTATGTTTTTATCATGAAACAGGTATTTTTAGTCCATTTGGTGTTGCTCTGAAACAGGTCTTACAACTGATGAACAAATTAGTCGTGCAGATTTATTTGAATAATGATTTGACCACAAGGCATACTTTTTCTCCTTATTTTTTGAGCTTTGTTAAAAACAAAAAAGGATTTGAAGCACAATTTTATCTGTTTTTCGAGCTTCAATAACAGTGAAAAAGGAACCCCTAGAGTTTTCTTTCAGCTCTTTTCAAACTCTGATAATGTGAAAATATTGTCGAGCACTTGTCTTTTCGAGCTCATAAAAGTAAATGAATTTATATCTACTTAGTATAAGTTTAACCATTCTCCAGACTGAGATATATTATTTACGAAAAATGAATACCTTGGTTAGACATGACCAAAGAGGTTCTCTCAGATATTATTTTACACTTTTTCAGATCTGAGTGACAAATTTACGAAAAATTACTTATGGAGTTTTATTTCGTCCTCTTTTTCAAACTCTATAAATATGAAAAAGGATCGGGCTATCATTGTCATTAAGCTCGTTAAAAATAAAATAGCTAGGGGCTTGTCGATCATGACAAGAATCGATTTTCATTCATCGCTAGACTCGTTAAATTAATAAATAGAGATACTTTATTCACCCGAAGGGTTGAGTTATAGATCAAGAAAATGTTATCCTCCTCAAGCTTGTTAAAAAATAAATAGGTACTATTCAACAAATGACCGGGGAAAATTTGGGAAAAGTGAGCAAGAATTATTTATGGTAGCAAGTCGCTCTTGAACATGACACTTCCTTCACTCCATATCCATGATCATTTAGCTTGGGTAATCTTCTTGGCATGTCATTCATACCTATGGTTCATCATACCTTCACTTCAGTTTTGGGTCAATGCTGCCAACTCATCACAGTGTCGCTGATATGTTCAAGAGAAGTCATCCAATGAATACTTCATCCTTCTGCAATACTCATAAACCTTCATTTTCATGACTGTCATCCCTGAAAATTTCTATATCAAGTCATACCTTTGTCTCCGAAATAAGTAACTCTTGTTTCGCAATAAGGTGACTTCCTGTCAATGACAAATCAATATCCAGGAATTTCACTTAGAAATATTAGATTCCAGTACCATGAAGCTTGTTACAGCATCGACAAGATCCTTGCTTCCAGACCTTTGACCGAAAGATTTTGTTTGGCGTTCGACATCAAATCATCTATTCACACCTTATGAAATTTGTTGCAGTACCTTGAGGGCCATTGACATTAATGGTGGTTCTCTCGCATTTGTTAATAGATCACATCATTGGCTGGTAATCAAATGATGTCTTTCCATGTTCGACTAGAAATCATATATTTGCATGGATACACTTGTACCCAAATGATCGAGTGAATGAGATAAGAAGACCCCAGATCTAGTTTCATCCATCTGGGCTATGATTTCAGGATTTTTGTACACATCATTTGTACGGTGACCTTACATACAGATCGTCATCCAAACATGGGCCTATATCTCTAGACTTGTCTTCATTGGGCAACATTCCAATGAAGACGAATTTTTGAATTATGTACATGTTATTGGAATGTTTATGTGCTGAAAATGGGAATTCCTACCCTCAGCAATTATGATCAAAGAGGATATATCATGATGTAATGTATTAAAATATTGATGCAGTTGAGCACTCCGATTCATCTCAAGCCCATCGTAGTGTAAAGCATCTCAATCAAAAGTTATTATTAGTATTTTTACTTCATGCTTTAGGGGGAAATTGTTATAGGTCAATTTGGGAACCATTCCCAATGACCTGGTTAACTGGAAATCATCTCTAGGACCAATTATTAAGGGTCTATCATTCCCTATCATTTTAGTTGCTACATGCCCTAGACAAAGAACAAGACAAATCATACATGACTTTGATCAAGCAAAGGTTTCCGATATTTGAAGTTTATTATATAGCATATGAGAGCTCACCAACGCTACCTCTAAAGGGACGAAGTGCGTTGCATATGTAGGTAGCCCCATGCAAGGCTACTCTACAAAGCACTTCCCGACATCCACAAGTGCATTGGTCACATTGGGAGTGAAATTCTCATCGTTCTGGAATATCCACTTGGCTAGTGCCTTCTAGAAGAGTTCACATGTGTCAAGCTTCGAATCCATGAGTCCATTTGACATCTACAAGATTGGGAACATGTCTTGCCTATTATTGGAAATTAATTGATTGTAAAACTACCTTCAGATCCTCTATAAATTGAGCACAAATCTTAGTTTTTGAGAAGGAAAAATTTGAGTAGAGAAATGCTGGTGGAATTTCAATTGAGAACAATATTTTTGTAATAGCTGCTGGAGAGATTTATAGTGTGATGATGCTAGGAATTTTGCTGGAATGGTCACTTCAAATTAGTCACTAGGTCGTAACCTTTCCTTCTATCATTAATAAAGAGTACAACTTAATTTTCCATATATGCATTTGTATTGCCTTTGATTTTCCATATTTCAAGATCTTAGTCGATGTATATGGTTTATGCTTTACTGAATTAGAAAACTAACTTGAATAGACATCTATATTATTGCTATCTTCTATTTTTCAGTGTTCATTCTTGCAGGAAATATTTTGCACAACTGGCAGGGAATTTGAAGCTACAATGGAAGCGACAAAAGGAATCATTTGGAAGTTCTTGGATTCCATGTAAGCCTCTCATCCATTCTGTGTGTCTGTTCTTAGTTAGGAAAAGTAGTCATATAGTATTTAATATGGTGTTCTAGATTATCACCTGTCTAGGGAAGCATGTTTTATCCGTAATCCAAAATTATTTCCAACAAATTGGCGATTACACTGGGAAGAATTTTTCTTTATTCTAGGTATTTTATCCTTTTATTTTCTCTGTTTATTCACCCAGTATTTGTCACTCAAAAAGATTAAGCTTTTTGAAAGACAAATTTGCAAAAGAAGTGTGTTAAACAACTTTTTTTTCCTTATACACTTCGCCCAACGCACTCTTGGATAGGACACAGTGCCTTGCATAGCATTGTCTCCCTTTCAAGCCTGCGTTGCAAAGCATTGCCTCTCTTTAGAGACTGCGTTGCCTCTTGAAACCATCCAAATTCCCTTGAATTTGTCTTTGCAATTTGATTCAATTTTTTTTAGTTGTGTTTTGAAATGTTTGATCCTCATATTGACCAGTGAATCTATATACTTCTTCCTCCTTTGAAAGAAAAATTGTTCAATGTTTGTTTAAAATGTTTTTCTTTATCATTAATGAGTTGATTTCAAAGTATTTTCATTGACGCATTAGATCCATTTTCTTTTGAAAAGGGAAATTGTCGTAAATTCTTATTTTCTTGATAGGATAAATTGTTGTTTAATTCCTCATTTTTCCTTCAAAAGAGAAATTGTTGTTTGTATTCTTCATTTATCGAAAGTAAAAAGCATTTGCTTTTGTCCATTCGGTGCACTTAATTCTTTTCTGTATTCATAACATTAAAGGAACTGAAAAAAAAAATTTCATTTGCATGTAGTGTTTTGTGTGATTTCCAAAAGGAACAATTAGGAAATCTACATTTATTTTGTGCTCATTGATTTTTTTTCTCGAAAATTGTTTTCTCTTTCCCTCTAGTAGCTAGGATTTTCATTGAAAAAACTAGAAGTGAAAGATTTCATATTATTCTTAGTTTTTATTTTAGGAAATTCCAATACATCATCACGGTGAACCTTTGAAAGGAAAGTTGTTAAACAAGATCAACATAAAATCTATCTCAATTTACCTAAAAAATCATTGGAACCATAACGATAACATTTAGAAGGTCTAGGCTAGAGACATCTTTCGGCATCGTAAAACATAGCAGTTGTCGTTAACTTATCTGCGATACATTTTGAGTGTGATACCTCACTCCACGTACATAAGTATATCATAGCTCGTCCATGTACTTTCGGGTTTATTGAGCGGTGTTACAGTAAGATAAGTATAAAGGGGTGCTCTCACTGTGCAATTTCGCATCAGACAACACTAATAGAGACTTGGGCCTCCACGTACCTTCAGGTATATTTTGGAGGACAAATTTAGGTTGCTATCTATCCATCATGACCTGAGTCAGATGCCTTGTAAATTGAGATACATCGAACACAACATTCAGGGAGATTGCCTACCCATACTTCTTGGTTTGCCAGGAGGTATTCTGCAGTTCAGAGTTTCTTGGTAAAACTTTTTCCTAGTATTACCCCTTTATTTTGTTTATTTTTTTTGGTTAAAATAAATCAGTAATCATGGAAGAACAAAATCCTTTCCTCGTCATTCGAATAGACTTTCATTGAAACCACCGTTACCACTAGAATCTACTTTTGTGCGGCAAAGGCGACATCGATCTACTAAAACCAGTACCATTAGTACCTCTGGTGAAGCATCATCTTCCCATATACTAGAGTCATCACAAGTTGTTTCTAAAAATCCTGGTTTGTCTATTGTTGTCGAGACAAAGTCCTCACAGCTACCCGTGGTCACGATCCATCCAATCTGTGAGACCATACCACCTGAACTTGACGTTGTTCAATTGGAAGTTGATCCAGATCCCATTTTGCTTTAGGGGGCAGCTGTTATTGGTCAAACTAGACATAATTCCTACGACCAATGGAATAGGGTCTATCATCCCCTTATATTTTAGTTGCTATATTCCCTAAGTGGAGAAAATCTTGATCCCGAGGTCAAACAACCGGAATTTGTTCCTATATTGGTCACTCCAAAATCTATTGTATCCATTGAGTCTCCCATATGGCGCAGTCAACCACCTGAAATATACTTTGAGCCAGATGGTGAAGTTCTTCCACCTTGTTTGATTTCGATTGAATAAATATCACAAGACGAGACACCTTTAACTCCAACTCATTTTTAGTAGAAGCTTTAACTGTACGAGTCTTTTCCTCAATCACCTTCCTCTAGTTTTTTGATCCTGTTTCATTTCAAGTTCCCATAGATTCTATAGGTTATACATTTGGTCATTTGACCATGGATGAGATAACATCCCAGATTGAACCATCTATTTCAGCTATAAAAACATCTATTGTTGCTTCATCTTTGATGTTTTGTCCATTTAATTCACACATGTTATTATACGGAATCCTATCTGGTTCCTCTTTTATGAGTACTAAACGGCTTGATATTTTATTCACATCTTCAGTGCAGTATCAAGCTAATCCCACCAATTATTCTCCTTGGTGGCCGGTGATACCACAAGGATAAGAGGTGTTAGCTTTAGAGGTCTTGACCGAGGTTTGTATTTAAGGTTTTGCCAAAAATACCCTATACTACTGGCCCTTTTGGTAATGACCTGCTTACGTAGACCAAGGTCTCACCTGAAGTAGTATGGAAGGGTGCTGGAACTAGGTTTTCACACCCTTAGAGACAGGGAGTTAATTGAAGAGGGTCCTTCCAGATCGATCTGACTAGTGCCCTATACTGAGACCCTTTAACTGTGTGCCAGTGGAATACTTCTAGTAGAGCTTATAAAACATGCTATAGTAGATCAACTGGAGAAAAAATGATTAAATATAACTAGATCTATGCATTTATCATCATATGTACTATCGCATCCATGTGCACCTCAATAATCATTAGTATTCAATGAACAGATATAAATAACACAGTGCAGAGCCAATAATCACAACACAGAACACTTCAGTATTCAGAAAATTTCTTTCTTATTCATTACCATTCAGATCCAACTTACAGATTCTATCTACTAACCCATGCACACGTCCAGCGGGGTTCACACACAACAGTACTCAGTGTCTCCGCTCACACAGTGAGCAGGAGCCCTTACCCAGATAATCGACCAAAAATCCGCAAGTTCGTATCTAGCTTTATTACTTCTTACCTTCCTAGACTCGACATATCCATCTATTTATGTCATGCTAGCCTATTCCTTGGTCTACCCTTTTGACCCATTACAATTTATTGGGGGTTTTGACCCACCCCAAACCCCTTGCGCTAGAATAAATATTACAAAATTTTACAAAACTGGGCAAAATTGAGGCTAGGAAACCTTGTTCCAGCAGTCCCCCAACACAATCTTGTGACTTGTCTCGAGTCACAGTGTTTGTGGGGTCTTCATCCCATCCCTGAGCTACTCCATCATGAAAATAATTAGGGGAAAAATGTGAAGGTTCTATGCGGCAGAAGTTTGCGCGATGTCCACCAATTTCTGTGAGATTGGTCCTTCAGTATTAGCGGTGACACTGTCTAGAGTTTGGTTCAATTGTTGCACCGCCCCATCTAAGTCCTGCGAAAGCTTGAGGGCTTCGTCTGACCAGGGTGTGAGATGGTTTTTTAGTAATTGTTTCTTGCGCCAAAGCCTCACAATTTCATTTTGAAGTACATGGGTGGTTCGAAGATAGGCTAAGCACCCCACGGGAACAAGGATGGTCATCATAGATTCCAGCTACTCAAAGTCTTGTTCCTTTTGAGTTAACTCCTAATCGATTTCTTGGAGGAGAGGTTTGTGCTATACCTGGGACCATAATTCCATAGAATTTTCAAGAAAAATGACACCCTAACCGATCTGCGACATGATATTGGTCGTGGCGTCTATAACCAATGCGGCCCGCTGGGTGCACACTTCCGTAGGGGTCTCAGGCTAGAGCTTGGCCTGCAATGATGCTTTCTAAAGTTTGAAATTAGCCTTGACAACCTGTACTTTAGTTCGGGACACCTTCAAAGCAACGACCAATCCTTTGACCTTGGCTTGTTGTTTAGCAGAGGCAAGAATGAATTTTGGCATGTCCTCGCAGAGCTGGTTGATCAATTATTATAAGGCATCTTGCTGCGCGATGGTGGTGACGTGTGTAGCATGGATTCGGGTAGCTTCGGCAGCTTGAGTCATAATGGTCTACTCGGTCTTGCTGAGGTGTTGCTGCATGCAGAGTTCTTGGTGCTGGATTTCTCTAGTGAAAGTGGTCAATAATTCCTACAGTTGCACACCCGTCAGTCGAACAACCTCAAGGTCGACGGCCGAGCATGCCTCGACTTGGTTTCACAATTCAATGGGTTCCAGGATAAAAGAAGCGTCGGGGAGAGGGAAGATTCGACTGTCTGGGATGGCTACCAGGGCTGTAATGGGGACCGACTAGCCCACATGATTCTGCCTCGCTTGATCCACACTTTCTTGAAGGGTGTCCACTTTGAGCAGGAGGGCCTGCAACTCTACTTGCAATAATTCTATAGTGGCCTTGTGTTGTTCTTCCCAAGTAATCCATTGATCAGCAGACGTAGTGGTGACAACATCAAAAATATGGTCAAGGTCATCCTTTGTTAGGGTAAATTTCGTGCTGGTCTCGGTCTTACTGGCCTTACACTTCTTTCTCGACCCCTAATGAAACCCACAATGATGCTTGAGACTATGCAAGACTGTCATACCTGTGTCATCAACATCATTTATGTTTTGATCAGGCAGGGAGTCTTGTTCTGGCTACGTGGTCATGATTCTAGGAGTCGTCTGCTGAATGGAGGATAGAATCACTGACTCTGTTCTTGAACTGAGCAGAACGGTAGTTTTTGACACTACGTTGTGGCTAGATGTGCCTGTTGCATCTGGGTTAGTTGGAAAGGTTGTGACCTTCCACTCCAGCAGCCAAGTGGCAATTACCTATTCAATTTCAGCCTCGGTAGTCATATATGGGGGATTATGCCAAGTGTGGTCTTTACGAGCCAAAATTTGCACATTGTGCATGGTTACTTGAACTGCTGCAATATTATTATACTTTCCATAGGTTGTTGGGGACATGTGCTATTAGGAATCAATGGACGCAAAGATATTCCCATCGTAGAGTACCTAGAAGGACTTGTTTTCCTCAACCCGCTTGGCATCCTTTGATTCCCACAGTTTGGTAAACCGTGCCCACTCGCACATGCCAGGCTCAAGAGGGGGGGAGATTGCTTCTTCTGCAGTCTCCCAAGCAACTCAGATGATTAGCAGGATTAGCCATGAGTGGTAGAAATATTTTCCCTACTCCCGAGCCTCGTGCACATTGTTGAGAAATCCTTCAACCAGGTACTTGGACCAATTATAGTAGACTCCCTTTTTGCAATGGCCGGAGATTTGAATTACATGACCAGGGGTAGTCATTGCCTCAAATTTCTTCATCAACTTGCAGGCAAGAAGTATATTTCTGATGCACGTCCCTGGGTAGTTATTGTATCATTCTGGAAGCCTCGCTTGTTGTGTGTGACATGGTACTTGTCCCAGACAAGTTCAACAGTATGGTGCTCAACTTTCTTTCCTATTCTGTCGCTAGGATTCGGTCCATGCATAGGGAGGCCTGTAATGTAGTGAATGAGAGCTGCATCAATCGGTATGTGGCCTTGGAGCCACAAGCATCCATCATGGATGAGCGCCAGAAGTTGGCGAACAACTAGGTTGGTTATGTTGTAGTGACCAAAATGGGGGAGGCGCAACAAGTTCAAGATGCATGCGCCAACTAATCCCTTGACCCAAACCATTGGCTCGACTTTGAGCACACCATATTTGACATCCTCTTCCAGGTACATGTGTGGAGCTAACGAAGGTAAATCATACAGGTTCCCTAGGTCATGTTCATCGAAATTTATGTGGGGGAGGTGGCCGAACATATCTCCGATATGGGGCACTTCTTCTGGGACCAGAGGCATCTGAAGATAGGAGTGGATGACATCCATGTTGGGCATATGTGTTGTTTTTCATTGCGGCCGAACATAAGGGGGTAACCAGGCCAGCGGAGTCGCCTGCAGGCCTTCTGCTGTGAGCGCCATTGGGTTTGGGGTGCGGCAGGTGATAATTTCTTAGGCACTTTCTAAGGGGAGTGCCAAATTCGAGGGGAAGTATGAGGCTTCCCACCAACTGATTTCATATGTTTTACCTTTCCTTTTCCCTTTCGGTGTGATGAAGTTGAGACGATTCTTTTGCTGCAGGGGTAACCTCTCGGACCTCATCTGATCCTATTTCCTCAGACGTCGTTTCAGGTGGAATAACATTTGGGTTGGTAGTGGTCATCCTTTCTTGGAAGATGAACTCAGCGTTTCTATTGTAAAACAAAAGAGCTTGCTCAATAAAGAAGATGGTAGGTAAATAGATGAAATGGCATATACCAGAGTGGCCGGGGTGTGAAAATATTAAGCAGTAATTGAATCCCATAAAACAAACAGTCCTCATCTTATTGCTTTTGTCAGGGAGAAATGACTGGTGGATCCTTAATTTCCTTTCATCATTACGAGAATGGTAAAGGGTCCTCATAAATCACCACATTAATTTCCAGTTTCCCTCTTCATCAAACAAGAAGAAAAATTTTCCATGCTCCTGCTCTATTCCAACAGCTAGTTTTGTCCACTGTGCACAACACCTACGCCTGTATCGCACCCACACGCACTGCCAATTCTACGCACCATCCCTGCACATCCATTACTACGCACCATCCTTGCACGCAATGTCCCTAGTACAACTACTTAGACCATATAGTCATTTGATCTGGACCGAGTGGCCTCGATAGGGCTTTAGTCGAATCCCATTAACATAACCTGGTAGGGAGTCACCGCGCAGGGTAGCTAATCTAACCGCACCATCATCGATAATTTTGCATGACCATATATGGACCTAACTAGTGATGTCGAATCTTTCTCATGTGTTTTGTGAACTATCTATCGCACAGTAGGACCAATTCTCCCTCCGAAAAGGCATTCTACCAAATATGCCAATCATGCTAAGCTTTCTCTCATGCCTTCTGAACCTGTTGGTGTAATTGGGATATGAACCGGTCTTCTTCCAAAGCTAGTACCAGCTGTGCCAAGCGTTCCTCCATGATGTCAAGGTCTGCCATATTTGTGAGTGTCGAGATGCGTAAGCTAGGAAAAATGTGTTCCATAGGCATAATAGCTTCCTTCCAATAGAACATTGGGAAGGGTGTCTTTCCCATGAGATTCTTACACGTAGTCCGATAGGCCCAGAGTATCGAGGGGATGTGTACATCCCAATTGCTTCGTTTTGCATTACAGACCTTGGTGAGCGCATGCTCCAAAATTTTGTTGAATGCTTCTATGGATCCGTTTGCCTCTGGATGATATGGGGTACTTTTTGTATGGTGGATCTAGAATTCCTCATTCAAAGCCATAATTGTTTCATTAACGAAATGTGTCCCTCTATCACTCATCAGGACCCTTGGGCACCCAAACTTGGTCCAAATATTTTCCAAAATGAAGTGCGTCATTGTGTCCGTAGTGCAATCCTTGACAACTTTAGGTTATGCGCACCTGGTAACAAAATTTGTGGTCGTAATGATATACCGAGCACTTGTCTTCTTACCTAGAGGGTTAATGGGGCCTAAAAAGTCGATGGACCACTTATAAAATTCTTGCAGGGACATCTGTGGTTGGAGGGGCATCTCATCCCAGCGTGAGGGTTTCCCGGTCTGTTGGCATGCCTCGCAGGCTTGACAATAAGTATGATCATCTGTGTGTAGTGTGGGCCACCAGAGCCTGACCCATAATATCTTCTGCACAGTGTATTTACCCACGTAATGTCCCCCCACAACTCCTCTGTGGGATTTGTCTAGGATATCCGGTCTTTTATGTTCAAGAACATACCTTCATAGTACATCGTCCTCCCCCATCTTGTAGATTTGTCCTGCAATGATAGTGAATTCAGTTGCATGGGTGACCAACTCCTTCTTCTATGCCACCAAATAATCATCAAGGGCTCTACCTGTGGTCAAGAAGTGGACAATATCGGCAAAGTGATCATCAATCGCCTTGATATAAAAAAGTTGCGCGTCACGAAATCCATCATCCAACTTAATCGGTTCGTCCCCATTCTCGATTCTAGACAAATAATCTGGACCACTGTTCAACCTTCTTAGCTTCACAATAATTTCAAAATCATACTCCTAAAAAAGTAACAACCGCTGACAGGTTTTCCTCCCCAACACAACCTTGTTAACTAGGTATTTTAAGGCTAAATGATCCGTGAAAATATTGAAGTTCCCTCTGAGTAAATAGTTCTTGTATTTGGTAGGGCATGTACCATTTCTAGCCCCTCCCACTCCGTGGTAGAATAGTTACACTCCACGCTTGAAAGTTTCCTACTAGCGAAGGCCACCGAGTGATTTATATCCCCTTCTCTAGGCTGTGCCAAGATAGCTCCCAAGGCGATCCCTGATGCATTGACGTGGACATGTAAGATCTTTTCCCAATCGGG
The DNA here is from genome assembly GCA_034641835.2 of Pinus albicaulis. Taxonomy (NCBI): domain Eukaryota; kingdom Viridiplantae; phylum Streptophyta; class Pinopsida; order Pinales; family Pinaceae; genus Pinus; species Pinus albicaulis. The sequence goes on along the minus strand of CM076570.1, from coordinate 290,085,168 downwards.
GAATATAAGGATAGGTGCAGTCACCATATTTTATTTTAGTAGCTCAAAGCTCTTCTAGAATTCGTCATCCCAAAATAACGACACATATTTTTTTCATAGTTTTTCCATCAGAGTGGTGATCAAGGCGTATCCCTATATGAACTTTCTATAGTATCCTGTGTGGCTGAGGATGGAGCAGAGCTATTTCTCCGTGGTTGGAACTGCCAAGTTGATGATAATCACAATCTTGGCTGAGTCAACCATCATCCCCTTCTCACATACCACGTGCCCTAACAAAATTCCGAATGGGACATAGAAGATGCATTTCTTGATTTTTAGCGAGATTTGGTATTTCCAACAGGTATATAACATCATGCACAGATTCTGTACATGGATCTTTACTAATCCGAACACCGTTCAATCATCAAAATAGACTTCCTGGATCTTGTGCATAAATTCCTTGAACACGGCTACAACAACATGTGAAAAGATGGGAGGGGCATTCTTTAATCCAAAGGGCATGACAATATACTGAAATGAGCACCACTCTGTCGTGAAAGTTGTCTTGTTCCAATCTTCAGGTGCAATACGTATTTGATGGTACCCTAATAATCCATCAGTAAATGAAAAATCCTCTTGACCCCCTACGTTATCTAGGATTTCATTAGAGAATGGTGTGGGGAATGGATCATGGACAGAGGCATCATTTAACTTCCATAGGTCCACGCAGATCCTTATTTCTCCTTTGATCTTCTTCTCCTGGACTACCATGGGGCTTACCCAATTTGGCTGCTCTACTGGTTCAATGATACTTGCAGCTACCATTTTCTCGATTTTCTCCTTAAATTTTTTCTTGTACTTTGGGTTTAGGCGATAGGGTCGTTGTTTGACTGGTCATGCATCTAGTTTCAACATAATCCTCATAACTCTCATATCTCCTATGATTCCTTTAAGTTCAGATAACTTGGTCGTGAATAGGTCTTGATATTCAGTTAAGAGCTTAGCGACCTTTCTCACCGAGCCATCATCCCAGTAATCCCCAATATTGACCATCTTGGGCTGTTCTGTCGAGCCAATAATGATTTCTTTTAGTTTCAAAGGTTTGGTGACATCGACTGTTTGCAGCAACAGACCTGCAATAACCCATTCCCCTTCTGATTCTTTGATCATAATATTTTCTTCATTTTTTGCTTCTATTGACATATTTCGACAGTTTATGATATCTTGCAGCTGCGCATCCCAAGCTAGCGCATTACGTTCTTGCTCAAGGCGGGCCTCACCGAAGACCAAAGAGTCTATATCCTGGAATGCTTCATCAATTTTCTTGGTACCTCATGTTAGTCCAAACATCCTTACAAAGTCTTCATTCATCATACTCCAATGATTGGTGCATTGATGCAGTTCTGTGCCAAAGTACCAGGAACAAATTTGTGGACCCATTCATTCCTTGTGTTCTCATTCCATACTTCTAGGCAACAAGTTATGTGCCTACATGGATCTCCTTGGCCCAAGAAGAGTTCTATTGGTGGATTAGCTGGTATACGGAATTGGCAAGTCAACATACTTCAGCGTTCCCCCAGTCCTGTAATGTTTCTTTATGAGTTTCCCACTAGCATGCAGGGGTTACGTGCATGGCCAAGTCTAGGGCCCAAAATCGTCGTTCCTTAGGAAATTTTTCCTCAATTACTGCAAGGAAATCTTCAACATTACTAGAGCCATCAAAGTGGGGTATTTCTCTTACCTTTGAGGAGATATATCAGAAGCTCTTTATGATTTTAAGACATCTTAGCGCAGACACATCATGCAATCGGTTTCGCCAGTTTTCGATCTCTTCGTCTGAGTTGGATCAGAACTCACTCTCTATTTCCCAGCATAGCATGCCATCGGCTATGGGGTTAATATGGTTGTCATCACGGTCAATCAATTTATATATGTGATCGGCATATTCTTCTTCCCGTATTGATTCAATATACCGTTCTCCTTCCGCTGGGTCCAGCGGTACTATTACCTTTATGCCTTCATTCTCAAATATCATGCTACTTTATTTTTAGAATAATTATACCTCCCATGTCAATAGCCCAATCCAGACCCAAGAGGGTAGGGTAAGGGTCTGTGTCATCTACTATCTGGATTACCTCAAAATCTGTGTGGACCTTCACACCTGCAATATCTACCACTACCTTCGCTAGTCTTCCCAATGGGATAATCTTCTGATGATTAGCTATCCGTAGTTGAATAATCAACCATTCCCGTTTAGGTTCTCCTATTCGTTACCAGGTCTTCTTGGGTAAGATGTTAGCATCTGAGCCTAATTCAAGGATAACTTGGTCTATTCATACTCCCCAATCTGTGCAGTCATGCACATTTCTCGTCCCATCCTTTTTTTTATTTTTGTATATCTTATTCAATGTTTTCACCTCGGGCTGTGGAGAAATTATTTCTGTGCAGTTGTCTATTAGGGCTTGGATATTTTTTATAGCCTTCTATTTGTGCAAGAACATCATACATGTCTGGAGGAAAGGTTTAAATACTTCGTCTACTTTCATAAAGTTCCGTTCCTTTTGTGTCAGGTGATTCATTTTTAGTCACCTCCTTTCCCTACTTCGATAAAGGTTTATTTTTCCCCTTTCAGGTCTAATCCTTCTTCTTTGTCCTCAACCCTCTGGATTAATGATTCGGTTTCCACGTTTTCCTCTACTCCTCTCCTATAAATGTCGCTGCGTGTGATTACATTGACACATGGCCCATCGTCTAGTGGTTTCTCCTTAACTCTTTTCACTTTCTGCATAGGTGTTTGTTTCTTTTCTTACATTTTTGCTCTCAACACTAGGAAGTCTTCAATGAGATGATTTAGTTGCCCAAAATATCTACAAGACTAGCGTGCTAGGTTCGGGTAATCACGTGTGAAATGTCCCACATATCCACAGTTGTAATAGATCAGTTGTCCGTGCCCTTGACCATCACTCCCCCCTCTTCCTCCTCCCCTTCCTTGTGCGGGGGATACCCCCCATCCCGAAGGAGACAGTGGTGATGAGGGGTCGATTTCTACTTTGTATAAATTTTCCCTATCTACCATAAGGTCAACATTTTGATAGTTTTCCTCATCATGACCTATAGACGAGCAGAATGTGCACCACTGTTGTTTCAATTCTGGTACATAAGCACCCAATCGTGGGTAGTGATATGTGTTTTGTCGTCCTACCACCCGACAGTCAGTGCACCATAGCATAGGACTGCTAGGGCCAGTCATTTCCTTGGGTCACAGAGGGCTTGGACCTCCAGCCTGCATGTAGTCTGATAACAATAGCCATTGATCATTAGTGTGGCCCGGTCCCTTACAGCATATGCACCAAACGTTTGGGTTGGCTTCCTTACCGCGGTCATTTCGCAAGCTCTGAATTTCGAAGTTCATTGCTTCCAATTGGTTCTAGATTTGGAGAGCTGCGAACTACGTATCATCCCTTAGTGCAGCTTCTAACTTCATGGATGTTTCCATCGCTTCCTCTTGAGAGCCAATATTTTGCTGTCCCGTGGGCCCACACAAGTTTGGTAGTAGCATAGCGATGAATTTCTATTTATTCTTCTTATCTTCGTAGAAAAATTCCCCATCACTGATAACCTTCTTTAACTATTGGTCGGCCTCCTAGACAGACTTTGTAGGTCCTTTCTTAAAGTCCTTTAGTTCGACTACACATTGAGCATATGACTTACGCTTCTGAAATTTTTTCTTTAGGGAATTCTTAATATTCTGTATGGATGCATTCATGTGTTGACAAATGTATCCCATGAACCAATCTAGTTCCCTTCCTTCGAAATCTATGGATAGTTGTGCTCGTTTGATAGCATCATTGTTCACGTTTTGCGTGGTCCATACATATTCGGCTACAAACTAGAATTGATCCATGTCCTCATCCCCTACGCCCTTGAAGGTAGATAGCTTCATGTGCATATCCATGTCATCCTCTGACGATGGCGGAGGAGGCATAGGAGAGTTTTTACCCTTGCGGCGATTTGATGCAGGTGTGGAAGGGGGGAGAGTTCCCCTAGCGCAACCTCTTCTTGGTTATGATCAGATGACTCCCTCAAGGGAATGTATACTGATCTGTCTCCTTCTTGACTAACCTAATAGTATTTACCACTTCATGTTGTGCTCCCACTCTTATCGGAGGTCATTCACTCGGTGTGGCCACACAAGACACACTTTTTGCTCAATAGCATCTTAATCAACTGTGGCAAGTTTTTTAGGAACTTACCTCTAAATCCTTTGAAGAACCTCTGTTTTTCTTCTGAATATGACAAAAACTGATGAACAACAAATTCCATCATGAATTCACCCAATATAATATCAACCCAATGATCCACAGTCGTGGTAATATTATTATGAGTTTTTTCCAATTGCTGGACCAACTCGGGGGTCCACTTTGTGACCTGATTGTCCTTCCAGCAAGTCAGAAATTTTGTCAGTCGAGCTAACCACTCTTGCAACTCGTGTATGAAGGATACAAAGAATATTTCGTGTATTTCTGTAAAAATATACCTATTTTTCCACTCTTCTGTGGACAACTTTTCACTCCTATTTTCTTTTAGGGAAAATTCCTGAATCTGTTTTTCAAACCAATCTTCTAACTCAGGTTTTAATGGCTACTAATGACCCCATGGGATTACCCGATCTCTCTCTCAAAATGCTCCCGGTCCCGGCAACGGAACCATTTTTTGGCTTGAGAGGTTCTGACCAAGGTTTAGCTTTAAGGTTTTTCAAACAAACCCCTATAGTACTGGCCCTTTCGGAAATGACCAGCTTGCGTAGGCCAGGGTCTCACCCGAAGTAGTATGGGAGGGTGCTGGAACCAAGTTTCCACACCCTGAGAGAGGGAGTTAATTGAAGGGTTTCCTTCTAGATTGATCGGACCAGTGCCCTATACCAAGACCCTTTAACTGCGTGCCAGCAGAATACTTCTAGCAGAGCTTATAAATCATGCAATAGTAGATCAACTGGAGCAAAAACAACTAAATCTAACTAGATCTATGCATTTATCATCATATATATTATCGCATCCACGTGTGCATCAATAATCCTTAGTATGTTATGAATAGATATAAATAACACAGTGCACAGCCAATAATCACAACAGAAAATGCTTCATTATTCAGAAAAGGTCTTGCTTATTCATTACCATTTAGATCCAGCTTATAGATTCTATCTACTAACCCACGCACACATCAGGACTCAGAGTCTCTGCGCACACCCCAGCAGGAGCCCTTAACCTGAAAATCGACCAAGAATACGCAAGTTCGTATCTAGCTTTATTACTTCTTACCTTCGTAGACTCGACATCATTCTAGCCTGTGCTATCCAATGGTCCACAAACTGTGGTTTGCGGACCCTTGGTCTACTCTTTTGACCCATTACAATTCATTGGGGGTTTTGACCCACCCCAAACCCCCTGCACTACCATTAGGGGAATTTTGAGGTCTAAAATGGGCCTCCTAAGGAAATTATAAAATAATATTGGAAAGAATAAAATAATATTTGATCACATCATCAAATTTTGGAGGGAAAAAAGAAAAAACTACTTTTTCAACTCGTATTTTCAAGTTACCTCCCAAATTTTTTACTCAAATTTCGAGCAGGAGTACTCATCGGATGCAAAATTTAATTCCTCATCCAATGAATACCATTGTTTCATACTTTTGATGGATCCTACTCCATGAAAAATACATGAAAAACGTGATTGCAATCACATTTTCTCATGTATTTCTCATTTTTCGTGTAGCACGCTCTATCAAAAGTATGCAACATGGGTACTCTTTGGATGAGGAATTAAATTTTTCATCCAATGATTACTCCCGCTCAAAATTTGAGTAAAAAATTTCTGAGATAAGGTGAAAATATGAGTTGAAAATATAGTTTTGTTATTTTATTATTTTTTAATCCTTTTACCCTTTTACTTAAAAAATGGTGAATCATCCCCCATGGTTGAAATCATCATCTTGAATTCTATTGGCTCTTATAAATTTTATTTTGGTTGTACATTTTTCTTAGGAGGCCCATTTTAGACCTAAAAATTCTTCTAATGACTAAATATTACAAAATATTACAAAAATGGACAAAATTGAGGCTAGGAAACCCTGTTCCAATAAGAGGGGATTTCTAGTCCAGATCATCACTAACCCGATGGTGCACTTGGGCACCCTAGTCTTCGGCTACAAGTTGATGAGGAAAACGTCGGTCGAAAATGGTCCTTGCACACGTAATTTCCTTGGAAGGAAAATGTGAAAAGGGGATGTTATATAACTTGACGTAGTTTTTGTGCGAATGTTTTCCGGAAAATGTGTGCGAGGCGCAAGAACTGGGGTAGAGTTTCTTCTACTCGCGGATAGTATTGTAATTGCGTCGGTGGCATGGGAGACCCCAGCAAATGCAGTCCTTCCTGATATAGAACGAGGTGTATATGAAGGGGCGCGCTGTGCTAACTTATGGGACTCATCTAACTCCCAGAGCGTGGAGGAAAATAAAATATTTTGGATACTTTTTGGATACCTTTTTGGATAAGTACAAAATAATTGCAAAATTTTAGGTGACCATGCACATCATCCAGATCAAGGTGTGTAAGGACTGAAACTGGTACACCTTTCCCTATATGGTCATGGAGGCGGAAGTCAACCAGGTTGTGGCGACATGGCCAAACACATGGAAGATTGGGCTTGGCTCCACCCAACCCATTATGCCATCCATGTCAGGAAAATATACATCTCCCAAAGACACAAAAAAGTCACACACAGAGATAGGAGCTGAGAAAATCGGTGGAAAAGGTACAGGGGCTGAAGCAAAGAAGGAGTCAGATGCAAAAAATGATAAGGACTAGGAGTTGGGAGGAGACCAGGAAGAGGTGGCCCTCAGAGGTTTGCACGGGTTGAATGGGGATGGTGCCAAATCTCCATGCGACACCAAGCGAGGCAGAGAAATAGCTAAAGGATTTCGCAAGAAGAGGAAAGGGTATAAGGTCAAAGGAGAGGAAGAGGTTACTCTAACAGAAGAGGACCTCGATAATATTTTTGACGCAGTTGCTTCAGCATCGGAGGACCGATGGAACTTTATGGAAACACAGTACAAGGCTATGGTGGATGCCTTGTAATCAAGCCTGCAAGTTATCCATTTAAATACAGATTTCAAGCGAGAGTAGATCAAGCGAGGCTGGTGCAAGTGATCCTACCATCTACTTCCATTGTCACAGTAGGATAAAGAATAATGTGCCCCTTCCCAGGTGCAACAGTGTCCATGGAACAATCAGAGCTGTGCCTGTAGGTCTAAACCTACCCCAAGATTGGCATCGACCTTGCAAAGCTGCCAAGTGGGAAGCTACAAGATCTCCACATCTTTATATCAGCAGAACTAAACACCAGAGAGGCGCGTGCACAGTGACAACTTACTGAGGTAGAGGGGGTTGCAACAACAAAGATGTCAGAGTCTATCTAGACTCAAACAATACAGCAGGCAGTCATAGCTCATCCTGCGGAGCTAGAGAGCTTCATTTACAGATTATGTGGTGATAATCCTGACATAGCTATCCCAACCTCCCCCACGCCGCAAGACAAAATTGAGACCCTCGTCGCAGCACTCAAAGCTTCCAGGTCTAAAATCCAGTCAGTTAAAGAATATTTTGTGTAGAAAATTGTTGCATTGCAAGAAAAGCTGCGGCATGAGACCCCTTTGGAGGTGCACTTGAAACATACCGCTTTAGCATTGATATAATTTGCCAGCATCTCTGCCAATGTTGATAAGGTATTAGAGCTTCTAGAGACAACTATCGAACTGTGGAGCTCTGTGCAGAGAAATCACTTAGTCAATAAAATCACCCAGGAGCTCTATGCTAAGGAGAAAGAATTCGAAGACTTGCATGAGGCTTTGCCTACATTCATCCATGCTCAGAAAATGGCACACCTTCATACCATTTAGGCATTGCGAGATGAGGTTGAGGAGATCCACTGCAAGAAACAAATTTTCAGCAATCACATGAAGCCATGGGCAGATGAGGCCATGAAACTATCTCAAGACCTTGATATTGCAGTCTGAAACTTGAACCAGATGTTTCAAAGCATCACTTTGGCCATTGAAGGGCCAACGTCAAAAAAGCTGGTGGAGACCATGTAGAGCGCAACGGACTAGAGTGTGGGTGTCTTAGCACCATTTGTAGCTGTTAGGTCCCTATATTACTAGTTTAGCCTCTTATTTTTATTAGTGTAGCCCCCTTATTGTTATTATTTTACCCCTGTAACCCCAATATTGTTATTATTGTGCCCTTACATTGCTATTGTTAGCTCAGCTAGGATTACATTGTGGCCCCATGGTCTCCTATATATAGAAAGGACGTTTTTTCATTTGTATTATGTAATGTATTGGAGGTTACCCCCTCGAAGTGGCTGGTTTCTAAGGTGTTGATCTCTCTTCTCTTCTATTTTTGGAGCTGGTTTCATAACATTTGGTATCAAAGCTTTGGATTCTAGGGTTTTGCTGCTCCAAACAGGTCATCGTGGCATTTTTACTATAACTTTTTTTCTGTGAAGTTTTAGAAGCTGAAATTTTTAGAGTATGAAGAAGAAATTCTGAGGAACATCATCGCAAAATTTTAGAGGTTGGTTTACAATATTTTTGGAGATATGATCTATGGAAGTTAGGTATTTTTGTAGGCTCCTCAATTTAACCTAAACAGTTCATCACAGAATTTTCGCTATAACATTATGTCTACGAAGGTTCAGAATATAAAACATTTTGAGCGTGAATCTGAAATCCAGAGGAATATCTTCGCACAATTTAAGATCTTGGTTTGCAATATTTTTGGAGATATGGTCTGTGGAATTTAGGACGTTGTCAGGATCCCGAATTTCATGTCAAAGAGGTGATCGTGGGAAAATATTCATAACTCTCTCTCTGAGCATCGGATTGGAATTTTGTAAAAATTGGACATAAGAAAAAAGAATATAGTTTCCTATATATCAATTTTAGAGACGAAGGAGGAAGAAGTGACACGTGGCCAGACATACAAGTTCACTCTACTGAACTAGTCCATAATTAGGTCATCCTAGGATATTGGGCACAACTTTGTCTTCAAGAATCCAAACTAGGTCAGACCCATGGAATTCGAAAGAGGATTCAGAGGGCTACCTTAGTGTCAAATTTCAGATATTGAAGATCTAAAATCACAGAGATAATTAAGTTTCAATATTGCACTCCTCAAAAGCAAGAAAAAGGTGTGTATTTTTTTCGAATTACATAAGTCTCGTTTGAGAACAATTAGTTTGAATTTATTCCAAGGGCATATTGAAGAATAGATATCAGTATTGGGTTCTAAAATGGCCCCTAAAAATAATTCAACACCCACTAAGCCTTCAGAAGGCTCTACTATGACTCATGAAGACGAAGAAACACAACATGAGATATCAAAATTACAAGAGAAAGTGCACCAAATTTTGCTATCGCAAAGAGCAACAAAAAATGAAGTGGATGTTTTGAAGAAAGGCATGGAAACTAAGATGGATGGTTTGAAGAAAGGCATGGAAGCTAAGATGAAAGGTTTGGAAGCTAGGATTGAAGGCATGGAAGTGGGCATGGAAGGTAAGATGGATGGCATGGAGGCTAAGATGGATGACATGGAAGCTAAGATCGATGAAAAATGGAAAACATGAAGAATGATATAAAAGTAGACATCGAAGGTTTGGAAAAATTGATACAAGAAATTTTTCCTAATGGTGAAAAGATAGAAGAGGAAAGAATCGAGGAGCTCCAGAAAAAGATGAAGAATCTAGTGCTAGTGTGACTCGGGACGAGTCACAATATTTTTTTGGGTGCCTGCTGGAGCGGGGTCCCTTAAGACTAACCATTTTTTCTATATTTTTGTAATATATTTTGCAAGTTTATTTGTGTGCATGGGCGTTGGGTGGGGTCAAAGCCTCTCATGAATTGTGTAATATTCCAAAATTTTCACATGATATTTGGAATATTAGAGTTCTTAATAAACCTACTTATTTAAGTAAATAAAAGGGTGGAGGGACCCATAATCCTCAAAGATGAATAAAATCCACTTTTAATGTGTATATGAATATTTCAAATCTAGATCCACATAATGGAGTAGTAGAGCAACCAGTTAATGTGAAAGGAGTGGAGATAATGTCTCATTAATGAGATAGATCATGGAGGTTGATACAGTCAACTAGGACCATGGAAGTGATCAAACATAATATCATAGAGTATTTATGATGAGATGATGGAGAAAGTGGTGCATTAATGCACACATGATGGAGAGGGTGATCATTGCATTCGCACATGATGGAGATCATGAAATGATAGCGCAGTCAACATGGAGACCTATGTCCACATGTACAACGCAGTTATAAGGTGGGCCAAGGCATGAGAAGGCTCATAAACTATATAATGAAGATGAAGGCAACATAGAAGGGGGTGGAATATTATTGTTGACGTATAATCTATTTAGATCTAGAATTTTCATGTGGCATTCCATGCTTTCTTTGGTTGTTTAGCTAAGATTGCAAGTGTTGTTTAGCACTGGGTGTTCTTGGTCAGGAATCCCACCTCTTTCCTTGAGTGATGCCTTGGGAGAGGATTGTAATTAATTCTAAATCAAGCATTGGTGCCACATATATTTTCCTACTTTCTGCAGAACATCCATATTCAGAAATTGCACATTTCTAAAGATCAGTTTGAGAGGAGGAGGTTGTCCTTCAATATTTTAGTTAAGAAACCGATGAAGGATTCATCTTATGACCTTGAGCTTCAAGATCAGCCTTCAAGTGATTTAGATCTATATCAGGCATTACGACATCTATTATTCATCTCCCAACAACACCAATCCCTTTAGGAATTGCGTAGTCCAGTCTTGTATATCCAAGGGAGAAGGGAAGTTGCTAGCATTTCAGTTAGTAATCTAGTGGAGGACCATTCCTTCACATTGTATACATTATTTCCATCATTTTTTACCTATATTGCATATCTTAGCAATAGGATAGAGAGCCTCCTTCCTTTATAATGCAGTTCTCATGAGCAGTTGTGTAGCAGTAGCTGCAACCATCCTTCGAGGACTGAGGAGCTAGATCTAGAGCTTCTAGCTTGTGGATCTACTAGAGAAGGGATAAACCCTTCAAGCTTAGATATGATATTGTGACATAATTCAGCCATCTATCTGTCAGATCTAGCTTAATATCTACATAACCCAATAGTGAAAGGATCAAACTCTAGGAGGGTGATTTTCCAAAGTTGTAGATATGGAAAATCCTTTCTGGATTATCTTGGGTATCCATCACAGAGCCCAGATCTGAAATCTTGGCATCATTAGAGCTCCAGATTTCCATAGATATGCATTTTAATTTTTAGCCTATAGTAATATATTCAGATTCTAATGAAGGGAAAATGTAGTATTTTCTTCCAGTAGCTTTCCAGTTATGCAGTGCCTACTTTGGCATGTTTTCAGGGTGATTCTAGGCCATCTCTTTGGCTAGATCTACTCATATTTTGTACATTGTGTAACTGATTCTTATCCTATATAGTAAAATGGCTAAACTATTCTGTCTATATCTGTGTTGATCATAAAATTACATGTACATTTTTTGTGTTACAAATATTGTGTTTGTGTATCAATGGGTTATTCCATTTTGGGATATTATAGTGGTATCAGAGCATGATCTTTGGCTCACCTTGTGGACATTTTGACAACATAAGAAAATAAGATAATAGAGATATAATATGGAGGGATTAAGGTTTGCCTCATATTCCTTTATATCTATGAAGGATCTCTCTAAGGAGATCAATGAAGCAAGGAGAGAAAGGCAAAGAGAAATCTCAAGAAGTTTTAAAGATGAAGAAGGTCCCATAACTTATTTTCAGCAACAAAGAAGACCGGAGAAGTAAAGAGCTTCACATTATTCCACTAGATCCACTTTCTCTAAGAAAGAGAACTATTCTGAATATGATGAAGGCTTGGGGCATGAGACCCTAAGTGAATATTTGTCTAAATACAAGTCACAACCTAGAGCATTGAAAGAGAATCTCTCTCTCAAACAGTTTCTACAACTCAAAGAAGAGAGGAGATCCAGAAGAAGCAATAGAAGAAAGAGGCATAGATTCTTCTTGCCTACATTTGATGGATCTTCCACAAGCACTTTGAGGGCTTGGAGGGAAGAATTATTTACATTCTTTCTGAAATATCCTATATCAGAAAGAGAGGTTGTGGAGTTTGCAGCGCTGCACCTTGAAGGTGAAGCGAGAAAATGGTGGTTCACTCACTTGTCACAAATGAAAGTGTCTGCTTATGCATATTTTATTCAAAGACTAAAGGAAAAGTATGGTAGAAAGAAACCAGAGACATCTCACATAATGAAATCTCCCATCATCAAGGAGATAGTGCATGAAGATTCAAGAGAGGATGATCTCATTATCACTCAAGAGGAGGAGCCTCTACCACCACCAGCGGCAGATGCAATTACATCAAGAGGAGGATCACTTGCATCTTTGCAATATGGTCTTGAGTTCTTGACATTTGGAGCCCCATGCATGATTTATGAGATGCATGAGGAGGAGGAGACAGATACCAGTGCTGGTACACTTGTAGAAGTGCAACCATCACTCTTACCAACAGTTGGAGAGACCTTTGCACTAGAAGAAGAAACTATTTTGATATTGCAAGATGTTTTTGAATCTCGATTGATCCAAGGTATGCATACAGTTTCATCTCATATTGTTTCAGTACCTCTTATTGAAACTTATGGGGACATGCCATCAGGGCTATTGCATGACCAAGGGTTATAACATCATGCTGATTTGGAGCAGAATTATATCACTGCACAAAGGATCCTTGATCTAATCAAGGAAGAGATGAAGAACCATCCTATTTTGTCATGGATGAACTACATTTAGCCTCTTGAGTTGAAATGTGGAGTTTCATAATATGGGATGAGTATGAACATATGTACAATGGCTGGCTATGAGTTTAGCATTGCGCCTTGCTTTGCGACAACAGATGTATCACCTTGCAGATCTATAGCACTATCCCTAAGTAGCAGTGAAAAGAAGAGGACCCATTCCTTATGGGAGCAATCATATGGCAGCTTCATTCATGAAGCAATGGAGGAGAAGATGATAGATGGTAGACATCTTGAGGTGAGAAATATTTTCTCCTTTCTAGATGGCACCTTCTCAGTGAGAATCTCACAGCTCAAAGAGAAACTACTACCTGTAGTAGGTCCAAAACCTTATTGGTTGTGGAGGGCCATTGATGAGAAGAAGGTCTCAGGAGAGATCTCATTGGAGGTGCACTTGAAAATATCATGGAGTGCAAAGTTCTTCATCAGTTTGAGGAGGTTGGTGTCCTACAATGGGAGGATACCAAGTTTTTGCGGAATGAGATCCATCATCCACATTGGGATGAATGGTTGATAGTATGGAGCAAGTGGTAGCCTAACCACTTGCAGATCTATGATATAGGCTAGGAAGAATCATGGTTGCGGTGGTTTCTCTTGGGTGAGTATGGCTACCACTCAATGAGTCATAATTTTCTAGTTCATTCCTTACACATCACTGGAAGAATGTAGAAGAAAAAGGCATGGTTACTTTGGTTGTTGATGAGAAAGTTTGGACATCACATGGTATATCTTATGTCCTTGTATTTACTTTTGTTTGGGATATGTCCCATGTCTTTACATGTATTTTTGTTTGGAATGTATCTCATGTTCATGTATGTACTTGGGTTTGGGAGAAATTATAAATCTCACATGATGTGGCATAGGGGAGCTTGTTTGTATTATGTTGATGAGACATCTCACATGTCCATTACTATATTTTTTATCCATGACTTGCATCATGATAATGCAAAGAGGCAGCAAGAATCCTTGGTGCTATGGTTACTATTGGGAAAGTATGGACATAATTCTTCCCATACATTGCATGACATTGTTGAAGGATGGCAACAAGAGGCCTTATAGTGTTGGCTTCTGTTGGGGGATTATGGTCATAGTACATGGTATATTGATGATGTGATGGGGCAGCAAGATGCCTTGTTAAGGTGGATTCTCTTGAGAGAATATGGCCACTACATTTGGTATAGTGATGATGTGGTATGGTAGCAAGAGGCATTGCCGAGATGGCATCTTTTGAGAGAGTATGGCTCTCATATTCTCGTTGATGTTGATTTGGCATGGAAACAAGAAGCATTGTTACGATGGCTTCTTTTGAGAGAGTATGGCTCTCTTACTTGTTTTCATGATTATATAGCATGGCAGCAAAAGGCTTTTCTTCATTGGTTTTTATTAGGAGAATATGGTTTGACATTGTTCATGTTTTCCCATATGTCTTTACTTCTTTTTTTTCACTATGATGATGTGATGTTTGATTCCTACATGGCCAACATGGCTAATGATGTGAGCATTGATAGATGCAATCTACTTTATGTATCATGGGTTGGGAATATAGTTCATAAGTTGGGACTTTCCACTTTGGGAATAAACCACATTATCTTATGTATCTCATGTATAGAGGAGAACTTTGGTCATCATATGGTTTCCACTTGGAGATTCGTTGATGAGGATGGGTATCTAACTTTTCAGTTGGAGGCCATTCTAGAAATTCTATAGAGGCACCTTTGGAGCTAGACATGCATGACATATTGTGAAAAATGGGAAGGCCTTCCACATGAGGATGCCATTTGGAGGGAGGATGTTTATTGTAGCATCCACGTTTGAAGTTTCTTGACGACAAGCAACATTTTTTCGGGGAGGACTGTAATATTCCCAAATTTTCACATGATATTTGGAATATTAGAGTTCTTAATAAACCTACTTAATTAAGTAAACAAAAGGGTGTTGGGACCCATAATCCTCAAATATGAATAAAATCCACTTTTGATGTGTGTATGTGGATATTTTAGATCTAGATCTACATAATGGAGTAGTAGAGCAACCACTTAATATGAAAGGAGTGGAGATCATGTCTCATTAATGAGATAGATCATGGAGGTTGATACAGTCAACTAAGATCTTGGAAGAAATAAAACATAAGATCATAGAGTATTTATGATGAGATGATGGAGGAAGTGGTGCATTAATGCACACATGATGGAGAGGGTGATCATTACATTCACACTTGATGGAAATCATCAAATGATAGCGCAGTCAACATGGAGACCTATGTCCACATGTACAACGTAGTTATGAGGTGGGCCAAGGCATGAGAATGTTCATTAACTATATAATGAAGATGAAGGAAATATAGAAGTGGGTGGAAGATTATTGTTGATGTATGATCTTTTTAGATATGGAATTTTCATGTGACATTCCATGCTTTCTTTGGCTGCTTAGCTAAGATTGCAAGTGTTGTTTAGCATTGGGTGTTCCTGTTCAGGAATCACACCTCTTTCCTTGAGTGATCTCTTAGGAGAGGATTGTAATTCATTCTACATCAGGCATTGGTGCCACATATATTTTCCTAATTTTTTCAGAACACCCATATTCAGAAATTGCTCATTTCTAAAGATCAGTTTGAGAGGAGGAGGTTGTCCTTCAATATTTCAGTTAAGGAACTGGTGAAGGATTCATCCTATCACCTTGAGCTTCAAGATAATCCTTCCAGTGCTTTAGATCTATATTAGGCATCATGCCATCTATTATTCATCTCCCAGCAGTGGAAATCCCTTTAGGAATTGTGCAGTCTAGTATTGTAGATCCAAGGGAGAAGGGAAGTTGCTAGCATTTAAACTAGTAATCCAGTGGAGGACCATTCCTTTACATTTTATACATTATTTCAATCAGTTTTGAGCTATATTGCATATCTCAGCAGCAGGATAGAGAGCCTCCTTTCTTTATAGTGTAATTTTCATGAGCATTTGTGTAGCAGCAGCTGCAACCATCTTTAGGGAATTGAGGAGATAGATCTAGAGCTTCTAGCTTATGGATCTAGAGAAGGGATCATCCCTTCAAGATTAGATCTGGTATTGTGACATACTTCAGCCATCTATTTTTCATATCTAGCTTAAGATCTGCATAACCCAACAATCAAAGGATCAAACTCTAGGAGGGTGATTGTCCAAAGTTGTAGATCTAGGAAATCCTTTCTGGGTTATCTTGAGTATCCATCATAGAGCCCGGATCTTGAATCTTAGCATCATCAGAGCTCCAGATTTCCATAGATCTACATTTTCCTTTTCATCCTGTAGTCATATATTCATATTATGCTAAAGGGACAGCGTAGTATTTGCTTCCAGTATCTCTCTAGTTACGCAGTTCCTACTTTGGCATGTTTTCAGGGTGATTCTGGGCCATCTCTTTGGCTAGATCTACTCATATTTTGTACATTGTGTAACTAAATCTTCTCCTATATAGTAAAATGGCTCAGCTATTCTGTCTATATCTATGTTGATCATAAACTTACATGTACATTTTCTGTGTTACAAATATTGTGTTTGTGTATCAATGCATTATTCCATTTTGGGATATTACAAATTGTAATGGATCAAAATGGTAGAACAAGGGGTTGCAAACCATAGCACAAGCTAATAGTTTAAATAGAAGTCTAGATCGAGTCTAAGAAGGTAGTTTTTGGGATAAGTTTGAAAATTGATGTTATATCTAGTAAATTTGTGATATTTTGTGCGGATTTGTCTGGGTAAAAGGCTCCTTCTGGCTGTGTGCGCAGAGACCTTAGTCTTGTTGTGTGTGGACCCTGCTGGTTGTGTGTGCGGGTTGTTGAAGTGTTTTGTATGAAGGATATGAACTGATATTAATAAAGGAATGTTGTTACAGATATCTGAGTCTGAAATGCATCTATTGTCTATGTTGTGAATGTTTATACATCTAATTTCCGATTCCTATATTGTCTGCAATTAGATCTATTGCGCAACTATATTTGGGTTTATATGAATGATTATTGGATGGATCTGATGGTATAAGGCTTTGATATTATTTTTTAAGTGTTATTACTTGATTTATATATGTTGTATTAACTTGCACAAGGAATTATACATAATTGACCTAAATATGTTTGTAAGGGTCTCCTGGTTAAGTCTTCTGTTGCAAAGTTTTGTTCATGGTTACCTTTTATTGTAAGGCATCCACATCATTCAAACCTCTCTCAGGGTGTGGAAACCTAGTTCCAACACCCCCCATATGGCTTTGGGTTAGACTTTGACTTGCACAAGAAGGTCACTACCGAAAGGGCTAGCAGTAAGAGGGTTTTTTTTGTTAACCTCAACTCCAAACTTGGGTCAGGACCCCTCAAGCCAACAGGAGTCATTCTCAAGAATCTGCAAAAAATTTTCAATTTCCTTATGGGTAATTGTAAACATAATTTCACCACTGTGGGCTACAATGGCTCTTTGGCTTGGTAAATATCCATCTTGGCATTTAAGAACAAATTCAGGGAAATGATAAGTTTGAGGAAACATGTATAGGAGCATATTAGATTCCCAGATCCTAATTTCATTGCTCTAGTCAAGGAAATTGTCTCTTAGCGAGTTATGTAGTTTCAATAAATTGAAATCACACTTTGCCTCTAATATTTTGTAATCTCGGTCTGCCAGAGGGATGTGATCAAGGTAAATTGGTGGGGGATCAAAGGATTGTCCGAATTGTTATTATTTTTACCCTTTCAATCCATGTCGAGAAAATATATAATGGTAAAAGTGCTGAATAGTTGTATGATTTACCCGGGAAATGTTGGTTGATGAGGTTCTTGATGTTGGCATTGCTCACATAGTGGCGCCCTAGATATTTGATCAAAGTCTAGACAATTCGGTTCACAAGATGGAATTTAGAGACTAGAGTGCATGATTTGGTGGGATCTGATCAGAAGAAAATTTTCATGGGTAAGGATCATGGGTTTTTATAATTATGGGAAAAATTTGTTGGAGGCACGAGATCGTTAGGAAGGTTTAACAATAATGAAGGAGGAAAATTAAATTTACAATGGATATGTATAACAGATGGACAATTGTTGCAGAGGAATTGGGAGTGTAGGCACGGGGGATAATTGGCGGGAAAGGAGGGTGGTTAGGTAGTTTTCAGAGGTAGGGGGGCGGGGAGGGGGCGGTGGCATATGGTATTGAGAATGTGGGGTGTGGAAATATCAGCATATGACACGTAGCATGGGGTCTAAGGGAGTGAAACCATTTTTTAGACCCCTCCCCCCCCGCCCCCCCCATCCGCTGATAAAGGTAGGAAGGGCAAGGGGGTCGAAAATCGTTTCTATCTATTGATCTGAGTGGGGAATGAACCAACCATTTGGTTGCGATTATTGGTTAAAAATACATGACAAGGCCTTTTGTGATTTTCCTCACTTTATAATGAGAGCGCAAACTTAGGACAAATCATTATATAATTTCTTAAAACATAAAATTAATACATATACATGCCCTACCTTCTATTTTTTTTCAAAATTAAGCCTTAATTTTACCAATCAAGGGTGCATTTAAATGTGAAGGTCCACCCTATTTATCTTGAAGGAGAGATTATCCTAATCTATATTCTAATTTACAATTTTAACTTATTAATTCAGCATAAACAATTGGATTCATTTCTTCACCCACCTACCTAATTTTAACCAAGTTTAAACAGTTTGGTTAAATTATTCTCTAATCTAAAGACATAAATTCAAAGGTGTTTGATCATGATTATACTATATGATTCAAACTAGGATCTTTGATTGTGGCATTTAAACAAGCTGCACACAAAAGCCTAGTTTATTTTTCAATGATTTTTTTTTCTTTCTAGTGGAATTTGAACTTGCTCACATTTACACTTGTTTTCTATTGATGGGGTATTTCTCATCATTTTTTTATTCTTTTATTCTATTTTTAATTATATAGCCTCTTTTCCTTTATATGTGCATGTGTGTGTGTGTGTGGAAATCATTTGCAAAATGAAATATTATTTACAATTTGAATGAATGAATGAAAATATTCAATCACCATTTTATCCTATGAATTATATGACCCTAACAATCCCTATGAAATATTAACACTTCCATCGTCCATTTATCCCAATGAACCCGACCATTCCAGCAGAATTTCATATTCTTACCTTCTGTTGCTCTTTACTCATGCGTTGAGCTTCATTCAGGCCTTAAATTACCTGTTGGATACTGAACATATCTCCCCAAGCTCCATCAACCTTCATCTTTCCCATCCAATTCCCGATGCTCTCAAAACATAAAAGGAAAGAAAAAGAACAAACAAGAAGAATACCATGAAAAACCAAAAGCAATACCACACCGCAACAAAGTGACAAGGCCTTGTACCAGACATAAACAAAACTACAAATCAAATGCAAACAAATAATAAAATATGGAAAGGACAAGACTAGAAAAAAACACCATGACTCAATCCCCCATGGGTTTCTAAAGCTTCCAAGGGAAAGCTCAACCCGATTTCAAAGATTTCATGGTCATCTCCTTTTCCATGCAATCCATTGTAGCATACCACCATAAACCCATCACTTTCAGTGTATAATATAAACATACAATATACCATTTATCTTACCTTTTTATGCCAAGAACAATTCCTTGTATCTGAACACATACATATGTCATCTCTCAAGGGACTCGAATCCCTTGACAAATCCAACCATAACTAGAAACAAATTGTTATACCTATCAAATACATGTTCGTAATATATCAAATGTCCACATAATGCCAGATAATATTAGGGTTAATAAGACTTCATGTTTCCATGAAAATTTCTCATTAATTTGACATTGTGGTTCCTAAACATTTCCAAATCAGTTCTTATCCAATTCCTTTCTTTTTCCTTGTTTCAATCAAGTCCTAGTATGTACTGTCACATCACCCATATGTTATTTATATAAACACATAAAATATTACTTTGTCATGCTAATACCAAGCATGTTTCCCTACAAGTGTTTACACATGTCAATCACATGTTCCAAATATCAAGACATCATATATATTAACTAAAATCAGCCTCTACTTGGACTAATAACCATGTTATAATCAACTAATAGTCAAAATCATAATACCACGATTATCACCTACTTATACTCAGGTACACATTAGCTCTCTCAGCACGGAGTGTGTTAGTACAACCATCTTAAAACAAAATCATTACTTCATGCAATATTATATACATGTGCTCATATCATGCAATTAATCAAAATTTCAAACAATAGATAGACGAAATAACAGACACCAAACACTCAAACACCAAATAGACGACATAGTCAAACATTAAAACACCAAATAAATGACATAAGAAAACTCATACCTTAATGTATCTCAGGGGGGGCTATCTTGTATGCACAACCAATTTAGATTAGCATGATATAAATTCACAACACATCAAATCAAACATAAATAATGTCATGATATCCATAATAGTAACTAGTTAACATATTCACCTCATAAGTTTATAAAACATTTCCATTCAACATAAAAATCGCATCTACACAGTCAGTCCAAATTAGTATGACACAATATCACAAATATTTCAGCTCATACCTAAATATCATAACCATAATAATTTTCATAGTTAAATATAGATTAACATGATACATTAAAATCAATATCTTGATACAATAACCCTAATAATCAAGTTAACTAACATATAACAATAACAAGTTAACGTATAACATACTCATCAAAAAAATATAACATAATCATCAAGTTAAATATCGTAGAACAACACAAAAAATGCATATAACAACACATTACTATCATTCATGAATATCTGACACACATATATATGACCACATTGAATCACTAACATCTACCATGGATGTAACCACAACAACAATAAAAAGAAAAACATGCATATAAAAATCCATTAATTAACATACCTACATGTCAAACATACAATCCCTGTATGAAGATATGGTCTTACCCCCAAGTATAGTGTTGCAACTTCAATTTGATGATCTACATCTCCTGTTCTATATCAACCAACACATCAGCATCATAACATATCAACAACATCATGATGACCTAAAATGCCTACAATGACCTCATGTACAACAACTATAACCATGAAAATGCATGCATAAAAACATATAGACACTGACATGCATAAAAAATGAATAACCGACATGCATAAAAAAATCATAACTGACATGCACTCATGACGATCATATCCAAAAACAACACCATAAACTTCCACATGGAGACAGAAGTCCAACAACGACCACCACCATGAATGCATAACAAGCACCAAGTCCACAAACATACATAACACATATGCAACTGACATGTATGCATGCCAAACACATTTCGCCCATCCAGTACAAGGAGTGAACCATGCTCTAATACCACTTTGTAACATTGTTGTCCAGGTAAATCCCCTCTGCGGACAGAGGCGATCCCTCTAGCCCTAGGGTGGGTCTAGCAACTACGGGAACATAATAACATCTACCTTCCTAGATTGTAAGTGAAATTCGAAGCAAGGAAGATTACCTACCTCGTTCTGATGCTATGTTGTCTTATTTCATCGAAACTTCTTGATCCACTGCTCTTCTCAAGCTTGATACACGCTGCTGCCAATGTTCGATTACCTATACAGGCAATCAATATACCACGAAAAATGTAAACCACGACAAACATAAAAACAATTACCGCCTATCTAACTGATCAAAGAATGCTATAAATCTCATTATAAATGTAAACACGAGTGGAAGATAAACATCAGATGCATTTTATTATAATAAAGACAAGGGGAGTTTACAACCAAGCCTTGATGTTGAGGCTCTCCTTCGACAGGTTTGTATCCAAGCACATTTGCCACACCCTCATGAACAAAGGTCCAAGATCTCACTATGTTCTCAACACACACAAGCAATCACACTCTGCACTATTCTCCCAAAGCTATGATTGCTTCTTCTCTATGCTAACTTTTTTAGCTATCTATTCAACTAGAACATGTTCAACTATTCAGCCATTCAGCTAGCTGATCAATGGAAGATGGCTATATTTATAGAGGAGAGGAGGAGGTTGGGATCCCTACAATAGTGGAAGGGAGGCCTTATCCCTTGGGAGGTTTCCCCATAAGGTGGAAACAAGAGGCCAAAGGAGGAAGGTCGTGGTTATTCAGTCAACCCACTCCCTATGACTCATTCACAAAGTTGTTGTGATCGAAACTTCACCTCTTTTTTTAAAAAAATTTCCATAAATAGATTGGCGTGGGTGCTTAACTGGGATAGAGTGCCAGCTAGCGCAGGCTCAGTGTTAATTTTCCTCATTGGCGCAACGTCATAACGGGCTACCAGCGCCAAGGAAAAAACATGTGTTTTTAGTGGTCTGCTCAGGAAATGGTCAACAGAAGGATTGTTGTCCTCATGGCAAGGGATGCAATGATGGTATTAGCAAGGCATGACACTACTAATTAGTCACAGAAATGACCCTCCAATGGGCAAGATGGGGATTGCAGGGACAGTGAAAAATTACTATGTAATATATGCCCCCTAAAGTATGAAGTCCAAACATGAGTGAGGGGTGAAATGCTTTACAAGTATGTGTAACGAACTAGACGCTGCTGTCGGGAGAATTGCAAATCGAGTATAGATGCATATACATAGCTAAAAAATATGATGAAAATACATGAATCCATGGTATAGGCATAGCTATCCATCAAGAAAAGGATCATGTGAATGGATCCTCGGCATGGACGCAACCATCTGAATAAAGGGATCATATGAAAGAGATCCATGGTATGGGCACAACCATCCATATAGAGAGGATCGAAACAAGAGAACCCACAGTATGGTCGTAGCCATCCGTCTAAAGAATCATGTATATAATAATTAATGACTCATCACTCCTCGCAACCTGGACTTTTGTGATCGAAGCCCAGGGTCTTGCGCTCCAAAACCACCCGATTGAAGTACAAATTCCAACATGTGAATAGATGTGTTGAAGTCGAACATGCTAGAAAATCACTTGATTACCGGTCAATGATGTGAACCATTAACAAGTGTGAGAGAAACCACCCATAATGTTAATGGATCTCAAGGTACTACTAGTACAATCCATGAAATGTGAACAGTGAGCGGAAGTTGAACACCCATGAAATCACTCGATCAAAGGCCAATGATGTGAAGTTGTCGTCGAATGCGAAGAACTTGACATTAGGGCATGCAAGCTCTAAGGTACCTGAAAGGAGTCTCTAGATCAACTTCCCAGATAATGAGCTGAAGTCGACAGGAACTGATCCGTTGAAGGAGGGTCATAATGAATCCCACATCATCGACATGAAACAAAGAAGGTAATATGAGTGTGAATCAAGACTGAAACAAATGATCAAGGAATGTACAAACTGCAGAAGGATTTGCTCCTGAACATATCGACAACACGACTCTAGAATTTGGTAGCATTTAACTCAAATAGGATCAGAGGTCATGTTGAAAATATTTGTAATCGAGTGAGAGGGAAACAGATTTCCCAAACCCATGGAGGCAAAGTGATAGAGTGAAGATATCCCAACTCAACACGAACTGCAGACAAGTGTCATGTTCAAGAGTGACATACTGCTAACACAACTGATGAAAAACTTCCATTTTCCCCCACCATTTCTGGTGAGTACCTCTTTATTTTTACAAAAGCTTGAAGAGGATAGCATATGCTTGTAATATAAGTTTGTCCTTCAGACAAATCCAACTGAGTAAATTTTACAAGCCCTAGGAAGGAGGAACTCGGTTAATGTCATGATTGAAAATTTTCGATGTCATTTAGGTTTAACGATTCTAACAAAGGGAGAACTCGGCATATTTTCATGTTTAGAGAGTTTGAAAAGAAGGCAGAAAATAAAACTCCAGCAGTCCCTGTTCATTGGTAGTCTCACAGATCCGAAAAGGTAGAAAACTGTGTCTGAGAGAAAATTTTAGTCGCGATAGGCTAAGGTATTCCTTTTTCGTAAATAATCTATCCTAGCCCGAAAAAGGGGTAAACGTATACTGGGTAGATATCATTTCGCAAACATTAACGAGTTCAAAACAACAAGAGTCTCGAAAATCTTTTCAATTTCGAGAGTCAGAAAAGCGCTGAAAGATGAATCCTCCTGGAGGAACGAGTGGTATTAAGGGTAGCAACTGGTTCCAGTGATGGTGGAAATACTCAGAACAAGTAAAGGTTAAGAGGCTGGCTAACAAGACCATTCATCACAGCGGTTCCTCAGGAATGTGTAACACAATCAAGTGAAGGCGTATGATCCGCCAAGCAGATGGGGACGATGGAATGAAAAAACCAAGGCTCATCTGACAAAACAGGATGATAAAATGGAAGTCACGAGAGGTAAAATGGGAATGGTTTCATTTTTAAACAAGCTTGAAATCAGAAAACTCTGCTTGAAGTTGGTTTCATTTTTACACAAGCTTGAAACAAAGATAAACTATGCTTGAAACTGGTTTCAGTTTTACACAAGCTTGAAACGGAAACAAACTATGCTTGAAAATTTTTGGATGCCCCCAACATGGTGACTCAATTCGAGGTACATGCCCCCCAATATTCAATCCATATGAAAGGCAGATGGAGTGAAGGTTCAAGTTACGAGATCAAGAGAAAGACTCGACTGGGATTTTACGAGATCTTATCAAAGACTCGAATTGAACAGGAAAGTGTTTCATTGTTTTAACAAGGTTGACACATTAAAAGAACTATCCTCAGATGACCTTGTTTCATTTTTTAACGAGGTTGATACAGAAGACAAACTATCCTTGGAACACCTTGTTTCATTTTTTAATGAGCTTGACACAAGAAAATGAACTCTTCTCTGAAAGACCTTGTTTCATGGTTTAAGGAGCTTGACACAAGCAGATGAACCATGCTCCGACAGACCTTGTTCCATGGTTTAAGGAGCTTGACACAAGTATATAAACCATGCTCCGACAGATATTGTTTTATGGTTTAAAGAGCTTGACACAAGCATATGAACCATGCTCTGACAGATCTCATCATAATGAATAAGAAGTCATAGCTTCCAAGGGTTTCCCGTCCGATGGAAGGAAAACATCTTGGAAGTCTGGACCCAATGCCCCCAGCACACAATGTAAGATGGAACTATCACTGAATATAGGCACAGGATAGGTAGCCACATAATTGACATGTGGCGAGGATGACACAATCGACGGATAAATATCCGACAGGGATGATGGTGGACTAGCTGCCATATTAGGACCAAAGAACGCAAGATGATCGATGGTCACGATCTGACCTTGGTGTGGAAAACACATCACACAAAAGAGGGAGGAGACAAGTGCTCCCATGGCATAAGTATAATCGTGGCCCAGGAGTAGATTAAAGTCTAAGGGGCCAGGAACAACCATCACGTCCATATTGACAGTTTTCCCTCCCAAAGTAATTTGCAACTTCGGAAGGATCCCTAACGGTTGACTAGTTCTTCTGTTAAATGCCAACAGATTCTGCATAACAGGCGCAATCACTGACGAACCGAAATCTTGCCAAGTAGTTGAGGATAAAATACTAACGTACATGCCTTCATCTATAATGGTGTTAGGTATGACCAGATGTGAGGCCTGTACCATGATCTCAAAGGGCACATAAGAAGGAATTCGATAACCTGCGAATCGACCCCAATCGAAGGAAGCGACCAAACTACTTGGAGGGGCTACCATCAAAATGAGATGGTCTTCCCCTGGTGTCATGGGAGAAGAAGGAGCATCCTCCGCCACCTCCATCATGGAGGCAGAAGGAGTATCCTTTGGGACCTCCATCATGGGAGGCGGAGGAATAGCTTCCTGAAATACAGGGATGGGAGAATCTTTCTCCAAGTACAAGGAATATGAAGAAACAGGAGGAACATGAGGGGGATGAGATCCACTCTCGATGGAAAATACCTGTTGAACCATAGGCAGGATCAAGTCGACCGATTCCACGTCCAATGGTTGGTCAGGAATAGATTCCTGAATTTGAAATTCTGTGGGAGCGCGATCGACCAAGGATGACTCTTGACCGATCGTGGAATCAACTAGCAGAGGACTCAAAGAAATCTTATGTTAACCGGTCAGAAGGAAGGGTGCAGAAACATTGGATTTTTCCAACATTCTTTTGGCTTCAGCCATATACAGAAAAAGGTGAATGGCATGGTGCCCTCCACACAACTTACAGGGATTGGTAACCTTACCCTGTTTCTTATGAGTCTTATTAGCACTAGTCAAGAATGTGTTACCAACATGACTTCTAGAAGTCAAAGGCAATGATGGATGACTGTCGGACCATACTTCAAGTACCTTGGGAATGCTAGGGCAGTCTCGAAGAAGATGGTTTCCCTCGCACAACATGTAAGGGAACTTAAATTTCCACGGAGGGTTGGAAGGTTCATCGAGATCAGGTGTTTTAGAAGCAACAACTACAGAATTAGCCTCTCACTTATCTGAATTCTTCTTCTTAGTCTTATTCTTCTTCTTCTTAGCCACCTGGGTACTAGAATCCAAACTTTCACCAAGCGAAGTAGAAGATGAGGACGAAGAAACAGGCGAAGAAGGGGAGAGGTCCATCTTTGAATCAACATGGAATTTCTCAGGCAGAGGAGTGGATGGTATGGTAGGCAGAACACTTGAGACCACAGAGGTTGAAAAAAACCAAACAAGCAACCCAACAGTTAACCCAGGGAGGGATAACGTGGCCATATAAGGAGCACCAATATTTCCTAAAGAAGGAAAAGGACTAGGAATCCCTTCAAACGGGACTCCTTGATTGGAAAACTTCGGAAAATTTGCCATCGGAAATGACCTTGAAATAAAACACTAAGGACAAAAATTCTAACCAAGAATATTTCGTGGGCAATTAATTTTTTAGTACACTAAAACCAGACTCTGTTGTTTCATATTTTAAGAGTAGAGAAACAAGAAAAAGGTGACTCTATCACTTTCAGGTTGGACACATGTTTGAAAGGACAAGAGCTCGATGATATTTTCAGTTAAAAGAGTCAATAAAGATCAAAGTGACTGCTCTGGTAATCTAGGTAAATGGGTGTACCAGATATCCGTGAACTGCCATATACACCTTGGTAAAAATGAAAGAGAAATCAACCAAGGACTTAACGTACGTGCAGGTAATCTCTTCGAATGTTGTATCTGGTGTATCATGGGTAAAAGGTGGCAGACTTGTCCTCCTATGGATAAAGTATTTGCAACCTAATGGGGTCTCCCTTTATATACGTGATGGTACAGGGAGCACAAGTCCGTACTAGCGCTGTCTGTAACCAGACGGCGAGCGACAACTACTAGGCTTAAAGACGCTGGAACATGTCTCTACCTTAGACTACTAGATTTTCCGTTAGGTTTCAATGTTTCCTTAGGTTGATTGAATAAATTTTATGGTTGATCTTCAATTATGTCTCGGTTTCAAGGCCCTACCGCATGTCATCTGACAATCTCCTATATGCAACTATATGAGGAAAGAGATCTTTCAATTCGATGAATGTTATCTAGTTAAGGGAAGAGTTCCAAACAATGATGCAACAAACAAAAATACTGAAAATGAAACTTTTTCCAAACTAGATGGCTTTCACTATCCAAAAGTAGTCTAAAACATTCAACGATGCGAATTATGCAATGTAATCTATGCAAAATCCTCTTTTTTGAAAACTATGCAATTGTAATCTATGCACAATTTAATTTTTTTGAAAGAATAAGAATGCAATCAATGCATTTTTCAATGAAATGAGAATCTAATTAATGCATGCTTTTACTGAAAGAGAATGCACTCGATGCAATTTTTAGCTTTCAATTGTTAAACAGTGTGATCTAAGTTCAATGATAAATCTCAAAAATATTTTTCAATGCAATGTGATCTAAATGCATTTTAACAAAAAGAAAACTTTGAGACGAAAACTAAATGAATGCAATTCTCCTTAATGAAGGATGAATGAAAAAGAGATGTAAACAAACACTAATAATGCAATTGTTTTTTTAAACACTTTATAATGAAATTCCTCGAAAGGCTACAAGACATATGAGTTCAAGCACAAAAAGGAGTTCCATAGCATGAGCTCAAAACAAGGCATTCATTCCCTTTTACATAAAGCAATCAAAGAAAGAAGACTTTTCAGTTGAACAATGAGAAATGTAATCTATGCTCACAAGTGAAAAAGTAAAGGGGAGAACGTGTACATCATACAGAGAAAAGGACCGAAAGGGCAAGACACACTGGTGAAGGATTTAGGGAAAAAACCTCAATTTTTCATACACCCTAAAATTGACATGACTTTGGTGGGTGAAACTAGCACCAATTGGCGTGACTTGATCACTGACAACTGGTGCCAATGGAAAATTGGTGCGCGTTTCTAACTAACAACTAGCGCCAATCGGTGCTACTCTCAGAAAAATAAAAGCACCAATGCGTGAACAGGAAAAAACAAATAATTTCTTCCAACCAAGACCAGACACACCACTTCAAGCAAAAACTAAAAGATTTTAATTGATGAAAAACATAGAAACAAACAGAGAAATGGTTGTTCCACTAAATCCGTCGAATGACTAAGA
Organism: Pinus albicaulis; assembly: GCA_034641835.2. Lineage (NCBI taxonomy): Eukaryota > Viridiplantae > Streptophyta > Pinopsida > Pinales > Pinaceae > Pinus > Pinus albicaulis. The sequence continues at coordinate 290,056,694 of CM076570.1, read as the reverse complement.
CCTCAAAGAGTGAGAAAAACAAAGGAAACTCCCCAGCAGAGTTGCCAATTTTTTGTCCAGTTAAATCCCCTCTACGGACAGAGGCGATCCCACTAGCCCTAGGGTGGGTCTAGCAACTACGGGAAAATACTAACATATACCTTCCTAGATTGTAGGTGAAATTCGAAGCAAGGAATATGAACTACCTCGTTCTGATGCTATGTTGTCTTCTTTCATCGAAACTTCTTGATCCGCCGCTCTTCTCAAGCTTGATACACGCTGCTGCCAACGTTCGATTACCTGTATAGTAAATCAACATACCATGACAAAAATAAAACCACAACAAAAATAAAAACAATTAGAGCCTATCTAACTAATCAAGGAATGCTATAAATCTCATTATAAATGTAAACAAGAGTGAAAGATAAACATCAGATGCATTTTATTATGATAAAGAAAAGGGGAGTTTACAACCAAGCCTTGATGTTGAGGCTCTCCTTCAATAGGTCTATATCCAAGCACGTTTTCCACACCCTAATGAACAAAGTTCAAAGATCTCACTATGTTTTCAACACACACAAACAATCACACTTTGCACTATTCTCTTGAAGCTATGATTGTTTCTTCTCTATGCTAACTTTTTCAGCTATCTGTTCAACTAGAACATGTTCAACTATTCAGCCATTCAGCTAGATGATCAATGGAATATGGATATATTTATAGAGGAGAGGAGGAGGTTGGGATCCCTACAATAGTGGAAGTGAGGCCTTATCCCTTGGGAGGTTTCCCCATAAGCTGGAAACAAGAGGCCTAAGGAGGAAGGTCGTGGTTATTCAGTCAAACCACTCCCTATGACTCATCCACGAAGTTGTTGTGATCGAAAATTTTCCTGTTTTTTTAAAAAAAATTCCATAAATAGATTGGTGCAGGTGCTAAAATGGGACAAATTGCCAGCTAACACGGGCTCAGTGTTAATTTTCCTCATTGGCGCGAGGGCATAACGGGCTACTAGCACCAAGGCAAAAACAGGTGTTTTTAGTGGTCTGCTGAGGAAATGGTCAACAGAAGGATTGTTGTTCTCATGGAAAGGGATGCAATGATGGTATTAGCAAGGCATGACACTGCTAATTAGTTAGAGAAATGACCCTCCAATGGGAAATATGGGGATTGCAGGGACAGTGACACATTACTATGTAACAAACACCCTCCGCCCACATCTACCTAAGTAACGGGCCAACCAGGATAAACATGTGACAAGAGGCTACTATGATATTATTCAACGTCCTATGTGACCTTATGGAAGTGGAATCGATGAAAACACATCAAATATACCTTCCACATCAGCAAACAAACTCCCAGGAGCCATCCCAACTAGTCAGGTAACCAACCCTTGGGTCCCATTGAGTTTTTGGACCATTAAACCCCTAGAAACTCCGTTGATATGGATAAGGGTGTGTATGGGAGGCTCTGGACACTCTCATATAATTGGTATGTGTGCATCAAGGGATTTGTTTCCTCAAACCTATGCCAGCATCCTCAAGATTTGAGCCACATTTCTAGGTCTAGATCCCAGGTCACTACCTAGAACTTAATGACAGGTTTAAGAATGAATTATGACAGTGGAAAAATGATAGATTTGTAAAAACATTGAAAATTTCTAGACTGGAGCCCTACAAGCGATGACATCCATTTCTTAAAACATGTCACAAAATTAATGTAATCTATAGGTTTAAACAACATATCTGAGCTTAGGGGTCTCATAATTTTATGAGAATCGCTAATAATCATTGTTCTATTACATTAATATTTGTGTTATCATCTATTAGGTCATAGATACATTGTCCATTGATTTACAAATAAAAACATGAGGAGAGGAATACATCATCACTTCCATAATACATGCTTATAACCATCATAATAAAAAAATAAATATCAATGATTCATCAGCCATATGATCCACATATAAACCAAGAAATTTACACACAATATGTCAAGGAAATAACCTCTTATTAATGAATGAAAAATCCAAACTGGGATGGGAATACCATGTTCGACCTGGCCATAGATTTGTTGAGCCAAATCTCTCTTCATCCAATCACACCTGTGCCATATTCCAAGCATGAACATGGGACACAAACTGAAAGAACCAAATAGGGCATCTTGAGCCTAAACCACCGCACCCACATCAATAGAAACCAGGCTTTATCTCAATCCATATTAGATAACTAAGCCATAAAACAAGCATGAATGCCACTATATTTCTCCACCTACACCGTGAGGATTTTTCCTATCTCCTAGTCTCTCAGGATTTATTGTAATCCACACCAAATAACTAGGCCCTAAATAGTGACTCCACCCTATAGGCTTTACCATATATCCCACCACTCAAAAGAAAGTATTATTAGGCATAATCAAGGGCAAAAACCTTTAGGATTTACTGTATATCTTGATATTAACCAATCGAGGATTCCTAGGCCCACCGAGGTGCAAAATATCTGGATTTACCACAATCCACAGTCTAGATTAGAGATCACTAGACCAGTGGCTTTATCACAATCCACATTCCATTAGGGATCAAAATACCATGTGTTCTTCCTTTTGGAGATCCAGCTAACCCAGCTTTGAATCTATCCGACAATATATCTCAACCAAAACATGAGAACCTGATCACACCATGGCTATTCGAAAATGGTAAGGGTTGGCTGAAAACACCATCACACTTGGAAAAACCCATGTCGTGAAAACAAAGAAGCACATGCAATACCATTCATGCCAAATCTAGCAAGGAAATCACACATGAAAATCGATACCTGCACAAAATCATGTTATAGTTTCTTGATCCCGACCTTCCTTGATTTCTCCTTCCTTCCTCTTGCCTTATTTTCCTTTTTTGATCTAATTCCAAATTTATCCAAGAAAAAACTAAGCATCCAAGAGTGAGAGAGAAAGAGAGAATAATGAGAGAGCTCTAAAACTAAATTGACAAAAGATACCAACTGATCCTTGGAATCCTTTTTATCAATTAGGCCTCTATTTTCTTCATTTTCCATTATTTTCCTTCATTTTCCTCCTCACATGTAACCTATGACCTTTCACCTTCCTTTTCTCCCATTTTCCATTATTTTCATAAATAAATGTGCCACAAATGTCATTTTGCCTTTGTAAATCCTTTTCCATTCCATTTTCTAATTTCCTTTAGCCATAATAACTGAAATGAACACCTTGTAGCATATTTTTCCCAACACACAACTTGGAATAAATGTCCCATCAACCGTGTTTATTATTTTTCCTTTATTAACTTTTATTACATGGAGTTTTCACCAGGGTTGTTACACAACCATCGGTTCATCAAGGTTTTGAAAAAAGAAAAAATAAATACAATAAAGGACCTAGGTGAGAACATCCATGAAGCATCTAAGGAAAACTCTAGTGTTGAAAACCTCTATGAGGAAACCTAAGAGCAAAAAAAAGAAGAAGGTGAAAATATGACCAAGTGAAAGCCTCTTATGAGGCAAGTGGGGCAAGCATGCGGATTGTAAACTTATCCGCACTCTACATGTCTCCAAAAAAAGAGGAAAAAATAAGGGACAAGAGAAAATATAAAGCACAAGGACGAGCCCTTACATTAATTCTGCTAACATTTCTCTTTTTTAGGACTCCATACAGTTAGCAAGACAATCGTTGAAGAAACAAGGTCAACAATCCATTTCTCCATTCCCCTAGATTAAGCATTGCATTTCCATCATAATTTACCCATATCCATACATCTATCCATCACCTAGAAAACAGGTGCACCCAAATTTGCCTCAATCCTACAATGTTATAGGGTTTTCTTGAAATTCTACAGGATTTTCCTAAACTGCTACATGATAGACATGAAATGCTACAGGATTGAGATCTACTTAGAAAAAGGGGCAAAAAGTATTATTTTTCCTTATGGAAATGTTATGAGAGGTTTTGAGTCTCAAATCTGCATCTTTTCCATACACTTTTCTATACCTTTTTCACTCACCTGAACCTCCCAAGTTGTCAATATCATGTGCAAAAGAGCATCTAACATGGTTTTTAATTATATTTTTGTGTTTGCTATTTGATTTAGATTTTGTTCATTCAGTTGCGGAATCTTGCCACTTTCCGCAGCTACTGCAACTTTCCGCAGCTATTTTGTGAAACTCTATGTTACAGGTGTCTACAGGGAAAACGAGCCACATGGGCAAGTCAAGAATGATGTGGACATGGTTCGTGTCCTATTGGTTCGAGCAAACTCATCTAAAGAAGCCGCGGTCAAAGGCGTCCACATGGAAGTCAACCATAGAGTCTCATGTCGGCAGGACTCTGTTTCGTGTCACATGAAGATTCATACGGCCGTTTCTAAGCTGCGGAGGATAAATCGACATCTATACATGGCTCCTTAGTCGAATTCAAGCATCCACTTCTCATATATTTACTTTCCAACACGGCCATGATCCTAGATCCGTGGACGTAGTGGTCTACGTGCTCTCCACCAAGATGAACTTTAGGAGACAGTTATATTTATTTTGTTATATATAATGCGTTTGCATACGCATATAGAGTTAGTTGATGTTAGTCTCTGTTATCTTCTATTAATATGCTCTGTAGTGTGATTACGCTGCACTTGTGCCGTAACATCACCTTCCTATAATGACTGCTTTTTAATATAAGAAGACTCTGTTTTTAACCAAAATTCGTATTTGAAGATCGTTGCCAAGGCTGGTGTAGAGGGCCCCTGCTCAGCTAAGGTTTTGTGCATTAATGTATAATTCTCATTTCGTTTCTTTAAAGCTCATTGTGCCATAATCCATTCATATGTTTATACATTGCATTTGCTTCATTTCTGTTTATAAACTTCCATAATTTACATTTCACTTCTGTCTTTCATGTTTTATGTTGTTAATCACTGATCAGTGTTCTTGTTTCAGGTTATAGATAGGCAGCCCGGGCATTTTCATAACTTTTTGACTAATGACATGGAACTAACATTGTTCTGCTGCTCATTTGCTTTTCATAGTTTCTGTTTAATTTTAGTATTGCTTTGTTCATTTCATTTTTTCTTATTTGCTTCAGTAGTTAAATTTAGATATATTAAGCTGCTCATAACATCTTCAGTTGCCTCCGAAAGCCACAGCTGGACTGATGGTGAGGGATTGTATTATGAAATGTGTAGTTTAGTATTAGTTTCTTTTCTGCAAATTTAGATATATTAAGTTGCTCATAGCATCTTCAGTTGCCTCCGAAAGCCACAGCTGGACTGATGGTGAGGGATTGTATTATGAAATGTGTAGTTTAGTATTAGTTTCTTTTCTGCAAATTTAGATATATTAAGCTGCCATAGCATCTTCAGTTGCCTCCGAAAGCCACAGCTGGACTGATGGTGAGGGATTGTATTATGAAATGTGTAGTTTAGTATTAGTTTCCTTCTGTAAAATTAGATATATTAAATTGTGCATGACATCTTCAGTTGCCTCCGAAAGCCACAGCTAGACTGATGGTGAGGGATTGAATCATGAATGTATGGTTTGATATTAGTTTACTTTCTGCAAGTTAGATATCAGTTACTCAAGTTGTTTATGATTACTTCCGAAAATCATAGCCGGACTAATGATGAAGGATCAGAAGATAAATTGATGTAATCTGATTTAGATTTATTTTGTTGCAATTTTGAATTTCCTTAAGCATAGTTTCTTTTGTGTTTAGTCAGCAGCAAGAATAGTTTGGTTTTCATGCTCACTAGTTCACTGTTTTGATTTATTAGATTAGCAACACCTTTTCATTTCAGCAGCACATTTTGATTTCCTTTCAAGTCTTGTCATTGTGAATTTCAAATTTCTTTTTAAGGTTTCAAGTTGGTAAATCATTATAGGGGATATCATTTCCTTGAACAAACATAACCAAACTTGTTTTCATCTTAGAATTTCCATTTCACCTTAGAAAACCAAAAACGACAAAAAGTTAAGAAATAGGTTATCTTGCACATATAGTGTGCCGCACTTAATCAGCTTACGATTCCCGGATTGACAAATTAAATGCAGCAATTTAGGACACAATAAATTGACCAAACATTTTGGCGTCGTTGCTGGGGAAGTGTAACTAGGTAGCCAATTTCTTAAAAAAAAAAAAAAAAAACACACAAAAATTCTAAAAGAGGGGAAAACTTGATAACTTCTTGAAGTATGCTCTCCTCTTGCACCTAGCGTGATCTGGAGGATCAGAAAAGAGAGTTATTGGTTCAGTAATTTCTTAAGTATGCTCTCTTCTTGCACCTAGTGTGACCTGCAAGATCAGAAAGAGAATTATTAGCCCAACTTTAAAAAAAATAATAATAAAAAAAAAAATAAAAAAAAATGACATGCATAGAGAAAGAGATTCTAGGGGAAGGTTTATAGCTAAAGCCAAGAGTTAGATTTTCACAACTCCATCTTCTTCAAGGCATAGACCAGATTCACCACCATCTACCCCTAGCCTTAAGATTTTTGGAAGTCAAGGAACAACTGAATTAGAGGATTCTCCTATACCACCTACTAAAACCCATTTAGAAAACAAAGAGACTCTCTTGGTAGAAGAACTAGAGGACTTTAAGGACTCTAAAGAAACTATCATGGCAGCGGAAGTAATAGATGGAGGTAGAGGTAGAGGTAGAAGAGGAGGAAACAATGGAGACAACAATGGTGAAGGAAATAATGATAGAAATAGGGAAGGAGACAATTTCTTTGGATTCCCTATAGTTGATGAGGAAACTCATGCAACAATGAAAAATATCTCACCATATGTTCTCCCTAACTTTTATGGATTGCGAAGTGAGGATCCTGAAACATTTTTGTTTGAGTTTGAAGTTGTGTGCCGAACTTATGACTATATGGAAGACTCTCAAAAACTCAAACTATTTCCTTCAACATTGAAGGGATCTGCTTTGAAATGGTTCATGGGATTAGCTACTCAATCTATTAGGACTTGGAATGATATGAAACAAACATTTTTGGATAGATATTTGGACTATTGTATGCCCACCAATCACAAGGATGAGGTATTCAAAATGATGCAAAAAGAAGATGAAAATTTGGAAGACTTACTTGAAAGATTTCAATACAACTTGAAAAGAGCAAAGATGAGCAACTTAGATGATGAAACCTCGAAAGCCCTCATATTAAAAGCCATTAGAGATGAATGGATAGATATTTTAAACATGATGGGGAAAGGAGATATTTCTCAACTCCCACTTCGTGACATAACAGAACTATGTGTCCATCTCTCAAGAGGAAAATCTAAAACGGAAAAAGGGCCTAGGGATCCTTCTCTTATTAGGGCTAACAAATCTGCAACTGGATCAGTAAGTAGGGCAGAGATTGGTAATATGCTTGATGAGTTCAAAACTAATATCTTAGGGAGCCTTAGTGAACAACTAGACACCCTTAAAATCCAAAACAAGCAGAAAGCAGAAACAGATGCTTTAGCCATCTTTTGTCCGAAATGTAAGAAGAAACATGCTTTAAGGGAATGTCCCTTGGATGCAAAAGTTGTAGAAACATGTATGATTTGCTCAGAGAATCATGAGATCAAGGATTGTCCTTCAATTCCTGGACTCAAAGCTGTTTTTCAAGAAGACCCAAATTCAGTAGAATCTCTCTGTTTTGTCGCAAGGAGACCTTGGCAGGACAACAAACTCAAGGGTTTAACAACCCTATGAATCTAAAAACCCCACCAAATTGGAATCCTTTGCAACAACCTTGGCCCCAACATCAAAATTCATATCAGCCATGGGTACAAGGGATGCAAAATCCTTATGGGAGATTTGCTCAATTTTATCAATATCCTCCATCTTTTCAAAATCAACAAGCTCCACAACTTCCAAACCCAAATCCACAACTTTCACTGCCATTTCCACAACAACAACCTTCTCAACAAAATACAAATCCTCAACTCATGCTCCCATACCAACAGAAGACAAATCAACTTCCAGCTCAGCCATTGCCAAATCCTAATAATAAAAATCCTCATAATACTTATATGGTAGAAGGACAACAATTTCCTACCTATATGATTGTTCCTCTCAACGATGTACAACTCAGATCTGGTAGAGTTTTAGAAAACCCTTCTATAGATATTCAAGAGCAAGATACCTCTGAGGAGGAATCTCTTCAAGTCAATAAAGGTTCTGAGGAAGAATCTCTTCAAAATTCAAGCATGCAAAAAGAAAAAGAAAAGTTAACACCCACAACTCCTATAGTTGAGCAACCCGCATCTTCATCTACACCTCCTTTTCCTGAAAGACTACAAATTGACAAGGGGGTGGAAAAAAAAATCTTGTTGCCTAACTATGACTTTCTAGATGAATTGAAGAATGTTTGTATCAAGATTCCCTTGCTACAAGCCATTCGAGAAATTCATATTCTAGCAAAAACCATAAAGGAGTTGAGTTTCAAAAGACCAGGAAGGAAACTAAAAGACACAAGAAGAATCCACCTGGTAGGAAAGATTGCAGATATTATGATGGGAAAAATTACCATGCAGAAGTATGTAGATCCAGGAAGTCCAATTTTCAAGACACATATAAATGGGATAGAAATTCCAAACACATTGATTGACTTAGGGCCTGCTATCAACATTATGAGTAGACAGACTATGGACCAGCTAAAACTTCCTAACCTTCTTTTTACACCTACTTTACTGCAACTTGCAGATCGATCAATTATTAAACCAGATGGTGTCTTAGAAGATATTTCAGTCTCCTTAGATTCTTGGGAATATCCAGTAGATTTTATGATTTTGACTCCCAAGAGTAATCTAGGAGGGCATCCACTTATCTTAGGAAGACCTTGGCTAGCCACAAATGATGCTTTTATTAGTTGTAGATTTGGGGACATGTACATTTCTAATGGTAATTTGACAAAGAAATTCAATTTGTATCCTCCAGCAAAAGCAATCACAGAAGTAGGAGACAATGAATGGGTTGATGATGAGGACACTATACAACCTGTCTTTACCATTTCTGAAATCAGTGAGGATAGTCAAATTCTGAACACATTAGAAAATTTTGATACATCTTCAGAATATGACCCCACACAATTTCAGTTGGAATCTGACATAGAATATTTATCATCAAGACAAATGTCTCTTTACTCTATGGAAGAGTTCGGTAGTTCTACTATTGAGATTTTTCCAGGAAAAACATTGAATATCAACAAACATTTGGAAAAGTCACAACAAGAAGAACTAACCAAAATCTTGCAAAAACATTCTACCGCATTTGCATGGGAGTATACTGACATGAAAGGTATTGATCCTAAGACTTGCATCCATCAGATCTATATTGAGGAAAACAGTAGACCAATCAGACAACCTCAAAGAAGGATGAATCCAAATCTTAGGGAGATAGTGAAAGAAGAGCTCCAAAAACTTCTCAATGTAAACTTTATTTATCCAATTTCAGATAGCCGATGGGCTTCTCCTTTGGTTATAGTACCTAAAAAGAATGGTAAATGGAGAGTATGCATTGATTACAGGGAATTGAACAAAGCAACTTTGAAGGATCACTTTCCTTTGCCTTTTATTGATCAGGTATTAGATACATTAGCAAGTAAAAAGTACTTTTCATTTTTGGATGGTTTTAGTGGCTATAATCAAATTCAGGTAGCACCTGAAGATCAAGATAAGACCACATTCACTTGTCCATGGGGAAATTTTTCCTACCGAGTGCTTCCTTTTGGGTTATGTAATGCACCCGCAACATTCCAAAGAGCAGTACTAGGAATTTTTTCTGATCTAATCCATGATTGTGTAGAGGTTTATATGGATGATTTTACAGTTTATGGTAATTCATTTGAAGAGGCATTAGAAAATTTGGAAAAATTTCTTATAAGATGTAAAGAAACAAACCTTTCATTAAGTCATGAAAAATGCTTTATGATGTTTACCGAAGGGATTGTTTTAGGACATCATATTTCAGGAGATGGGATTAAGGTTGATAGATCAAAAGTTGAAGTCATCTCCAAGTTGCCTATTCCAAATTGTCAAAGAGATGTTAGAAGTTTTCTAGGATTTACTGGTTACTATAGAAGATTTATAGAAAACTTCACTAAAATTGCATCTCCACTCTTCAAATTGCTTACAAAAGACCGTGAATTTAAATGGGATCCTGATTGTCAATCAGCTTTTGAAACTTTGAAAACAAGAATATCTGAAGCACCTATCTTGAGAGGACCAAATTGGAAACTCCTTTTCCATATTTCTACGGATGCTTCAGATACAGCTCTAGGAGCTGTGTTGGGTCAAAAAGATTTAGTTCCTTATGCCATTTATTATACCAGTAAAAATTTAACTCCCACAGAGTTGAATTATACTGTGACTGAAAAAGAGTTTTTAGCCGTTGTTCATGCAATTAATAAGTTTAGACATTACATAACAGGCTATGAAACTTTTATTCATACTGACCATTCTGCAATTAGATATTTAATGAACAAACCCGTTACTAATGGCAGAGTGACAAGATGGCTTTTACTTTTGCAAGAATTCAATATTACTGTGTTGGATAGACCAGGAAAACAGAATACAGTAGCTGATTTCTTGTCTAGGATTCAGAATACGAAAGAAGATTCTCCTGTAGAAGATAAGTTTCCTGATGAATACTTGTTTGCAGTAACTATTAAGACCCCTTGGTATGCAGATATTGCTAACTATTTGGTTGCAGGGAAACTACCTTCACATTTATTTCCAAGTGAAAAACGAAAAATTATTCAGGAGAGTTCAAAATATTCATGGATTTCTAACGAATTGTTTAAAACAGGGCCAGATCTTGTGATCAGAAGATGTGTCAGGGAAGATGAAATGTCTGATATTCTTAAGGCATGTCATGATGAACCATGCGGCGGACACTTTGCAGACAAAAGGACGGCCTATAAAATCCTTTCTTTAGGATATTATTGGCCTTCCCTCTTCAAAGATGCAAAACAATATGTCAAAAGGTGTGACAGTTGCCAAAGAGTAGGGAAACCTACCCTTTCAAATGAAATGCCACTGAAAACACAGGTACTCATTGAACCCTTTGAAAAGTGGGCTTTAGATTTCAATGGACCTATTAATCCACCATCCAAGCAAAAGAAGTATATATTGGTTTGTACTGATTATGTTACTAAATGGGTAGAAGCCAAAGCATTAGTATCTGCTACTGAAAATTCAGTTGTTCATTTTCTTTATGAGGATATTTTTACTCGCTTTGGTGTTCCAAGAGAAATTGTGACAGATCAAGGGAGCCAATTCACATCAAATTTGGTGGAGAAGTTGATGGAAGAATACAAAATCAAGCACAGAAGATCTACTCCTTACCATCCACAAGCAAATGGTCAAGTGGAGTCCACAAATAAAGTTCTTGAAAGTATCATCACCAAAACTGTTCATCTACATAGAAGAGATTGGGCAGAAAGGCTTCCAGAAGCCTTGTGGGCCTACAGAACTACATGGAGGAATACAACAGGACATTCTCCCTATGAACTTGTTTATGGGAAAGAAGTCTTGCTTCCCATTGAGTTCCAAGTCAAGACCTTCAAGATAGCATTTCAGTTGGGGATGGACTTATCAGAAGCCCAAAAGCATAGAATGGAGCAGTTGAATGAGCTAGATGAGATCAGACAAGAAGCAATTCTAAGAACTGATCTAGTTCAATATCAAAGAACTAAATGGCATGACAAGTATATCAAAGAGAAGAAGTTTCAAGAAGGAGATTGGGCATTGTTATTTGATTCCAAGTTTAAAGATTTTCAAGGAAAATTTCAGACTCATTGGCTTGGGCCATATGAAATTGACAAGATATTTAGCAATGGAGCGGTAAGAATCAAGACCATTGATGAGTTTCAAACTCCTCTTATTGTGAATGGCCATAGATTGAAAATTTATCATAAGCCACTCTCAAAAGAGGATTTTGTTAAATTGTTTCAAGAAAGTTCTGCAATCAGGCTGGTACAGAAGAATTCTTCTTCTCCACCAGCCTAGCTTTTGTTCTTTTCAGTTAAAAAAAATAAAAATAAAAATAAAATGGTATAAGCCTGAAAACCAATCATTGATTGGCAGTCTTATATAGAAAATATAGGGTGAAAATTAGGAACACCTGACACTCTATATTTTCCAAAAAAAATCTCTCTTTCATTTCACAAGTTTTGTCACCATCCACTTCATTCCATTCCACTTCATTTCATTCCACTTCATTTCATTTCATTTCATTTCATTTCATTTCACCCCATTCCATTTCATTTTATCCATTTCATTCCATTTCATCAATAAAAATATTTTTCATGACCATTTCCATCTGGTCATTTGTCATCTGTTTATTTCCATTCATCCAAATAATAGCTATGTCAGTTTCCGCAGCTGACATCTTTTTCCGCAGCTGACTCCAGTTTCCGCAGCCAGAAGCAGATTCCGCAGCCACTACTCTGTTTTCAAAAAGAATGTACAGTCAGACGTTATTTCCATAATTATGAAATAAAATGCAGGTGAGAGGATCAAAAATGAAGACATGGAGCATTCAAGACACCAATGGAGATCAATTAGTTGAAGATCAAGGGAAAAGGCAAAGACTCCAAAGGTATGAATAAAATTTATTTCAAATAGCATTGAAAAAAACACATTTTTATATAGTTCTGAACCATGAGCTCTATCCATTACGTGCAATGATTATATTGACAATTCCGTAGCCTTTCACGATCTCCATATTATCCTCTCGCATTCATTCATAAACGGTTCCATCATTAAATTCCCGATTTTCACTCATGATCCAATATTCCACCAGCGACAATGAGACGTATTTGATTTGACCACGGAATCTTACAGCCGCATAAATCCATAACCGTTGTCAAAACGTGCTCATATTTATTGTGCAGCCACCAAAATTCAAAACGCTGCCGAATGTGTTATACTTTATTAATCTCTCTGTCGTGGCTCTGCCGTGTTTACGAAACCCCACTCTGTTCTGTCTCACTCCATTTCGATCATTGTGCTCATTCTCACTCTCGGATATCTACCCACAGTCTCACTCCATTCCGTTTATGGTGCTCATTCCCATTTTAGGATACATTCCCACAGTCATTGTGCTCGTTCCTGTGCATTCAACCGTTCTATTTCCATTTGAACCCTCACGCAGGCAAATTGTGAAGAGCAGAAAAGAGAAATGGGTAAATTGCTAAGAGCAGAGCCGGAAGGACCTAAGTTTATAGAGGGATATCCGCAAGTAAAGGAGATATTGAAGAAAGCAAATTGGCTGCGGTTTATCCAGAAATTCAGAGGTTATCATAAAGAAGTGACGAAGGCATTCGCAAGGTTGTTTAATGGCTTGGAAGCAGAGATTGGAGACCTTAATTTTGTGGTCAATGAAGCATCTATAGCAATAGCCACGGAACTTCTTCAGGAGGGTGAGCATTGGTTTAAGAATAAAAGCATCAGTGATGAAGCATGGAGAACAATCTTACGAAACCAAGGTATGGACATAACTGTTTTTAAAAGAGGAATTCCTGTGCATGTATTGAAAGAGGAATGGGCTACTTTACTGCTAGTTGTTCAGAAATTCATTACATGTGAAGGCCGTTTTGGGTCCATGTATATGTACCATACCAGGTTATTGATGAATTTTCTAGATAATCAAACTCTCAATCTCCCATATTTTCTATTCAATAGCTTGAAGAAAATGGCTGTGACTGTTCAGAAACACTTAGGAGATGTAGAACCTCATCTATATCATCACGGCCTTGTAAAAATTCTGATTGAAAAGGAGTTAAAGGAAAAGAAAGACACATGGGAACAATTTCTAGTTAGAAATTTCTTTGAGGAACCTCAGGAAATTCCTGAAGGTAGTTCAACAAGAAGGAGTAGAAGAAAAAGAATAAATTTTGAAACCCAAATTACTCCTACTCAGGAAATTCCTGAAGGTAGTTCAACAAGAAGAAGTAGGAGAAAAAGAATAATTGATGAAATCCAAAATACTCCTACTACTGCAATTGAAAGAACTGAGAAGGAAGAGAGACTGTCAAAGAGGAAGAAGAAAGAAATCAAGGGTAAGAAGCCAATAACACCAAAAGAGAGAAAAATTATTGAGGCTGTACATAAAACTCCTTCTTCTGAAGAATAAGATCATCAAGTGTTATCTGAAAGATTAGTTTATCTTCAAAAACAGTCATCTATGCCCAAGAAGATAGAGAAAGGAAAACAAAAACAAAAGGATAGTTTACCACAGCATGTGAGAAGAAGCAGCAGACTTAAGGGGAAATTGAGGAAAACACAAATTAAGGGTCCTCATTTCATTGATTTGGGTGAGGAGACATCTGAACAGTCCCCAGCTGACCATAGTCCATCTCATTCAGTTAGTGAACCTGGTTCATTTCATTCTCAGTCAGACATTGAACATACTCCATCCTATTCTCAGCAAGATGTTGATGTAAGCCCTTCTCAGCCAGATTTTGAAAATAACTCTCCTTCACGGCATTTTGGGGACAGCCCAATAAAAATGACACCTGAAATAGACCCCAAGAAGCAGGAAGTATATGACTATATAGAATCTTTGGAAAAGGCAGCTACAGGTCCAAGTACTTCGTCCATTCAGCCTCATACATTACAGGATGATTTAGTCCAATCACTAAAACAGGAAATTTTTGAGCTAGAGCTTTTAAATAGGCACATCAAAAATGAAAATGAGACATTGAAAGAACAAGGTAAACTGGACAAAATCATCCATGATAATACCATGCTACATTTGGGAATATGGCAGAAGAAGAATAAGAAATTGAAAAGAAAATGCCAGAAGTTGAGCAGAGCACTCATTAATAACAAATTTAGGTGCTTAATGAAGAAACCCAGAATGTTGGCAGTACCAAGGAAGAAGAGGAGAGTATTGGATGTGCTGGCTGAAGTGTCAAGGCACATGAATTGAAGAAAGATTATCAAAATTTTGGTTGCATGAGGACATGCAACACCTTCACAGTGGGGGTATGTTGAGTCTCAAATCTGCATCTTTTCCATACACTTTTCTATACCTTTTTCACTCACCCGAACCTCCCAAGTTGTCAATATCATGTGCAAGAGAGCATCTAACATGGTTTTTAATTATATTTTTGTGTTTTCTATTTGATTTAGATTTTGTTCATTCAGCT
This sequence comes from Pinus albicaulis, assembly GCA_034641835.2. Classification (NCBI taxonomy): domain Eukaryota; kingdom Viridiplantae; phylum Streptophyta; class Pinopsida; order Pinales; family Pinaceae; genus Pinus; species Pinus albicaulis. Next base: position 290,041,569 of record CM076570.1, on the reverse strand, counting down.
GCGGAATCTTGCCACTTTCCGCAGCTGCTGCAACTTTCCGCAGCTATTTTGTGAAACTCTATGCTACAGGTGTATACAAGGAAAACGAGCCACATGGGCAGGTCAGGAATGATGTGGACATGGTTCGTGTCCTATTGGTTCGAGCAAACTCATCTAAAGAAGCCGTGGTCAAAGGCGTCCACATGGAAGTCAACCATAGAGTCTCATGTTGGAAGGACTCTGTTTCGTGTCACATGAAGATTCATACGGCCGTTTCTAAGTTGCGGAGGATAAATCGACATCTGTACATGGCTCCTTAGTCGAATTCAAGCATCCACTTCTCGTAGATTTACTTTCCAACACGGCCATGATCCTAGATCTGTGGACGTAGTGGTCTACGTGCTCTCCACCAGCATGAACTTTAGGAGACAGTTATATTTCTTTTGTTATATATAATGCGTTTGCATACGCATATAGAGTTAGTAGATGTTAGTCTCTGTTATCTTCTATTAATCTGCTCTGTAGTGTGATTACGCTGCACTTGTGCCGTAACATCACCTTCCTGTAATGACTGCTTTTTAATATAAGAAGACTCTGTTTTTAACCAAAATTCGTATTTGAAGATTATTGCCAAGGTTGGTGTAGACGGCCCCTGCTCAGCTAAGGTTTTGTGCATTAATGTATAATTCTCATTTCGTTTCTTTAAAGCTCATTGTCCCATAATCCATTCATATGTTTATACATTGCATTTGCTTCATTTCTGTTTATAAACTTCCATAATTTACATTTCACTTATGTCTTTCATGTTTTATGTTGTTAATCACTGATCAATGTTCTTGTTTCAGGTTATAGATAGGCAGCCCGGGCATTTTCATAACTTTTTGACTAATGACATGGAACTAACATTGTTCTGCTGCTAAATTGCTTTTCATAGTTTCTGTTTAATTTTAGTATTGCTTTGTTCATTTCAGTTTTGCTTATTTTCTTCAGTAGTTAAATTTAGATATATTAAGCTGCTCATAGCATCTTCAGTTGCCTCCGAAAGCCACAGCTGGACTGATGGTGAGGGATTGTATTATGAAATGTGTAGTTTAGTATTAGTTTCTTTTCTGCAATTTTAGATATATTAAGCTGCTCATAGCATCTTCAGTTGCCTCCGAAAGCCACAGCTGGACTGATGGTGAGGGATTGTATTATGAAATGTGTAGTTTAGTATTAGTTTCTTTTCTGCAAATTTAGATATATTAAGCTGCTCATAGCATCTTCAGTTGCCTCCGAAAGCCACAGCTGGACTGATGGTGAGAGATTGTATTATGAAATGTGTAGTTTAGTATTAGTTTCTTTTCTGCAAATTTAGATATATTAAATCATGCATGACATCTTCAGTTGCCTCCGAAAGCCACAGCTGGACTGATGGTGAGGGATTGAATCATGAGTGTATGGTTTAGTATTTAGTTTACTTTCTGCAAATTAAATATCAGTTACTCAATTTGTTTATGATTACTTCCAAAAATCATAGCTGGACTAATGATGAAGGATCATAAGATAAATTGATGTAATATGATTTAGATTTATTTTGTTGCAATTTTGAATTTCCTTAAGCATAGTTTCTTTTATGTTTAGTTGGCAGCAAGAATAGTTTAGTTTTCATGCTCAATAGTTCATTGTTTTGATTTATTAGATTAGCAGCACCTTTTTATTTCAGCAGCACATTTTCATTTCCTTTCAAGTCTTGTCATTGTAAATTTCAAATTGCTTTTTAAGGTTTCAAGTTGGTAAATCCATTATAGGGGATATCATTTCTTTGAACAAACATAACCAAACTTGTTTTCATCTTAGAATTTCCATTTCACCTTAGAAAACCAAAAACGACAAAAAGTTAAGAAATAGGTTATCTTGCACATATAGTGCACCGCACTTCATCAGCTTACGATTCCCGGATTGACAAATTAAATGCAGCAATTTAGGACACACTAAATTAACCAAACAAGAGGTCCACCCAACTTCCTTCACCTCTAATCCACTCCATTTAGTTAATTACATCCTCACGATTCCACCTCTGATCATGAAAAAACATGAAAAATGACTTTGCCTTCACTCTTTTTTCAGAAATTTTCACCACCATCATAAGATTTTTTTAACTTTCCATAGACAAAATAAGGTTTATCAAAGGCGTTGAATGTAGTAATAGGTTTTTTTGGAGGCACTATGTGAATACTATAGGAAAGATACCAATCGTATAACAGTATGTAAAAATCCAACCAAATCATAAACAAAGGGCTATTGCAGCCATGAAATGAATATTTGTCCACCCTGGGGTACCAAGAATCCATTCCTGAGGCTAACATAATTGACACCATCCCTAAGGAGTAGTTGTAAGGTCATAAATCCACTCCATGCAGCATATCAAACACTAGCAAAAGCCTTCATAAAAGAGACATTATTTCAGTCAAATACGTCATCACATTGTTTTATCTAATGAGGACCTGTGCACTAGCAAGAAAATGGAAGAAAGCACCTTCAGTTGACAATTGATCAATAATAAGTATAAGAGAAACATACATGCATCTATAAAAACTTGAAATCACAGATAGGCTGAGGTATGACACCCCTCACCTCTTCCCTTTTCACATAATGGTAAAAAGTGTGTTTAAAGAGTGAGAATAGAGTTTTTAGGGGTTGGAGGTGGCTAGTAAACTTGGCCACATTATATTAGGAAAATAGAGTCTTCTCCACTATCCATGCCACATGGAAAAGCCAAAGAAAGGGGATTACAAATTACGAGGAGTGGGGATAATGGCTAAAATATGAAAATACGGGCAGAGGCCAAGTCACCATGCACATCGATCCTATTACCACAAAAAGAATAAAATGACAAGGCTCGATTTTACTAGTATGAATGTTCATTCCTGAAAAAAGTTATAAGACCCCACCAAAATATTAGAGGTCAAGATAGATGCTACTATAGGTTTCCTAAGGTGCTACAAAAGAGCCACAAAATTGGTCTACATGAGGTACAAGACTAGACACCACTACTACAGGAACACCTGAATTGCTACAAGAATGTAGAGGAACTGCTATAGGATTGAACTAAGAGGATAAAAGGAGTAAAAAACACCAATAATTTTCCTCAAACCCCCACAAGCATGAAGAATTAATCTAGACAATGATAAGTGTAAAAATCCCTCACTTTCAATACAATTGCATAAATAATTCTGCTTGCTACAGAAATCCTGTAGCAAACCCTTGTAAGAGTAAATTCCTTTTAGAAATTCATTTTCTAACATAAAAAATCCAAGGAAAGAGTAGAGGAATTTTTTCACTAAAGTAAAGGGTATCATCCTTCTCCTTCTCTCACCAAAAATCATCAACCACCCTATCTCTAACCTTGCACCCTAGACTACTCATAGGGATGCCTTGAACAATTACCTTTAGATAATTTAAGGAAGGAGAAGTAGGATCCATGGGGGGAGGTTTCAATCGAAGAGAGCCAAGAGACACCAAAATAATCCATCAACATCCTCCTATTAAAGACATTTTTTTGATATGTCAATGGATGGGGTTCTTTGAGCAATTAAAAGGGGTATGATGATGAGGTAACCCATGACTTTTCCATGGCCATCAATTCATAGGGAGAAGACAGTGATAAAATTGTTGTTAGGGGAATTTCCATCCATATGAATGTAGATATCATCATCAAAGTGACCATCATACCCTTAGGAGTTCGATGGGGAAAAAAGGATAGGACAATAAATGTCACATCCAATAAAATGTTCTTCCTCTTGGAAGAGGAGCCCATTGAAGACCAAAATGGAGTGAGAAGAGAGAGCCTCCCTTACCCTTGGAATGAAGTAGCCTATAACATCCTCAAGTACATATATTTTGAGGGGAGGTTGAGTATTGTGTATCCCTATCAATTTATTTTTCTTTATGAGTTGAGGTTTGAGAAAAATTTACCAATTCTAAATAGGGCATGTGTTCCACATTTCCTCTTACAATGCATGATTGAAATAATCCAGAGAGTTAGGGAATGGAAGTGCCAACACATTTCCCATATTGGATTCATTAATCTCATTATCATGAATTCCTTAAGCCACCTCAAGAACCCTGTGTTTTTTGTTAATTTGTTGGACATGGATAGGGAGGCATTCATTGAGACACAATCCCTTACCTCAACACAACAAGAAGAGACACCAAAATCTAGTGTTGAAGGTATTAAAGAAGAAGAGGAGGAGGAGGAAGAGAAAAAAGGAAGGTAAAATACAGTGTAATAAGAAGGAGGAGAACAAAAAACGGGAGAATAGACCCTTGAGGATCCCTCTAAATCTCAAAATACTTGAAAATAGGGGAAAAAGTAAGCCTCTCACCACACAACTCAAAATAAGAGGTGGCTTCTACCTTGACCACTCTTAGCACACATGTTAGGCCAAAAATAAGGCAAACCAAGCAAGCCCCCTTGTACTTTAAGAGGACAAAGAGCACTAGCATAAAGCAAGGGAAACCTCAACCTCCTTCAACTGTCCTAATCAAAATTGATGAGTCAACTAGCCAAGGAGGAGAATTGGCACCTAGTGAACGTTAAATTAAGGAGATCACCTTGCCTAAATTAAAGGGTAAATATCCTTAGCCACACATAGGGTGGCCCACCACTATAGCAGTCACATCTAAGAATCTCAAAGAAAAATATACCCAGATATACGTAAAGGCAGAGGAGCTACATGAGAAAACATAGGAGTTGTAGGAAATAATATGGCTGCTACGGGAAGGAAAATATCTTCTACGAGATAAACATGGAATGCTACAAGAAAGTACAACCACATAAAAAAGGGAAGAAGAAGGTATCCAATAGCTCCATGAGTTTGGACCACAACCTGACCTTGGATCTTACTACAAATGTTTTGAGGGAGGTAGGATTATACCCGATAAATTTAGAATCTCCCTCTTATTCAAATTGGAAAGAGAAAGGGGCATAACTCATATATGGATGGATATTTCAAAATCAAAGAAGGTAGAGGATGTGGGTATCATGGAAGATAAATTGGAATAAATGGGCAAAGAAATGGCTGACCTAATATTGAGAGATTCAAACATGAGAGAACAACAACAGTTAGAAAATCAGAGACTAAGGGAGCAACTGCAGGAAAAGGAGTTACAACTTGCCACCATGGAAATTTTATCCATGGAAGCCATACAATACATAAAACCATCCAATTATTATGGCATATTCCTCAAAGATAAGTGTTGCAATTTTAGATAAAAACATTAGCATAATATGGATCTCTACCATTCCAAGATTACAGGAAGTTCATTGACTATTTTCAAAAGGTAAGTACTAAGGATAAAGCCAAAACGGTTGAGTTCTATTTGCACAACATGATCCTCACAAACCTTAAATTTTTGGACCCCAACTCGATATTGTGGGACATACAACTGATGGAACTAACCTCTTGGTTGAACCATCAAGAAACAAGGGCTAAGGAAGTGAAGAGAGTAATGGAAAAAGAGGAAAGTGAACCCTTGAACATAGAGGCATAGTTAGTCAGCCCAATAGTTGTGATTAGTAACCACAACCTCATCTCCACTGATCCTAAATTGGCTCCTTGGCACATGGAAACACAAGAAAAATATATCCTCCATTTCAAGGACACATTTAGGTTGTTGTGGATTGAGAGCTTGTAGGCTTGCAAAAGAAGATGGCATTCTCTTCCTCACAGTTTGAAAATTAGATAATATCACTCTCCTGGAAGACTAAGGAATGCCCTATAGAGAACCCCACTTTACAAAAGGATCATTCAAATATTAAAGGTCAATTGGATATGGCTCAAATTTAGTCCTCCCTTACTATTGGGCCTATAGGAGAGAAGATACCATGCAGAAGACAGATAGGAGTGTGCATACATAAAAGAAACTGCAGGGTTCTATCCACTGGAAGACACACAATCTCAGATGCCTTGGGATGTCAAAGATGACACCGAGGCCATGAATGAACTTGAAATACGTGAGTGATTTTCTCAAAAGGTTTAGAAACACCTTCAGCATAGGTGTGATGATGGGTCCCATAAATAGGTATATTTTGAGACCCATTGTGTTATCCTGCAACCCTTAAACTCTCTTTTTCTCACATTAATTTACATTTTGTACCCATAATGATATTAGTATGAATATTGAAAGGATTATGTCATATTTCATGACCTAATGTGATTAATATGCACGAAAAAAATAATCATTTTTGGAAACATTTACTATGCAGGGGCACACTAGAGGCATCAAGAGAGAATATAAGAGGTTGTTCCACTACATTAACTCTCAAACTCGAATTGAGTCCCAAGATTCATCACCAATAGCTCAAATTCCACCAAAATTCAATGAAACCAAGTGTGTGTGGAGATCTAAGGGAACCAAAACCACCAATTTCGAGATTTTGGAGGGAAGTATTCCTCCTCTCAAGGGGGTTTCTCCTAATTTGATTTTTTTATAAATAAACAGGCCTAAGAGAACATTAGGATTCAAAATTTTGGAGCTAGGAATATATATTGAAGGCTGAGTACTTTATAGTGTTATATTGATATTGAGTTTATGTATTTACACTCTATTTTATGTTAATGAAATTCCATTTGTTGATCTCCATGTGAGTTAGCTTAAGAGGGTTGGAACCCTTGGATTAGCGCCCAACCTAGATGATTTATCCCTTCTCATGTATTTTTCCTTTGTTCTTGTTAAATTTTTTGTATTTATTTCCTTATTTAAGGAAGATTTGCATTGAAATCAAATTTAGTTGCAGGTATGATCACCACCTCTATTGTGGGAAGGGTGGTTAAGGAGTCTAGAACAAAAAGCCGAAAATATGTGGTTATGATTCCTTGGAAAGTTTTTAGGATTTGGATTGAAATTATTTTACATGCTTGGTTTCTTCACCTTAGAAATTAATATCATGATCTGAGAAATATATTAGATGCATGTTGTAGGATAGAATATATCTTTAAGGAATAAAATTAAACTCATCCTTTCCACCTTGATTAATTTTACTAAAATGATGATTAGTAGATATATGTTCTTGATTTCTCATATGTAGGTGATGCCAGTGACTTAAAGGGGTTGTAACCCTAATCCACATCCACTTAGGCATGTCTATCCTCCTCTTGGACACCTCATACTACTCTAAATCTCTTCCATCGATATCATCTTTTCAAGGCCAATGAAAGACATCCTGAGCATGAATTTTTATGCTAGATAGGCCTTTGAGGGGTGCTAAACATGGAAAAGGTCCTCACACATACTTCATCCATCATCATCCACATTCTTTCACCTTCAGAACACCTTACTTGCCTTCGAAATCTCTTGTACATACTCTTGTAGAAAACAAAATTTCCTATAATACCTTGTAGCAGTCTTGTAGCACTACCCAAATCCAGCCGGATTTTCCATATGATCTTGATATTTTCATTTTGATATTGAATAATGAATCCAAGGCTTTGAATCCATGATTAGGGAGACCCAAGATCCACTCTAGACCCCTCCTTCCTCCAATGCCAACACAAAACAACAAATAGAGTTAGGAAGAAAATTTTAACATTCGAATTTCAATGAGTACTCTCTTATGCGTTGTAGAATTGATTACTTCTTTCCAAGAAAATTGAAATTAGATTAATGATTTGCATTGTCCAAGTGCAATATTTTTTTATTGGTTTGAAAATAGAGTAGCATGGTTCATTTATGCAACTAGTGTAGTCTTTCCCTTTCCTAGAGTTACAATTCGTCTTTCCAATGGCGCTTTCATTTATGAAATTAGGCTAATTCTCTTTTCCTTTAAATTAGGGTATGCTTTGTTTTGTATTTCCACAAAGGTTATTTTTGTAGTTAGTTGAGGGAGGTGTCTCTACTTGCCCTGATATAACCTAATGAATTAGGGTGAATGGAGTAGAACTTGACCTATTTTGCATATAGCATTGTCATCTCTAAGTTTGTACGAACACCAGTTTGATAATTCAAGTTGAGAATCTTGGGATTTGCAACATCCTTGATGAAATACCATCGCTCATCAGACAGAGTATTAGTAGTTCTAGTGGATGAAGTAGTTTTAGTAGTATTTTTCATTAAAGTTCAACTAGTTATTCTTAGGTTGGTTCCAATGGATTTATAATAGTTCAACCTTGGAAACCAGTGATAGATGGGAATATGGTTGGATCACTTACCCAGTACCCAAAGTTCTCAGGATGAGGTGGTGAATATGTTGAACAGCATTGGTATTTGTGTGAGGTTTTTGGAGGGATAGAAAAACTCTCGATGCCACCAAGCTCATTGATTTTCAGGTTAATTTACGATATCGGGCGCTATGATGGTTCATCAAGTTTATTGATGAAAATACTAATTCCACCATGGATATAGTTAAAAGATAATTTATTTAAGAATTTAAGTTGCCTTAGTCTAATAAGGTTTGGAAGAATTGTTGGAAATCATACATAGGGAGGGAGAATCTTCTTGGAGGTGGATGTAGATATTCAAATATGTTATCAGTAAAATATATTATCCCATTTATCCTCAACATCAAAGAGATTACTTCATTAAGGCTTTGTTATAGATGACTATGATTTCGCTATCACAATAGAATATTGATTCACTACATGAAGCTTTATAGCAAGCAATGTAGATTGAAGCAATGGAGGGACACCATTAGGATTATAAATTAGCCGCTTCTTCTATTGATCCTGCTATTATGGGGCTTAAAAATAAAGTTTCCAACCTAACTGAAAATTTGATGTATATTTCTCCTAAAATACCCATGAGACCTCAATTTAATTGGTGCACGCACTTTCAAGTTGAAAAGCATCATGTTACAAATTTCCTATAGCTCAGTGGTTCGGGACCGTCTAGAATTCTAGTAACACCTCCTCCATCACAACCACATAGTGATGGGGTTGCACATATTTCTTTAGAAGTTCTTTTTCAAGGACATACATAATATTAGGCATTCCTCAATCACCAAGTTATGTCTATGAAAGAGTTCTATTAAATTTGCAGGTCTTTTGGTCATTCACCTCATTTATGTCTTATTTTACAGAAGTATTTCAATGTGTTGAGCAACATATTTTTTGAATTTTTGGGATCGCCCACACATAATAATCACCAACGTTGATCTTTAGATGAATTAGTTGATCGCCTGGATCGCGCAACTTTTTAAGTCAATGAAATTCCTTGAGGACAAGGACGAGGAACTCCAAGGGGAGGAAGGTCAGGGGGGTGAGGTCCAATCAGAGGCCATAATTGTGACCAAGAAGGTCATGTTGCAAGGGATTGTCTGATGCCTAGAATACCTTGGTGTTCACACTATAGGGTGAATACACATGCTACATAGGATTTCCCATAACTTATTACTCACTAGGAGGAAAGAAATCTGGTAAACAGAGCTAATACGATTAATCTTGAACCTCGAGAATGAAAACCAGCTATGCAGCCTAATATCAACATCCTGAACAAAGTAGGGAAATGAATTTTGGTTGATATTGGAACTCCTAAAGAATCATCTGTTATTTATTCAGTGTCAAACAAAAAGTATTATGATCCTAATAAACAAAAATAATATTACTAAGATGCAGAATAAGAGTCCTAGACCATCACATAATACATCTAAATTTTTTTAGAAGGGCCCAAGTTATTTTTGCAGATTATGACTAATGAAAAATTAACTGTTTAGTTGCGCAAGAAACTAAAAATAATTGTGAAGGACGACCCATTATCGGAAGGAACTATTTCTACTAATATTCCTGAAAGGAATTATATGAGGGTCGAGAGAAATAGGAAGAGAACAGCAAGGGAATTCCATGTTGGTGCACAAATTTATATATACTATATCAAGGACTCTATGTTATATCTTGCCTCAGATGTGAAAATTTAACCAAGGAAAACTTGGGAGGCACTAGGGAAACTGAGGTTAGAATTTTCCCCAATCTAGCTACGAACGGTGAAACAATAGTGCATTATTCCTAGTAGAAGATTGGAAGATGTTGAGGTTGATATTTTAGGTGTTAATTCCTATGTATATTTTGAAGTAATATACATTATGGGTGGCAAAAAATTGTACCTGGTTTTATTGGGAATTGAATGGGAATTTTAAAACTATGCAGTCATTCATCTCAAGAGGGAAACTATGAGCTTAGGAGTAGATGGAATTCAGATTATATAGTCTTTGGATCCATATCAAGGAGCAATTTTTATTGAACCTGTAGATGATGTTGAATAACATAATTTATTAGACCAATTATATCAACTCACTGTTGGGAAGAGAGAGGAATACATTAATATGGTAGCAGTTGGATCTATTAGTTGGCCAAGAGTTCAAATCATAAAGTTGGGTTCATATATTGTGATGGATGATTGGTATTAGGGAGATAATTTGCTACACTCGTGGCACTGCGCAACCATCTGATGCATTTGATGGACAAATACTGAGGTACAATATTATCCTATTTTTACTAGTACTAGATTTGTTGCAATTTTTATTCATGTTTTTTCCCCTATCTCAGTTGCACTGCCAACTATTGTTACAACCATTCCCTTGTTCACCAACCCCACTACACTTTCTACTCGGCAGTCATGAACAAATCCAAAACCCTCCACTTCCATCATGATTGACTTTACAAATGAGGGTATTTCTATTTTGATCACTCCACCCATCGTCCATATTAACAAATAAAAAACCCCATATTCTAATCATTCCCTTAATTTTTCACCTAATACCTCTGAGGAAACCATCTTCGATTGGTATTACCCTAATACTTTCCTTGATGAAAGTACTGAGATGGAAATTGAATCGGTCCTCATAAATCATATCATTTATCCTTCATTTACTACACCTCCTCAAGCTCAATAACATCCAGAAACAAAACCATTCATTCCCACATCTATTTTCCCTTCATTGCCACCTCTTTCAATTCTATTTACTGGGAAGGTCGCTACCTTTGCTAGTGACCTATAAAATTTTCTGCAAGTCCTTTCTATAATTGCAAAGTGGTAGGATATATTTCCATTTTTTTCCATTTTCTGTCATTGCAAGAATCTGCAAGGATATTCATAAAGAGCATAGCCAGGATCAAGAATCCTCCCCACAAGGTCAGTCATAAAATTTTGTTTCCAGTGGATAACCCTTGCAAGCCAGATTCCCACCATCAGATACCTTTTTAGCTCATGATCTCAGGAATTGGTCCACTTCACATTTGTTTCATTTTATCTAGGCATCTTCCACCCATATTGAGTATCACTTCGTCAATGCAGAATCCAGATACACAGATCTCTTGACCACCTATGAGTAGAACCAACAAAAAATTACTTTGGTTACAAGCGAGCGAGATTAGCTGTGAGATGAGAAAGAGAAATTAGAAAAACACATTTCTGATTTGAATTCCAAGATTTAAACAATGTGGCCCATCCAGAATGATTTTTTTTCCAATCCGCACAATGAATTTGTCACATGTTCCCCTGTCGAATGTTGTGAGTATGTTGAAAATACATGTCTTACGTTGGTTTCACAAAATAAATATTTATAGGGCATTGTTTCCAATCTTCATCAATCACTCCCATATCCTTATATCCAGTATCCGAAGAAAATTTCTAAAGATATTGTTGTGCCCTCATCTATTAAAGAAATTCTCCAGCAATTCATGAATTATTTGTAGTATATTTTTAGTCAGGTCTCAGACTGGAGTAGCATGCTAACCAAGAAACATCATCATGTGTACCCACTCCATGAGAAGTTTAAGCAATAATTTGATTTGGAAATGCAAGCTTCATACTTAAAACTATAAAATGAGCTTTTGGTGCGAGAAGATGCATTGGATTCCTAGATCAACCATATCAAGGAAGCCTCGCCAGATACTAAGCGAGTACTCAAATACCTTCATCTGATTGTGTAGAATATTTTCTTCACACTTAGGTCCCTCAATTCTAATGTACAAGTCAAACTATTGGAGTTTTTTTAGTCCCAACTTGCTAAATTGAATGCTAAGGTTACATAGAAATTTTTGGAAAAGGTCTCTGCCATTTTGGAAACTTGGAGAAATTTTCTTTTGGCATACACCGATTTTAAATATGATATTTTACAAATTGTGCCAAATTTGGGTCCTTCGTTTGAAGGACACACAGTGATATATATATACACAACAACAAGTGGAGAAGTAGAGTCATAAAAAGGACTAGATGCACCAACAAAATATTGACTTAAGGGTGAGTCAATGGATTATGGTCAGGGCATGTTGGGTCCTTAATTTTTTAAATATATTTTGGGAAAGAAGTTTGTAGAGAAGTCATAGAGAAAAGAATGGATATATCCACCAAAATTATACCATCATAAAAATAAAGTGGTAGATAAGTAACTTATGTTGGGACTCGCACAGTCGTAAAAAAGGAAATCACAATCGTAAAAGGAGGACACACTAGCTAAATTTTGAAAGGATTGTGAAAGATGGCAACAAAGGCACCAGATTTTTTCAAAGAGGACCAAATGAAGGACGGGATCAAGGAACCTAGGAAAAGACCAAATCAAGCAAGCAATTCTATAAAATAAGCCACATATGGGAAAATCGAATATCTAGAGTTAGAGTTAGAGCTAAAATTTTAGCTAATATTATAATATTCTACTAATAGTTTGTGTGTTGAGATTTTGTACTCTGCACAAAGTTATGAGTCTTACTTCTCTGAATTATGTTGTTCTAGTGTAATGTAATTCGATATGGAGATATGAGAGCACACAAGTTTGTGCAGAACTTTGTTGTAATGATTGCCTAAATAATAAAGAAGGAGTTGTGGGAATGACTTGTGTTATATGGTTTGATGAATGTGTGACCCATTTAAAATTTTTAATTATGTGTACATGGTTATTTATACATTAACCTATAAATGGTCGATCTATTAATAAATATGGTCGTGGTGATAGTTAATATTTTTAAAATAAATTAACAATCTGATGATAGTTTGGGTTTCACACCACTCATTTAGATCCCTCTTATAATTCTGCGTTCTCGCATGCCTCGTGTGAGATTCTAATTTCCTATGAAGGGAATTAAAATGTTAGCAATAAGCTATACTATGATGATACTTTGTTGGAAATCGTAGGATGAACCATGGCTCTATAATTTTCCAAATTGTTTGCCATCATGGGATGGCATATCTTGTATAAATTCCTAATAAATATCATGTAATATCCTACCAATCCCATGAATGATCTAACTTCTTCCACATTCTTTAGAGTTTTCCACTCCATTATGGACTTGATCTTTTTAGGATCAAATGAGATCCCTTCCTTGGATACAATATTCACCAAATAATGTATCTTTGATTGGAAGAAATAACACTTATTTAGCTTTGCATAAAGCTTGTGCTCCCTCAATAATAGTATCTCCACATCCATATGCTTTTCATGCTCTTATTTTATCCTTGAGTACATTAGCATTTCATCAACAAACTCAATGAGAAACTTGTCTAGATAAGGACACAACACACTATTCATTAGGCACATGAATGTGGCAAGGGAATTAGTTAGCCCAAAAGGTACCACTATAAAATAATAGTGCCCATATCTATTCTTGAAAACGATCTTACAAATATCATCCTCCTTGATTCTTGTTGTTACCTTGGAGAAGATTATTTCTTTTGTCAACTGATCAAAGAGGTTTTCAATCCTTAGAAATGGATACCTATTCTTTATGGTCACCTTATTTAACTACCTATAATGAGTGCATAATATAAGCGTTTCCTCATTCTTCTCTACAAACACTACTAGTGCTCCCCATGGAGACACACTTGGTCTTATGTAGCCCTTTTAAAGCATTTTTTTTATCTTCTATTTCATCTTGACCAACTTCTGGGTGATCATCCTATATGGTTCCTTGGATGCTAGTGCTACTCTAGGTACCAACTCAATATATAAATATATGTATCTATGAGGAGGTAATCCATCAACCCCCATAGGGAATAAATTTTCATACTATTGCAAAATAAGGTACCTCCTTAGAAGATGATATTCTACTAAATTTGATGTACAGGGGTGGGGTACTTACCTTCCCTCTTCTCTAATATTTTATTAAGCCAATTCGTCGTATTCCCAATTCTTCTCTTTTCTTTCTAGTTACCTTTGATCTTTCTCCTGTGTTTTTCTTTCTCATAGAAATGCTTTAGATTCATGATGGCATATTTTAGAGTTTGCAATTCAACCAATTCAATTTCATCTTTAAATTCCATAGGAAATCTACTAATGAATATCTAAATTTGACTATTTCATCTTTGAGATAGGGCACATACCTCAATAGTTATAATAACTTGGTGACATATTCTTCATCAATTAATAGACCCATCTTGAATTCATATACAACTATTTTCCCTTGCTATCATAATATCATTCAGACAAGTAGTGCTCTCTGAAGAGATTTTTAAACTCATCCTAGGTGAATTCTTTCTCAAAAATCCCTCCAACGTTATTCAAATATTACCAGCATATATTTTCTTTTCCCTTCAGGTTATATTCGGTTATTCTAGCTTTCATATTTTCAAAATCATCATGTATTCTGCAAAACTTCTTCATACCGAGAAGCAAAGATTATGCATCCTCTTCTTTCTTCATATCCCAATCAAATGTGGGTGGCATGGATTTCTTAAATTATTTACATATGTGATATTTTCCATTTCTTCCTGAATGGCGATGATGACAATGGTGAGAATGATGTTGGTGCCTCCTGGTATCAGAACTATATGGTCTACTAAAATGATGCACATGCATGCTAGTTACTCCTCTTCAGGTGCTCAAAGGTACATCTCCTCGCACAATGTCCTCACTTCCCTGCATGTGCCTCTTTTTTGGCTTGCCACCATATAATCCATTGGTGTTGTCTTCTAACTCATGAAGGATCTTCTAGTCTCTATGAATGGCCCTCATCTTATATTGTGTTTGTCTCTGCAAATTCAAGAGATTTTGCAAGATAAATTCATTTATTTTGGCTTTCCCTTCTTGAGCTCTTACCAGCCTCTCATTGTCTACTTTGAAACTTCTCACTTCAGTGCTTAGGCTCCTCAAGGTTTCCATCCAATCTGGAGAGTGACTCCCTCCCCTTTTTCAATTGATATTTCATCCTAATTAGACCTAATACTTTCACTTCCATGTTGGCACTGATCAGAATTGTGCTCAACCATTTTGGTCCATATTGATGTATTATCTATGCCTTATGCTAATTGTGGTGCGTTTTCAATCATACACAATTAATATTTCATGTAATAATCAAATAAACACTATAATTATCATGAACCTTTCATTCAAGGAGTTGTCATGGAGAATTTTATGTGTTTAAACAATCATGTTAGCATGGTAACCATATTTAATAATTCATATGAATCAATCATATAACATGTAATTCCATCGTTATCACATATTGGATAGACAAACAACAATATTGTGCACATATTTGCAAAAAAACAGTCCACATTAGTGCATAATTATCAAATAAGTAGCAATTATTAAATGTATATTCAAGCCTGCCATTTCAGAAACTGTTACAAATGCTAGTTTACTCAAACATGGTACTATTTAATTTACTACTACTTTCAAGTAGATCAAGATGTGAAATACCAATTATGCTTGTAGGTAATTTATTTATACTGGATTTTAACACCTAAATAACTTTTTGGTTAATATTTTAAAAATAATTACTCGCTCATGGTAGAGCCCATCCAGCCCAAGTGTTAAACCTGGATACTCTGATACCACCTATAACATGATCCCCTTACCCAATACCCAGAATAGGAGGTGGTCACTATGAAAACCCAATCTTCAACCTTCTCTGCAATTCTAAATTTAACTTTTTTCCTTAGCAGACCCCCGACTCCCAACCCAGTTGAGGTCTGATCTCACAACTTACGAGTATGATCTATCAGTTTTCAGATGTGAAGGGAGATCAATGATGAACGTTGGATTGCACCAAGATAACATGCTCGATTTTTATTCGGGAAAGGTAGTAGACTTTCAATTCAAGGTTTTTTCGCATGGTTTTGGTGCCTTCGTCGGACCTCCATCATCATCTCCTCTCATTACGTAGACTCCCAAAGGGGTGTCACAATTCCTCATAGTCATCCAATATCCAACAATCTCCATTTCATGGACATAATGGTCTCCATGCCACATCATCCCGGTGCTTCCCCTCCAAAAAATATTCTTTCTTCACTTTCCTAAACTCTTTGGGTCTCTGTGGTGGTTGACACGTCAGGTGAGACTTTCTTCTCACCAATAGGTTTTCTGCATTGTTTTGGGCCCTATTGCACACCTACCTTTCATCATCCCAATTCTCCCATCTCGATGACTTCCTAAGAGCACTCCATCATTAACCGTTGGGGCATCACTACTGTGCTTACCTGTGTAGTGGGGTCACATGTCCTCCTTTCCATTGGTCTACTACTTTGACCCTACTTGTCACCACGACCTGCACCACATTACCCCGATCCTTATATCTTGATGTTTTCCCTTTTTCACTACTTAACACCTATGGGGTGAGGCCTCTAGGCCTTTGTGGACTAGTGTGTCTCACCTTGCAAGTTCCTAACTTCTGGTTGGTGCAAAGCGGCTACACCACCACATCCTCCCACAAACTTCCTCTTGTCATTCATTTTTATTTCCCAGCGAGCACCTCTGGGATGGAAAATCTGAGCCACATAAAGGCTACCATTTGGGCTCCAATCACAGCAAATGGGGACACCCACCACCTCCAAGTTATAGGCCTAGCTGGCCCGACGCCCTATCAGCCTGGTGCCTTATCTCGATAACTTGGCATTTCCATATCATTATGAAGTTTCATATCATCATTACCAAGACATGGCTTGAACAAGTTTCATTCCAATGCCATATATTTTAATGTGTCTTGCCACACCATATGTGGATGTAATGATGTATTATCAAAAGGAAAATGAAAAATGTAATATGTGAAAGTACAAGAGTCACATGTGGAATATGAAAAGTCACATATGGACACATGATTCAAATAGAATTTCAAAGGTCACATTGGAAGTCTAAGGGTAATGAGGGTATTTCAAGAGTCATGGGGATATAAAATTTCATTCCTCATGTTAGAAATGAAAACCTTATAACTCAAGAAAATGGATTTTGGATTCTTAGAGTTTGGAGAGCTAGCCTTGGCTTCTTCAGCTTGGCATAGAAGATAGGATAATTCCTTGGATAAGGAAGAAGTGACTTAATGCTCCACTACTAGAGCTACTGTATCACCATTATTACTATGTACTTGTATATTTAACCTATTAATTTAAGCTCAAATAGCCAACACATTTTCATGCATGTATCAAGAATATTATAAGACTATTTTTTGGATGTTTCCGGAATATTTTATTTTCCTATGTACTAAATAAATTGAACTAATTCATTGGATTTGATGCTCATATTATTGAATGCGCATCGTATTTTATTTAATTACCATTTTGTCTATGTGAACTACTTCGTTAGATAACTAACAAATTTTTCCTTGCTCTCGTGTGGCTCTCTTATGATAGTACTATTATTTTCCTTCTAGAGACTCCTTCTTGTCTCCCTCTTGTAAAGGCCTCCTTTTACACATTTCAATTAGTGTTTCAAAATGTCAACTTACTTGTTTTTTCAAAGGTTATGTGTACAATATCTTATGTTGTCCATTAAAACCAAGGAAAACCTTAGAGCTATGGTGGCTAGGTCGATACTCCAAATGGGATTCCTACTCTAAACTGTGTGATGTATAATTGGGAATTCACATCGATGAGACACCATATATGTTGGAGGAATCCATCACAGATATTAGGTCCATGTTGGAGTCTTTTTTATATGATTTTCCCTCTCTTACTCTATTGATCCCACATTTAGCCATTTTTGAGCTCTTCATGGTCCTACTACCCAGTGGAAGTTATGAAAGCTTCAATTCTTCATTAGGTGATTATAAATTCTTATTAATGAGCCTCATTGATCATATCTCATAATCCTATACTTTTTCACTGAGTCTTTATTAAGGTATTATCTTATGTGTACACATTCAAAACCTTCAAATCATATTCACCTAACTCTTCTTGCTTGTGTTGAATAACTTCACTAATTTTTTATCATTCTTCCTTGCATAGCACATGGAGTATTTCTAGTGGCCCTTCACAAAATAAAAACTACACCATACTAGGTCCCTTCCCTCTCAAGGTGCATTAAGCCACTCCCTAGGAAAAGTGACTTGCCTTAGTAAAATATGAAATTTTGTCTTCCAATGATCCTTCCTCGACATAGGGTGCATTTTTAGTGAAAAATCAGCCACTGTGGAACCAAACTACACTATAATAGGGTGAATGGCATACTTTTAGTGAATATTCAACCACTGTAGAAGAAAAAAGCACTATAATAGGGCGCAGGGCATAATTCTAGTGAACAATGAACCACTATGATAGAAAACTATGCTAGCCATAAGCCTACTCCTCCTCCTAGTGAAATACATAGTTCTAGTGGACAGTAAATCTTCATGTAGATAATTTTTGAAGAAAACTATGCATTCTCTTAAGCCTTCCTCTTATTCATAGTGCATGGCACATTTTTAGTCAACAATCTCTAAAACCTTGTCAACTAAACTTCCTCACTACATGAAGACTCTTATTTACTAGCCTCCAAAGTGCATGGCACATTTGTATTCATATTTAGGGCATCCTTCAACCACTATGAAGCTCAATTTTTCTATCACTGTCTCCTTCACCTTTAAGCCTAACACATGGCATAGTTTCACTCACCAATATCATCACACTATCTATTGCACTTTAGCATTTCCATGGACCCTAAAGAGCCCCTCATTATAGAACATGGTATGGTTTTAGTGATAAATTTTTCCTTCCTTGGCCACGATTAAGATCAACTACACCATCCTCATCAAGCCCTTCCACTTTAGTCCTTTCATAGGCCTATCACAAGAAGATTCTTCCATGAGAAAGGTAGAGATAAAATATATGCTTTCTGTACTTATTTTTCCTTTTCATAAGTGAAATTCAATGGCAGGTGTACCTTATCCACAAGACAAGGTGATGCTTGGGAAATATGCTAAGGATAAGAAGAAAAAAGCCACTTGTAGAGAAGAAGCACAAACAAGAACCCTCATGAAAACATGAAGAGTTCATGAACCATGACAGAGTGATAACATCTCAAGTTTTCTCGAAAAGTTCCAAATTTGATCCAAGACCCTTTGTAGGGTGAAGATGAATAACAAGGTAGGTCATTCATGAATATTGAGGGAAAAGAAAAAAGAAGAGTAGCCTAGCATATCCACATCATCATGATTTCTATGTCATCAATTCCAAGTCATGTCCTGTACAAGTGTCATGACATAGTCCAATGGTTTCAATGTGCCTTGCCACATGATTTGTGGATTTAATTATTGTATTATCAAAAAATGAAAAATGTAAAGGAGGTGGAAGTCCAAGATTCATATGTGGAATACATAAAGTCACATGTGGACAAAAGATTCAAATAGAATTTCAAAGGTAATTTAGGAGTCCAAAAGTTGTGAGGGTAGCTCAAGGGTTATAAGGGATATGAAAGGTCATTCCTCTTGTTATAAATACACCCTCATTACTCAAGAAAAAGGCTTCTGGTGTCTTACACTTTGGAGGGCTTGCCTTGGCTTCTTAAACTTTAGTTAGGAGAGAATATAATTCTTTCAGAGAAGCAATAAGTGACTCTGTGCTCCACTATTGGAACTAGTGCCTCACCATTGTAACTATGTACTTGGATCTTTCACCTAATAATAAGAAGCTCATTGAGCCAACACACTTTCATGCATGTGTCGTGAATGTTGTAAGACTATTCTTTAGATTTTTGTGGCATATTGTATGTTAATATGTACTAGATAAATTGAACTATTTCATTGGCTTTGGTGCTCACCTTATTGAATGTGTGTTGTATTTCCTTTAATGGTCATTGCTTTTATGTGAACTATTTTTCTATATAACTAACAGATATTTCCTTGCTCTCATGTGCATCTATTAGGATAGTACTATTACTTTCCTTATAGAGACTCACTTATGTCTCCCCTCTTGTGAAGTCCTCCTTTACACATTGCAATTGGTGTTTCACAATGTCAACTTACTTTCTTCTTCGAAGGTTATGTGTATAATATATTAAGCTATCCATTGATACCAATAAACAACTTAGAGTTATGGTATTTGGGCCAATACTTGGGATGGGGCTCCTACCCCAAATGGTGTACGATCTGTTAGTTTCAATATGTCCAGTGATACAATATGCTCTTTTAGTTTATTTTTTTGTAGTCCTAGGTCAAAATTTTGTCTATTCAAAAAAGTTTTCAAATAAATTTTGGTCATTGCATATGGTCTAGGTCTAAAATTCTACTCCCTTATCCCATTCATGGCCATCATCATCTCAGAGGTCATTTCATTCATTATCATCTATGGTCATAGATGAATCACTCCATATCCATCTAGCTCTATGTCTAAGTGTCCTTGTTTCGCCACTAAAAATTCCAATTATGTCATCAAATAGGGAAAAAAAGACTTCATTTTCATCATACAAGACATATAAATGGAGATAATATAGGTAGGGTAATAAAGTAAGACAATTTGTCTTATTTCAAAGCTTGTTACATCATCAAATTGTTTCAAAAAAGAAAAACTTTCCTCAAAGTTTTTGTTTTCACTAAAAGACAAAAAAGGTCATTTCAAGATGTTATAAAGGGAAAATAATTCTTATTCAACTCATTTTATATTTTCATGTTTGGTATAGCTCCTCTGTTACCTTCATCTTGCTCCATAATTGTCAATGGTTGGAAGAAAATAAAGAAAATTTCTCTAAAGAGACCTCGGCTACACATCTGGAAGGTTGTGTTATGCTTCTGGAATGCTCTACTACGCTTCTGGAATGCTCTACTATTCTTTTGGAATGCTCTGCTACACATATGGAAACTTGCACTATGCATATGGGAGTGTGCTACGCTTTTGGCATTTGTCTCCTAAATCACTCATCCAAGCTCCAGGATCAATGAAATAAGATTCTAAAGCTTCTTCAATAGTAATTCAACACCTCACATCCTCCTTAAGTCAATTTATCAGGAAGGGTATTGATTTTCTTACTTACCTCCTCTCCCACTACGTTTTCACTTTTTCCTATAATTGAGTGATTTCAATGGAATAAACCCTAACCTTATTAGTTAATACCCTGATACACCTTCCCCAATCAATACTCTATCATTCCCTACCATTAAACGCTTCCCTAAACATAATTCCCATCAAAACCCTAATTTCCTACTATTTTTCTATTGAAAAACTAGGAAATCCCTGTGTTTTGCTAATTTTATCACCTTCCATACATCCATTTCACCAAATTTCACCTATATGTTGAAGCCAACATGTAACCCTACCTCCTAAAAATTTTTGGAAATTTTTCTTGGCTTCATTACCCTTCATATCACCCTCCAAAATTACCCTATCCATTTCCTCTATTTTTCCAAATTGACTTCCCATACCCACTACGTCTAAACACCTAGGGTTTAATCCTTTTGATAGACATTATGGAAAGTGAAAATAAAATACACAGAGAAGGCCACCACTTCAGATTTGAGCCATCCACCTTTCGAAGAAGTCAATGCCTCACCTTTTTCCAAGAGATTCTTTGAGAGGACTGCATGTTTGAGGTTTTGTGAAAGAATTATGGAATAAGGTTGTCATCTCCAATTGACAATCCTATTTTCAACTAGTTTCAGCATGGAAAAGGCCATCATTGTAGGTGTAGAGTTCAACATATCAACAAAGGTTATTTCTTCAGCAACAAGTATTCCTAGTGATGGAGAAAAGTGGTTCAAGGGCATGGACTTAGATCTTGAATATTACAAATTGTTCCTCAACCCTCATGCCAAAGAATACCCTGAGCACATTTTCCCTTTCAGGCACCTAATTGACAAATATGCTACTTTGATGAGGTTAATTATGAGATATTTCACATGTGAAGGGAGATTCTCTAGGTTGTAGAGGTACTATGTCATATTTTTGATGCACTTCACCTCTACTAAAACACTTGACATGCCAAATTATTTGTACATAAGTCTACCTAAAATGACTGAAAAGGTTCAGAACAAAAACAAAGATCACTATCAAAGTCTATTCCACCATGGCCTAGTCAAACTCATTATTTTGCATTATCTCTCAGCCATTAACATGACTTGGGAAACCTTCATGGAGAAAGTAGCAGCAACGCCCACTACTAGTCCTCATATCCTTCATAGCATACCATCACCATCAATATCAACACATCCAATGGAGGTTGTCTCTTCCAACAAGCAAGCTCATATTTCAAAGGCTCCTAGGTTTTTTTAGGTCACTCTCACCTATGAGAAGGGAAAGAGACAAGTTTTTGCTCCGAAATCCATCAAAAGTGTATCTACACTTGATACTATAGCTGAGCAAAGAGAAATAAAGGAGCAACCACTCATGCATCATATTGAATAACCATTGCACCAACATGATGAAAAATCGCCCTTGGAGGTTGTGGTGGCAGAGAAGATGAAAGATAAGCCAATTGAAGAAATCATGAAGGAAAAATATGTAGAGATATTAGAGCTTAAAGTCAATCTCCCCAAGGATAATGTCATGGTAACCCTATTACAACAATAAAATTGCCAATTGAAGGTGAAGCAACTCATCCAATGTAAACCTAAGGTAGACCTAGTGGTAGATAAGGGTAAAGGGAAAGAATTAATGGATTTTGATCAAATTTAGGGCATAGATACTGAAACACATCCAAGAAGGCCAAAGACAAGAGGCCTTAAGAGGGCACTGGAGCTGAAAGACAGTCATCTCATCCATCTGAATAGTTGACCTTTCATGAGTTAATAGCTACAGAGATCAAACAATATAGAGAATACTGGTTAGGAAGGGTGAATGAACATTTAGAGAAGATCTTGAAGAGAGCCAAAAGATAAAACAACCTCCAGAGACACATTGAAAACCACTATTGCGCTAGAAACAAAATTTCCCAAATTAGACTTAAGAAGTTGTAGAAAAATCTTAAGGAAACTCAAATGAATCTAAAAGAGAAGGATAGCTTAAATTTGTTGGTTGAAGCCTCCTTGGATTTTTATCACATCATTCACAGGTTCCATAAAACAAATGTTTGAGAATTTTTCAACAACTTGGATGATTTTTGGTGATTTTTGCACTAATCTGGAAATTTTACCTTCATAGAAATGTAGCACCAAGGCACTACACTTTTTCTTAGGACACCTAAATGAAGATTGGATTATATGGTTAGATGCATTTTTATTAGTGAATTCCATATATGGAACTAGTTTTGCATAATAAGCTCTAATTTTGAAGAAAAAACTAAAAAAACACCATTTTTATATGCTTTTGCCAGTGTTTTTGACTAGGTGCTATTCTTCAGAAGTGAACTTGGGAGAATAAACTTTTGGAGGCCTTCCTATGGGTTTTTTTCTCAAAATTCAAGATGTTCTGGAAAGCAGACACATGAGGCTAGTTGAAATATCTTTCATATTTGGATTTGGAGTTCTAATAGTCCCTAAAAAACACCTCCAAAGTGGGTCTATGCTTTTCCAAAATGGTGCTATGTTTCTGTCAACAGGTGCTACACTTCTGCATTAGATTCTCTCAGGACACTTGTCAAGCTAGAAAAATTCGAAACTCTAATGTTTAGTTGTCCTTTGAACTAACATTGAAGTGATTGAGGTTATTTTTGTTTCTTATCATGAGGATACATGTAATTTAATGTCAGAGACACACAATCCTAGTCTTTAACTCAATTTGAGGGAATGGTTTCTAACTTCCCCAGATTCTGGGAAGTGACTCATCTCATGTAATTATGATGCGTTTTGGATGGGATTTCGATCCTATGAGGTGTCATTGTTCATATTTTCTATAATTAGACCCACTTTAGTCTTCTTTTGGGTTGGATAATTGTTTTGTTTAGTGGAGCTATTGTACAAGCTTATGGAATGAATGCAAAGGAAATGTTGCATAATTTGTGCTGAGACTCTTGTGGTATGCATTAGAGCATTTTTTTCTTTCTCTTTATTTTATCTTATCAAGTTGAATGATATAATACCCTCTTTCCAATATATTCTTCTACGTGTTTATCTTGTTAGTTTATAAGAAAAAATCATGCCTTTTCATGCTCTGTTTTAACAAGGTTTACATTATATGTCTTTGTTCTTCTAGATTAATAAATTTAGCTAAATGATCATTTGAGTTCTCCTTCATCTCATCCTATACACAGTGAACAAAATAAGCATGCTTTCAAGCTACGTACCTGGCCTCATCCATATCTCTGCAACTTGACCTTGAATTTCGACCTAAACCCTAGACCTAGTCTCATAACTATCATTTCCTATCTAGCACAAGAAACATCAAACAAAAACCATATTTACTTAGCTTAGATACCTAACCTAATATCATTAGATATTTAGTCATTTCATTTACTGAAAAGTGACACTGAGAGAACCCTCTTTGGTCCTGATAGGGCTAGCTACCTTACTTAAAGCCTGGTCTATGGTTACCTTCCTTCAATTCCATTCTCAGTCTTGGAAAGTTGGGGGGAGTGATAACATTTTTGGTGTCGTTCCCGGGTAGCTAAGGTTAAATATTTCCAGAGAAAGAATGAAAAATATTTTCTCTAATTTCTAATGGTGAACAGTGGTTAGCCACAAGAAGGTTGTGCATCTTTCAGCTGGCGACTCTAGTGTTAAAGAATCCAAAATTTCATAGTTTTCATGGTGAATCCACTCTTAAAATATCAGTAGCTTGAAGAAGTTCTTTATGAATTCAATGTTTTCAAGATGGGCTCAACTGCAAGAAGGAAGCGAGGTATGATCCTATGGAACGATCTCATATCCTATGCTTTCCAAATCCTATGCATCCTATTGATTGGTTATCTAATCTTCCCATGTCCAAAGTTGAAATGAAATATGATTTTTCCTTGCACTTGATCAAGTTTCATATGCATGTACGTAGACTTAAAGTGAAGTTTCTTGAGTATTTCTTAATGAAGATATTTATGGCTACTATGGAAGACAAACCAAGAACATGGCATGAATGGTTAAGACTAGCTACCATATGTTCCTTAAAGGATTTTCATACAGTATTTTTTGAGAATTATAAAGAGCATTATCAATATTTGCTACTGGTACAAAATTTTTGTGATCATTTTGAGGGTTTAATTCAGTATCTTGAAAGTATTGATGAGGATATGTTAGAGGCACTTTATGAATTCTCTTCTCATGTTAGTTTTCATGATGATCAAGAGGACTTACAACATGTAGAAAAATTAGAGACATCGATGGTTTATCTCTTAGATAAAGATGAAATCAATGAAGAACTTGATGTTGATATTCATGTCCCTTCTCTTGACATAGGTGAAATGTTGCAGCCGGTTTGTCATTTTTTATTTGACCAAGGTGCAAGTAGTGAACTAGTTCATATTGAAAAAGCCCCACATCTGCAAGAGGATCAGCTATAAGAAATAGTCTCTCTCCATGAAAATCAATATGATAGTCTTAAAATAGAGTTATCTAATGAGATCAAATAGAATTGTATGATCAACAAAAGGGAAATCTTGATACACATGATATGGCTATCATATTTGAAGATGCTAATGCAAATTTGGATATTTATATAGACAAACATGTCGATCCTTTTTTCTTTGAATCTGAACTTGATCATGACATGATTGAACGTGGACTAATTGTTAATGGAAATTTTCCCTTGGATCATCAAGATATGACAATCTTCCATATTCTCAAGGATCCTTTTGCTGATTTGATCCAGTCATTAAAAGAGGTGATTTTTCATGGTTTTGAGGATCTGATGGTAATTTTGTTGCATGTTATACATGATCCTTTGGTAAGTTTGTTTAATCCATCTAGGAAGATGAATATTCTTGTATTTATGGATCATGAGCACATGTTCAGTGGACACTATGAGTTTCCTATCTTTTTCATCTTTCACCTGCTCAAGGAAAGTGTGAACATGAGTCAAGTAAGTAACCATTTTTTGGATTGGTACTACAAGAAAAAAACACATTGGTGAGGGGCGAAAATGGTCACCATAAGCTCATTGGTGAGGGTCAAAAGAGCCTTCGTCACCAAAAATGGAACGTCACCAAAAGTGGCGTCGCCAAAAGTATAGGTGCTGTGGTGAAATTCAAGGTCTGTCACCAATAATGATTTATAGTGACGGATAGTGACCGTCACCATTTCATATGAGCAATGGTGACGGACAATAGCCTCTGTCACCAAAAAATTGAATGTCACCAAAAGTGGCGTCGCTGAAAGTATGTGTTTTTGTGACATTCAAGGTCCGTCATGAATATTGACTATAATGATGGATAGTGACCGTCACCATTTCATATGAACAACAACATTTTTTTGTGATGGACTTTTCATGGTCATCACTATTGGTGCATACATATGGTGACGTTAATTGACCATCACCATAAACTCATTGGCGACATCAAGGTCTGTCACGAATAATGACTATAATGACAAACAATGGCCCTCACCATTTCATATCAACAACAACAATTTATGGTGACAGACCTTTAATGGTCGTCACTATTGATGCGTATATATGGTGGCATTTGTTGACCATCACCATTTCATATTTTGGTGATGGTCAAAAGAGCATCCGTCACCAAAAATTGATCTTCATCATTCCCTATGAATATCAAGGCACAATGGAATCGAACCACCAACCTCCTGCTTGTAAAGTAGGTGTTCTTCCATTGAGCTAGCACCCTTTAAAGAATTAGACTTTAAACTAGCAATTGCCTCTAAGGGTGAAAAGATACACCAAAGGAATAAGAACCAAGAAAACTGAAAGAATTCGGTGTCCTTGCTCCTATTTTTATTCTACGACACTCTACAAAGTATGATCTTGATATATGACGTATTTGTGCCAAGTGGTTCTAATTTAATAGTAAATGTTATATTCATATAAAATAAATGAATAACCGAGAGGCCTTATGGACTAATTTTTAATCCTTACACCAAAATCTCTTAATATTCAAGTCTATGGAACAACTCGTTCAAAGTTCAAACTAAAGTAGATTTTAAATGGAAAGCCTAAAACTAGCTAAGTAGTTTAAAAGTTAAAATTTTGGATATAACTTATGTTCAATTTATATGACAAGTTATGACATAACCTTGAAACTAGTTTCTTAGCTAAAAGACTTTCTTAAGTCAACAATGACAAAGAAAGATAGTCATGGCAAGACAAATTCTCTTGTTTTTTCTAATGAGGGTGCATGTAACTTGATAAAGGTTCCATGAGAGTATCAAACCATAAAGAATTTCACTAAAACATGGAAATGAAAATGTCTTGTTAAGCAACAAAAGTTTAGTTGAATATATGAAAAGAATTGAGCTAAATGATATAATTAAACTAAAAGTAACTGTAAAAAACTGAAATTTCCATCATATACCATCTGGTTTAGTTAGTTCTTCAGAAAGAGAAAGTGCAATTGCATGATCCAGCTCCTCATCTTGATTTTGTAATGGACCATCCTGAAAAAATGTCCACATACAACAATCAATGTAATCGTATCGGTAATACTTTTGATATAATCTATCAAAGCATGTACTATGTAGGAGAATAACTGGAAACCACAACTAGAAATTTGAATCACAACATAACAATATAAAATAACATGCAACAGGAAAGGAACAACTCCACAGTTTGATAAATATGAACAATCCATGAACTTGTTCTTATATATTGATATAGATAATGAAATATAAATCTAGATTTATGAAATTCAAGTATCACACAACAATGTTTTGAACAAATATCAATATGTAAAATAGTATTTTTTTCATTTGGATTTACTTTGTAGAACCTCAGGAAAATGTTTCCATAGAAACAGCCAATAAAAATAACAACTTGGACCTTAGGAGCAATTGTGTAGGGGATAAAATATGAAGGTAAAGCACTAGAGAAGTATTCAAAGAAAATGATGAAAAGCGTATCTAGAAAGAACTGAGAACCCTCTGAAGTAAACCACACATTTATCATCATGACTAGTACACTTGAAAAAAAAGATTAAAATAAATTATGAACTATTCCACCAAAAAACACTGAATTTTTCCACTAAAATACAGTTTCAAATTAATCACTAGCATGACGCTAACTTTGTTAGAGCTAACAGATAGAAGATTGAAGTTTAAAAGGAAATACACTCTGATGAATTAGGGATTACCGTGGCATTAGATGGCACATTCCAAATTACATTATCATCTCCAAATGCACCCCTAAGTAGTGTCCATCTGACACTTTGTGACTTGAACCTTTAAAATTCTTGCTCAACCACTTCATCATTCAAGATTTATTGTGAGTATGATGGTAAAATGTGACCCGCATGTCCCAAATAACATGAGCCAACAATGAAAACCATAATTAAATTATTAATGCCTTACTAATTTAATCCTTGAAAAGACGAAAAACACGAATCCTAGAAAGAAAATGATAAGGTTCTTGTTAACCAACTATTATATTTACAGATATGGCAGAATTGTTGATTGGTTGTTTCAGAATTTAAAGAATTTTACTTATTCTCTCAAACATATGAAAATACACTAAAATTACCAAGGTCATATTTCAACGTAAATCTTGCAGAAAATCAGATTGCAACTATGAAGATATTATTACAAAAATATTACAGAAAATCAGATTGCAACTATGAAGAAAATATTACAAAAATCTTGCAGAAAATCATATTGCAACTATGAATATATTATTACAAAAATCTTGTAGAAAATTAGATTGCAACTATGAAGATATTGTTCTAAATTTTAAAAATTATAGTAATAAAATCCATCTTCAATGTGACTTAACATTTTATATCATATTAGACAAATTTTGAGTCATGGAACAAGTACAAGGTTCAGAGTTAAAATATTTGCATCAAGGACAAGGAGATATCATATACAACTTTCTGAGTTGAGGTTTATCACTAGAGAACATAGTCTTTAGTCTTAAACCAATACTTAATGAGGTAATTTTGGAAATAAATGTGTACAAAATGTGAATTCATCCCTCATGAGTCATGGCAACCCACAGACAACTCCTGAGGCTTTACAACCACTGCAGCTGCACCCATTACGCTACGTTTTTAGGTTGAATTGTCCACACCTGAGGCTTTGCAAGTTGGATCCACTGCAACTACACCCATCACACCACCTTTTTAGGTTGAATTGACCACATGTCCTAATCCATAAAAGATGTAGTTGAGTAGTCTATTGTGCTGAATTTCACAGCTTTCTCCCACAACTGACCATAAGTTCTTATGTGTGATGAGTGCACCAGATATGTATCATGGGAGCCACAAAACCTGCAAACACAATTATCCATGAATTCCAGAACGGGGAGGATGTAACTGGCAAGAAAAAAGTTGGGACAAATGCTCCCTTGCAATGAAATTCCAGATGTGACTCCTCATGAACAGAGAGCCATTCTTATCAAAATATTTTAAGAGAAACATGTTTTAAAGTTAAATGGATACAATTCATTAACCACCCTGCCATCCTACCGTTTCATATCACCTTGAGTACCCCCGAACATAGTGAATCCCTTTGTAGAAAAGGCCAAATAGCTAAATAAGTTTGCTAAAAAATGTAAAAACAACATCCAGATATGGGAAGAATATACCAATGCCCAACAGGCTTAGGACTAGCAATTGCTAGCGAGGAGTTTCAAACCTTTGTCCAAGATTCTGTTCTCACAGGCTTCACCCATGGGGGATAGGAAGGGATTGAAATTATGGCATTAGGAGGTGATGAACCATGTGCATATATTGCTGCTTGTGACATGATTTCTCTTCATGAGACAATTGTTGATTAGTACAAAAAATGTATATATTCTTGAAATGTGATCTAACTATGAATATGGAAGTGTTCAACTATCTTATTAAGGACATTATATCTGTGAAAATCTAGAATTCAAATCTTTAAAATAACATAATTTACGGGAGCGAAAAGGTATGCAAGGCAGTGGTAAGCTGGAAGTCAAATCTGAAATAACACAATTCCAAAATAACTTAGGGTTTACAGTGGCTCCACCGAAGATACTCTGACATGGAGGTTTTTCTCATGGTTATTTTAGATTGTTGGAGAATATTTTGTGGAGCTAGGGTTTCTCTTGGTTTTCCCTATCTAGGGTTTTCAAAAGCATGGAGAATTATATGATAGGTTGTGATTGTGTTCATGGTTTCATTTATTCTTTATATATATAAAGTTTTCGGGTGAATGTTCCAACAAATCCTAACACCTTAAGACAAAAACACATAAATTACAAAGAATATTGAATGAGAGAGAGAGAGAGAGTAGCACTGCTCTTACATCCCTAACCCAATTATGAAAAGGAATATGCACAAGTGCATGATCGATTATAATAACAACTCTCTCCTTCCTCTTTTTATATGAGAGGTAAAGGGGCTTTACTGGACCTAGTCCACTAGAAGAAAACTTGCAAGACACAAGTAGGTCCACCCATGTGAAGCACTCTACTCTACGTGACATGTGTTAGCATCAAAGGTGACAATTATTAACAAGAAAACCCTCCATGGCATGAGCACTACTCCCCAAGGTCGAACAATCCTCCAAATGTCCTAAGCTCCAATGCATCTCCTAGGTCATGTGTCTCCTTAAGGACAATGCATATCCAAGATAATGTGTCACCTTAAGGACTCCCACACCTACATATCCACTCCCACAACCCAAGAGTTCACATGTCAAGGGATTTTGTGTGCTCATGTTGATTTTGGGATGTTTTGTCATGGTGAAATACCCAACCCTACTCCAAGCACACAAACTCCCTTCATGCATCAACAACATGAAGTCACCAAGCTCCATACTAATCCAAAACTTCAAGGAAAAATGTCTTTCAAACATCCAAACAAGGTCTAGCAGCAAACAGTAAACCACCTCCAATATCCAAGTCCATCAATGTAAAATTCATGCAATTATTATTTCAAAAATATTTATATTTTATTCAACATGATGACCCACTATGCGCACTATTTCTAGGGAATCTTCTGGATTTTTCTTCTTCAACGTGTTGATCCACTATGTGCATTGGTCAACAACTCCATTTAGTCAAGGAACTCCTCTAAATTTCTTTCCAAGTTTCATTTCTCTTTCCTATCATCAAGCTAATTAGAGAAACTAGAAAGAATTCCATTAACTTTCGTCCATCCAGTTGTTTCCTAAACAAGTGCCTATTGCTTAGATAAAGTAGGAAACCATCATGAAACATGAATATAGCCACATAGTTTCAGTAGCTATAATCTGACAATGTTATTGAAAACTATTACACAGTAATTTGTCACCGTCCCTGCAATCCCCATCTCGCACATTGGAGGGCTCATTTCATGACCTGTGAGAAGAGAAAAAACTTGAAATCACTTTCATGACATCCCTCTGAACAAGAGATTTCATTGCCTTGAAGACATCTCCTTGTGGAAAACCCTAAAAATGGCCCTTTTTGCATTGGCACGAGCAGGCAGTTCAGTACCCACGCCAATGAGGAAAATCCTTCAAAGAGGTCATGTCAATTGGCGCTCTGTCACAGAGTCGCACTCGCGCCAGCCAATTTAAGGAGTGTTTTTTAAAAATAAATGGTAGAAGTTTCATCCTAACTGATCCAGGAACTAATATCTATTTTGAGTTGGGAGGTTTGGCTATGGATTTCCATAGAGAGGAAGTGGTTTGCAACCTCTCATGGAAGCTTCCTTGATGATAGGGCGAATCCCACAATTATAGGGATCCCAACTCCCCTTCCTCCATCTATAAAAGCTTGCTCATCTCCATTGCAAGCTAATCTTCAAGTCTTCAAGTTCCCAAATTCCCAAGAGCCTTATGCTGCAAGAACCTCCATAATTCCCTTAAGGCCAATTAAAGCAAGGAGACTATTGTCAAGAGCTGAAGAGAGAAGTTTGTCCCATCCTTGACAGGCGTTTCGAGACATGTTCTGCTGGAAACCCTCCGAAGGAGAATTCAACGTCAGAACTTGGTTGTAATTTTCCTTTGATTGATAATTAATGAATGACTATTGGTTATGGTTCCACTCTTGTTGTTTATGATGATGAGTTATGTCCTTTCTGACTGACATATAGTTGCATCTACTGGATTTTACGCTTGTGTTTGCTTTGTTTCTTGCATGTGCAAGTGTCTTGTCATGAGGATCGTGGGGATTGTGATCTGCCAGAGCTAAGGAACGGGAGCGCTACCTCTTCTACAAGCAACAACGTTGGATTCCAGGTAAGCCTTCATCGCTAGTTGGTTTATTTGCAATTAGGAACCTGCACTGTAGTGTGAACGATTGTTGCTAGACCCGGTCTGGGCTTGTAGGGATCACCTCTATCTGCAGAGGGGATTTACCTCCCCAACAAAAAAACTGTTAGATTTGTTTCATAAAAGAGCACCTAGTCCCAAACAACATTAAATATTCGTGGAGAATGGCTTGTTTCACTATAGTTGAACTTGAATGTAAACACTGATAGGTTTTCGGGCCAATAAAATAAAGTCCCTGGGGAAAAACGGTGATGGTTTCTCTCTAAAAAATATGCAAATAAAGATACAATATTCAAGTGGAGGACTTAAGTAGTTTCATGACTACCGCTCGACTTGTAACTATTCTGTTTTTTGGTCTACTTTATTTTTTATATTTCAGATCTAGTTCTGGAATTTTCGGATTTCAAATTTCAGTTATAATAGTAGAATTTTGGGTTGGCTCACATCATTGGTATTAGAACCTCAATTAATAGCAGATTCATATCAGATTTTTTTGCTACAGTTCAGATTAGTTACTTATGTTCACCAATCTGTTTATCTTTCAAGGAATCCTTGTAAGCAAGTTAGAGAAAAACACAACTCAGATATATTGTCACTGAGAGAGAGAGAGAGTAGCACTGCTCTTACGCCCCTAACCCATTCTTGAAAGGAATATGCACAAGTGCATGATCTACTATAATAACAACTCACTCCTTCCTCTTTTTATATGAGAGGTAAAAGGGCTTTAGTGGACCTAGTCCACTACAAGAAAACTTGCAAGACACAAGTAGGTCCACGCATGTGAAGCACTCTACTCTACGTGACATGTGTCAGAATCAAAGGTGATAGTGATTAACAAGCAAGCCCTCCATGGCATGAGCACTACTCCCCAAGGTCCAACAATCCTCCAAAGGTCCTATGCTCCAATGCATGTCCTAGGTCATGTGTCTCCTTAAGGAAAATTCATATCCAAGGTAATGTGTCACCTTAAGGACTCCCACACCTACATATGCACTCCCTCAACCCAAGAGTTCACATGTCAAGGGATTTTGCATGCTCATGTTGATTTTGGGATGTTTTTGTCATGGTGAAATACCAAAATCTACTACAAGCACACAAACTCCCTTCATGCATCAACAAGATGAAGTCACCAAGCTCCATACTAATCCAACACTTCGACGAAGAATGTCTTTCAAACATCCAAACAAGGTCTAGCAGCAAATGATAAACCACTTCCAATGTGCAAGTCCATCAATGTAAAATTCATGCTATTATTATTTCAAGAATATCTATATTTTATCCAACATGATGACCCACTATGTGCACTATTTGTAGGGAATCTTATGGATTTTTATGCTTCAACATGTTGATCCACTATGTGCATTGGTCAAAAACTCCATTTATTCAAGGAACTCTTCTAAAGTTCTTTCCAAGATTCATTTCTCTTTCCTCTCATCAAGTAAATTGGAGCAAATAAAAAGAATTCCATTAACTGTTGTCCATCCAGTTGTTTCCTAAACAAGTTCCTATTGCTTAAATAAAGTAGGAAACCATCATGAAACATGACTATAGCCACATAGTTTCAGTAGCTATTATCTGACAATGTTATTGAAAACACTGTTAGATTTGTTTCATAAAAGATCACCTAGTCCCAAACAATAGAAAATGTTCGTGGAAAATGGCTTGTTTCACTATCGTTGAGCTTGACTGTAAAAACTGACAGGTTTTTGAGCGAATAAATTCCCTGGAGAAAAATCATGATGGTTTCTCTCTAAAACATATGCAGATAAAGATACAAGATTCGAGTGGAGGAATTAAGTAGTTTCATGACTACTGCTCGACTTGTAACTGTTTGGTTTTTTGGTCTTCTTTATTTTTTATATTTCAGATCTAGTTCTGGAATTTTTGGATTTCAAATTTTAGTTATAATAGCAGAATTCTAGGTTGGCTCACATCATTGGTATTAGAACCTCAATTAATAGCAGATTCATATCATATTTTTCGCTACAGTTCAGATTAGTTACTTATGCTCACCATTCTATTTATCTTTCAAGGAATCCTTGTAAGGAAGATAGAGCAAAGCACAACTCAGATATATTGTCACCAACATACACATCAACTCAGATATATTGTCACCAAGAGAGAGAGTGTGTAGCACTGCTCTTACATCCCTAACCCAAGCTTGAAAGGAATATTCACAAGTGCATGATCGACTATAATAACAACTCACTCCTTCCTCTTTTTATATGAGAGGTAAAGGGGCTTTAATGGACGTAGTCCACTACAACTTGCAAGACACAAGTAGGTCCACCCACTTGAAGCACTCTACTCTACGTGACATGTGTCAGCATCAAAGGTGATAGTGATTAACAAGAAAGCCCTCCATGGCATGAGCACTACAGGTCCAACAATCCTCCAAAGGTCCTAAGCTCCAATGCATCTCCTAGGTTATGTGTCTCCTTAAGGAAAATGCATATCCAAGGTAATGTGTCACCTTAAGGACTCCCACACATACATATCCACTCCCACAACCCAAGAGTTCACATGTCAAGGGATTTTGTGTGCTCATGTTGATTATGGGATGTTTTTGTCATGGTGAAATACCCAACTCTACTCCAAGGACACAAAATCCCTTAATGCATAAAAAACATGAAGTCACCAAGCTCCATACTAATCCAACACTTCGAGGAAGAATGTCTTTCAAAAATCCAAACAAGGTCTAGCAAAAAACAGTAAACCACCTCCAATGTCCAAGTCCATCAATGTAAAATTCATGCTATTATTATTTCATGAATATTTATATTTTATCCAACATGATGACCCACTATGTGCACTATTTGTAGGGAATCTTCTGGATTTTTCTGTTTCAACGTGTTGATCCACTATGTGCATTGGTCAACAAATCCATTTAGTCAAGGAACTCTTCTAAAGTTCTTTCCAAGTTTCATTTCTCTTTCCTGTCATCAAGAAAATTGGAGCAACTAGAAAGAATTCCATTAACTGTCGTCCATCCAGTTGTTTCCTAAAAAAGTGCCTATTGCTTAAAGAAAGTAGGAAACCATCATGAAACATGACTATAGCCACATATTTTCAGTGACTATAATCTGACAATGTTATTGAAAACACTGTTATATTTGTTTCATAAAAGAGCACCTAGTTCCAAACAACATTAAATATTCATGGAGAATGGCTTGTTTCACTATCGTTGAACTTGAATGTAAACACTGACAGGTTTTTGAGCCAATAAAATAAAGTTCCTGGGGAAAAACGGTGATGTTTTCTCTCTAAAAAATATGCAAATAAAGATACAAGATTCGAGTGGAGGACTTAAGTAGTTTCATGACTACCGCTCGACTTGTACCTATTCGGTTTTTTGGTCTACTTTATTTTTTATATTTCATATCTAGTTCCAGAATTTTTGGATTTCAAATTTCAGTTATAATAGCAGAATTTTGGGTTGGCTCACATCATTGGTATTAGAACCTCAATTAATAGCAGATTCATATCAGATTTGTTTGCTACAGTTCATATTAGTTACTTATGTTGACCAATCTATTTATCTTTCAAGGAATCCTTGTAAGGAAGATAAAGCAAAGCACAACTCAGATATATTGTCACCAACATACACATAAACTCAAATATATTGTCACCAAGAGAGAGAGAGTAGCACCGCTCTTACATCCCTAACCCAAGCGTGAAAGGAATATGCACAAGTGCATGATCGACTATAATAAAAACTCACTCCTTCCTCTTTTTAGATGAGAGGTAAAGGGGCTTTAGTGGACCTAGTCCACTACAAGCAAACTTGCAAGACACAAGTAAGTCCACCCATGTGAAACACTCTACTCTACGTGAAATGTGTCAACATCAAAGGTGACGGTGATTAACAAGCAAGCCCTCCATGGCATGAGCACTTCTCCCCAAGGTCCAACAATCCTCCAAATGTCGTAAGCTCCAATGCATCTCCAAGGTCATTTGTCTCCTTATTACTACTGTGCTTTCTACCTATTATTTTCATAGTGCGAAAATGTCCACTTTCATTAAAAACTGAATGCCATGCACATAAATAGAAAACCTGATGGATGATAAGGAAAAGGGGCTATCCTATATGCCATGGAACATCATATTCCATACTTAGAATGCACCCCAAGGTGTCAAAATTGCATGCCAAGTGGAAAATTTGCATTTCTTAGATTAAAATCTTCGTTACAACTTACAACCTGACCTGATTGCACACAACCTCCTGCAGATGTACCTATGGAAAATTCATAAAATATAGTGCTACAATAATTCTCCCTGTGCATCTTCCTACGCTTCCATAATTATAATGTACAAATTCAAGTGAGAGTACTAAGTCTACCAAAATACTTTCACTGCTTTACCTGTCTCTTGCTAAGTGCAAGTAGTCTTTAAAAGCATGCATGTCCAGGGCTCACTAAAGATCAAAATTGTTGTGAGAATCTTCTTACAACGTGCCAAAATTTCCATCCTAAGGAAGCAATCAACAACAATAAAAACACATCCATTACCATGCTTGGTTGAGGGAAAACATGACATAAAATCCAGGGGCACTAACTCCCAAGGATTTTATAGAGTAGGCAAAGGCCTACAACTGATGTGGATGGCCATTTCCTTTGGTAGAATATCATTCTTCCACTACTTACAGGCTTCAGCAATAGAATGCAGCTCATTTTCATAGGTTGGGCATCTATGAAACCCATCATAGAGTGTTTGGCTATGATAAGCCATCGAAAATTTGTGTCATGTGGAAAATACATCAACAAATTGATTGACTGGCTCATAGGGTCCCTGTTGTGTAGTCATTCATCGATGAAAGCTACTTCCCCAATTGGATAGAAGTGAAAACTGATAGTTGCAAAGGTAGGAATAATGGCATTGGAGATAACATTGTTTCCATAAAGAAGATAACTAGAAGTAGGCTTCATGAACACCATCAATATCTACTAGAGGTGTTGCAATTAAAGCAATAATGAATAAAAAAAGTTGCAGTCAATAGGACAAAGATCATTAAGGTGTTGAACCATCCAATGTAAAGATGGTTTTTAGTGCTAGTGATCTAGTGACATAAAAGACCCCATAAATTTGTGCTTTGGGATACCCCCAAGATTCAATAAGTAATCCAAAGTGAAAGTATTTGTTTATAAGTTGACAGTGCCAACAATCCTGACCTAACCCAAAGTGACACCTTGTGAGTCTTGCACAACTAGGGTGCTAGTTTGAGCATCAAAAGGAGGTACAATTGCACAAGTGGCAACATCTCACAATTAGGGCACTTGGCCACAAATATTTATGTCTTTTCCCATGGAGGGTACTTTTAACATTTCATAAGTCACAAATCACATATTTGGAGGAATTTTGGATAACTTGGCTTCAACCATGAAAGCAAAGGAAATTGAATAATGATAAATAGAAGATAATTAAAGAGAACTAACCTCTCTACCTTCTTCTTCTTCATGCTTAGCCAATTTTTCCTCTAATATCTCTTTCTCTCTTTCTAGTTTCTTCACAAATTCCTCTCGTTATTTTATTGTAGATTTATCAGCTTCAAAATTTGTTGCATCTGCAGCCATTTGTTCCTCCCTCTCCACGTTGGCATCCTCTGAATCAAATCTTGAAGCTGAATCTGTATTTGTGTTTGACCTTTATCACTTACTGATGAACTGTCATGGACATCATCTAATTCAACTTTGGCTCTTTCTTGGCCTTCCTTGGTGCATATTTTCATGTCCACAACCTGCAACTCTGAAACATCTGCAGAAAATATACTTCTTTTTTTACCATGTATGCTGTCTCATGGTATATAAGTGATTTATTTCTTAGTTTTCTCAAGATATGTATTGTAGGATTCTTCCCCTTTCCTACTGAATGTCACCATTTTCTGATTTAACATTAATCATTTGAAGTTCCTACTTCATTGTCCTGAATTTTGACCATGGCGACCATCTTCTTTTAAAGTCACTGATATTGTATCTCTAGCTTTAACTTGAGACTCAAATGTGAATTCGTGAGAAGTTTCCAGTTGTGCTCTTATTGAGATCTCTTAATTTACATGTGAGGGAGAAATAATACTAACAAAAATAATCAAACCTTCATCATGCCGGTCAACACTTTCATTTGCAGGAAGCCCTTTGTAACCATTTATGTCTGTGTTTTCTACCCCATCTTGAGCCTTTGTTAAATCTTTCGATATAGATGGATCAGATCCGCTGCCCTGAGTGGAAGATTTACTACTAGAAACTATTTCTAGTTCATTGTACACTTAATGATACTGAAGGATTCACCTCTTGTAGCAGGTGTCTCATTCTGGATTATGTATCCATTTCCTTTGCATCTAGAGTCAGTCTCTGAGTTATTATCGTGTCTCAGAAATTTGTTTGAATCAAGAGATACTGACAATGCCAAGCCATCTGAATGACGAGCACTCTGTGAAAAAATTGAATTATATGAATTTGGTGGAGCATGCTTAGAAGCTACAGATGCTGATAATTTGGTATTTGAAACCTTGTTTTTGTATGCATCTTTACCTGCAAAGAAAGGAGTCTTACCTGTAACATTTCCATTTCCAGCATTACCAGAGTTTCTCAAACTGCGTCCACGACTAGCAAGCTTAGGGGAAGCCAAAATTTCTGCCCATTCATCATTTCCTAGGACTGGCAATGATATCCCAAGTGCCTCTTAGATTGTTGCCTCAAGCTGTGAGGCAATTGAACTTGAAGTGGATTACTTAAGGCCATGGAGATGTCAGGTCGGTTAATATTTTTCACCATGAATATTTTTTATGTGTGATTTATTCAAAAGTTCAGGGGTTTCCTGTGACTTCTTATTGAATTGATCTTGCAAAGGAGGAATTCCATTTGGCTTTCCAAAGCCGATGTCAAGTTCATTGGATCGAGGCTTTTCTTGCTTTCCAAGTGATGTCGAACCTTGTTGGTCAATCTGTAGATTTACACAATTTATTGAAATGGAATTGAAATCTTATAAATAACTTCCAAAACATTCACCAAAACTAATGCAGTAAGGGTTAGCATGATAGCAAATCCCTGAACATCCAAAGGGGTTGGTTTCAAATCTCATTGGGTAATGTTACCAAGAGAGCTCCAATGGTCAATCTGTAGAATTTCATAATTTCCTTAAGACAGCACAGGTAATGAAGTGAGGGTTTACAGGGTAGAAAATTGTCAAGCATCCAGAGGTTTTCTGTCAAATTGCATTGTGTTTTGTTAAATAACATGAATTTTATTTAACATTTTGGCATTCGCTGCATACTGTTTGTTCGAGATAAACATTCAGAATCTAAGAAGAATTAAGTAGATATATGCGGTGATTTTGATGGATGCATGCGATCTGGATTGAGCAATGAGAAAAGGCATTAAGAAAACTGTGGAAAGAGGCAAGAGATATGAATATATTTACCTTCTCAAGTAAACTCTAGGCCACTTGAAGCTTTGATGAAATCCATTCAGCCATTGTTGTGAAGTAGATCCAGGATACTCAGCCTTCCATCTTTCCATTCTCTGACTAGTCTTTCCTTGTGCAAACCCTTGAACCAAGGTTCGAATTGAGTATTTTCAGTGCATAAAATTGTGGACAATAAGGAACCGGGGATGGGACAAGCTATTCTACACTATAAAATAAATAAAATATAATCTAGACATAATAGATTATATAATTCGTTGATATAGAAATTGTTTGAAATATTCCTAGCAGAGTATTTCACAACTTTTCTAGACTTATATCTGTTTAGTTGATTTTCATCTTCAGTATATGTGATTGTAAAGTTTCAATTTGCCAGAACATCTGCTCTATGGATTTTTCTCTGTCCTTGGATTTTGTCCCTCTTAAATGTTCCTTGAAATTATTTTCCTCTAATCTGTCGTTACTCACATTAACTGTAATTATTTTCATGTTGTTAGAATCATCATCAATTGAAACTCCATACGCTTCCAATATTTTCTTCTTCTCATATAAATAAAACAAGGGATGATGAGAGATATCAAAATACAACTCCATTGCAATTTCAACTTTATTTCTTCACTTGCACTACAAAATCCAATGCCTGTGAGTTTTATCTTTTAAAGGGGAAGATCTCCTTGTAAATGCCTTCACATCTTGCCTCTCATCCTTCCATGGCTTTCTTGCTTAAAAAATTCAAGTAAGTGGTCGTATTTGGAAGCTTGACATAAAATTTCTCTAATCCACAATTCAATCCCTTGTCACCGTCATTCAATATGGTGTCTAATATTTCCACTCAAGTGTCAATGCCTCTTCCTCTTCATTAATCCACTTGCATCAACTGTTGTAGAAGTTGCAACTCCATTACCATTACACAACTCTAATTCTACTTCAGCAGTATCACACATTCCAGAGCATGGACCATCATTTTCAATGTCAAATTCTATTTCTCAAAATGAACTTGAACATTCAGTGGCCTACTCAGCAGGATTGAATCTGATTTCATCTCCAGCGCATTTTAAAATTTCCACCATTGACTCATCTGTTTGAACTTGTAGATTAGCCTCAGAAGAATTATCCAATATAGTCTCAGTGTTTGATCTGTTCTCCTCTAGTTCTTCAACAAAGACCCTATTTTGTGTGCATGGAAAAGTAGAACCACAAACATATTGGAGGCTTTCATCTTTAGAGAGACCATTGGTGTCAGTGGTTATCAATAGGTTGATAAGCTTCTGATCAGGAAGATTATATATCTCACAGGTAATACAACTTTGGTAATTTCTCCTTTTTTTTAGAAACTACACTCTGCATCTTGATAAAGCATTTACGATGGCCATTGCTAAAATCATCAAGATAACAGGTGATTTTACCATCCTTAGTTTCATTTGGGAGGACAAAACACATTTCTACTCTATCTGCAAACTGTTCAAGATATTTTCTACCCCGATATAATAAAGTATGTGCAGCATTCCAAATGCTAGAGCCTCTCTCTTTATAATTCATCCCACAGCCGTAGATGTCCTCAAAGTCATCCACAAATTATTTCCATGTCCTGTAGTCCTTGGAATGGATCTTATGACACATATAAGGAAAGAAGATTGGTTTTTTAGGTCTCTTCAAATGATCTGGCCCAAATGAATCTTCCAACGGATTGGAGAAAAATCCATTCTCATCCAGACTTACAAGCCCTTCCAGGATATCTATCAAATGTATTCCATCACATGCAGATAAGCCAAGTTTTTGTAGCTCCTGCTCTGACAACCTTCCTTTATTATTTATGAGACTGAAGCCTTGATCTCCTGGATCACTGCCAGTACAAACCTTATGAAACACATGCTCTCTCTATCCGCCATTCGGTTCTTCACTGGTTGGCTTCTCTAGCCTCTCCAAGATACAAGGAAGAAAACCTTTGCCAACAACACCTTATTTTACACCTTGACGGTTGAAAGCAGACCTGTGAAATGAATAAATATCATGCACGTTGTCATTTTCACAAACAAGGGATTCTCTTCCTATTTCGGTGTTAACAGAAATGCATGTTCCAAGACCTGCTATGCTTGCTCCAATGGCCTTATTTAAATGCCATATCTTTGATTTGATGTCCTCCTTGTCTACACTGCAAGAGGATTTATCCAGTGTAGAGTTTAACCCTGTTACATCAGCCACTTTTCCACTGCTTGTAGGTAAAGAGTTCATGCCAACCAAGCAGTTACATGTTTCAGAGGTATCTTTTGCCCTTAATTTTTTTTGCACAAAAACTGGACTCTCGTTTGTCCTCATGAAGGACTACGAGAATGTGAAGCATATTTGACCTACATAGAATTAATATTCAAAGGTTGTCTGCCGACCAAATCTGTGACACATATAGCCTTTCCACTGCCTGAAGGTTGTAGAGTCATGTCTACCAAATTTCTCCCATTGTCTACCCTCAAAAGCTTCTGTGCTGATATAGGGTATTGATTTGACACTGTATCCTCAAATTTTTCATGTAATTTTCCCGCAAAACCCCCATCTTGCACAGATTTTCTGAGTAAAATCTCCACTTCACAACATTTTTTTAAAGAAAAAAATGGTCTTAACTTAATTGTGAGGAGGAATCCAATTCCACTACACCTGAGATATGTACATGAGATATACGAGACACGCAAAGATCCCTGGCCATGAGTTTCAAGAGTGAATCCATTAATAAGGCAGGATGTCAAAGAAATCTAAGTTTCAAACCCTGTGCTGGACCTTTGGCGCCAATAGGAAGGCAATGGACCGATCAATTAACATCAGATGGAAACGGCATTGGCTCACACATTTAGGAATCTTAAATTGGAGAATCTCCCAATACTATCAGGGATGTTTCCCTTCAACATATTGAAGCTGAGGTCTAGAAAATCCAAATTGATGTAGTTCACAAGCTCTGGGGTAAATTCCCATGCAAAAACGTTATGAGAGAGATCTAATTTCTCTAACTTCACCTGAAATTCCAGCAAGGAAGGGATTGAACCAGTGAATTGATTGCGTGTCAAATTGAGCACTCTGAGGTCTTTCAAACTCTGAATTTGTGGGCCAAAGTCATTTCCTAATTTATTGTAAGAGACATCTAGGTACTGCAGCTTGTGCATCCATGCAAGCGAAGGAAGGGAGCCTGGCAGAAAATTGGAGCTAATGTTAAGGGAAACCGAGCTTGTGCAAGCCTTGATATCATTATCAGATGGGGTTGACAGCACATTGCTAGAGACATCAAGGACTTGAAGGGCTAGAAACTGGCATACAGTCTGCCAAGAGTTGCCCTTCAGCCCAAAGCCGGACATATGAAGCTCAGTGACATTATTTGCAGTGAAATTCACACCGCTCCAATTGCATGGGTCACTAGAACTTGCATTCTTCGACGGGGAAGACGAGTTAAACAGGGATTTCAAGACCCGTGTTTGTTGGCTATCAAGACAAATTCCAGAATCCAAACATGAAGTTGGGAATATGATGCAGAGTGTTGTCCTTGATGGCAACCCACTAATGGAGATGAAGACATGCGTCTATTGACATGTGTTGTCCTTGATGGCAAACCACCTGATGAAGTTATGCTTGACTTGATGGACTTAGTAAATGATGTAAATCTGATATGATATAATGTTTGTTGACAATATGATGCTGAATGTTGTCCTTGAAAGGCAACCCACCTGATGAAGATGATGACAACTTGATGAAGTTGTGCTTGAAAGAATATGTTCCTGATGAAGAAAATATGATGTATCTACAGTGGGTACAGAAGGCAATGAAGAAAGGAATTCAGAATGTGCTCAAAATATGATGAAAAGAGTATGTCTCTTTGTATACGCGGATTGGCCTAGGGGAAGTCGCGTATGCACGCGGAAAATAACGTACCAAGTCGCGTATGGGCAAAAGCGCTCAAAAAGTGCAAAACCAAGGGTAACCACCATGGTATTGACCCATTGTATTGGGTAATGATCCCCGCCTAATTGACCCCGTCCAGGTAGTTTTGGGCTTATGGTATTGTTTTGGTCCATGGTATTGAAAAAGGGGCTCATGGTATTGACAAAGGGTAATCATATATAAGGAGAAGAAATTCATTGTGCAAATGATGAGTGTGGGTGCAAGATGTCTGAGCTTGAATGAATACTTCTCTCTGAAGTATATCTGAATGGAAAGGGTTACACTTGAATGATAAATGTGAATGTATGATGCACCAATGATGAAGAAGGGGATCTAGATCTGAATTGCTCTTGTATTTGCTAGATCTGATTATGGAAGGCTTAGATCTGTGATGAGGCGAGCATCTAGGCGAACATCTGTCTGAAGCAAAGGGTAGATCTGAACTGAATATCTGATCTGATGAAGTATGCTGCTCTGTAATGATTAAAGATCTATACGCTACTTCGCCGCGGAGGAAGCGCGTATATACGC
The DNA here is from genome assembly GCA_034641835.2 of Pinus albicaulis. NCBI lineage: Eukaryota > Viridiplantae > Streptophyta > Pinopsida > Pinales > Pinaceae > Pinus > Pinus albicaulis. The sequence goes on along the minus strand of CM076570.1, from coordinate 289,997,386 downwards.
GGATTCAGCGAAGAGAAAGCGCGTATGCGCAATAAAATATACACTGAGGTATACGCTGGTTTGTGTGGACGGAAGCGCGTATATACGCGACATCAGTGAAGGGAAAGAGCGTATGCAAACTAGGGTTTGCTGAAGCAAGGGGTATGAAATATCTGATCTGTTCTGCTGTGTTTCTGCTATCTGATCTGTGTTGATATGTATCTGTTGATGATGTATGGTTGTGCTTAAAAGTATGAAAAGGGTCCAGTATGAAAATATGATGAAATGTGGCCTGCAAGTGTTGTTCTATTGAAGTGGTTGGATCTAGTGTGAAAATTGATGAAACGTGGTCCAAGGTGGTGCTGAAGGTTGTAGCCTTCAGTCAGGGGGTTGTAGCTCCCTTCCAGGTGAGGCTGGTAAACGAGATCGGGGGTCGTAGCTCCCTTCCAAGAGAGGCTGGTAAACGAGTCAGGGGGTTGGAGCTCCCTTCCAGGAGAGGCTGGTAAACGAGCGCAGGTGGGTGCCTGCGTGCTGGTCAAGTCTGCGCCAGCACATATGTTGTAAAATGTTTTCTCTATAATAAAATATTGAAGGCTGAGCAACTGCAGCGGTGGTTTTCTCCCGACTTGGGTTTCCACCTAAAAATCCTGGTGTTCATGTGTGATGCTCTGTGTCATGATTTATTCTGTTCTTACTGCACATGTTTACTGCTTATTGAATATCTGATGAATAAATGAAGGAATGATTTGAGTGATGAATTAATGACATATATAGATATCTGTGTATACGCTAGTTTCGTAAAGGGTATCCGCGTATATACGCATGTCTGGTTCAGGAAAGTAGCGTATGCATTTTTAGAAGCAGAAAAAGTGAAAGTTTTGAATATGCAGTAAATACTGATTCACCCCCCCCCCCCCTCTCAGTATTTTTCCCAACAATTGGTATCGGAGCAAAGGTCCTTCTACAGAAGCTTGATCGCTTGAAGGAGATCCGTCACAATGGGAAGTATACATACAAAAGCCTTGCTGAATTTTGGTGCAAAAGTATGGGCTCTCGCAAAAGAATGTGATGAAGAAAAGGGTACCTTTGTGGATTCTTTAGAAGACAATAATCTTCTTGAAGAAAACATTCAACTCAAAGTAAGCCTAGAAGAAAAGAACATAATCATTGAGACTTTTAAAAATCAGCTTGAATCAAGAGAAAAACGCATGGAGGATCTAGAATGTGAAGTAGTAAGTCTAAGGAAGGATAATGAGAAATTGAATTCTCTCAATCTCAGATTTGCTAAAAGTTCAGAAACCTTGGATGAGATTATCAAGGTACAATGGTCTCCTTTTATAAAAACAGGTCTTGGATACACTGGGGAATCTTCTCAGAAATCAGCACCAAATTCTCTAAAAGCAGCCACTGCTGGTTCTCTACATTCAGCCACTCAGCAAGAGAACAAAGGATCTTTACAGGTAAAGCAAGATCACCTCAATTCAAGAAACACTAACAGGGAGATCTTTCAAAATGGCTACAACCAACAGGTAAAGTCTAATAGAAGATTTCATGATCACAGAAATTTCTACTTCAATGGTCGATGTTTCACATGTCACAACTTTGGTCATAAAGCTATTCAATGTGTTGCATATAAAACCATCATGACCAGAGAAGCAAGAAAGATCAGGATGAATGATGAACCAAAGAAGAACACCTATAACAATTTTTCTCCTCTCCAAAATGAAGTTGAATGTACTTCTTGCAATAACTTTGGTCATGAAGAATCTGAATGCAGGAGCAAGGTCCAGCCAAAAGAGCATGTTCCCTCAAGCTCTAAAGTATGGAAAAAGAAAGAATTACCGGTTGAAAATTGTGGGATAGCGTTATTTGCAGAGGGTGAAGAGAATCGATGGTATATTGATAGCGGGTGTTCAAGACACATGACAGGTGACAAAAGCAAACTTCATACTTATAATGCTCTAGAGAAGGAAAAGAAAGTTACTTTTGGAAATGATACTCCTGCTGTTATTAAAGGAAAAGGGTCAGTATTTCTAAAAGAAAAGGTGAAGGCTAAAGATGTCATGTATGTGGATGGATTAAGGCATAACCTATTGAGTGTTAGTCAAATGTGTGATCAAGGAGCAGAAGTGGTCTTCAGTTCCAAAGAATGTGTGGTTCGTGATCTTGATACGGGTAAAATCATTATAAAAGGAAAAAGAAATCCAAGCAACCTGTATGTACTCAACGGCATAGAACAATGTTACTTAAGCAAATCTTCAGAAAATTGGCTATGGCATCGAAGACTGGGACATCTGAGTTTCTCTCAAATCAAGAAAGCAAGCAAACTTCAAGCTGTTCGTGATCTTCCCAAGATCAATCTTCGAGAAAGTACCATATGCAAATCTTGTCAATTTGGTAAGCAGACCAGAGTCCGATTTAATGCCAAAGAAGGTTCATCAAGTAAGCCTCTTGAACTCATTCATACTGACATCTGTGGACCTATGAGGAAAAAGTCATTACGTGGGGAAGAATACTATATCCTATTTATTGATGACTACTCCCGAATGTGTGAGATCGCGTTTATTAAACACAAAGATGAAGCCTTTGAAAAATTTCAGAAGTTCAAAGCACTGGTAGAAAATGAATTGGATTCAAAAATCAAGTGTCTTAGATCTGATCGAGGAGGAGAATATTCATCAAATGAATTCTTTGAATTTTGTGAAAAACATGGCATTAAAAGACAGTTCTCTGTAGCAGGCACTCCACAACAAAATGGTGTAGCAGAAAGAATGAATAGAACAATTGTTCAAATGGCCAGAGCTATGCTTACTGACTCTAATGTTCCTAACATGTTTTGGAGTGAAGCAGCTCGTGCAGCAGTTAACATTCTCAACAAAGCTCATGTTCGGGTAAACAGTGATAAAAATCCATATGAACTCTGGTATGGCAAATCTCCCACTGTAAAGCATTTTAAAGTTTTTGGAAGTAGATGCTTTATCAAAAATAATGATGAAAAACTTGGCAAGTTTGACCCTAGATCGGATGAAGGGATACTTCTTGGCTACTCATCTTCAAGCAAAGCATTCACATGTTACAATAAAAGGCTTCAAAAGGTTGTTGAATGTATTGATGTTGTTATTGACGAGTCTCCTGCAGCTCCTAAAGAAGAAAAACAAACAACAGAAGAAGATGATGATGACATATGGCCTTCTACATCAGATGGAAATGATATAGACAGTGAATCAAATGAAGAACCTGAGAATGATTTATCTGAAAAAGCTCCATCCAGATATGTTCAAAAGAATCATCCTGAATCTCAAATTTTGGGAGACAAGGAATCAGGTGTACGAACAAGGAGAACTCTTGCGGGATCTTCTAGTAATTTGGCACTTCTATACACAATTGAACCACACAATGTCAATGAAGCTAGCAAATATGAATGTTGGAATAATGCCATGGATGAAGAAATTGAGCAAATTGAAAAGAATGACACTTGGGATTTGGTACCAAGACCTCATGATAAAAATGTCATTGGAACTCAATGGATCTTCAAGAACAAGTTAAATGAGAATGGGGATGTTGTAAGAAACAAAGCTAGACTGGTTTGCAAAGGGTATACTCAACAAGAAGGTATAGACTTTGAAGAAACGTTTGCTCCTGTAGCTAGACTTGAAGCCATAAGAATGTTTCTTGCTTTCTCAAGCTATCAACGAATCAAAGTTTATCAAATGGATGTTAAGTCTACTTTTCTTAATGGTGATCTAGAAGAAGAAGTTTATATAGAACAACCGGAAGGATACATTTTGGAAAATGATGCAAATCTTGTTTGTAGACTTAAAAAGGCTCTGTATGGACTCAAACAAGCTCCAAGGGCTTGGTATTATCGTCTTGACAAATATCTTCATCAACAAGGATTTTCAAGGGGGTCTGCTGATAGCAACTTATACACAAAAGTTGAAAATGATAAACTATTGATTGTAGTTGTATATGTTGATGATATCATTTTTGGGAGTAACGAAGAATCTATGAGTCAAAAATTTGCTTTTGTCATGCAGCAAGAATTTGAAATGTCTTTACTTGGGGAACTAACATTCTTTCTTGGCTTGCAAGTGCATCAATCTGCAGATGGTATATTTCTATCACAAGCAAAATATCTTAAGCAAATTATGAAGAAGTATGGCATGGAAGAATGCAAACCTGTAAGTACACCAATGATAACCGGATGCAGTCTCAGTTCTAATGATGATTCTCCCACAGTGAATCAACCAGAATACAGATCGATGATTGGAAGTCTACTTTATCTCACTGAGACCAGACCAGACATTATGCATGCAGTTGGGATTTTTGGACGATTCCAAGCTAATCCAAAAGAGTCTCACCTTCAGGCTGTCAAAAGGATATTCAAATATCTACAAGGAACTCATGACTTTGGTCTATGGTATCCAAAGAATGCTGATCTTACTCTTCATGCTTACACTGATGCAGATTGGGCTGGAAGTGTTGATGATCGGAAAAGCACTAGTGGTGGTGCGTTTTACATGGGGCCCCGGTTAGTATCTTGGTTCAGCAAGAAGCAAAATTATATTGCCTTATCAACAGCTGAAGCAGAGTATGTAGCTGCCGCATCTTGTTGCACTCAACTCCTATGGATGATGCAAACCTTGCAAGATTTTCAAATCAAATGTGCAACTCCTATCTCCAGTATGTGTGATAATACAAGTGCCATCAGTATCTCAAAGAATCCTGTCATGCATTCAAAAACCAAGCACATTCCCATCAAATATCATTTCCTACGTGAACAAGTGCTTGAGCACAAAGTGAAGTTGGAGTATGTTACCTCCAAAGAACAAGCTGCTGATATCTTTACCAAACCTCTGCCCAGGGAAGTGTTCGAGTATCAAAGACAGAAGCTGGGAGTGGTCTCTGCCAGTCAAAAGAAAAAATCTGCATAATTTTTAGAAGATGGCTTGGGATACGCGGGTTTCCTGAAACACAGTCGCGTATGTACGCGAGTTCTTGCACATAAAACCGCGTATGTTTGGTTGCTGACAATTTTTGGTTGGATCAGCTCTCTTCAGCACAGCTGCAGTGCTGTTTGGTATCTCTGATACTGTTTGGTAGCTCTGGTGGTGTTCCAGTTCTCATAATTTTGTTTCTATTGTTTTGATGAAGATGCCTTGATGATTTGTTGGTGGAAGTTTTCAGGATGCACAATCTAAGGGGGAGCCTTAGTCTTTTGGAAAAATTGCTTGGTTGCACAAATTCAGGGGGAGCATTAGCATTGCTGAGTATAATGCATTATTGGCATTATGATGGTTCTGTTATATGATCTCTCTTGAGGTCTTCTTGGTATTGGTCATGAAAAGTCATATTTGTATTTTTGATGAAAAGGTCATGTTGAGACCCTTGATGTAAAATCTGCAATATTCAATCATGTATGTCAAATTTGTAAACCCACTTGGTTGGGTAGCTGAGTAAATTTTTGTAAACCCACTTGGTTGGGTAGCTGAATTGAAATGTGTAAACCCACTTGGTTGGATATTTGAGTCTCATATGTAAATCCACTTGGTTGGATATTTGAGGTATGAGAAATGAGTCTTTGGTGATAGGAAGAGTCATGTACTTTATTGAAAAATATGTTTGAGAAGATTCGACATGAACTAAGGGGAGCTTGGCCACTTCGGCCATATGGGTTCTGAGAATGTTTCTTCCACATGAGGAGAAAAGGGGGAGAATGTTGGTTTTCATCAGCGGTTTTACCCTTTGCCCTTGATGTCAAAGTGACATGGTGTGTGAATGAAGAAAAAGATAATGATGTCAAATATTTGGGAGAGTAACCGGCTACATCATGATTTGCCATCAAGTCCAAAGGGGAGATTGTTGGAAATATGATAGAGTGTTGTCCTTGATGGCAACCCACTAATGGAGATGAAGACATGCGTCTATTGACATGTGTTGTCCTTGATGGCAAACCACCTGATGAAGTTATGCTTGACTTGATGGACTTAGTAAATGATGTAAATCTGATATGATATAATGTGGGTTGATCTTGAAAGGAAACCCACCTGATGAAGATGATGACAACTTGATGAAGTTGTGCTTGAAAAGAATATGTTCCTGATAAAGGAAATATGATGTTTCTACAGTGTGTACAGAAGGCAATGAAGAAAGGATTTCAGAATGTACTCAAAGTATGATGAAAAAGAATATGTCTCTTGGTATACGCGGATTGGCCTAGGGGAAGTCGCGTATGCACGTGAAAAGAACGTGCCAAGTCGCGTATGGGCAAAAGCGCTCAAAAAGTGCAAAACCAGGGGTAACCACCATGGTATTGACCCATTGTATTGGGTAATGATCCGCCTAATTGACCCCGTCCAGATAGTTTTGGGCTTATGGTATTGTTTTGGTCCATGGTATTGAAAAAGGGGCTCATGGTATTGACAAAGGGTAATCATATATAAGGAGAAGAAAATCATTGTGCAAATGAGGAGTGAGGGAGTGCAAGATGTCTGAGCTTGAATGAATACTTCTCTCTGAAGTATATCTGAATGGAAAGGGTTACACTTGAATGATAAATCTGAATGTATGATGCACCAATGATGAAGAAGGAGATCTAGATCTGAATTGCTCGTATATTTGCTAGATCTGATTATGGAAGGCTTAGATCTGTGATGAGGCGAACATCTAGGCGAACATCTGTCTGAAGTAAAGGGTTGAATCTGAGGTGAATGTCTGATCTGATGAAGTATGTTGCTCTGTAATGTTTAAAGATCTATACGCTACTTCGCCGAGGAGGAAGCGCGTATATACGCAGATTCGCCGAAGAGAAAGCGCGTATGCGCAATAAAATATACAATGAGGTATACGCTGGTTTGTATGGACGGAAGCGCGTATATACGCGACATCAGTGAAGGGAAAGCGCGTATGCAAACAAGGGCTTGCTGAAGCAAGGGGTATGAAATATCTAATCTGTTCTACTGTGTTTCTGCTATCTGATCTGTGTTGATATGTATCTGCTGGTGATGTATGTTTGTGCTTAAAAGTATGAAAAGGGTCCAGTATGAAAATATGATGAAATGTGGCCTGCAAGTGTCGTTCTATTGAAGTGGTTGGATCTAGTGTGAAAATTGATGAAACGTGGTCCAAGGTGGTGCTGAAGGGTGTAGCCTTCAGTCAGGGGGTTGTAGCTCCCTTCCAGGAGAGGCTGGTAAACGAGATCGGGGGGTCGTAGCTCCCTTCCAGGAAAGGCTGGTAAACGAGTCAGGGGGTCGTAGCTCCCTTCCAGGAGAGGCTGGTAAACGAGCGCAGGTGGGTGCCTGCGTGCTGGTCAAGTCTGCGCCAGCACATATGTTGTAAGATGTTTTCTCTATAATAAAATATTGAAGGTTGAGCAACGGCAGCGGTGGTTTTCTCCCGACTTGGGTTTCCACCTAAAAATCCTGGTGTTCATGTGTGATGCTTTGTGTCATGATTTATTCTGTTCTTACTGCACATGTTTACTGCTTATTGAATATCTGATGAATAAATGAAGGAATGATTTGAGTGATGAATTAATGACATATATAGATATCTGTGTATACGCTAGTTTCGTAAAGGGTATCCGCATATATACGCAAGTCTGGTTCAGGAAAGTAGCGTATGCATTTTAGAAGCAGAAAAAGTGAAAGTTTTGAATATGCAGTAAATACTGATTCACCCCCCCCTCTCAGTATTTTTCCCAACAAGAATTAATAGGAGACTGAGAAAGGGAGAACATCTCCAACAATACCTCATTTTTCATAGAAAATAAATGAAGAATGCGTGCAGTCCCCACTTTAGCCTATTTGTTGGGAATCTGTCTCTTGCACTGATTTCATCTCAGGCTTCCTCCCCAAGCCCTGTATCTACATTCAGAAGGTGGGATGTCAAAGAAAACCGAGTTTCAAACCCTGTGCTGACCTTTGGCGCCAATAGGGAGGAAATGGACCAGTCAATTAACATAAGATGGAAATAGCCCTCCAGTAATGATCTCTAAAGTGCAAAGATATCCAAAGTATAGAAGATAATTTTGAAAAACTATCAAATTTTGAAAACCTATCATTGTAAAAACTCAAATATAGATATTACATAAATATTGATATTAATCTCTATATATATTTCAAAAAAAATGTTGAAAATATTTTAGTGTATTTAAAAGTAATATGACATGGTATTTTTATTGATTTGTTCTATATTTTAGTTCATTTACGTTAATTTTAATTTTATTTTTATTTGAAAATTGATTTTCAAGGATATTCGTTGAATTTTATCTAGAAGCATTTATTTTTAAAGCTGTTTTTATGTTTTGGCATTGTTTCTTTAACTTAAGTTAATCTAGGCAATTTTATTTTCATGAGATTCATTTTAGAAAATAATTTAGGGCTAATTGCAAGTTTAGTAAAGATGAAAGATAACCGGTCTCTCGGTGAATCACTGTGTAAAGTTGATTAAATATCAAAAAAATTAAGCACTTGACCAAGTCATGATTAAACAAAGTAGTACGAAAGTTATTTCCCAATATTTTAACCGAAAATTTCAAACATTTTTACATATAGAAATGGGGTCCCATAAAACATATTTGCTCCATTAACAAGACATATATAGATATCCACACTTCTACACATATGAAACTCAATTTTGAACACTCAGAAATTTTTTTCAATATGGTTGGGAATCGAACATGAGTGTCCCCACGTCCCTAAATTTGTTCAGTCTATGGAAAAATCTATAAATTCATGGGTATAACTTTATAACTTTCATGGAAATCAACACAATAGTATATATGTTTGTTCTTCTTACACACGTGTGCTAATGTCATGCAAGTGATATGAATCATTCCTCTTCCTTCAAAATGATGACCATGAATTTCCCTAGGATAGAGAAAAGGTGCCAAATTAGGCTTCAAAATAAGACCATGCATTTCCCCGGGAGGATGAAGAGATTCATGGATCTGAGTCATCTCTTTCAATCTCAATCCACTGAACCGAAAATGATTTCCCATCGATCCCTACACAAACAATGGATTGTACTACTAAGTTTCTTCTTTTCCATATCAATTTCTGGCCATTAGGCTTCAAATTAGGATTTCTCAATCTCGTTTGTTGTGACGAATTCATTCTCGATTGCCTTTGTCCACTTCTTCACTTCCATGCACATCTTCAACTCCTTCACCACTAGTATCGAGTTGGAAAATTGGTCTGAATTTTGCGGCCAAGCCATCATGTGAACACCCATGTTGATACTCTCCAAAGTCGAATTCCACATGCAGTGCATTAAGAAACTACTAGTAAGCCCTTGAGCCAATTCATGGATTTGTTGGCATGATAGAGAACACGCTGTACTAAAAGAAACATAAACATTTGAAGTTGGAGCTTGGTTATTCAGTCATCTCAAGAAACTTCCAACTTTTGAATTACCCTTCTTAGTCATCCAAATTGATTGAGGAAGAAGACGATTGATGGGAAATAGAGGATAATGACGTAATGTTCTCAGTGTATTTGTTTTCATCCATGAATTGAGATTCCAGGCCACAAAAATTGTTCATGAGATGTCTTGTCATCCATGCTAGACTTTCTGCTTCACATCCAAGTATGGAAGTAATAAATCTATCTGGGAAGCACCAGTTGTATGACACAATGCATTCCAAAATTCGAGTCCCCTTTGCCCATATCGCTGAGAAATAGGCGTTGACGCAGCATAAACTGTAGGTAGGGACTTGATGTTTTGTCGCCAGTTTGAACCACCCCAAAAACTAGTCATGAACTATCACAATCCTATTGGAATTTGAGAAGAAGAGGTTATGTATCAGACGATCGAAAATATCTCAGAGATCTTCCCTTGGACAGAGAAAACTAGATCGCTGAAGTCATTTCTGGAAATATGGTAGTCGTGAGATCTTACACGTGGTAAAAATGTTGATTCGAGGGAGGAGGAAGAAAACCGAAGTATTTGATTGGCCAAATCTACCCAGACAAAGTCCGTAGAGGAACACCTTCGGTGTAATGTCAAGGACCTCTAAAAGAATAATACTTTTAAGAAAACAATGGCATGGAAATAAACCATTGAACAAGTTGGTTTTAATTATGAAATGAAATGAAAATCTAACATCCACGAGATTAAAAATAGTCTATGGGATCATTAGTTCCTTGTTTTTGGCCTTTTTCAATTCAATATTTTTCTTATTCAAATTGATGATGAGCTGACCCAACCTTCCAACAATATCCTAGCTGAAAAAGACAATGCCAAGAAACCGATGCTAACATATTTTCATAACTTTCTTTGATGTCTTTGAACGTGTCACATTCCAAATCTGTAAGACATTCACCTAAGGAGGCTCTCGATCACCCAATCAATCCTCCAACATGTCTCCCACAGACTGTAAAGTCACGATCCAATCCGATCAAACACTTTGATCCAACAAACCTCCACAAAACGTTGTTGTCCACACTATTAGTTTGTTGCTCCTACAATTTTGGTTAGGGCACAATGCAATCCTTAACCCTCCACTCTGGAAAAAACCTAAACTCTTCAAGGGTTGCGGTCCTCCAAGGATAAACTTAAAACTCTTTGGAGATTTAGAGTTAAAGAAAAAATTGTGGTGATGTTTGGATGGGTGCTAATTTGTAGGGTTTTTCATTTTTATAATTTTCTGTGTTGTGCTTTCTACCATGCTACCTAGTTGCTTTCCTGTTGCCATAGCATTTTAACTTTTTCGATGTCTATCTCTCTATTTTTTCTTGCCCCATTTGAAATGTCATCCTTATTTGGTAGGTGTTTTCTTCAATATAGTGTGAATATTTTTCCATCACACAGCTTCTGAAGGGTTTTTCTACGCAAATAGCTTGTAAGGCCCATTCATCAGGGTATTTGATGAAATGAAATGATTATATATGATCGCCAACTAATGGTACCTGCAAAGATTTACTCTAACAATATTATACAACATTTTAACCTCATGAACTAGTCTCCTCTGTTCTCTTAGCTGATGCTATAGGCACTTATTGCTATTTTCAAAGCTTTTACTCTCTAGTTCCATTGAGCTATTTCAGTTATTTGTGGACATTGATCTATTTTCAGTTCATTTATTCAATTTTTCAGACCGTTATGCATTACCTTTGGCCAGTGCCTTCTTTCTTACCTATGCTTTTTCTACTTAAGCATTCCAGCCAGCCAGAGTAGCAGGGGTAGCAAGAGCCACGCAGTCCAGCCAGAGCCCAATAGGGGCAGCGCAGAGGTAGCAAGAGTCACGCAGGGCTGACGCAGGCCTAGTGAAGGCAGTACAGGGGCAGTGTAAGTCCTTCAGGTGTCACGCAGGCCCTTACTGAGCAGCACAGAGGCTGACGCAGGCCAGTCAGGCTGATGTAGAGGGCTTCAGAGAAATGTATTACTGTCGTTTTTATTTCTCTGTTGGGTGAACAATTTTTGGTGCCCAGGATTGCTGTACTTAGATTCTGCATAATAATGAAAACCCTCCAGAGCTAGCTGCATCGGTTTTCCCGCATTGGGTTTTTTCCGAGGACAATTGTCTAGAAAATCTGAGTGTCACATTGTCTATAATCATGTTATTCAGTATTTGATCTATATGTGGAGGTTACTAGTTGTATTTACTATTTACTTCGCTAATTTATTGAATATTTCAAAATTTAACTTGTAACTTAATTCAAGTAGGAGAATTAAATCAAGATATTGCAGTAGGGTTTCTTAAATTAAGGAATTTTCACATTCCCTAGGTCTAGCCCCATTAGGTCACCTAGGGCAACAATTTCCCGGGAATCTAGCTAGAGGAAAATTTCTATCTCCTACAGGCAACTGTGTTGCTGGGTGCCCTCACTCTCCTCAGAACTTGGGCCAATTCTGACGGTGGAATCTTTGGATACCTCAAGCCCTAGCCCTAGGATCAAGTTTTTCCTAGGTGTTCCCAAGGATAAAACATAGTAGGATAAATTTTACCTATCAAAGTAAAAACTCTTATATGATCCTTTCCCCTCACCTTGTCCAGGATAGGAACATCATTGGTTGCTAAATTCCATCCCTGAACCTAGGCTGGGTCCACTTGGCCCCATGTGGTCCCATTTGGTGTCAAAGGCCTTTCATCAAGGACCATTTGGGAATGCAAGTTCCCAAAGGATTTTAGGGATTGAGAACTTCCTTCATAAGTCTTATTCTTCTCCCTCAACCCTTCAATTCCCCTCCTCTCTCCCTAGAAGATAAATTCCCTTGCTTAAAAGGAAAGCAAGTCCCACCCTTTATTTTATCTTAGGGAAAGGGTTTCGAGGGTCACTTCCCACCTATTCACTGACCTATACTCTACAAGTGACTTCTTAAACTCTCGAGACTCCACCCATCGGTGAAAGTCCGTGAAGAGCAAGGAGCCTTAGATGTGGTGATAATGGGCTAAGCCTCCATTGTTTCCCTTGTCCTAGCAGTTGCCCTCTTAGGAACCCCTTTTAGGTCCACTACTAGTTTGAGTGGTAGAAAGTTGTTCACAATTCCATTGTGAACAACTCTTTGGCATGCCCACTTTTGCCATACTACAGCTCCAAGATGAGAAGTCTAGGGCTATGAAGGCTGCCCTTCTTCTCAATGAATCAATACACTACAATATAGAGAACTAGGCTAGTTGGTTGGCCCACTTGACTGTTACTTTAGTCCTTCAAAGTATGCACATCCTTAGGCCCTATACACCTGCCCTTCTACCAATTTTTGTTTTCCTTCACCAGAACAAGAGTCAGGGCTCTTCTTTGACAGTAACCTAAAAACCCTCCAACTGTGCTTGGACTACCATCAATCTACCCAACCATAGTCAATTATTTTTATTGATCTAGGGCCCACAATATTGTATTCATCTAGGGCTCTTCAAATATTCCACATAACAATGGTTTGAGTCCTCTCAAGATCACTCTTCTTGTGTATCGACAATTTGATCTTTGTTTTCCAATCTATGAACAAATATGAATTACTCATCTTATCCTACTTCTAAAAATATGTAGATGACTTAACTAGGGTCACAAATCAGCCACTAATAGTCCATTTACTAATTTTTTATAGGTTTCTTCAGATCTTTGTCTAAAACTTTATGGAATGTCCGCCAAAATCAACTCTTCTGCATGTCAATCCATTCTTCATATGGCACATTTCTTTTGCATGCTCAATCTTTTGCTCAGGTTCCACCCTCCTTTGGATCTATTGTCCCCACAAATACTGAATCTGCAAACCATATTCCAAATCTGCGGTCTATATTGCATAAATAAACCTCACTCTAAGGGTCACAACTTGTCTTCTTATACACAAATTTGTCACATTCTCAAGGGCATACCTTATGAGCTAAACATGCTAGGAAATTTTCCTATTTAGGGCATTATACTTATGTACTTCTAATTGTTTTAGAAAGAACCCTATCCACACATAGAAAATACATGACTCTTGCCTCCATAAGAGACTTGACCTAGCTCATATGGATCCATAGATTCTGGGCATTTTTTTGACTAAATCTTGACATGAACTTCATATCTCAATGTCGACCCTAAAACTAGGGTTAACTTAGTCAATATTACGCCTGCGTTGACTTCTGTTATGGCTCTAAATTATAGTGCAAGCCATCCTCCATTTATGTTGGTCTTTATCACAGATCTTGCGGCCTACTAACCACCACAAGGCAAGATGGTATCAACCCTCTCTTATATTTCATGTAGAAAATCTAACCAACGGGATTCAATTTGATATTTTAATGTACTAAAACAAGATATTGAATCCTTCCTACAATTTGTGGAAACAAAACACGATCGCACAATCACATATAAGTAAGAGAAAGAAATTATCAATCAAACAAAAAAATTTGTATCTGGGGAAGCAACTGCTAAAAACCCTTTATCTCTATTTCGTATTAAGTCAAGGAATCATGAAACAATGCAATGCTTAATCTCCCTTGATATTCTCCAGCACTCTGCTAATTGTCTCATGCTGATCTAGGCAAAATCGGTCTAGTAATTAGCCAATTATCAGCCTTCCTTCAGCCTTCCTTGCTCACGCAATTCATATGGAATTATCTCCATATTAATTAGGAAAATCAACCTTCCTTGATTGCACAATCCATCATGTCATCCCAATGACTTTATAATTGCACATGGGAAATTTTCTATAAATACAACTGATAGTTATGTTCCTCTGAATTATGTTACAATAAAGAGAAAGGGCCTTTTTATTATTTAAAATAACAGAAAACCCTAAACAACCAAAACCCTAACCCGAGGAGATGTAACATCAAGAGTTTATGGGCCCCATTGGGGTTAGTTGGGTAGCCAACTTCCCGGGGTCGTAACTTGGTCATGTGATATTCGTTTGATGCACATGATACCTCGTTAGAAAAATCTCTCCAGACTACAACTTCTAATGTGATTTAAATGAAATCACCAAACCTTTCATGCCCAAAAAATGTCGTTTGTGGCCTCAAAATAGCTTTGGAAGTTCAAAACTCAAAAAACTGACAAAAATAGTAAATTCTGCTATAATTAAGAAAACTGAAAAACTGAAAGAGACAATGGCGAGGGCCCAAGTGGAATAGGTGGGTTGCCACCAATATCCACCTCGATCACCTTAACTAGAATTTCTTGAGCTAACTCAGTCATCATGACTTAGTTAACTGACACAAGTTGTTATGAGATGAAATTAAAATTTCTTGTTCAATTTATTTAAGGGAAAAATAAATTAAATGCCTCACATTCCTCACTCCTTGTAAATCAAAATTCCTCACTGGTGTGGGTGTATTTTTTTGTCCTTTCTAGTTTCCAATTTCATTTTTTCTTGTTGCAAATTTCAACACTCCCTCTCAAAAAGAAAGGAATTCAATATATCCCCATCTGGTACCTTTGGAATGTTCTGCATGCCACACTTCTCTAGTGTTGTTTGCACCTGAAAATATTGAAACTGAATAGCCTCCGAAAAACTGAATCAGTATAATGCATCTGTCGTTAGAGTCTTCTGACTATTGTTAGCTACTGCACATGTCTAGTACTGGATTCTCTACGCTGCTGCTGACATTTGCATCCATGCCCTTTGGACTGTTGCAAACTCTTATTTGTGCTCCAGTATTTGACATCTGTCATTCTGATTTCTATCTTGTTGACATCTGACTACATCAATCTAACTGATCCTTCCTACTATTGTTGTACTGTGGGATCCTCATAGCTAGGTTTGATTCATGAGACACGCCATCTCAATGGACCTTGCCCAAATTTTTTATCTTGGGATTATGTCTGCACATCACCCCACCTTACAACTTGAGTGTACACTTCCACTCGGTCTCCTCTATACTTCTCCAATTGTGGAAGCTACTCCACAACCTTCTAAGACTACTTCTCATGAGGTTGCATGTTGAGAGGTAATTTATGCTCCCTCTAAACCACCAAGTCTCTAACTTCTTCCTTTCTCCTCAAAGATTTGCATGCATATGGTACCTCAAGTTCATATAGGTTCTTGACTCGCACACAGTGTAATTATCACGATGTTACAAAAAGTTTCTAAAAAAGAGTTGATTTTAAATCAATGATATCTCCCTCATTCGAGCTCCGATTCGAACGATATTTTTTTTCTTTTCCATTTGGACAGTTTTTCGCAAGGAATCAAAATATTCTATTTTTTTTTTAAATTTTACACCAAAATCTTCAGATATTCTCTACAAACTTGCCGCCCAAAAAATTCCTGCTCTGGTAACATGTATAAAATCTAACCAATGAGATTCAATCTGATCTTATAATCTATTAAAACAAGATAATGAATCCTTCCTATAATTTGCGGAAACAAAACACGATCGCACAATCACATATAAGTAAAAGAAATAAATTATCAATCGCACAACAACATGATGTACTTCGGGAAAGCAATTGCTCAAAACCCCTCTATCTCTATTGTGTATTAAGTCAAGGAATCATGAAACAATACAATGCTCAATCTCTCATGATATTCTCCAGCACTCTATCAATTGTCTCCTGTTCATCTAAGAAAAATTGGTTTATTACTTAGCCAATTCTCATCCTTACTTCAGCCTGCCTTGCTCATGAAATTTCTAGGGAATTAACTCCTTATTAATTAGGAAAATTAGTCTTCCTTGATTGCACAATCCATCATGGCATCCTAATGAATTTATAATTGTGCATGGGAAATTTTCTCTAAATACAACTGATAGTTATGTTCCCTTTAACCTTTGACGTCTCAACTGGGTATTCCTCGAAACTGACATGCATGCAACTATTAATAGTGGATTATTAGTTATCTGATTGATCACTCATTGTGAATTAAATATAATTTAATTCATTAGACCTCTCACTAGCTCATCACTCAGTTAGAACAAGTTAAACTGATTTTAACTCATTTAATTGAGTTCATTACACTTTCACCCCACTAATGCATCAACATCAACTGGACCCAAAAAATATTAAAATTCCTCTCGATGCCTCATCTTAGACCCTCAACTCAAATTTATTGAGCTAACTCGGTCATCATGACTTAATTAATTGACACAAGTTGTTATGAGATGAAATTACAATTTATTGTCCAATTTATTTAAGGGAAAAATAAATTAAACGCCCCACATTCCTCACTCCTAGTGCATCAAAATTCCTCACCAGTGTGGGTGCATTTTTTTTTTTTTTGTTTTTGGTTTCCAATCTCATGGTTTCTTGTTGCAAATTTCAAGATTTTAGAATTTGATGCGGCCTTCACACAAAGACACCATTGAAATCACATGCCCAGATTATCATGAGAAACCTCTCTTAAGCTCAATCTACCAGAAGAGAACCAACAATATGTCATCCTACTTCCTAGCACAAACTAACCATTAAGGTATGCAATATTATTCTGAACCCTCACATGATGATCTTACTCTTGGAGGATGATCATGACCTCCCTTTAGCAACCCTTACTTGGCCCTCGTACTCAACCTACTTTAGTACTACATCTCTTTTCGCCCCCTTGATGTGCCAGATAGTGGGAATACATGTCAAACATGCTAAGATGTGCCAAGTGATAAGGGATGCCAAGATGTGCAAGGTTGTGTCAATGCGTGTCAAGGACTATCAAGACAACAAAAGGGAAAAAAAAGTTAAACTACAAGGAAATGAACACATAAGAGGGTTAATAAGTCTTCAGTTTACCTTTTCCAAGAGAGGCATGCTAGGAACACCAACACTAGGCGGAAATAGGTGCCAAGTGCAAAGTCTTAGTGCATTCTAAGTGCCAAGTATTCCTTTGTTGCTTCTCATCTACTTTCCAACAATTGATCATCACAAATAAATTTAATATTAAACCATTCCAAATCATACCAAGGCATATCAACGTATTCCATACATGTTAAGACTTTCCAAGTGCCAACACGTGCCAAGCACCAATATGTGTCAGAGAGTGTTATGCATGTTATGAAGTGGAAGGGAATGTTGAAGACTGCTAAGGTGTGCTAGAGAGTGATAATGCATGTTGATGAGTGTTACGGAGTACTAAGAAAAAACATTAAGGGATCACTAGGTAAAAATTCATGGAAGTTAATGAATATGAGGAACGTGTGCCAGAGACTAGTGTTAATGCGTGTTAGTTGTCACGCCAAGGAGGGAGTGACAAGGTATGCTAAGAATTGGTGAGGCATGCTAGGGAATATCAAGGCATGTTAAGAATTCCCAAAGTGTGCTTGGGAGTTCCATGGTGTGCTAATTATATCATGTGCCAATTAATGGTGCCAAGATATGCCAATACATGATAGGTGCTAAGGATGTGGCACAAGGTGCCAGGGTATGTCAATATGTGTCAAGGAAACAAAAGGTAGAACCAATAAGAGGGTTAATAAGTCAGGACTTTATCTTTTTGAAAAGGGGCATGCTAGGCACACTAATAATAGGTCCCAATACATGCCAAGTGGCAATGTGTGCCAAGTGCTAATGTATGTCAATGCATTCAACCAAGGTGTTCCAGGACATGATAGGGACTACATGCAGCATGCCAACACATGCTAGGAGAGTTCCATTTTGTGCTAGCACATGCCATCATGTGCTTGGGCGTCAGTGTCATCACAAGATGTTCTAGGTACAAAGATGTTCCAAGACATGCTGGGTGCTAAGAAATGTTAGTGTGTGCCAAAGCATCAATTCAAGGTGTGTCCAGAATGTTGAGGAGTGTTAGGTCTTTCTCATTAATAGAATTCATGTCAGAGCTTGATTATGTATTAAATAATATATTTCCTACACACAATAATGGAACTTTATCTAAAGGGAATTTTCTAGATAATAAACTTAATAGATATGAATCATGTGTTCACTCATAGGAAATCTCTATTCGACTAGTCATTACTTGAGGAAATGATACACACTAATTACTTCTTAAAAAATTTACTAACTCTAAACACTATGGCCTTGGACATATTATAAAAAATACTCCATAATAATGGTCTTAAATCATTATCTTTTGACAAAAAATATATTAATAGGCACATAGCATCATCAAAAACTCATTGGAATGATCAATGATGATGGGCATTTTTTTACCGTCACCAAAAGTAACAAAAAGAGCATTGGTGAGGGTCATTAAAGGTTCGTCACTAGAAGTGTCACCAAAGAGAGAATTAGTGATGGGCCTTTAACGACCCTCACCAAAATTGTCATTGAAAATGGCTTTGGTGACGGACCATAAAGGACCATCACTATATACACTTACAGTGACAGCTTTTTAAGGACCATCACCATATGTGACATTGGTGACGGACCTTAAAGGTCCATCACAAGCATTACCCTCACCAATGTGCTTTTTTCTTGTAGTGTGGTTACACTCGAGGGATCATAACGCATGATTGTATATATATCTTCAGTACGTGTGTGGTTATCATCATGATTTGAAGCCCGAGGAAAAGGCCCTAAAATCCTGATGGTCTGCTGCCATAAGTATTTTTGTTCAGTATTCAAGTCATTTTTTGAGTCAAAGTCATTTTCGGTTTTAGTTAAGCATTTCAAGTCTGTCAAAGTTTTTTTATTTCCATTTTTTTACTCCATCACCTAATGGATAAGGCTACCTAATATACAGTGTTCTTTATAACTCTTGAAGGAGCTACCATCCCTAGTGGGAGCCAATATTAGTGTCAATATGTTCAGTAATCAAATATGCTCTTTGAGTTTACTTTTTAGTAGTCCTAGGTCAAAATTTTGTCTTTTCAAACATGTTTTGAAATAATTTTTGGTCACTGCCTATGGTTTAGGTCTAAAATTCTACTCCCCTCACCCCATTCATGGCAATCATCATCTCAGGGGTCATGCCATTCATTTTCATCTAGGGTCATAGATCAGTCACTTTGTCTCCATCTAGGTCTATGTCTAAGTGTCCTTCTTCTACCACTAAAAAGGTCCAATTATGTCATCAAACAAGGAAAAAAAAACTTCATTTTCATCATACAAGTCATTTAAAGGGAGTTATCATAGGTAGGGAAATAAAGTAAGACAAATTGTCTTATTTCAAATTTTGTTATATTTTGAAATTGTTTCAAAAAGGAAAAAGTTTCCTCAATGTTTTTGGTTTAACTAAAATACAAAAAAGGTCATTTAAAGATGTTATAAAGATTAAAAAAAAAAAAAATTTTCAACTCATTTTGTCTTTTCATGTTTGGTAGAGCTCCTTTCTTACCTTCAGATTGCTCCATAATTGTCAAGGGTTGGAATAAAATCAAGAAAATTTCTCTAAAGAGACCTCTGCTGCACATTTGGAAGGTTGTGTTACACTTCTGGAATGCTCTGTTATGCTTCTGGAATTCTCTGCTACACATATGACACTTGCGCTACGAATCTGGGAGTGTGCTACACTTTTGGAATTTGTCTCCTAAATCACTCATCCAAGCTCCGGGATCACTGAAATAAGTTTCTAAATCTTATTTAACGGTAAGTCAACTTCTCACATCCTCCTTAAGTCAATTTATCAGGTAGGGTATTGATTTTTTTCCTTACCTCCTATCCCACTATGTTTTGACTTTTTCCTATAATTGAGTGATTTTAGTAGACTAAACCCTAACCCTATCATCTAATACCCTCGTACACCTTCCCCAGACCATACTCTATCATTCCCTACCCTTCACATCTTCCCTAAACATCATTCCCATCAAAACCATAATTTCCTACTATTTTTCTATTGGGAAACTAGGAAAACCCTGTGTTTTCCTAATTTGATTACCTTCCTTACATCCATTTCAAAAAATTTCACTTGTACTTTGAAGCCAACATATAACCTTACTTTCTAAAATTTATTGGGAATTTTTCTTGGCTTCGTTACCCTTCATCTCACCCTCCAAAATTACCCTATCCATGTCCTTTGTTTTTCCAAATTCCCTTCCCATACCCGCAACATATAAAAACCTAGGGTTTCATCCTTTTGATAGACATTATGAAAAGTGAAAAGAAAATAAACAAAGGAGGTTGCCACTTCAGATTTGAGCCATCCACCTAGCGAGAAGGCAATGCCTCACCTTTTTCCAAGAGATTCTTTGAGAGGATTAGATGTTTCAGGTTTTGTAAAAGAATAATGGAAGAAGGTTGTCATATCCAATTAACAAGCCTATTTTCCACTAGTTTCAGCATGGGAAATGCCATCATTGCAGGTGTAGAGTTCAACATATCAGCAAATATGATTTCTTCAGCAACAAGTATTCCTAGTCATGGAGAAAAGTGGTTCAAGGACATGGAGTTATACCTTGAATATTACAAATTGTTCCTCAAACCTCATCCCAAAGAAAACCCTGAATACATTTTCCCTTTTAGGCACCTAATTGACAAATATGCTCCTTTTATGAGGTTAATTATGAGATATTTCACATGTGAAGGGAGATTCTCTAGGTTGTACAGGTACCATATTAGATTTTCGGTGCACGTCGCCTCTACTAAACCACTTCACTTGCCAAATTATTTGTACATAAGTCTGCTCAAAATGACTGAAAAGGTTCAGGAAAAAAACAAATATCACTATCAAAGTCTATTCCACCATGGCCTAGTCAAACTCATTGTTTTTCATAATCTCTAAGCTATCAACATTACTTGGGAAACCTTCATGGAGAAAATAACAGCAACACTCACTACTAGTCCTCTTCTCCTTCATAGCATACCATCATCATCAATATCAACACAAGCAATTGAGGTTGGTTCTTCTAGAAATAAATCTCATATTTAAAAGGCTCCTAGGGTTGTTGAGTTCACTCACACCTATGAGAATTGAAATATATAGGCTTTTTCTCCCAAATCCATCATAATTTTATTTACACTTGATACTATCACTCAACAAAGAGAAATAGAGGATCAACCACTTATGCATCGGATTGAGTCACCATTGCACCAACATGATGAACAAGAATCCTTAGAGGTTGAGGTGGCAGAAAAACTGAAATATAATCCAATTTAAGAAAACATGAAGGAAAAATATGCAGAGATAACAAAGCTTAAAGTCAATTTCTCTGAGGCTAATTTCATGTTAACCCTACTACAACAATAAAATTGGAAATTGAGGTGAAACAACTCCTCCAAAGTAAACCTAAGGTAGAACTAGAGGAATATAAGGGTAAAGGGAAAGAAGTAATGGATTTTGATCAAATGCAGGGAATAGAGACTGAAACACAACCAAGAAGTACAAAGACAAGAGGCCTTAAGAGGACGATTGAGCTGGAAATACAATCATCTCATCCATCTGAACAATTGACCTTTTACGAGTTAATAGCTATGGAGGTCAATCAAGATAGATAATACTGGTTAGGAAGGGTGAATGAATATTTAGATAAGCTCTTTAAGAAAGCCAAAAGAGAAAACAACCTCTAGAGACACATGGAAAACCATTATTGCACAAAAAATAGAATTTCCCAAATTAGGTTTAAGCATCTGAAGAAAAGGCTTAAGGAAACTCAAATGAAGCTATAAGAGAAGGATTGCATAGATTTTTTGGTTGAAGATTCCTTGTTTTTTTATCACATAATTCATAGGTTTCATAAAACAAACTTTTGAGAAGTTTTGAGCAACTTGGGTATTTTTGGTGATTTTTGCACTAATCTAGAAATTCTCCCTTCATAGAAACGTAGCGCTAAGCCACTACACTTTTTCTCAAGACACCTAAATGAAGATTGGCTTATATGGTTGGATGCATTTTGATTAGTACATTCTGTATCGAGAACTATTTTTGCATGAAAAGCTCTAATTTTGAAGAAAAAGAAAAAAAAAACCACCATTTTTCCATGCTTCTGCCAGTGATTTTGACCAGCCGCTATGCTTCTAGAGTGAGGTTGGGAGAATCAACCTTTGGAGGCATTCCTTTGGTTTTTTTCTCAAAATTTAAGATGTTATGGAAAGTATACATACAGGACTAGTTGCACTATCTTTCAAATTTGGATTTGGAGCCATAAAATTCCCTGAAAATCACCTCCAAAGTTACATTATAACCTCTTTAAAATGGCGCTACGTTTTTGTCAACTGGCGCTATGCTTCTGCATTGGATTCCCTCAAGACACTTGTAAAGCTAGAAAAATTCAGAATTTTGGGGTTTAGCTTTCCTTTGAGCTATCATTGGAGTGCTTGAGTTTTTTTTTCTTCTTATCATGAGGAGACATGTAATTTAATGTGGGATACACACACTCCTAGCCTCTAGCTGAATTTGAGGGAATGATTTCTAACTTACCCAGATTCTAGGAAGTGACTTATCTAGTGTAATTATGATGAACTTTGGATGGGATTTTGACCCTATGAGTTGACATTGTTCATATTTTCTATAGGTAGACCCACTTTGGTATTTTGTTGAGTTGGATAGTTTTTTTTTGCAGTGAAGCTATTGTACAAGCTTATGGAATGAAATCAAGGACAATGTTTCATAATTTGTGTTGAGACTCCTATGGTATGCACTGGAGAATTTTTTATTTCTCCGTATGTTTATCTTATCAAGATGAATGATATAATACCCTCTTCCACATAGATGCTTCTATGTGTTTATCTTATTAGTTTATAAGCATAAATCATGCCTTTTCATGCTCTGTTTCAACAAGGTTTACGTTATATGTCTTTGTTCTTATAAATGAGTGAATTTTCATAAATGATCATTTAGATTATCCTTCATTTCATCCTATACATAATGAATAAACTAAACATTATTTCAAGTTACCTACCTGGCCTCATCCATATCTCTACAACTTGACCTTGAATTTTGACCTAAACCATAGACCTAGTCTCCTAACTGTCATTTCATATCTAGTGCAAGAAACATCAAACAAAAACCTTATTTACTGAGCTTATATACATAGCCTAATATCATTAGATATTCAATCATTTCAGTGACTGCAAAGTGACATTGAGATAACCCTCTCTAATCCTGGTAGGGCTATCTACCTGACCTAAATCTTGGTCAGCGGTTACCTTCCTTCAATTCCATTCTCAACCTTAGAAATTTGGGGGTAGTGATAGATTTTTTGGTGTTGTTACCAGGGATTGAAGGTTAAATATTTATCTAGAAATAATGACAAATATTAGCTTTGATTGCTGATGGTGAAAAGTGGTCAGGAACAAGAAGGTCGTTCGTCTTTCACCTGGCGACTCTAGTGTCAAAGAATCCAAAAGTTCAGAGCTTTCACGGTGACTCCAATGTTCAAAGATCAGTAGCTTGAAGAAGTTCTTGGTGACTTCAATTTTTTCAAGATGGGCTCAGCTGCAATAAGGAATGCGAGATATGCTCCTATGGATTGGTCTCATATCCCTTGCTTTTCAAATCCTATGCCTCATGTTGATTGGTTATCTTATCTTCCCATGTTAAAATATGAAATGAAATATGATGTCACCTTGGACTTGATAAAGTTTCATATGCATGTACGTAAACTTAAAGTTAAGTTTCCTGAGGATTTCTTAATGAAGATATTTATGGCTAATTTGGAAGACAAAGCAAGAACATGGTATGAATGGTTAAGACCAGCTAGCATATGTTACTTAAAGGATTTTCATACAGTATTTTTTTATAATGTAAAGAGGATTATCCATATTTGTTGCTGGTAAAAAAATGTGGTGATCATTTTGAGGGTTTCATTCAGTATCTTGAAGAGTTGATTAGGATCTAGAATTTATGACTGATGAGGATATGTTAGATGCACTATATGAATTCTCTTCTTAGGTTAGTTGTTATGATGATAAAGAGGATTTACAACATTTTAGAAAACTTGCAGCCATCAACGATTTCTCTCTTAGATAAATATGAAATCAATCAACAAATTGATGTTTATATTCATGTCCCTTCTCTTGAGATAGGGGAAGTTTTGCAGCCAGTTTGTTAGTTTTTGTTTGAC
The DNA here is from genome assembly GCA_034641835.2 of Pinus albicaulis. Classification (NCBI taxonomy): domain Eukaryota; kingdom Viridiplantae; phylum Streptophyta; class Pinopsida; order Pinales; family Pinaceae; genus Pinus; species Pinus albicaulis. The sequence continues at coordinate 289,973,094 of CM076570.1, read as the reverse complement.
CAAGGTGCAAGAAGTGAACTAGTTCATATTAAAAAATACCATCATGAAAATCAAGATGATAGTCTTCAAATGGAGTTATCTAATGAGATAAAAACAGAATTGTTTGATCACCAAAAGGATAGTATCACTACACATGATATGGCTATAATATTTGAGGATGCTAATGAAAATTTGGACATTTTTATAAACAAACTTGTTGATCCCTTTTTTCTTTGAAGTTGAACTTGAACATGACAGGATTGAACGTAGAATAATTGTGAATGTAAATTATCCCTTGGATCATCAATACATGACAATCTTCCATATTCTCAGGGATCATTTTTTTTCTTTGATCTAGTCATCAAAAGAGGTGATTTTTCATGGTTTCAAGGATCTTATGGTAATTTTGTTGCATGTTCTTCATGATACTTTTGTCAGTTTTTTTTTGACATATGTGAAGATTAATCTTCTTTTATTTATGGATCATGATCACATGTTCAGTGGACACTTTTAGCTGCCTATATTTTGTTTCTTTCGTCTACTCAAGGAAAGTGTGTATAGGATTCAAGTAAGTAGCCATTTGCTATATTGGTTACACTAGAGGGATAATATCGCATGATTGTATATACATCTTCAGTAGGGGGAAATTATCATCAATATTTGAAGCCCGAGGCGAAGGCCCTAAGATCCTGATGGTCTACTGCCATAAGTAATTCTAGTCAATAGTCAAATCAGTTTCTGAGTCAAAGTCATTTTCTATTTTAGTTAATCATTTCAAGTTTTTCAAAGTTTTTTTATTTCCATTTTTTTACTCCATCTCACAACGGATAAGGCTACCTAATCTATGGTTTTATTGATACCTCTCGAAGGATCTACCATCCCCAGCTGGAGCCAATGTTAGTGTCAATATGTTTAGTGATTAAATATGCTCTCTCAGTTAAATTTTTCGTATCCCTAAGTCAAATTTGTGTCTTTTCAAGTAATTTTTGGTCACTTCATATGGTCTAGGTATAAAATTATACTCCCCTCATCCCATTCATGGCCATCATCATCTTAGAGGTCATGTCATTAATTTTCATCTAAGGTCATAGATCAATCACTCCATCTCCATCTAGGTCTATGTCTAAATGTCCTTGTTTTTCCACAAAAAACTCCGTTTATGTCATCAAACAGGGAAAAAAAGACTTAATTTTCATCATACAAGTCATGTAAAGGGAGTTAGAATAGGTAGGGAAATAAAGTAAGACATTTTGTCTTATTTCAAAGCTTGTTACTTTGCCAAATTGTTTAAAAAATGAAAAACTTTCCTCCAAGTTTTTGGTTTCACTAAAAGACAAAAAAAGGTCTTTTCAAATTGTTATAAAGAGAAAATAAGGCTTATTCAACTCATTTTGTCTTTTAATGTTTGGTATAGAACCTCTCTTACCTTCAACTTGCTCCATAATTGTCAAGGTTTGGAAGAAAATCAAGAAAATTGCTCTAAATAAACCTCTTCTATGCATATGGAAGCCTGTGTTACGCTTTTGGAATGCTCTGCTATGCTTCTAGAATTCTCTTCTATGCTTCTGGAATTCTCTTCTATGCATATAGACACTTGCACTATGCATCTGGGATTGTGCTACTCTTTTGGAATTTGGCTCCTAAATCACTCATCCAAGATCTAGGATCACTGTAATAAGTTTCTAAAGCTTCTTCAACAGTAAGTCAACACCTCACATCCTCCTTAAGTCAATTTATCAGGCAGGGTATTGATTTTCTTGCTTACCTCAGCTCCCACTAAGTTTTCACTTTTTCCTATTATTAAGTGATTTCAATGAACTAAACCCTAACCCTATCATCTAATACCCTCATATACCTTCCCCAGACCATACTTTATCATTCCATACCATTCATAGCTTCCCTAAACATCATTCCCATCAAAGCCCTAATTTCCTACTATTTTTCTATTGGAAAACTAGGAAATCCCCGTGTTTGCCTAATTTGATCACCTTCCTTATATCCATTTCAAAAAAATTCACATGTAATTTGAAGTCAACATGTAACCCTACCTCCTGAAATATTTTGAGAATTTTTCTTACCTTGATTACCCTTCATCTCATCCTCCAAACTTACCCTATCTCTGTCCTTTGTTTTTTCCAAATTCACTTTCCATACCCACTACATCTAAACACCTATGGTTTAATAATTTTGATAGAAATTATGGAAAGTGAAAAGAAAATCCAAAAAGGAGGCTTCCACTTCATATTTGAGCCATCCAGCTTGCAAGAATTCAATGCCTCACCTTTTTCCAAGAGATTCTTTGAGAGGACTGGATGTTTGAGGTTTTGTGAAAGAATTATGGAAGAAGGTTTTCCTCGCCAATTGAGAAGGTTATTTTCCACTAATTTCACCATGGGAAAGGCCATCATGGTAGGTGTATAGTTCAACATATCAGCAGAGGTGGTTTCTTTAGCAACAAGGATTCCTAGTCATGGATAAAATTGGTTCAAGGGCATGGACTTAGACCTTAAAGATTACAAATTGTTCCTAAAACCTCATGCCAAAGAAAACACTGAGTAAATTTTCCCTTTTAGGCATCTAATTGAAAAATATGCTAATTTTATTAGGTTAATTATGATATATTTCACACATGAAGGGAGATTCTCTAGTTTGTACAAGTACCATTTCATATTGTTGATGCAGTTCACCTCTACTAAACCACTTGACTTGCCAAATTATTTGTAAAGAAGTCTGCTTAAAATGACTGAAAAGGTTCCAAAAAAAAAAGAAATATCATTATACAAGTCTATTCAACCATCGCCTAGTAAAACTCATTGCTTTGCATCATCTCTTATCCATCAACATGACTTTGGAAATCTTCAAGGAGAAATTACGAGCAACGCCCACCACTAGTCCTCCTATCTTTCATAACATAGCATCACCATCAGTATCAGCACAACCAATGGAGGTTGGCTCTTCCATCAAGAAATATCATATTTCAAGGGCTCCTAGGGTTGTAGAGGTCACTCACACATATGAAAAGGGAAAGATAGAAGTTTTTTCTCCCAAATCCATCAAAAGTGTATCTACACTTTATACTATAGTTGAGAAAAGAGAAATAGAGGAGCAACCATTGATGCATTATATTGAATTACCATTCAAAAAACATGATGAACAAGCGCACTTGGAGGTTGAGGTGGCAGCGATGATGAAAGTTAAGCCAATTGAAGAAATCATGAAGGAAAAATATGCAAAGATAGAAGACCTTAAAGTCAATCTCTCCAAGGCTAATGTTATGGTAACCCTACTACAACAAGAAAATTAGAAATTGAAGGTGAAGCAACTCCTCCAATATAAATCTGAGGTAGACATAGAGGTAGATATGGGTAATGGGAAAGAGGTAATATATTTTGATCAAATTTAGAGCATAGAGACTAAAACACAACCAAGAAGACCAAAGAGAAGAGGCCTTAAGAGGGTGCTAGAGCTGGAAAGATAGTCATCTCATCCATATGAAAAATTGACCTTTCATGAGTTAATATCTATGGACATCAATCAAGATAGAGAATACAGGTTAGGAAGGGTTAATGAAACTTTGAAGAATTTCTTGAAGAGAGACAAAAGAGACAACACCCTATAGATACACATGGCAAACCATTATTGCACCATAAACAAAATTTTCCAAATTAGGCTTAAGCAGTTGAAGAAAAGGCTTAAGGAAACTCAAATGAAGCTAAAATTGAAGGATAGCTTCATTCGCTAGCTGAAGCTTCCTTGTTTGTTTAGCACATCATTCACATGTTTCATAAAACAAATGTTTGAAATTTTTTGAGAAGCTTGGGTATTTTTAGTGATTTTTTCACTAATCTGGAAACTATTTCTTCACAAAAACGTAGCGCCAAGGCGCAATGCTCTTTCTCATGACACCTAAATGAAGATTGGCTTATATTATTGGATGAATTTTTATTAGTGCATTCGATATCATGAACTTTTTTTTCATTCCAAGCTCTAAATTTTGAAGGAAAAACAAAAAAACTACCATTTTTCTATGCGTCTGCCAATGTTTTTGACCAAGTGTTACGCTTTTGGAGCATGGCTGGGAGAATCAAATTTTGGAGGCCTTCTAGTGGGTTTTTTATCAAAATTAAAGATGATATGGAAAGTAGACATGCAAGGCTAGTTGAAATATCTTTCATATTTGGATTTGGGGGCATAAAATTCCCTCAAAATCACCTCTAAATTAGAGCTACAATTATGCAAAATGGCACTACATTTCTATCAACAGGTGCCATGCTTCTGCATTAGATTCCATCAGGACACTTCTCAAGCTAGAAAAATTCAGAATTTCGAGGCTTAGTTGTCCTTTTAGTTTTCATTGGAGTGATTGAGTTTGTTTTTTCTTTTGATCATGAGGATACATGTAATTTAATGTGGGAGACACACATCCTAGTCCTTAGATGAATTTGAGGGAACGGTTTCTAACGTACCTACATTCGAGGAAGTGAATCATCTCATGTAATTATGATGACATTTGGATGGGATTTAGACCCTATGAGGTTTCATTGTTAATATTGCATATAAGTAGATCCACTTTATTCTTTTGTTGGGTTGGATAGTTGTTTTTTGTAGTGGATCTTTTGCACAAGTTTATGGAATGAAATCAAAGACAATGTTTCATAATTTGTGTTCAGACTCATGTCATATGCATTGGAGAATTTGTTCTTTCTCTATATGTTTATCTTATAAATTTGAATGATATACTACTCTCTTTGAGATATATGCTTCTATGTGTTTATCTTGTTAGTTTATAAGCAGAAATCATGCCTTTTCATGCTTTGTTTTAATAAGGTTTACATTACATTATTTATTCCTCTAAATGAATAAATTCTCCTAAATGATCATTCATTTTCTCCTTCATTTAATCCTATACACAATGAATAGAATAAGCATGCTTTCAAGCTACCTAATTGGCCTCATCCATATCTCTACAACTTGACCTTGAATTTTGACCTAAACCTTAAACCTAGTCTCCTAACTGTCATTTCCTATCCGGCACAAGAAACACCAAAAAAAATCCTATTTTACTGAGCTTATATACCTAGCCTAAGATCATTATATATTCATTCACTTGATTTACTAAAAGGTGACATTGAGAGAGCCCTCTCTAGTCCTGGAAGGGCTAGCTACATGACCTAAAGCTTAGTATGCAGTTACCTTCCTTCAGTTCCATTCTCAACCCTGAAAAGTTGGGGGGATTGATAACACAGTTTAATTGGGACTTCACATTGAGGATAATCCCTATATCTTGGCGGCATCCAACACCGTCAAAAAATTCTACCCTTCCCGAGCCTGGGAAAAACCCACTCCAATTAGTACCTCGCCCTCAGAAATTCCTGTTATCTAAATAGAGAATTCCAGGCTGGCTAACATAGGCACTCTTTTGACCACTCTCTTCTTACTACCTACAATGAACTTCTAGAGGGAATCCACCTATCCTGTCATGCACTAGGAGCTTTAAACTCCAAATAAAGCCTGCAAAAAACTCCATGGAACTATGTAGGGGCTTCTAGAACCTAGCCAATAATGTTAGGAATCTTGTCAAGGACCTCCAATTTTTTGAAAATGAAAGGTTGAATAAGCCTTCATGCAAGGGTTTCAGGCTATCCTTACACCTAAAAGAGGAAACAATTCTCTCAACATTTGTATAATGCCACTTGAGTGGATTCACAAGCTTGTAACTGCTACACATATACTTATGCATCAAAATATGCACTGACCCTATGATCTAGGTGGATATTGGTGGCCACCAGATTATTCCACCTAGACCTCTAGTCAGTCTCATTAATTTCCTTATTTATAGCAACATTTAATATATTTAGCAGCTTTTCAAGTCCTGAACTTTCGGAGCAGTTTTGACCCCATAAACAATGTTTTTTTGAGGTTCCAAAAAGGCCCATTCCTGTTGGCATGGAGTTGTAGCAACTCCTGTATTTCTCAGAAAGATATTTCCAATGAGGTATCGTACATGCCAAATGTCGATAATAAGACCAAGTTACGACCCCAGGAAGTTGGCTACCCAAATAACCCCAACGACGCCCATAAATGCTTGGTGTTCCATCTCCTCGGGTTAGGGTTTCGGTTCTTTAGGTTTTTCCCTTGTTCTTAAATAATAAAAAGGCCCTTCAGTATCATTGTAATACAGTTTAGAGGAATGTAGGCACCAAATATCTTCTCATAGATAAGCTACCATTGCCCAATCTAGTTTATTTCCATTTTGATGTAAGCATATTTCAGTTCTTTGATATTAATGAAATAAAGTTTTATTTTTGCTGCATCTTTGTGCTTATGTTTATATCTGTATTCTATTGTGTTCCTACATAATTCCATATCAGTGGCATTAGAGTGGTACTCTCATTCTATGTTTTTATTTTAATTTCCCCAACGAGGTCAAGATATAAGGAGTTAGGGCTCTAACTGGTTGAACCTTTTCAAGATAAGCCTCACAAAACTCAACAAAATCCCATGGCAGAAGAAAATAAATATGAGGGAGTAGGAAATCCTTTCAAAATATTGCTTGAGTAGGCCCTCGAGAAATAGAGGAATGTGATGATCGATGAATTTTCCCAAATCCTTTGATGACTACCCACAGGAGAGGCATCTTCCTCTAGCACCCACTCTGGAGGCGCCACTTCTTATAAGGTACAAGTTATTTTGACATTCCCATATTTGAAGACCACATAGATGCAGATGCCATAAAGAGGTGGTTAAATATGTTGGAAGCATATTTTTCGGTTCATGATTTTTCCAATCGGGAAAATATTACTTTTGTACTCCTCAAATTCTCCCCCCATGTCAAGGACTGGTGCAAAACCTACTGTGAGAAAAAGGACGAGAGGGAATCCTCAATGCTTTTAGCCACAACCACATGGAATTATTTTTTAGATGCCATCAATGAAAACTATTACCATGTCAAGAGCTATGAAGATAAATACATAAAGTGGACCAAACTATGGCAGGGAAGGGACCAAGATGTGCCAAAGTTCACAAATGGTTTTCATGCCCTTCGCATGAAGCTAGGTATCAAGGATTCTGAGTGGCATTTGGTACTCAAGTACCGCAACTATTTACATAAGTACATCCATGATGAAATGGATTTTGTAGACATCTCCTTGCATGGTTGTGCCTATCGATATGATGTCAAGATCGAGAAAATTTTTAAATAGAAGAATAAATAATTTGGATATGCGAATCCGAAGCAAGGGAAAGGCGCCCCCAAAAAATAGAAAAAAGGACAAAGCTAAGACAAGGAAACTTGGGGAAACCCATCGAAGCCACAAGAAAATAAGAATGCCACAAAGATAAATAAGGACATGGAAAAGTGGTGTGATTTCCATAAGAACCCCACTCACAACACGAGTGAGTTTCCAACCAAGCAGTCACTAGTGGTGGAGCTAAAAGCTTCCAAATCATATGCATGTTGCGACTCGGAGTTAGAAACTGATAATGGGAATGGAAAATGGATGCATATTATTGATGTGGATCCTAGTGCCACCATTGTAACCACCAATATCTATAAGGATGAGATCGAAGATATAGAGGAGGGGGATCATATCTTCCACTCACAAATGTGGGTGAAGGGTTCTCCACTGAAGTTCATTGTCAAAAGTGGGATCCAAAAGAACCACATTTCAAAAAAGGTCATGAATCGGTTGGGCCTACTGAGCATAGAACATCTGAAATCGTACAAAATTGGGTGGCTTCACCAAGGGAAAGATATATGCATCAACCTGCATTGTCGCCCAGTCCCCTACAACATCAAGGCCTTCATAGATGAGGTACTATGTGTTGTTTCTCCTCTTTAAGTTTGTGATGTATTATAAGGCCAACCATACTTGTTGAAGTGGAATTTTGTATATGAGTGTAGGCCTTTCACTATTATTATTAATTTGAGAAATAAGTTGTAAAGGATATCAAAGGTATCATCGCCTATTTCCATCTCATTAATCACTGCAAAGAAATGCAGTAATATCATTTTCTAGACTGGGAAATTTGTTTTCCTTATGATTCACCGTGAGGGAAAGAAGAATATTGTTTCCATGGCCTCCAAATAAGGCTTGTCTGCACGACAGTAATATATGGACAAGGTCGTGGAGGAGTACAGGGACATATTCACCACACTTTCAAGGGTACATCTACATTATTAGGTCAAGCACACTCTATGAACCGCTCTATTGAAACTCTATTCTGGGGAATGACGAAATAAAGGGGCTGACTCAGGAGCTACTACAAAAAGGGCACATTAGGCCAAGTTCATCACCTTGTGGGAGCCCAATCATGTTGGTATAGAAAAGGACGCAACTTGGAGTCTCTGTATTGACTATCGAGTGCTGAAACAAGATCACTTTCTAGAAAAGGTAACCAATCCCATGGATTGATGACCTTCTGGACCAACTCAAGGGGGAAAAATATTTCACCAAGATTTACTTAAAGTATGGTTATCACTAGGAACCAATCAAACCCTCCAATGTGTGGGATATTGCCTTCAAATCCAAGGAAGGCCTTTTTGAATGGTTCGCCATGCCTTTCGGGTTTACAAATGCCCCCGCAACCTCAATGAGGCTTATGGATGACATCTTGTGACCCTTCAAAAACTAATTCATGGTGGTGTATCCGGATGACATTCTGATCTTCAGCGAGAATGTGGAAGAGCACCTCCACCATATTCGACATGTCCTGAAAACCTTGTGGCAACACAAGTTTTGTGCCGATTTAGAGAAATGAAATTTGGGTATGACCCAGGTTCAATATTTGGGCTACATCATTGATTAGTAGGGTGTGCATGTGGACCTAGCCAAGATATAAGGAATTTGAGATTGGCCAACCCTAACAACTCTAAAAGAGCTCCTAAGCTTTCTAGGTCTTTCCAACTTCTACCACAAGTTCGTGTTGGGGTTCTCTCATATCACCTAGCCTTTAAGTCAACTCACTAAGGGAGGAGTGAAAGAAAAGTTCTTTTTTTTTTTCTTCTGAATCCCAACAGAAGCCATTCATCGAGTTGAAGCATCGCCTCTGCTCTGCACCAGTGCTCACATTACCAGACCTGCAAAAACCATTTGAGATTGAGAAATATGCCTCTGACTATGCTATTGGTGCAGTTCTTATGTAGCAGAGGAATCCAATGGAATATCACAGTGAGACACTTTCCAACACACTCCGAAAATCTCCTACCTATGACAAGGTGTATTCCATTGTGAACGTCTCCCGATAATGCAGGCATTACATTATAGGGAAGGAAATGGTCATCCACAAAGGCCACCGACCTCTGTAGCTCATACAGACACAAGGGAAGTTGTAGAACAATCTCCATCAGAAATGGTCCATGATATCACAAAAGTATGATCACCTATCCATTTCTAACTAGGCAGATCGAAATATAGCATGTAAGTTTAATTTTACCATAATAAAATCACTTTCACTATAGTAAATAATTTAATAAACCACCTTTATTAATTTATTTCTGATAAAAACTAAAAAACCCCATGAGAATAATTGAATAAACCATTATTTATTTAATTTTCTCTAGGAATAATTATTAAACAATTATTTGATAATTATTACTTGTCACATATGACTAAATCAACTAGGAATAATTAAATAAATCACTATTTATTTATTTTTTCCTTAACTCTATTCTTGGATTAATTGCTAAATCACTATTTAATAATTATTTCATTTTCAAACATTTCTTAATATTCGTGAAATAATTAATAAATCATTTTATTTGTTAATTATTTCTAAATAAATATATTTGACCATTTTGAATATATTTTCCCTCTCCAAAAATATAATAAAATATTTCTAATGGTTAGATCTAGATTTTGATCAATAATATTTTATTATTCTGCATTTTCGAGATCAACTAAATACTTTGTTATAAATAGTAGGGTTTTCCATCCATTCTTCACCATGATCAATATCATCGTCATCATTTTCTTCTCCATACTTTTGAGTTCCCACTAGAGTTCTACATATTGTTTGGGTTTTTACATATTGAGAGAAGAAGATGTAATACTGAAGCGTCAAGGACATCAAAGGAACCATCCCATGGTGGGGGGTTTGAAACCATTTTTTAAATATCCTTCATCGGGTTCTATCAATAAAATATTTATTTATTTAAAATCCTTTCCATAATTGGGTTACTACATCAGATTTATTTTGTTGTTTATTATATTAGATAATGTACATATATTTTTCTACAGGTTTTTGTCACATTATTATTGCTGATATAAATTATAAGAAACAATAATTGTTGTTAGGGTCACTTCTCACTTGTGACTTAAGTGATATATTTTTGGTACACCTTCTAAGAAATTTCATACTAACAAATGGTGACTCTATTGGGTTTTTAGTTACATTTTTCGTCAAAAAATGGCGATTCCACTGGTGTAAGAATTAATTTTCCTGGGTGATTGTATCTTCATTGTTTTCGGGGTTTATGCAGATATATTTAGCCTCTCATTTCTATTTATATCTTTTCTTTCCATTTTCTGTCAAATTTTCTGATTCTACTGGTTTTCTGTTTTTTTCCGTAGGTCACAGGTAGAAGCTAAGTAGGGGATGGCAACACCTGTGCGAGATTTTCCAGCTGAGAGTACCAAGAGAAAAAAAAATACTTTTTGGTCCCATATCTACACTCTGAGCTCTAGAACATATGTTTTGGCACAAAATCTATGTTTTACACCTGTTTTAGGTCAGTACCTTCATTTTGAAAAATTTTGGAGAATTTTTAGTATTTTTTTCCAAAATTTTCGAGTATTTTATTTGTTCTGGGAAGGGTTTATCACCTTTGTTTCAGTCTCCCTTAGTTTTCGATACTCTTAGGTTTTTCTCTTTGAGGTATAAGAAATCCCCCTATGGTTTTTAGTAAACCTCCACCTTTTTAGGAAGAGATTTGTTGAGTGACAAGTCTAGGGTTTCAACATTTTTAGCCTCTATTTTCCAGGGCCCGATCCACTTTATTTCAGCCATTTAGGATAGGTTCTTTCACCATTTAAACTTCATTTTGATTTTTCTCTTTCCTTCCCCATTAAGATCCCATTGAGTGTCCTAGGTATTTTAGCTTCTTTCCTATCCTTTGCAGCAGATTTCACCTGTGATTTTTGTTGGTTTTCTGCACCATTTTCAACATCTTAGTGCATTTAGATCACAGTCCCTTTGACATTATATCTTGTAGGAATTTTGTGTCTTTTTAGTATCTTTCTTTTCTCCCCTTGATTAGTTGTTTGAGATCCTTCTTCAAGTGGGGTTTGTGCTTGATTCAATGTTTGTTTTACTCTCATTTTACAACATTATTTACATTATTTAACCATTTTTCAGCAACACATGGCATCATAAAACATGATTAATTAGCTCATATACTAAACACACTTTTTCACAGATATTTTCACACCCTAAGAGAACATGATTTTGGTTAACACTGGCAAGCCAATAATTGAAACACGCCACATATAACAATCTAACACACATATATTAAACCCACTTGGGCATCATGGCCAAAAAATATGTGTAGTTAGGTGTAGGATCGATGGGATTGGCTTCCAATAACACCCATCGATAATTTGCATTGAGACATAGAATTTGTGAGGAGCTTAATATCCTTCACCGTCCCATGGTACAAAGCCGAAGTGCATTAGAAACACGATTTAGAGGGTGTTAGGCTAGGTCATTGTGCGAGTAGTTCCCCTCAGGGATACCCAACCCATGGTAGGGAATTTCATGGAGTGGCTAATCACCAAGAAGCTCAAGAATTGACCAACCCCATGGGTCGCAAGTAAACCGTAATGACCACTCTTAGAAAAACACCTTATAGGACTGGCTATGGGAAAAAATTGGTTCTCTACCCTACCATTCTCTGGAAAACTCTGCTTGCAGGGATGAGATTCTATCAAGTAATAATTTCTTTGGAAGGCCATCTAAAACAATAGATTTAGGATTTTTTGAGGATTTAGATCACCTATAGTCTAGAGGTAATTTTTTTTATATAGGACATTCTTTCTTGTGTTAGAGTAGCATCATTATATATTTAGTTTACACTTGGAACCACTGCACTAAGTGTTTTCTTGTTGTTTATTACTTTTTTTCTCTTATCATCCTTTATTCCTTAGTCTCATCATTGTCTTGACATCATTATGCCCCCTAGGTGTTTTTCGCGTTGAATTCGAGACCTTCACGCTCAGTTCTCATTAGGACATATTACTCTTCCCCTTCGAGTTAGAGTTCATCCTTCCAATCCTCCATCGATTCCTTTTGATCCTGATTCTACTGATTCATCCAGTTATTCCTTTAATTCTACGTCTTCTCAACCTTGTATCACCACCATGTCAGGTACCAACGCAGGTGCGGGAAACAAGGTGGTAACTCATGTTCTAACCTAGGTAATCCCACCAACGGAACCTCTACCGGTATGGTGGTATGGTCACTCCAACTCCATTACTACCATTCATGGATGGTTTGAATCTCCTCGATTTTAACGAGTTGATAAAAAATAATCTTCTCCATAACCCCAATTGGCTAGTTATTCCTATTAAACTTCCTTCCGACACACCCAAGTTTTAAGGAAATCCTGGTGAATGTCTCACAAATCATGTTCGCTCATCTCACATGTGTTTTTCCTCTAATTCCATCATTGAATACTCTCATTTATTCTAGCACATGCTTACTGGAGCTACTGTTAAGTGCTATGTCGATTAACCAAGTGCCACTCATTCCACTTTTGTGACTCTTTTCCAAGCTTTTATCTCCTATTTCGACTTACCTCTCAATTATGACAATCGTACCGAACTCTTGACTTCTTTCCATCTAATTTTTTCCAATCACCTATCTAACCATCTTCAATAATGGCGTAGAAGCAGGAGCATGTGTAGTGCCTCTAAATTCAAAGACCTTTTTTACATGGATTGGTTCCTTAGATCACTTTTGGCTCCCATAGGTAAATATGTTGCTTCACACTTCCCTTAGTCTGAGGAAGATGCACTCCAATTAGCTTTGAACTATGACTTGATATATGCTCAATTAGGTTATGTTTATACTGCTCTCTATGATATGCCTCAGCCCAGTGCTGCTAATGCACTTGGGACATCCCATGCTGGCGATGGTATCATTGGATCCATTTAAAACCATCATGTGCAACCATATAATCCACCTCATATGAGTTATGTTCAACCCTAGGGGGACCCGTTCCTCTTAAAATTACCTCCCTCCTCTAGGAAACACTTATCCTAGTCAAAACACGTCATATGCATATTCCCAATGCATCAACAGATGTCAGGGCTAGTTTTTGTTGAACTTGTTTATTTTCCCCCTCTGTATTTTCCATATGCACCACCTAGTGCTAGCTCCAACCCCTTTGGAACCAACGCCCCAACCTTTCATGCCTCCTAAATATTTACCACAACAGCCACCTCCACCTCAAGGTAAAGTGTATGATGAGTTGACCACAACCAATCCCATGAATCCCAAGAAAATTAACAAGGTAAAAGGTAACCCGAACCAATAATCTCAAGCCTAATGAGGGTAACTAGGTTTCACCACCTAATATACCCCAGGGACTAATTCCCAACCTTACATTTCCATGAAGCCTCCTTCATCATCAAATGGTATTATTGGCTCGAGGGGTCCTGACCCAGGTTCAGAGGTTAAGGTTTGCCAACAAACCCCTATAATATTTTCCCTTGCGGCAGTGACCTGCTTGTGCAGGTCAAAGTCTCACCTGAAGTAGTATGGGTGGGTGCTAGAACCAGGTTTCCGCACCCTGAGAGAGGATAAGTAAGCCAAGCAGAGCTGCGTCCGACTTTATAATGACCAGATCACCTATCTTAGAACTAGATCTATAGGTCTCCTTCGCATCCACGTGTGCAAGGTCAACTATAATTATGGTGTTCAATAATTTATATACTTCTAATACATTAGTGAAGCATTGCATAAAACATAACAAAACAGATCCAGATGCAGTAGAAACACTTACACATTACTTTCGGAGCTTAACACGGAATATGCATAATACAGCAGCTATAACATATTCCCATAAACAATACACATAGATTTAGTTATTCAAGCAAACTTTCACATTCATCATCCCATTATTTCCTTCTTACAATACCCAAACCTGGCCTGTGCACACAACAACAGGGTCCGCACACAGCAGGACTTGGGATCTCTGCGCACACAGCAGGACTTGGGATCTCCACGTACATAGCCAGCAGGAGTCCTTTCCCCAAAAACCCAAACAAATCTACTAAGCCACAATTCACATCACAATATCCTTATCTTCTTGTCTTACAATTCAAAATGTCCCTCTATTTATAGAAATCTAGCCTAATCTTTCCTATGGTCTGCAAACCATGGTTTACAGAATCCAGGTCTACCCTTTGACCCGTTACAATGCTTTTGGGGCTTTGACCCACCCCAAAACCCCTAGGCTAGACTAATTATACTAAAAATATATACAAAATTGGACCAGTTTTGTATCTTGTAGGAGACCCTGTTCCAATAGTCCCCCAACACAATCTTATGACTCGTCCCGAGTCACTATGGAGGTGTGGTATCTACTCGCGCCCATAGGGTATTGATAGTTGAAATCAGTGTAGGTAACACTTCTTTACTCTAGGCATTAGCAATCTATGCAATATCTACCAGCTTCTGGGAGGTCGGTCCTTTAGTTGCCGCAGTGACACTTTCCAGTGTCTGATTTAGTCGCTTGATCGCACCATCTACATCCTACGAAATTTGGAGGGTTGTGGTGGCCCAAGGCTTCAGAAGTTTCGCAATGATGTGCTTTTTGTGCTAGAGTTCCTCAATCTCATCCTGGAGATCATTGCTAGTCTTCAAATGTGCCAAGCATTGTGCAGCCACGAAGGTGGACAACATAGCTGCAACTTGCTCGAAAGCTTCTTCCTTCTTCCGTAAGTCCTGATTGATTTCACGGAGGACCGGATCATGTTGGACCATAGTCTAGAGTTACATGGCTGATTCTAGCAAATGGGCACCTTGAGATATCTTCCCCGAAATGACGTTCGTTGCTTCGGTTACTAGTGCAGCACATTGGGCTCATACTTCTAGAGGCATTTCGGGCTACAATTTGGCCTGTAAGTCGGTGATTTACTACTCCAGCTGCGTCTTGACGAATTGCATTTCCATCCTAGATGATTTTAGTGCCGCAACCAATTTTTCCACTTTAGCCCTAGGTGTGGCTGCGACCGGGATCTCATATGTAACCTTTGTGCTGAGCTAGTGGATTACTGTTTTGAGCTCCGCCTGTTGTGAAATGGCGAGGAGCAAGTCTGCGGCCTACTGCGTGATGGTCTGCTCGGGCGTACCAAGCTGTTGGTATATTTTCTGGTCGCGATGGTTAATCTCCTAGAATACAGCATTGTGGAGGATTTGTAAGACTTCATGGGGCAGCTTAGCCAAGTCCAGCTGGATCCATGTTCCTTCTTGGATCTGAGTTCCTATCAGGGCAGTGCTAGGTACATAACAGAGAGGGCTTTCTTCCGTGGCTATCACTGTATTGCTAGTTGCCGAAGAAGTTTGTGCCTGGCTAATGCTGGTTTGCAGCGTATCTGTTTTTAACTGAAGGGCGCGGAGCTCAGCTTGGATGGTGTCGAGCATAGACTTCTGCAGTTATTCTATGGATGCCCACTTATCTTCTGTAGCCATCGCAACTGCATCTATGATTTGCTCGAGGTCACCATCAGTTAGTGTGATCATCGCATCATAGCGCTTGCAGTGTGCATGTTGTTTCTTTTGGGGCCCTAGTGTAGGCTCACCTGACCCCTTTGTACTGTGGTGGGGCTAGTATCCTTGTCATAACCTACCGGAGTCTCAGCCATGATGTCTTTGGTAGTGGTCTATGGTGACTGTGTATCCTTTTCCGTGGCTACGTCTGAGGCCTTCTGGCTGGGCTCCGTGGGCTCCCCATGATTGGTTGTGAAGCCTATTTTCCAGGCAGGGGGCCATAGCGTGATCATCAGGTCAATTTCTTCATCTGCTACCATATACGGAAGTCCATATACGGAAGTGTTGTCCATGTCTTATTTTGGAGGTTGCGGATCTGAATATGGTGCATAGTAACTTGGAATGCTGCAACACTTTTGTATTTTTCATATATCGTCAGGGACAACTGGGGTCGGGAGTTTATGGTTGTTGCCATGCTAATATGGAAGAGGACACAGAATTTTTTTTTATCCTCGACGCGATGCGCATCCTTAGAGTCCCATAAATGAGCATACCGAGGTCCTTCACACATCCCTAAGGGGAGCTCAGGGAGGACCGACTCCTCAGGGGTGTCCCATGTGACCAGCGTTATAAGGAGTAATAAACATGAATAGAAGAAGGGCGTCCCCTGCTCCTGAGATTCGCGGACATTAGCTAGAAATTCCTCGCATAAATATTGAGGCCAATTGAAGGAGACTCTGTTCACACACTAGTCATATAACCGAATAACATAGGCAGGGATGGTCGTAGCCTGGCACTTCCTCATCAGCTTGCAAGCTAAGAGCCTAGTACCCATTTGTGTAGCAGGATCATTGATAGTCTAGATCACAAAGCCTCGTGTATTTCGACTCACCCTGTAGGTCTTCCGTACAAACTTGGCGGTATCTTCATCGTACTTTTTGCCCACCTGCTCCAAAGGGTGCGACCCTTGCATAGGAAGGCCCGTAATCTTGTGGATCAACACAGCATCAATAGGGAATCTGTCCCGAATCCATAAGCAGCCATCATGAATTAGGGCGAGCAACTGCCAAGCCAACCAATCTATGATGTTGTAATGGCCAAAATGGGGCATCTGGAGCAAATTCAAGAGTCCAGACCGGTCCAAGTCACATACCCAGCGCTGAGGAACCACTGTGACTCCATCATTTGCATGAATCGTATCTAAGTACAACATGGGGGCCAAATCATGGAGGGTTTCAGAATCTGCCATGTCGTGATCATCAAACTTAACCTCATGGAGTCTCCCATAAGGATCATTGAGGATAGGGACTTCTCCTGGGGTTAGGGATGTTTGCAGATAGGTGACCAAGCCATCCAAGTTCTTTGGCATTTGCGTGGAAGGTCTACGTGGGCAAATGAATGGTAGTAACCAATTGATCGGATTGGAAGGCAGAGCACCTTCCTATGCATCTTGATCCAGAGGTGATGTCGGCGGGGACCTGGCGTGCCTCAAAGAAGTCCTAGGCTTCCCGGTAGCCCATCTTGCAGCTTTCAGGGCTTTTCCTAATTCTTGTGCTTTCTCTTTTCCTTTCCTTGTGACCAGCGTAGAGGGAACTTCTTCTAGTTCAGACTCAACTTCCATTATTTCCTCAACGTCAGGCCCTGTTGGGGCTGAAGGTTTGGCAAGGTTAGTGGTCGTCATCCTTGCATGGAAAATGAATCCCAGCCCTAGGTGGCTACTATCAGACGGAGCAGGTTGACCAAACATGAGAGGGAAAGTGAAAATAATGGAAATATGATTGCTCAAGTTCTTCCGAGAGAACAATGATGAGTGCAAGCTATGCAAGTGAGACAGAACCTCTGGCTAAACTATCTGGCTCCTTCTATAATACCCACAATCGTGAAAGGGTAAGGGAAACTTTATCTGGGATGTACCCCCCAGAAAACGGTAAAAAATCACCAAAATTTTCTTTATTAAATGCCCAGAGGCCACTCCTTTTAACGGTAACCTTTTCTTTTTACCAATTGTCACCATTCCAACGACTAGTTTTTGTATCCCCTGTGTGCTTGGCCTATCTGCTACGCTAGGGTCAATCATCTGCCTCTTCTATTCATCCTCCCCCAACACAGTCTTGCTTTCCAGGTAACTTATAACCAAAGACAAATTTTCCTGACATTTTTTATCCCAAGAGAACCTTATCTGTCGTGTAAGTGATGTTTTAAGAGGGGTTATAGTTATAGCATATTTTTGAATGAACTTCCTGTAATAGCCTGCGTGGCCTAGGATTAAACATAGTTTTTATTTTGTTCTAGAAGCTGCTGGATAGATGAGAGCTCTATTTTCCATACCTATAGCCGGTGGAGGGTGCATTTTAATGCTACTAGTCTATGGCCGAATCAGTTTGGTGCCCGTGCGCGGCCCTAAGTCGAAAGAGGCTTGTGGGTCAACCTGTCCTTCTTTTGGGGCTAGGTTTTATTAGTTGATTATTCTTGGCTCCCTCGATTCCCACGTGGGTAGTTCAGTGTCTGATCTGTCAAAGTAAGGTAGGTCCCTTACCTCTGAGGAACTGATGGGATGATGAATGAGAAAGGTTGTTTGAATAAGTGAATCTATGTGTACTGTTTATGCGAATCTGTGATAGCTGCAGTATTATGCATATTCTGTGTTAAGCTACGAAAGTATTGTGTAAGTGTTTCTATTACATCTGGATCAGTTTTGCTATGTTTTATGCAATGTTGCACTACTGTCTTAGAAATATATAGATTGTTGAGCACCGTAAGTATAGTTGACCTTGTGCACGTGGATGCGAAGGAGACCTATAGATCTGGTTCTGAGGTAGGCGATTTGGTCATTATAAAGCCAGATGCAACTCTGCTTGGCTTACCTATCCTCTCTCGGGGTGCGGAAACCTAGTTGCAGCACCCACCCATACTACTTCAGGTGAGACTTTGACCTGCGCAAGTAGGTCACTGCCAAAAGGGCCAGTAGTATAGGAGTTTGTTGGCAAACCTTAACCTTTGAACCTGGGTCAGGACCCCTCGAGCCAACAGGTACCTTAGATATACCTCAACCTAAGGCAAAGGTTATCCCCAATATCTCTAAAGGTCCATTACATCGAAATGTTAATTTAACTAAAACTTCCCATACCTATAGAATAGTAGATGACTTGTCGCAGTCTCCTGCTTCCATGCAAATGCTAGAAGTCCTCTTTACATGCCCATACCAATGGAAATATATACTCTCTACTTTGGGTGTTGTGGATCCTTCTAATGATCGTATGATTTTATTTCACGTTGATCAATTACAACATACCCCCCTTCCTTCATATGTTGCATTTCAAATATGAGTCTCCATAAAAAACGCCATAGTTAAACGTTGTGTCATAAATGAAGGAGCCTCCACTTGTGTCATGGATGCCATTGTGTGGAAGCGACTTGGTTCACCTAACCTAAATCCCATCCACCATTGCTCGCCATGCATGGGATGGTCATCCATCACAACCCCTTGTCTTATATTGCAATTTTCCTATAATTTTTTCTAGTAAGATTATCTCTATTGACATTGAATTTATTGATGCCACATTTAATTATAACATTATTTTGGGTCATATTTCCACCTATGCCATGTCAGCTATCACATCTAAGGTTTTTCGTAAGATGTGATTTCCTCATAATGAAAAGATCATCACCATCGATTAGTTGACATAATATGATCCTAATGCTCAAACTTCACCTCATTCCACTATATCATCGATGATTGGAGATACGATTGTGTCATCCCTCACCAATGTCTTGATTGGAGTATACAAAGATTCTAATTTTCTTGGTTCTTATTATGGTCCACCACCTACCCCTTATAAGCCAAGCTCGTCTAGTGTTTGCATGCTGCAAGCATCACGGGATGCTCACAAGTGGTCCAATATGCCCATCCAATAGTCAACGCCTCTGCAACCTGCTATTCCAAACTCAACCCAGCATACAGGTATAATTCCTCAAGGATCACTTCCTTCTGTTGGTGTCTCTCGTAGTCCATTTGAACCATGAACCGTTCTTCCAGGTCTTACCCATCCATAATTCATTCATCCAGGTCATTATCCTTTGTATCATATATCATGTACTTTGTAGACCAGTCCCACATTGTTGGGCTCACCATTATTATGTGTACTCAGTTATATCGATGATTATGGGTATGCCTCCCCCCACTCATACTCCAAAATAAAAAGAGAATTATATCAGTTTAGTAGGTTTCATCCCCCCCATTTTTTTTCCTTCCTCACATTACATCTCTCTCTCAGTTTAGGTATTAGTTGTATTTCTCTCTCTCTGAATCCCCTTTCTCGTGGGAGGGTAACTTACAATGTATTTCGGTCATACAATTTTCTCCTAACACTCATATGTTGGGGGGGAATCTCTTATCAAATGATCACCTAGCCATTTATAACTAGGTGGATCGAAATACACCATGTAAGTTTAATTTTACCTTAGTAAAATCACTTTCACTATAGGAAATAGTTTAATAAATCACTTTTATTAGGTTATTTATGATTAAAATTAAAAAACTCAATGAGAATAATTGAATAGATCATTATTTATTTCATTTTCTCTAGGAATAATTATTAAATCATTGTTTGATAATTATTCTTTGTCTCATTTGACTAAATCACCTAGGAATAATAAAACAGATTACTAGTTATCTATTTTTCCTTAACTCCATTCTTGGAATAATTGTTAAATCACTATTTAATAATTATTTCATTTTCACGCCTTTCTTAATATTCACTAAATAATTAATAAATCATTTCATTTGCTAATTATATCTAAATAAACATATTTAATCATTTTGAATATATTTTCCCTCTTAAATAATATAATAAATTATTCCTAATGGTTAGATCTAGATTTTGGTCAATAATTCTTTATTATTCTCCATTTCAAGGACAAACCAATATTTTTTTATAAATAAGAGGTTTTTCCATGCATTGTTCACCATGATCATTATCATCGTCTCCATAATTTTGAGCTCCCACTATAGTTCTACACATTTTTTTGGTTTTCACATATTGAGAGAAGAAGATCTAATACTGAAGTGTCAAGGACATCAAAGGACCCATCCCAATGAGGGGGATTTGCGACCCTTTTGTAAATCTACTTCAGCAGGTGCTATCAATAAATGATTTATTTATTTAAACACCTTTCCATAATTTAGTTATTACATCAGATTCATTTTTTTGTTTATTATTTTAGATAGCATACATATATTTTTTGGCATTTTTTTCTCACATTATTATTTCAAATCTAAAGTATAAACAACCACAATTGTCGCAAGGGTTGCTTGTCACCTATGAATTAAGTGAGATATTTTTGACACACCTTCCAAGATTCATATCAACATTCCATGTACCTGAAATAATTCCATTTGAATATTGAGTACATGAAGGGAAGCACCAAAAATGTTCTAGACTGCCTCAACCGACCACCTATCATGGCGTTGACCATTGTGTGCGACTCTTGTGGGCACGAGACTTTGGGGTGATTGCATATTTACAAGATTGATCCATAATTCAGCAACACATACTAGACGCTCCTATAAGGAAAGCAAGTAAAAAAGTTTCACCTCAATGACACATTGTTATGCCACCTCAGACACCTTTTTGTTCCTTTAGGTGAGCATGCCAAGATGATTCGGGAATTGTACTACAATCGGGTCGTTGGACATTTTGGGGTAGAGAAAACATTGGGAGTGTTGCAGAAGCATTTCTATTGGCCAAACCTTCGACAGGATGTTGGGAAGTACATTAGATTCTACACTATATGTGTCATTTCCAAACTGACCATCAAGAAACAAGGTCTATATACTCTATTTCCTACTCCTATTTGACCTTGGGAATCCATCTCCATGGATTACATTTTGGACCTTCCTTCTACCAAGCATGAAAATGACTGCATTTTTGTTTTCGTCGACAAATTCTCTAACATGGCCATTTAGGCAGCCTATAAGAAGAGTATCACATCAGAAGCCACTACTAAGCTCTTCTTTGAATGATTTTGGGTACACTTTAGGATCCTATAGTCCATTATCTCAGATTGGGATAGTAGGTTCCTAAGTACATTTTGGTTAAGTCTCTGGTCGATGTTCGATACCAAGCTCACTAGATCTGCAAATTTGCACCCCCAAACTAATGGCCATACATAGGTTGTTAACATGATCATCATACATATTATGTGCATGAACAAATTGAAGCATACATGCACATGGGACGAAAGCCTCCCCTATGTACAACACTGCTAGAATAGAGCTATTTGTATCTCAACTAGACATAGCCCCTTCCGAGTGGGGTTGGGATTCCAGCCACTATGTCGCATTGATGTGGTCATTCCATTTGAAGCTACTCATGCCAATTCAGCTCATGTACAGTCCTAAGAGGATAGGGTGAACAATTTCATTGAGTGCATTCATCACATCCTCTACTAGGTCCATGAAATATTGGATAGATACAATGCTAGGTACAAGCAATGAAATGATCAAAATCGGGTGCCACACAAGTTCCAGGTGGGCAAAAACGTTTGGCTACATTTACAGAAGGAGCACCTCACTTGGCCCCACCGCAAGATTCTCCTGCTTTCATATGGGTTGTACACCTTTACCAAGGAGATAGGGAACAATGCCTTTGAGCTCAACATTCCATCATTCCTTTGTCTGCACCTAGTGTTCAATGTGGATTGCCTTCAACCAAACTTTCCACCATTACTGGACACATCCGACATTGCAGAACAACTCACACCAATGGAGTTAAACCTAGATTGCATGGAACAAGACACAACTAATCAGATCATGGACATGTAGATCAATATCACACACCAATAGAGGATCCAGATATATTGAGTTGTCAAATATGGCCAACTCCTTCACTATGGAAAGTGGTTCACCAAGGACTAGGTTCAATAGAAATTTCCTCACCTCATGGAGACTTTCATGCAATGGGGACCATTTATTCATAAGGAGGGAGGAATAATAGGTGAATATTGGTTTCCACCTACTTATTCCACCTAGACTTCTATTTAGTTTCATCAGTTTCCTTTTTTATACTGGAATTTACTATTTTTAGCATTTTTTTAGGTCCTGAACTTCTGTAGTAGTTTTGACCCCCTAAACGATGTTTTTTTGAGGTCTGTATTAGGCCCATAGCCATAGGTATCGACCTATGGAAAATCATGTAGTACACTGAGATATATTTCGAACGAGGTATCATACACGCCAAATGGAGATAATATGACCAAGTTATGACCCTGGAAATTTGGCTTCCTTATTAACCCCAATGGGGCCCACAAATACTTGGTGTTCCATCTCCTCAGGTTAGGGTTTTGGTTGTTTAGGGTTATCCATTTCTTTTAAATAATAAAAATTCCCTTGAGCCTCATTGTAACACATCTCATAGGCATGTAGCCACCACATCTCTTCTGAGAGATAAGCTACCATTGCCTGAGCTATTTCATTTCCACTCTGTATGTAAGCATATTTCGGTTCACTAATATTAATGAAATGAATTTTTATTTCTGCTACATATGTGTGTTTATGTTTATATATGTATGATATTGAATTCTTGAATAAGTTTGGATCACCCTACTAATACATGTGTCGTCAATTTAATCATCATACATATAACAAAAGCTATTTATATATCAATGGTACCATGTTCTAGCTAGATCCACATAGATCCTTATGATTCTTTTTTTTTCACTTTATTATCTTACAGTCAAGAATTTCACACAAAGCACTTCACTCCAATTTAGAAGCACACACTTTATCAACCTAATTATTAGCATCATTCATTTCATAGATGCGACACACACACACACACACACACACACATATATATTAAGTGTCATTTCCACACAAACAAGTATCCTTGTGCTCATTATAATGGTAACCTTCATTTTCATCGAGAAATGCAGTGTCATTTCAAAGAAGAAATGCTTCATAGGTTCATTAAAATTTTAAAAAATATAGAAAACTAGTTATCTTTAAAATTGCAGGGAAACTGATTCTGGGACAAGGAATCTCAACCCAACCATAGCGAATTGCAGCTAAGCTTACTTGCAATTTCCACCCTTGAGCCAGATTCCAAAGAATGAGGGGGCTTCCTTCAGGGATCCAAACACCAACTATCCGTTGACACATGGAATCTAGAGGATATAATTCCTCCAACCACCATCCAATCAATAGTTAATTAAAATTCAAGGAATCCAAGGACTAACTTCCGCCACCCTCCAACTACCCAATGGTATCCAATCAATACATAAAGAGAGTCTAGAGGTTCAGAACCTCTATACAAGCACAAAAGGAATACATATAATGCTTCTCCACCCAAATACACATAGGGAATCTAGAGACCTAGAGCCCCTCCACCCCAAGAGTGTCAAAGGAATCCATAGAAGATGTATCCATTGTAACATAGTGGTTCCATCAACTTAGGGGAATCCAAAACTTGTTGTAGCAAAGAGAGGATTAAGAGGCTCTCTATCAAGGGAACCAAGGAAACATGAATCCTACACCCACACCACTGAAGGAATCTAAAGAAAACCATCTCCACCCTCTAGCTTTACAGGGACTCCAGAGGAATTTTTCCTCCCCAAGGAGAGACCATCTACCCACTAAACTTGCCAACCAGAATCAGTTCACTATATTCTCCTCTTCTTCCCTTCCTTCTCATGATCTCTATTTTCTTTAACGCTTTGATCAAGTCGATTTCTCCTTTTCCTCCCTCACTTCTGCCAACATGAATTCAAATCCCCCTTCTTTCCTTTCTAAGCTCCACTTTTGCTCCATTTTCCTTGACTTATTTTCTAGGCTTGTATTTACTGCCTCAGCCTTGTTTCCTTGTGATTTATCTCCCAAGGAACATGGGCCTACAAACCTCTTCTTGCAACCTATTTATTTTTGATAAAAAATACTTCATTAAACACACCAACTAACCTTTAATTGTTGCCCCAAAAATTTATATTTTTTCGCACCAAGAAAACCTCAACATCTTAAGCAAGTAATCCTCCTCGTATATGGAATTTGTGTCCCTTTGATTCAGCCATTTTGACATATATATATATATATATATATTTCGTAAAATATTTACATTGTATTTTTATGAGGAAAATCATGTTGGGGCTATCATAGACCCCTCCCCCTTAAGGGAACATTGCCCTTGGTGTTATTTTTCTCATACACAACATGAGAAATAAAATACAAACACAATACTATTTTGTGGAGTTTTATATACATATCCTTATATAATATTTAAAATCATATACACATTTTCCTTAACCATCGAACAAAAGGGGATAATTAGCTTTCATGGCATCAGCCATTTCCCAAGTTTCCTCCTTTGTCCCAAAGTGCTTCCACTACAACTTGAATTTATCTATGGCTTGATTCCAAAGCATGAGACTCCTCTTGTCTAGAATGCCCAATGGCTATGGCTGGAACTCTCCCTTTCATTCCACCTATAGCATAGAACAATCAATCACATGATTATAATTATGCACATATATTTTAAGCAAAGAGAAATGGAAAACATCATGAACTAAAATTGATAGGGGTAAAGCCAACCTATATGCCATTGGTCTAGTCCTCTCAAGGCTCTCAAAAGTCCCACAATACCATGGTTTCAACCTGGGTCATTTCCAAATCTTTAGGGAGCTCTTCTTTGGTTTAATTCTTAGATAAAATTGCTCCCTAACTTATAAATCTTTGTGCATCTTGTCTTGATCTGCATAGCTCTTTTTCCTATCCTAAGACACTTTCAAATTATTTTTTATAATGTGAAATTATTGCTCCATTTCCTTGAGCATATTAGGTCCAACAAGGACCCTTTTCACTGGATCACTCCAGTAAATAGTATTCTTGCAACTCCTCCCATGTAGAGCCTCAAATGGAATCATCCTTATGGATTCTTCGTTTCCATTGTTGTATGAAAATTATACAAGTTGAATATATTATTCCCTCTTCTTGGTATGGTGCAT
Organism: Pinus albicaulis; assembly: GCA_034641835.2. Taxonomy (NCBI): domain Eukaryota; kingdom Viridiplantae; phylum Streptophyta; class Pinopsida; order Pinales; family Pinaceae; genus Pinus; species Pinus albicaulis. Next base: position 289,947,411 of record CM076570.1, on the reverse strand, counting down.
CACATACATCCTTAGATTTTCCTCAAGGATTCTGCTAGTCCTCTCTTTTTTCCCATGTGTTTGTGGATGATATGTTTTAATAAATTCCAAATATTTTCCTAATCCTCAAAATAGTTCCTTCCGAAACTTTGAAGTGAACCTAGCATCTCTATCTGACACAATTTTATTAGGGATACCATATAGCCTCACAATATCCTTTATGAATATTTTTGACATATCACTAGTAGATTTAGTAGACTTGATAACTACTGAATGAGCTACCTCTCTAATCAATTTAGTGTCCTAAATTGCTAACATAAATTATCAACCAGGGCTAGTAAATTGATGAAGTGTGGTGCACTATATGTGCTTAAGTGACCTCTTCCTTACTTCGTTGTATGTATTTTATTGATGTTTTTGGGGGTTTTGTCTTTTTAGTACTTATGTTCAAAAGATGAAATCAAATCTATGTCAAAAAGAAAAGAAAAGGAAACCTTAGACTCAAAACAGAGTGTAATTGTAAGTTCTATCCCTAATTAGGAAAATGGTGAAAAACAGAACATTCTAATTCATGGATATCCTAGCTTGCGAATGAACATGAAATGTAACTCAACATAATACAACCAAATCTCTTTCATCTAATATTGATATGTTGGAAGAGCTTTTTAAGAAAAAGAATGATTGTAAGATAATGAGGATCTTTTAATCTAATTGCAAAACAGAAAATGCTAATTAACTCAACATAATACAACCAAATCTCTTTCATCTAATATTGATATGTTGGAAGAGATTTTAAGAAAAAGAATGGTTGTAAGATAATGAGGATTTTTTAATCTAACTGCAAAAGAGAACAGTAACTTAAAACATTATAGTGAAATTTCATTCATTTCACAAAGGTTTGTTGGAAGAGCTTGAGAAAAAGATTACTATAATGTAGTAAGGATCTCCTATGAAATGCTGAAACAACTTATAACATTACAGCTAAATCTCATTCATGAGTTAAAGGTTTATTGGAAAATCTTTTTGAAAGATATTAATCATAATATGATAAGGATCTTCTATGAAGCAAAAAAATCAATAACTCACAATACTACAACTTAGTCCCATTCGTGAATTAAAGGTTTATTGGAAGAGCTTGTGAAAGAGACTAATTACTATATAATGAGGAATCTGGTTTAAAATTGTGTGAACAAAATATTTCTTATACAGAGATTGACAGTAGGGGCTTTTACTGGTTATTTCACCTTTACTAGAAAGGATGAAACTAGAAGCTTCTAGCCCTCTTACTGACTCTGCCTAAAGAAATATAATGTAAACACTAAAAACTAAATAACAGAAAATGAAATGCTAATAACTCAAAATATCACAATTAAATCACATTCATTTAATAAAGATGTTTTGGAAGAGCTTGAAAAAGAGACTAACTGCAATATCATGAGGATCTGTTAGTTAAACAAATAATGCAATACATGAATTAAAAGCTAACAACACATAATTAAAAGCTACTTATCTAGAAAGCATGTAGAAGCCTCCTTGGATAGCAGGGGCCCTCTGCTACCAATTTGGTGAAATTCTTCAGTTCCTTAAAGTTGTAATCAAAACAGCATTAAAGAACTGATTTTCTTTATTGAAAACCTCACAAATCTACATCCCATTCCATTTTAAGCTTTGTTACAAAAGACTCTCTATTCCTTTCTCTCCTTCTCCTATTTTTCACTACTTTTTCATAACCCGTGATAGGAGAAAGCTTCTCCTATTTATATAAAATATGAGGAGTTATCTCATTAATGGGAGTCCATGAATCTCTCCCTCCATCTCTAGAGTTACAATCAAAATAGGGAATGATAAGACACATGTCTTTCTAGAGTTTCAACACAACTAAGAAATGAGACACATATCCTCCTAGAGTTTCAATACAACAAGGAAATGAGACACATATCCTCTTGATCCCATGATCTTCTCCAACCAAATTCGAATTTTGCCTTAGAGTGCCACATAAGGGTTTTCTAGAAGTCTCCTTTTGACCTACACATGTCACAAAACTCATAAAACATATATAGATATATGAAACTATGCTAATTTTCTAGTTTCTAATCATAAATTCACTTAAAATACATAAAATAAATAACTTTGGAAAACAAGGATTCTAACTCATATATTTATGAAAATGGTCACTTGATGTAGGGTTTTAGGTCAGATGGCTATGAAATAAGAGCTAAATGGTTATGACATAATGGAAATATGTATGAATATGGAAAACACTTTTGAGACTCAACATACCCCCCAACTGAAGTTGTTGCATGTCCTCATACAACTATTGCAATGATTCATTTGTCCATGAGTTGATCTTTGACTCATATAGATTCGTTCCAAACTTTGCTTCTTGATATTTTCTTTTTGGCAAAGTATAATACATTTGATTGCAACATTTTTTGAATGGTTGGTTCTTGTGTGACAACCAATTTTTTTTGAGCAATGGTTCTTGTGTAACAATGCTTTATTTTTTTGTTGCATCAAAGTTCATGAAAACATTTAGAATCAATTACTTCATCAATGAATTGATCATTTGCAAGACATATAATCTTTTGGATCATGTTGCAACAATAGTTGGTTGGGAAGTATATGTGGGTGGAAATGAAATGAAAATGTGTGATAGTATATGACATGTGGATATGAAATGATGTCCCTTCCCCCCCAACTAAAGATATGACAATGTGAAAAAGGGAGTGAGGAATTTTTCCAAAGTTACAATTTTAGCATTCTAATGAATTACATGACTAAAAATTAGAAAACAACATACCTTCACTTACCTTAAATGTGGATGAGTTGTGTATGTGTGGTGGCTGCAAAATTCTGATCATATTATTCTTCAAGTGGCTGAACAAGAGGAGTCATGGATAAAGAGATAAGATGACTTTTTATTGCTCCTACTAAAACTTGCTGAATCTGCTCCAAAATGCTGAAAATAATAGTCTTCATGGCTTCAAAACTCATTGGCATAATTCCTACTATGTGAAAAGATGTTCTGATGTCAAACATAGTAGAAAATTGTTGACTTAGTAGCCATTAATGGATGCCATTAGTGAACACGAGAACTCTCACCATTGATGACAATGAGAGTCAAGATGCCCAAACACATCTTGTTAGGTATGAATGATTTTGACGATGTCGAGTCACCTAGAAGATCTGACGAACAAGGGACATTAATGTATTCCCATTGTTTGTCAGCATGAGAAATTTCCATTAAGGCATGCAAGCCTCAAGGTGTTTTTACATAGAACTTAGACTCAAAGGACTATGGACTCAATAATTTGCATTGAAGCAGGGCTTATTTGCGGAATAAAAATGACAAGAAATGGAAAATGAAAATGGAAGATGGCAATGGAGAGTAGAAATGGCAATGGGCAATAAGCATGTGAATGAGCCTTTTGCTTTTATTTGTGGGTTATGAATGGACAAAAATAAATGGAAAGTGGATGTGAATGTAAATGGAAAATATGAAGTGAAATGAGGTGAATGGTTTATTATCAGGTATGGATGTGATGGAGACAATAGTATCTAAAAGTTTTTCAAGTGTTTGGATCTGATTTTGAATCAGCATATTTCCTCTTTGTTGCTGATCATCCTCTTATGAAACAAATTGGTCTCTTAGAGAGACACCATTCTCTTGTAGTCATTTGTCCTTCCTCTTGGAACCTGAAAAAAAACTAATACTTATTCTGCAATGGATTGTAAGATTATCAAAGGAGAGAGGTGATCAATCTCTCTAGTTATGATATTTACATACAAAACTAAGAATTTGTATTAATGAAACAAGTTCTCAAAGGAAAAATCAAAAGAATTTATACATGTTTTGGAATTAGTGCCTCAAGTTGAATGTTGCTTCTTTTCAGCAATTTATTTCATTATTTACCATTTCAAACTCTAATGATGGATTTCTCACTGTGTATATCTTGTTGAGACCTTTCCAACGATACTTAAATCATCAAAATCTGATTTTGTATGAGAAAGTTAGGCTGATTTGAACAATGAGGTTTTTTCTGCTGCGGAATTGGAGAACAACTGCGGAATTGGACTTTAGCTGCAGAATGTCGACGATTTCTATAGCTAAAAATCTTGAATAAAAAGTTAGCCATTCATCTTTCATCATCAGTCCAAAATTAATCAATACCTTCAGAAAAGTGAGCAAATAACTTATTCATTTCATTGATTCAAAATTATTATTATTATTATTATTATTTTTAAATAACAAAATTGAAAAGGAGAAATGCAAATATATATATATATATTTTTTAAATAACAAAATTGAAAAATACAATTTTATTTTTTTTAAATATTATATATGTTACATTTAAAAAGAAATATATACATATATAATTTTATTAAACAGAACAATTTAAGAAAACTAAAAATAAAAACTAAAAACATTGAATGAAGAATTAATCACAACGAAATCAACATTCAAAAAGTAAACAAAGTCGATTTGAACTCTTCGATTTATCAAAATCGTGTGAAATGTGGATTGAATGCCACGATAAACTTTGATTTTGATTAAAATTCGTCTTCTTGAGATCTAGAAAACCGGATTATGGGTGAAATCAATGCAGAGTGCCATTCTCAAACTCTCCACGGTGCAAAAAAACTGTTTTTCCTTACGCGGCAGGCAAAAATGGGCTTCAAAGAACCGAGAAATTATCCCAGACCGCCACGAATTTCTTAAAACGATTTCTGGGTTATCTAATTGACCCTATTGGAAAAAAAACCCATGTTTTATTTTTTTCAAATTCATCTTCATTTGGCCAAATCGTGCTTTCAAAGTTTGAAGTTTTTCTCTATTTTGCGTTTTCCTGAATTGCTACGTTCGACTGTGAAATTGATTTTGAAATGTTTTTAGATGCGATCACTCCATAGACATTATCAGTGTTTGAAATCATAACATTCTTTCCAATCCTTGCATTTTTGTCAATGATACAATTCCTTATTTTTGTATTCTTCCCAATTCCAATAGGTACTTTCCCTTCTACTAGGAGGGCTACAATCTCAGCATCTGTTTCGTAATAATCAGCTCCAATCATCATGGTATCCTTCAATTCAACACCAGATTCCAGACGTGAACGAATTCCAACAATGGAATGTTTGATATTGCATTTCTGAAGAAAACATCCATGTGAAACTATTGAATCCAGTATTTAGCATTTTTCTATTTTAGTTGATGGCAGAAAATGGAGTGATGTGAAGATTGGATTCTTGGCATCATAAAACAGAACTTTGGAACCTGAGCTCCAAGAGCCAAATTTGCGTCAAAGAATGAGTTGATTGTTCCTATGTCCTCCTAGTAATCATTAAAAAGATATGCTTGTACATTGCATTCTTTTGTTGATGTAGGAATAATTTCTGATCCAAAATCATTGGCAGTCGGGTATCTAAACCTAAGAAGCTTGAGAAGAATGTCTAACTTGAAGACATATACACTCATTGATGCAATGTATGGATTTTTGACAGGCTCATTGGGTGACAAACCAAGCACTGTTGTGTCCACTTTCATAGCTTTTAGATCAGACCCCTTAGGCTTCTCACTAAAATAAAGCACACGACCTCTATCATCAATTTTCATGAGACCAAAATCAGAAGCACGACTATCATCCATTGAAACACATGAAATTGTGATATCAGCCTCCTTATTAATGTGTTTCTGTACAAAGTCCATATAGTCCATACGGTAGAGATGGTCACCCGACAAATAATAACATGTTCTATATGCCTATTCTTTGGATCCTCAAAAAAAGCCACATAAATTGCCTCACAGCATGGATTTTGTTTGGGATCAGATCTTGCGATTAGACTATGTAAGCTTCCAATGCATATTCCACCATCGTTATGATATAAACTCACTTCTAAATGCATTTTTTTAATGATTTTACAGGTTTGTTTCAGGCCAAAGCTTGAACAGGAATGCAGATTTTCTACTGAGGCCACATTGAAAACTAGGTTTGAAGATAGCCATAGATTGTTCTTCTTTTCTTTTCTTTTTTCTCCTCTTTGAAATTGTAAATTTTTATAATAAGGATTAATGATTTTCAATTTCAGGCAACAAAGACTTCAAGAAAAACACGCTAAAAACATGACTTTGGCTGAGGTTTTAAGCTGATTTTTTTATCAGTTTGGGCTGGGTGACTAGGTTAGGATCCATGTCGGGACAATTTCGGAGATGCCCATGTGGTCAATTTATTCATTGGATGCCTGTTACCTGCTAAACCTTGAAATCAGCTGTGAAATTTCAATTAGCTGTGGAATCAAGCCATATTCTTATTAAAACAGGATACAGTGTTTTGAGGACCACTACAGACTATAACCAGTCAATCTTGGACAACTGAACCTATCAAAGAAGTTGGGTTTCATATTTTTTTATTTTTATTTTTTATTTTTAAACGCTTTGTTATTAAAATTATATATATATTTTCAAAATTTTAAAAATATACATATATATTTTAGTAAACAAAACAATTTAATTTTTTTTTTATTTTTTATTTTTTTAAGTCAAATGAAATGATGAAATTTTTTTATTTTTTTTATTTTTATTGAATCAATTGAAATAATAAAGTTTATTTTGTCTCCAATATTTTTTTTTTTTTTACATAACAATTCTTTTTATGATCCTCCAGATCACACAAAGTGCAGGAGGAGAGCATACTCAAAAATTATTAATTTTTTTTTTTAGATGTAAGAAATAAGGTCTCCTAATTACACTTCCCCAGCAACGGCGCCAAAATGTCTAGTCAATTTAGTGTCCTAAATTGATAACATAAATTATCAACCAGGGCTAGTAAACTGATGAAGTGTGGTGCACTATATGTACTTAAGTGACCTCTTCCTTACTTCGTTGTATGTATTTTATTTTATTTTTTGTGGGGTTTTGTATTTTTAGTACTTATGTTCAAAAGATGAAATCAAATCTGTCAAAAAGAAAAGAAAAGGAAACCTTAGACTCAAAACAGAGTGTAATTGTAAATTCTATCCCTAATTAGGAAAATGGTGAAAAACATAACATTCTAATCCATGGATATCCTAGCTTGCAAATGAAATGTAACTCAACATAAAACAACCAAATCTCTTTCATCTAATATTGATATGTTGGAAGAGCTTTTAAGAAAAAGAATGGTTGTAAGATAATGAGGATCTTTTAATCTAATTGCAAAACAGAAAATGCTAATTAACTCAACATAATACAACCAAATCTCTTTCATCTAATATTGATATGTTGAAAGAGATTTTAAGAAAAAGAATGGTTGTAAGATAATGAGAATCTTTTAATCTAATTGCAAAACAGAAAAGTAACTTAAAACATTATAGTGAAATCTCATTCATTTGATAAAGGTTTGTTGGAAGAGCTTGAGAAAAAGATTACTATAATGTAGTAAGGATCTCCTGTGAAATGCTGAAACAACTTATAACGTTACAACTAAATCTCATGAACTTATTCATGAGTTAAAGGTTTATTGGAAAAGCTTTTTGAAAGAGATTAATCATAATGTGACAAGGATCTTCTATGAAGCAAAACAATCAATAACTCATAATACTACAACTTAGTCCCATTTGTTAATTAAAGGTTTATTGGAAGAGCTTATGAAAGAGACTAATTACAGTATAATGAGGAATCTGATCTAAAATTGTGTGAACAAAATATTTCTTATACAGAGATTGACAGTAGGGGATTTTACTGGTTATTTGACATTTACTAGAAATGATGAAACCAGAAGCTTCTAGCCCTCTTACTGACTCTTCCTAAAGAAATATAATGTAAACACTAAAAACTAAATAACAGAAAATGAAATGCTAATAACTCAAAATATCACAATTGAATCTCATTCATTTAATAAAGATGTTTTGGAAGAGCTTGAGAAGGAGACTAACTGCAATATCATGAGGATCTGTTAGTTAAACAAATAATGCAAGATGTGAATTAAAATCTAACAACACATAATTAAAAGCTACTTATCTAAAAAACATGTAGAAGCCTCATTGGATAGCAGGGGTCCTCTGCTACCAATTTGGTGAAATTCTTCAGCTCCTTAAAGTTGTATTCAAAACAACATCAATGAAATGAATTTCTTTATTGAAAACCTCACAAATCTACATCCCATTCCATTTTAAGATTTGTTACAAAAGATTCTCTATTCCTTTCTCTCCTTCTCCTATTTTTCACTACTTTTTCATTACCCATGATAGGAGAAAGCTTCTCCTATTTATATAAAATATGAGGATTTATCTCATTAATGGGACTCCATGAATCTCTCCCTCCATCTCTAGAGTTACAATCAAAATAGGGAATGATAAGACACATCTTTCTAGAGTTTCAACACAACTAAGAAATGAGACACATATCCTCTTAGAGTTTAAATACAACAAGGAAATGAGACACATATCCTCTTGATCCCATGATCTTCTCCGACCAAATTCGAATTTGGCCTTAGAGTGCCACATAAGGGTTTTCTAGAAGTCTCCTTTTGACCTACACATGTCACAAAACTCATAACACATATATAGATATATGAAACTATGTTAGTTTTCTAGTTTTTAATCGTAAATTCACTTAAAATACATAAAATAAATAACTTTGGAAAACAATGATACTAACTCATATATTTATGAAAATGGTCACTTGATGTAGGGTTTTAGGTCAGATGGCTATGAAATAAGAGCTAAATGGTTATGACATAATGGAAATATGTATGAATATGGAAAACACTTTTGAGACTCAACACTACCTTGCTAAGCTTATCAACCATTGCCATGATTGCATCATTTTAGCTACATGTTCTAGGAAATGTTGTAATGAAATCTATAGAAATTACCTCCCATTTCCATTCTAGAATGAGAATAGGCTAAACAAAACTTGTTTGATGCCTACACTCGACCTTTTCCTATTGGAATTGTATGCATTTTTGCGCAAAATAAGCCACTTCCTTCTACAAATTCAGCCAATAATAATAATTTTTAATGGATGTAAGGGTATTTTGATACCTTGGATGTCCTGAGTAAGGCTTAACATGGACCTCTTTCATTATCAATGTTTTTATTTCATTACTCTTTGGAACATAAAATATTTTTTTAAATATGATTCACCTATCATCAGTGAGGTGATATTCCTCATCGTCACCCCCTTGCAGTAATTTTTCTTTCACTTGTTGATAATTTACATCTTGCTATCCAACACTTTTGACCCTTTCTACTAAGTTTGTTTTATAAAAACTTACTACTAACAAGTGATTCACTTGAATTATTCTACTCAAAGAATAAACAAACATGGTTTCTATTCCTTTTATCTTCTTGATTTCAAATTCAAATTCATTGAGTCTGACTAGCCATCTTCCATGCCTAGCATTCAACTTGGGTTGCCCAAAAAAAATACTTGAGTCCACTATGGTCTATCATGAATGTAAATTTTCTACCAAGGAGGTAATGCATCCACATTTTCAAGGCATGGATGACGCCAGCAAACTTTAATTCATGGGTAACATAATTCACCTCATGTTCATTTAACTTCTTGGACTCACAACATACTACCTTACCTTCATGCATTAAGACTCCATTGATCCATTCCTTGCAGGAATCTCTACAAACAAATAAATCCTTATCACGATATGATATTCTCAACATTGATGCATTGGGGAGGAACTGATTTATCTTCTTAAATGTTTCTACACTTTCAACAATCCAATCAAAGCTATTTCCTTTTATTTGAAAAGTTTTTATTAGATGGCCTATCTTGTAGAAATTAATAATAAATATTTTGTAATATCCTACCAATCCCGTGAATTATCTAACCTCATCCACATTCTTTGGAGTTTTCCACACCATTATGGCATTCATATTTTTAATATCAATTAAGATCCCTTCCTTGGAGACAATATGCCCCAAATAATGTATTTTTTGATTGGAACAAATTACACTTATTGACATTGGCATAAATCTTGTGCTCTGTCAACAATTGTAGCAGTACAACCAAATGATTTTAAATCTCTTTTTCAATCCTTCAGTATAATAGCATTTCATCAACAAACATAATTAATTTTTTTTCCATATAAGGATGCAACACACTATTCATAAGGCACATGAATGTGGTAAGGGCTTTAGTAAACCCAAAAGGAATAAGTACGAACTCATAGTTGCTATATATTGTCCTAGAAGTAGTTTTATGAATATCCTCCTCCTTGAATCATACTTGATGGTATCCTAACCTCAAGTCAATCTTGGAGAATATTGTTGCTCCTCTCAACTAATCAAAGAGATAATCAATCCTTACCAATGGTTACCTATTGTTGATGGTCACCTTATTTAACTGGATGTAATAAATGCATAATCTAACAGATCCATCCTTATTTTTTACAAACAACGTCGATGATCCCCATGGAGACACACTTAGCCTTATGTACCCTTATCAAGCATTTATTTCAGCTGCAATTTCAGCTTGACCAAATCCGGGGTTCTCATCATATATGGTGCCTTGGATGCTGCTGCTACTCAAGGTACAAAATCAATAGAAAAATATATCTCTCTTTGATGAGGTAATATAAAAATATCTTCTCAGAAGACATCTACACACTACTGAAAAATATGGTACCTCTTTAGCAGATTGACTTCATTTGAGTTCGATGTACATGAGTTGTGTGCTTACCTTCCCTCTTCTCTAAGCTCTTCTTTGGCCAATTCCTCTTATTCCTAGAATTTCTCTTTGCTTTATAGTTTCCTTTGATCTTTTTCCTCTATTTTTCTTATACAGAGAAATTCTTTAGCTTCTTGATGTCATCTTTCGGAGATTGAGGTTCCAGTAATTCAATTTTCTCTCTAAATTCCATGGGAAATATACTAATGAATATTCAATTTTTTTATTTTTCATATTTTAAATAGGGAACATACCTCAATAACTCTAAGAAATTTGTGACATATTGTTCATTAGTTAATTGACCCATAATGAGTTCTTAGAGCTATTTTTCCTCGTTATCATAATAACGTTCAAACAAGTATTTCTTTCTAAAGAGATTTTCAAAATCATCCCACGTTAATTCTTTCTCTATAATCCATCCAAATTTTTTCAAATATTCCCACCATATATATGCTTTTCCATTCAAGCTATAGGTGGCGATTCTAGATTTCACATTTTTAGAATATTTTTTATGAAACCAGCTCCAAAAATAGAAGAAAAGAGAGATCAATGCCTTAGAAATCAGCCACTTTGAGGGGGAAACCTCCAATACATTACATAAATGAACAATTCTTGGATGATACAGATGACCAAAAAATCCTTATATACATAGGAGTCCATGGGGTCACAATATAATCTTAGCTGACCTAGCAATAATAATGTAAGGGAACAATAATAACAATATTGGGGTTACAGGGGTACAAAAATAACAATAAGGGGGCTACACTAACAACAATAAGGGACTATACTAGTAATATATGGAACTAACATGCTTGTCTACTTCAAAAAAGTGTTTTACTCAATGATTGAGTAGCTCTAGATTCTTCTGTATAAAATTCTCATCCTCCCATGTAGAATCCTCAGTGAGCAAGTTCTTCCATTTGAAGAGATACTCTGAAATTGATTGATTTTGTAGCTGTAGAGTTTTTGTTTTTGTGACTACTTCGGGTTCGAATATGATTTTTCCTTCCTCATCAAGTTCTGGAAATATTGTTTGAACTAAAATTTTGTCCCCTATAACCTTCTTTAAGCATGAAACATGGAAAACTGGATGCACTCATGAAGAAGTAGGACGCTCCAATTTGTATGCCATAGTGCCAATATTTTGCAACACCTTGTAAGGACCATAGTACTTTGGTGATAATTTATTATCCTTCTTAGCTTGTTTGAGGGACATTTTTTTGTATGGTTGTTGCCGTAAAAATACTCATTCTCCTACATAAAAAATTCTCTCACTGCGATGTTGATATGCCTATTGTTTCATTCGATTTTGTGCAAAATTTAGGTTATTATTTAAGAGTTGGATAACTTCTTGTTTATTCTCAATGTGATATTCCACTGTTTGAACCTTAGAAATTATATTAAAGAAGATGTGATGGACGGTGAATGATATCCATAAAGTGCCATAAATGGGGTCATTTTTGTTACTGTATGGAAGGAAGTGTTATACCACCATTCAGTGAGAGGTAACCACTTAACCCATTTTGTTTTCTTATCTGATACAAAACAACGAAGATATCCTTCCAAAAATTTATTTACTATCTCCATTTGACCATCAGATTGAGGATGATAAGATGAGCTATGATCTAATTGAGTACCCAAACACGAAAATAATTCCATCCAAAAATTTCCAGTAAAAATGGGATCTTTGTCACTTACAATAATGTTTGGGTTTCCATACAACTTTTGAATTGTTTCCATAAATGTAGTAGCAACTTTACTTTCTTTAAGTGGATGTGATAATGCACTAAAGTGTGCATACTTGGTAATTCTATTAACTATCACCATGATGACACTCTTTCCTTCGGACTTAGGTAAACCTGTGATAAAATCCATTGAAATCTCCTCCCAATGTTAACTTGGAATGGATAAAGGTTGTAGAAGACCTGGGGTCTTAATTGTCTAAATTTATTTTGCTGGCAGACCAAACATTCCACCACAAAATTTTGAATATCATATTTAAGGCTATCCCAAAAAAATTCTTTCTTCACCTTGTGGTAAGTTCTTAAAATCCCGAGTGTCCTCCTAAAGGAGAAGTGTGAAATTCCAAAAGAATAATTTGTTTTAGTTGGGAATTCTTGCAAATACATAAGTGATCTTTGTACCACAAGGAATCATTTTTCCAACTAAATGTATCAGATGTACTAGGATCTTGCTGCAACTTTTGAATGAGTGTCCACACTTATTCATCCTTCTTCCATTCATCCCTTGCTTCCGTTATCTAATTTGGTTGGATAATAGAAATGGCACAAAGCAATGCTTCCACATCTTCATCCTTTCTTGAGAGTGCGTTTGCAACAACATTTAGCTTCCCTTTTTTGTAGATGATTTCAAATTTATAACCCAACATCCTTGTGACCCATTTTTGCTACTCTTCTGAAGATAGTCTTTGTTCCAAAAAGTGTTTAAGACTACCATGATCATTTTTTACCTTGAATTGTCTTCCCATTAGGTAAGGTCACCATTTCTTTAGTGCATATAGTATTGCCAACATTTCCTTCTCATACATAGCTTTATGTAAATACTTTCATTTGATTGGATGAATTTAAAAAGAAATGGGTCTTCCTTCTTGCATTAAAACAACACCAATTCCATTTCCCGAGGAATCACATTCCACAATAAAGTTTTTTTCAAGTTTGGTGTAGCTAAGACTGGTGCTAGGCACATTGCCTCTTTAAGATGTTCAAAGGCCTTAGCTGCTTCAGGAGTCCATGAAAATGCATCTTTCTTCAATAATGTTGTTAGAGGTGCTGCTATTCTCCCATAATTCTTAAAAAACTTTCGATAATACCCTGTTAACTCGAGAAATCCTCGCAACTGCTTTATGGTTGTGGGGACTTTCCATTCCTTAATGGCTTTAATTTTGTTAGGGTCTACTTTAACAACCTCGTGAGATACAATATGACCCAAATATTCCACCTCTTGTACTCCAAAGAAACATTTGGATGTTTTTGCATATAATTGTTTCTCCTGCAATAGTTTGAGCACCCTGTCAACATGTTTAACATGATCCTTCCAAGACCTACTATAGATTAGTATATCATCAAAAAATACTACCACAAATTTTCTAAGGAAGGGTTTGAAAATGGAATTCATCAACCCTTGAAATGTAGAAGGTGCATTGGTAAGGCCAAAAGGCATGACCAAAAATTCATAATGACCCTCATGAGTTCGAAATGTTGTTTCGGAATATCTTCAGTCTTCATTCTAATTTGATGATATCCTGAACGAAGATCCAACTTGGTAAAATAAATTGCTCCATGTAATTCATCCAATAATTCATCAACCACAGGAATGGGAAATTTGTCTTTAATGGTGAGCTTATTGAGCTCCCTATAATCCGGACACATTCGCCATGATCCATCCTTCTTGTGTACCAATACTACAGGAGAAGAGAAAGAAATTTGACTAGGTTGAATTATACCCGCCTCTAACATTTCTGCAATCATACGTTCAATTTCGCTCTTTTGGAAGTAAGGATATCTATAAGGCCTGATGTTTGGAGGAACACTTCCTGGAATCAAATGAATAGCATGATCATGATCACGAATAGGTGGGAGTCCTTTGGGAGTTTCAAACACTTTGGAATGATTGTCCAAGACTTGTTGGAGATCTGCAGAAATAGATGATTTTGATGTTGGAACTTCTAGTGAGCATAATTGTGCAATTACGCCTCGTTTTTATTTCTTTAGAAGCTTTGTCATGCCATTAGAGCTTATTATCCTTCCCGGCTTCCCTTCAATACCCCGTAATTCGACTTCCTTTCCTTCTGAAAAAAATTTCAAGAAAAGTTCTTGAAAATTAAAAGCTACCGTCCCCAAAGATTGTAACCATTGTACTCCTAGTACAACATCAACGCCTCCCATAGGAATGGAAAGCATTGGACTATTCAATACATATTCCCCCATGGTTAGCTTGATATTATGGCATTTTCCAGAGCAATTTATAGTTCCTCCATTTGCAACCATCACTTGAAATTTTGGTGTTGGGTATAGGAAACAATTCAATTCCTTGGCTACCTTACAATGAATAAAATTATGGGTACTACCTAAATCAATCAACAATATTACCTTTTTCTTCTTGATATGTCCTTCTATCTTGAGAGTTTGAGGAGTGGTAATTCCTACCAATGCATTACACGATATGGTCAGACTCATTTCTTCTTCTTCTAGGGTTGGTTCCTGGTGTATTTCATATTCTTTTTAAGTTTCTTTTTCATTTTCTTCCTCCTCTTCACAATATATGTAAAATAGTTTATTCTCAGCACACTTATGACCTTTAGTGTATTTTCTATCACAGCTGTAGCAAAGCCCTTTTTCTCTTTTTTCTTCTAATTATTGTGGTGTTAACCTTGTAGGTTGTGGAAGTCTAGGAGTAGCAACACTTCCATATTTATAGATGTGAGTGGTAGGTTCCTTGTCGCCATAGTTTTACATTCAATTTTTCTTACCAACCTAAATGCCTTCTCCAATGAATCAGGTTCCTAAACGCGAACTTCATGTTGGATGTTATCCTTTAAAGTCCCTATGAAGACAACAATCATGTGCTCCTCTGGACTATCAGTTACCCTTATATTCAATTTTTGAAAGTCTTCAATGTGCTCCACCACGGAACCCTTTTGTTTGAGATTTATCAATTGGCTAAAGAAGGTGTTGCTCTTTGTATCCTCATAATGTGCTATAATTTCCTTCATAAAAATTGACAAAGTGACAATTTTTTTACGAGATCAAAGCCATAGATACCATACACATGTATTTTGTTCTAAATTTAAAGTTGCAATGCGTACCTTTTGTGTGTTTTGCACGTTATTGAGATCAAAATATTGCTCCATCTGTAGTATCCATGTCACGGGCTCCTTGTCGCCAAGCTTCCTCATATCCATATTTGTAATATGGTGGTTCTTCAATCCAACATTAGAGTTTATGAAATCACAATTAACATTTATTTTGTTCTCATCATGAGTTTCCTCTACTATATTTTCACCATTAGGAATCCTTTCTTGTATCAATTTTGACAAACCTTCCTTCAGGCCTTCAATTTTTTATTCCATACCTTTCTTCAAACCATCCATTGTAGCTTCCATGCATTTCTTCAAACCATCCATCTTAGCCTCCATGCTTTTCTTCAAAACATCCATTTCATTTTTTGTTTCTCTTTGCGAGAGGAAAATTTGGTGCACTTGGTCTTGTAATTTTGATATGTCATGTTGCATTTCTTCATCTTCATGAGCCATAGTAGAGCCTTCTGAAGGCTTAATGGGTTTTGAATTCTTTTTAGGGGGAATTTTAGAACCCAACAATGATATCTATTCTACAATATTCCCTTGTATTAAATTCAAATTGATTCTTCAAACAAGACTTATGCAATTCGGAAAAAAAGTACACACCTTTTTCTTTCTTTTGAGGAGCTCGATATTGAAATTGAAATATATCTATGATTTCGAATCTTCAATATCTAAAATTTGGCCCTATAGTAGCACTCTGAATATTCTTTCAAATGCCATAGGTCTGACCTGATTTAGATTCTTCAAGACAAACTTATGCCCAATCTCCCACAATGACCTAATTATGGACAGGTTCAGTAGAGTGAAATTTTACGATCTGCCACGTGTCACTGTTTCCTCCTTTGGCTTTGAAATTGATATACATGAAACTAAAGTACATGTACTTTTGACCACTTATTAAAAAATTCAAATCCGATGCTTAGAGAGAGATCTATGACGAGTTTCCCACGGTCACCTCCTTGAGATGAAATTTGGGAGCCTGAAAAAACTCTAAATTCCATAGATCATATCTCCGAAAATATTGTAAACCAAGATCTGAAATTTCTACAGGAATTTCCTCAAGGTTTTGGCTTCTCTCTGTAAAAATTTCATCTTTTGAACCTTCGTAGAACAAAATTTATGGTGAAAACGTTACGATGACCCATTTTAGGTGAAATTTGTAAGCCTAAAACAACCCTAACTACCACAGACCATATCTCCGAAACTATTGTGAACCTAAATCTGAATTTTTTACATGATGTTCCTCAGGATTGCAGATTCACTCTGTAAAAATTTCAACTTCTGAACCTTCGTAGAAAAAATTTTATAGCGAAAATTCCACGATGACCTATTTGGAGCAGCAAAACCCTAGAATCCAAAGCTCCGATAACAAATGTTATGAAACCACCTCAAAAAATAGAAGAAAAGAGAGATAAACACAGTAGAAATCAACCACTTAGAGGGGGAAACCTCTAGTACAATACATAAATGAACAATTATTTAATGATACAAATGACCAAAACCTCCTTCTACATATAGGAGTCCATGGGGTCACAATATAATCCTAGCCGACCTAACAATAATAATGTAAGGGCACAATAATAACAATATTGGTGTTACAGGGATACAACAATAAAAATAAGGGGGTTAAAATAAAAACAATAAGGGACTATAATAGTAATATAGGGACCTAAAAATATTCATGTGTTCTAAGAAACTTCATCATACACAAAAGCAAAGATTCCTCACTTTCTTCTTTCTTCATATCCCCATCAAATTTGGGTGTCTTAGCTTTCTTAAATTTTTTAGGCATGTGATCCTTTCACTTGCTTCCTAAATTATGATGACGGTAATTGTGAGAAGGATAATGGCGCCTCCTAGTTGAAAAACTAGATGGTCTACTAGAATGATGCACATGTGTGCTAGTCCCTCCTCTTGTGGTGCTCAAACATGCATCTCCTGGCACAATGTTCTCACCTCCCTACCTTTTCCTCCTTCTAGCCTTGTGACCATATAATCCATTAGTATTTTCTTCTAACTCATGATGCCTCTTCATATCTCTATGAATGGCCCTCATTTTAGTTTTCTTTTGTCTCTGCAAATTCAAGAGACTATGTATGATAATTGAATTTATCTCAACTTTCTTTTCTTGGCATCTTACCAGCCTCTCATTGTCTTCTTTTAAACTTCTAACTTCAATCCTTAATCTCCTCAAGGTTTACATCCAATATGGAGAGTGATTCCCTCCCCCTTGGTGAGTTTACTTGATATTTTTTCATCATTATCCCTAATAGTTTCACTTCCATGTTGTGACTGATCAAAATATACTCAACCATTTTAATCATCATTGTTGTATTATATCTTCCTTATGTTGCTTGTGGTGTGTTATCAATCACACACATTGTTATATTTTTCATGTAATAATCAAATAAACACCATATTGATCATAAAATTGTCACTGATGGAGTTGTCATGGATATTTTTTGTATTATAAAAATCATGTTAGCATGATTACCATATTTAATAATTCATATGCATCAATCATACAACATGTAATTCCATCGTTATCACATATATAACAGAAAAAAAAAAAATATTGGGCACATATTTGCATCAAAGAAATCCACATTAGTGCATAATTATCAAATAAGTAGCAATTGTTAAATGTACATTCAAACCTACCATTTGACAAAATGTTATAGCTGCTAGATTACTCAAACAAGGTACTATTTAATTTACTACTCTTTTCAAATAGATTAAGAGTTGAAATACCAATTAGGCTTGCAAGTAATCTATTTAGATTGTATTTTAATACGTAAATAGTTATCTGATTAATATTCTAAAAATAATTTCTCACTCATGATAGAGCCCATACGATCCAAGTGTTGAAACTAGATTCTCTAGTACCACATGTAACATGCACCCCTTACCCAATACCTATAATATGAGGTGGTAAATATGAAAACCCAATCTTCAAGATACTATTATGAAAATGGGGTATAAAATTTTCGACTTTTTCAAACTTCTCTAAAATCAAAATAACCATCACAGTCACATTTTTCTCGTCAACACAAATATGGTGACATAAAATTGCACCTCAACCTGATCTTCAGATTGAGATATATTGCCTCTCAAATAATATACTTTCCACATCATCTAAATTCCATGTGGTAGGATTCCATTGGCCCCCTTGACAGTCTCAGTAGACCTTCTCTGCAACTCTCAATTTCACATTCTTCCTTAGCCTGACCCCAAACTCCGAACCTGGTCAAGGTCCGATCTCACAACTTACCAGATTTGTATGATAGTTGTTAGATGTGTTGGGAGATCAACAATGCACATTGGATTGTGTCGAGGTAACATGCTCGGTCGTTATTAGGGTAAGGGGGTAGCACAATTCAAGGTTCCAACCCATGGTTCTAGTTCCTTCACTGGATGACCCTCATAATATTCACTCATCTAGTGACCCGTATTCATTGTGTCATGCTCTCCCTTCATCCTTGCACCGAAACCCAAAGGGGTTTTGCAATTCCTAATAGTCATCCAATATTTGGTAGTCTCCACCATTCATGTCCATGGTGGTCCCCATGCCACATCATCCTAGTGCTTTCCCTCATGCCTCTCTTCTTTTTACACTATCCTAAAATCCTATGTCTTTGTGGTCGTTGACACAGTAGGTGGGATTTTCTTCCCACCAATGGGCTATGTAGACCAGTTTGGGCCCTCCTGCACACCCACCTTCCATTATCATGCCTATCCCATCCTAAAACATTCCTAAGAGTGCTCAATCGTTATCTATTGGGGCCTCACTACCCGGCTTACATGTGTAGTGGGGTAACACAACCTCATTTACATTGGTCTGCTACACTGGCCTTTCCTTCCACCATGGCCTGCACCACATCATGCCAATGTTTATATTATAGTGTTTTCTCTTGTGCACTGCTTGACACCTCTAGGGTGAGGCATTTGATACTTCATGGACTAGTGGGTCTCACCTTGCATGTTCCTAACTTTTTCTTGGCACAAAGGGGTTGCATCACCACGTCCTCTCGCAAACTTCCTCCCGACATTGATTTTGATGCCCCAACCAACTACTCCAAGATGGAACATTTAGGCCACCTGGAGGCTACTTTTTGTGCTCTACTCCTAGCCATTGTGGACACCCTCTGCCTCTAATTTATAAGCCTAGATGGACCGGTACCATATCAACACATTTTCTTCATTATTCCACTACTTAATTCTTCCACGAACCATCCTCTAGGACACGTGTCTTAGTGTTTTGCACTATTGCATGACCCTTGCTCCTGGTTAAGACATGTGGTGTCACCACCACATCATCCTGTGATGCTCACCCCACTCCCTTCCGTGTGTAGACTTTCAAATGTTTCGGGGTGAACCCAAAGGGATGACTTGTAAACTTATCCCATCCTCATTCAAAAGTGTAGTTTTCAAGCTTATGTGGAGGCCAACCTAGCACAACCGCACATCAACCTATGCCCCGCTATAGTTCCACTTTTAAACTTTATGGGATCTTGGACTTGTAGGATGAGTTGTATGGTGGGATACGCTCTAACCAATAGGAATATTTATGGGATTGTGTGTCATCTAACTCATCTTGGATAACCTCATCATAGTCGATTGCACTATTATGAAAAGAAAACCTCTTGGGTTTTAGTTTTGGGCAACAGAATCTTCCCTTTGCCCAATCACAAAAGGGGGAAATATATCTACACCGATGACAACCTCCCACAACTATGGTTCCTCCTAGTTAATGGATAAGGTTCACCACATTTTATTATAAGCTTAAGGCTTTACCCTCTTGTGCCACTTCAGAGCTTGCAATAAATATCTTCCATGTCCTGACTAGGGGAACCTTGTTGAGCCTTTTGGGATTTGATATATTTTGATTTCAATAGTTATTTTGAGATCCTAACCCAACTCTTCATTGATCGCTTATCGCTGGTCATTTCGACCATGACTCGACCACATAGGTTCTGTAAATTTCAATATCAACACCAATGTTTGGTATTGGTGGTAGTGGCTTAGTAAAGCACCCTATGGTTCTACCCCTCCCAAGCTTGGGAAAAAACCACTTCAATGAATTCCTATCCCTCAGACATTCCCAATATTCAAATACAGAATTCTATGTAGGATGGAATAGGTACTCTTGTAACCACTTTCTGCTGAGGAATTGAAGTGAAGTCCCCAAGGGACTCCACCTCTCCTTCCAAACACCAGGATCTCCAAACTCTAAAGAAAGCATACAAAAAAATTCACGGTCCTATGCATGGGCTTCTAGGTACCAGCCAACAACTTTGGAAAGCTTTTCAAAGACCCCAAAGCTACTAAAAATGAAAGGCTAGCTAAGCCTTCATGCATGGGTTTCAGGTTCTCTTTACACCTAAAAGAGGAAGCAATTCTCTCAGCATTTGTATAATGCCATGTGAGTGGATTCACATGCTTGTAACTACTACACATATACTTATGTATCTATATATGCACTAATCCTACTAATGAGGCATCCTCAATGTAATCATCATAAATGTAATAAAATATATATTTGTGTCAATGGTCACATGTTTTATCCATATCCTCATGGATCCTTCTGATGCCTTTATTTTATGCACTTTATGATCTTACAGTCAAGCATTTCACACAAATTATTGTTTCAGTTTATGGATATAACTTAAGTTAACTATCATGTATATCATTACACATTTTTTTTCACATTATATGTTCTTCCAACACCATCAACGAGAATTTGAAACAACACTTCAATCCAATCCAAAATCACACACTTGCTCAACATGTTTATCAACATCATTCATTTCAGAGATGTGACACACATAGATATGTGTGTGTGTGTGTGTATTCATAATAGCAATAAGCACCATTTTCACACAAAGATGTATCCACATTATCATTATAATGATAACCTCAATTTTCATCCATAAATGTAGTGCCATTTCAAGCTATAAATTCTTCATAGGTTCATTAACATTTTAAAAATACATACGAGTATGTATCTTTAAGTTTACAAGGAAATTGAGTATGGGACAAGGACTCTCCACCCAACCATAGACAGTTGCATCCAAGCTCACTTGCATCTTTCTTCCTTGAGCTAGATTCCAAAGGCTGAGGGAAGTTGCTTCATGGATCCAAAGAATAACTATTTTCTGAAATATGAAATCAAAACACCAACTTCCATCTTTCAGGTATCCTCCTCCAAAATCCCACTCATTAGTTAATTAAAAATGAGGGAATCGAAAGGCTAACTGCTTCCACCCTCTAGCTAACAAATGGTGACCAATAAATGTATACAAGGAGTCCAAAGGTTCACAACCTCCACCCAAGGACAAAGGGAATCCATAGAATTATTCTACACCCAAGGACAAAGGGACTCCATAGAATTCTTCTCCATCGAAGTACACATATGGAATCGGGAGACCTACTGCCTCCACAACCAAATAGTTTCAAGGAAATCCAAATAATAATTACCCACCCTAACAAAGTGGTTCCACTAACTTAGGGGAATCCAAAATCCACTCCAACAACAAGAGATTTCAGAGGTTCTCTCTCTATGAATCCAAGGACACTATCCTCTACCCACACCACTAAGGGAATATAGATAAAACTATCTCCACCCTCTCAATTTATAGGGACTTTAAAGGAATTATTACTCACAAAGGAGAGACCATATTTCCACCAAACTTTCCAACTAGAATCACTTCATTATCTTCTCCTCTTTTTCCCTTCCTTCTCATGCCCTTCATCTAATTTATACATGAAGTAGGTAGATTTCTCCTCATCCTCACTCATTGCTACCAACATGAATTTTAATCCCCCTTCTTTCCCTCTTTCCCTCGCCTTTTTTTTCACCTTCCTTGAATTATTTTTTTCGCTTCTATTTACTGCCTCGTCCTTCATTCCTTATGAGTGATATTCCAAGAAACATGGGCCTACATACCTCTTCTTGCACCCCATATAATTTTGATAAAAACCAATTCATTAAACACACCAAAAAACCTTTAATGGTTGTCCCAAAAATTAATATTTTACTAGAAAATAAACCCTCAACATCCTAAGCAATAAATCCTCCTCCTTGGCTCTGGAATTTGGGTCCCTTTAACTAAGCCTTTTTTACTTAAATATATTTTTTGTAAAATATTTACATTGTGTTTTTATGAGGAACCCTAGGTTGGGGTTGTCACAATTAGAAAGTATTGTTACACTTATATATATTATGTTAAATGATTCTATGATAAGTTCACTTCTATCTCTTTAAAATTTAAGTCCAAAGGGATTGAATCCATTAGTGAAAAGTGAGTATTTTTTAACCATTAGACACAGATGAATCCCCCAATATCTTTTCCTAAAGTCATGGGATGACCTTGATGTAGTGATCAAACGTGTGGTTACAAAAAAATGGGTTATATTGATTGATTTTGTGGGATATGCACACATAAGAGGTCCAAACACCATCCCATTGTGCTTAAATTTTTGGAAGAAAGGACATTTTCACCATTTGATGGTTCAATTCATATGAATTCCTTTCCTATAGCCATGGGGTCATCTTGAGAGAGTGTTTGTCACATACCAAGTCCCTTAATGCCTAATTAAGGATATGAGGTATCTTGATTCAATCTCCAAGGTTAATTTATAGAGATGGGGTTATCAAATTCCTTCTTATTTTAACCATTTTAATTCTCTTTTCTAATGCCACCATATTTTTTCTCACTAAGAGATTTCCAATAATATAAATTTCATCAAAATTTTAGCTATAAACACAAGGTTATGATTATGTTAAAATATATCCTTCAAGTGTGTCATTATAGTTTATTCCACTGCCACATTGAAATCCTTTTTCCCCCATGTCCCCCTATACAAAAACTTTCCATGTCAACTCACCATGCTAGCATGAAATGTCGAACTACAAAGGAAGAGTATTGTGTAAGAACATTATAGAGTTTGGCTAGTATCAAGAGGAAAATCCTTGGTCAATACCTTGACCTCCCAATACCTTATCATCCAATATCTTGAAAATTCATGTGTGTATTACTAATAGTCCATATATCAACCTCTTTATACCCAATTATCTAATATCCTAAAAGACAATAAAATGAAATCCCAATAACCAATATCCCAACCTCACAATAATTCATCACCTAAAAAGCCAACAAACATATTTATTTAATGGGTATTTCTCCATTAGTCAATAGAATGCCACGTTAACTACATCACTAGGCCACTGTCCATTATAGGAAAACTAAAAGATTCTTCAATAGCTCTCAAATGATTTGATTAAAAAAAAATATTCTCTGTTAGTTGAAATTTCTATCCACTAGGCCACAAGGCCACTTAACCACTGGCCCACTCAGAAAAACAAAAAATATACTCACTAAAATAACCTAATCCAATAATGGATGTCAATCTATAGGAATAATCTATATTAGTTGAAAAATTATTTGATATATATCAATTTTGGGGTTTTGTGTTGGAGTTTATTGATTGTGTTACCCAACTTCTTACAACCTGATGCCCTAAAAACTCAACTTCTTGTCCTTCCAAAGGTAAGATCATTTCCGAAATTCTCTTATTCAGAAAAACCTTGATTGCTTCATATTAGTAGGGGATAAAGCTAAATCCAAAAAATCCACATATTTCGAAAACATCCACCAACAACCTCAAAATTTCAAAGGGAAATCCAAAAAATTATAAATATTCCTCTAAAGCTCCCAAGTCAATTTCATACATTTGAAATTGACTTCGATAGTTTGAAATTGACTCTGATAGGGCATAAATATTTCCCAAATATTTTTGAACAATTTTAAATCTTCTGTAGCCTATGAAGGCGTCGTTCAACACTACCTTTAACCTAGAATCTCCATAAAATAAATACATGAAATGGTAAATGGCCAAATATTCTCAACCTTACTCAACTGAGATGAAATATGCTCACTCCTTTAGAGCACGAAATTCAACATCATGTTGTCAACTCCAAATCCTACAAAAATGGACTAGCCTTCTAAATTATGTATCGAGGAGGTCTCTCATCACTAAATAAATATCAAGTCTTATAATTCAAAAATAAGGATACAATCATAGTTGTTTCCTACCACAATTGGCATGGTAAAATCCATCCATAATAAATAATAATTGAAGAGACTTAGACCTCAGGTCAACCTATACATTCACCTTAATAAACCTCAAATCCAATATTCATCATAGGTACCTTGCTTTAGAGAAAACTTATACACACACACACACACATTCATTCATGATAGAAGTAATAGTTAGCACCCAAGAAAAACTATATAACACATTTATCTCATCACTCATACATATTCAATAAATCAACATAGAAAATTCGAGCTTATCATTATAGATATACATAGTAACCAGCATGGGAAGAATCATGAAACATTAAGAAAAAAATATATTTCATTAACAAAGAAATATATACGCTTATCCAATTCACTTAAACTTGTTGGAAACTAAAGAAGGAGGAGCCACTCTCCACCCAAACATAGGGAAAGATACATTGTATATTTCTTGTAGCTAGCCACCTCCAATCCAAATTCAATTCCTTAAGAGGAAGCTTCTCTCAAGGTTCTACATATTTGAAATAGAGGTAGAGGGCATGAAGGCCACTATCCTTCAAATATCAAAATTAGGATTAATATTTTCAGTTAAAATAATTACTCATATTAACACTAAAATGTATGGAAAACATAAGCCTACACAACACAAATGGGATCGCTTAATTGATAAATTAGTCCCTCAATGCTTGAACAAGACAAACCACTCAAAATTTCCCCATATCCCTTTATCTCAATTTGAATAATTCATCACTAATTTTCTTATTCATTTTAACAAAAAACACAAATATAAATAATTTTTCTATGATCAAATGGGTTCTTTATCATAACCTTTCCAAATCTACACTCATAGCCTCACGTGTGGTTCAATTTTTGGTCACAGGTTGCAATGGTTCACTAGCACACATTCTCTAGCCTTCTCACACCACTATTGAATTCCTTGGTTGGTCTCCCCTCACTTATTTATTTTCTCTTTCTCTTTGTTTCCCATCTCTATATATGTCTATCTCCCGTGTGCACACTACCCAACATGATAATTTAGGGTCCCTCCTCAAATTTTATTGTCAACCAAAAGTCTCTAGAATGGGTACATAGGACATACTATTATATAATATTAGTATCACATCCCCCCCTTTTTTGTAATTATTATATTTTGTGTAGTTCAACTACCAAATTAGAGATTTCGATAACTAATATAGGTAATATAGAAAACTTTCCAAATTTCCCTTACAACTTTCCTCTTAGGCATCAAGTTGCATCTTGGCTCCTCTTTTATTGATATTTAGCAATATATTAAATAAAAATGAATATTTACATTAAATTAAGTCTATGAAATTGTCCATCCTATTTATTTGAGAATTCTCAACTTTTGTTACATATTACAAAACTTGTGGTTAAATAAACAATGTTACTATCCCCCCATCTCGTTAAATGAGCATTGTCCTCTATGTTGTATTATTCATAACAAAATCTTTGTGAAGCAAGCAAATGGGTATGCCATTTTGATGGTATCCTCAAATTCCCATGTTGTTTCATTTTCTCCTAAGTATTTCCATTAAACCTTGACCTATGCAATGGCTTGGTTTTAGATAATTTTCTCCCTCAAGCTCAATATGCACTAAGGCTGTAGTTCAAACTCTCCATTAGGTTCCACTAATATCACACCCCAATCAATAATATCTTTATAATCATGAACATATTTATTAAGAAAATATATATGGTACACATTACATATATTTATTGTTGAACATAGGGGCAAAAAATTATAAATATTCCTGTAAAGCTCCCAAGTCAATCTCATACATTTGAAATTGACTATGATAGGGCATAAATATTTCCCAAATATTTTTGAACAATTTTAAATCTTCTGTAGCCTATGAAGGCGTTGTTCAACGCTACCTTTAACCTAGAATCTCCATAAAATAAATACATAAAATGGTAAATGGCCAAATATTCTCAACCTTAATCAACTGAGATGAAATATGCTCACTCCTTTAGAGCATGAAATTCAACATCATGTTGTCAACTCCAAATACTACAAAAATGGACTAGCCTTCTAAATTATGTATCGAGGAGGTCTCTCATCACTGAATAAATATCAAGTCTTATAATTCAAAAATAAGGATACAATCATAGTTGTTTCCTACCACAATTGGCATGGTAAAATCCATCCATAATAAATAATAATTGAAGAGACTTAGACCTCAGGTCAACCTATACATTCACCTTAATAAACCTCAAATCCAATATTCATCATAGGTACCTTGCTTTAGAGAAAACTTATACACACACACACATTCATTCATGATAGAAGTAATAGTTAGCACCCAAGAAAAACTATATAACACATTTATCTCATCACTCATACATATTCAATAAACAAACATAGAAAATTCGAACTTATCATTATAGATATACATAGTAACCAGCATGGGAAGAATCATGAAACATTAAGCAAAAAATGTATTTCATTAACAAAGAAATATATACGCTTATCCAATTCACTTGAACTTGTTGGAAACTAAAGAAGGAGGAGCCACTCTCCACCCAAATATAGGGAAAGATACATTGTATATTTCTTGTAGCTAGCCACCTCCAATCCAAATTCAATTCCTTAAGACGAACCTTCTCTCAAGGTTCTACATATTTGAAATAGAGGTAGAGGGCATGAAGGCCACTATCCTTCAAATATCAGAATTAGGATTAATATTTTCAGTTAAAATAATTATTCATATTAACACTAAAATGTATGGAAAACATAAGCCTACACAACACAAATGGGATCCCTTAATTGATAAATTAGTCCCTCAATGCTTGAACAAGACAAACCACTCAAAATTTTCCCATTTCCCTTTATCTCAATTTGAATAATTCATCACTAATTTTCTTAACCATTTTAAGGAAGAACAAAAATATAAATAAATTTTCTATGATGAAATGGGTTCTTTATCATAACCTTTCCAAATCTACACTCATATCCTCACGTGTGGTTCAATTTTTGGTGACAAGTTCCAGTGGTTCACTAGCACACATTCTATAGCCTTCTCACGCCACTATTGAATTCCTTGGTTGGTCTCCCCTCACTTATTTATTTTATCTTTCTCTTTGTTTCCCGTCTCTATATATATCTATCTCCCGCGTGCACACTACCTAACATGATAATTTAGGGTCCCTCCTCGAATTTTATTGTCAACCAAAAGTCTCTAGAATGGGTACATAGGACATAGTATTATACAAGCTTAGTATCACGTCCCCCCTTTTTTTGTAATTATTATATTTTGTGTAGTTCAACTACCAAATTAGAGATTTGGATAACTAATGTAGGTAATATAGAAAACTTTCCAAATTCCCCTTACAACTTTCCTCTTAGGCATCAAGTTGCATGTTGACTCCTCTTTTATTGATATTTAGCAATATATTAAATAAAAATGAATATTTACATTAAATTAAGTCTATGAAATTATCCATCCTATTTATTCAAGAATTCTCAACTTTTGTTACATATTACAAAACTTGTGGTTAAATAAACAATGTTACTGTCCCGCCATCCTGTTAAATGAGCATTGTCCTCTATGTTGTATTATTCATAACAAAATCTTTGTGAAGTAAGAAAATGTGGATGCCATTTTGATGGTATCCTCAAATTCCCATGTTGTTTCATTTTCTCCTAAGTATTTCCATTAGACCTTGACCTATGCAATGGCTTGGTTCTAGATAATTTTCTCCCTCAAGCTAAATATGCACTAAGGCTCTAGTTCAAACTCTCCATTAGGTTCCACTAATATCACAACCCAATCAATAATATCATTATAATCATGAACATATTTATTAAGAAATATATATGGTACACATTACATATATTTATTTGTGAACATAGGGGAGGTACACTACTAGAACCACCCTCTCTATGATCTCAAATGCTTGAAAATAATGTGGTGCCAACATGGCACATGATACCACTTTCAAAATAATTTGTCTTAAGTTTGATCCTAGATACACATGATATCCTACCTAAAATTCATTATTATTTATTTTTTTATCAACATATCTCTCCAATCAATCTAGTCATTTTTTTATCAACATTTCCTACTTTGTTTATTTTAACATCTCAAGTCATGAAGTATTATCCTTCCTATTTTGCTTCTCTTCTTCCATACTCTTAAACTCTTGCACACTTAGAGAATTCTTGGATCATTTTAGCATTCACTTGGACTAGGAGAGAAGAAATAAAAGGAAAAGCAAAGTAATTATGATAAATGAAGAGAATGTTAGATCAACAAATATAGTTGGATTTAATTGCAGGTAACAGGTTGCATGTGTGAATTTCTTTCTAATATTTGGATGCATGGTACATGCATGTGTTTCTTTGGTTCTTTATATATTAATGGAATGGGATTTTCCTGGATTAACAGTGGGTTCAACCTTTCCTTTCCATTTCCTGGATAGCCATGATGTAGTGGGTTCTCTCTTTGATGAAGCTTTGGATGGTCAATAGACTTGGATATTGGTTTAGGTTGTCTCGGGAAAATTCCCAAAGGTTAAGGGGGGAGATGGTATTTCTCCTAGAACTCTTGATGGATGGGTGGAGACAAGAAAATTACTATTGAGCTGTTGAAAGAAGTTGAAGGCATCTAATCATGTTTTGATGTTAGTTATTTCTATACTATTTTAGGTGAAATCACTATGGTTGAGGGTTGAAGTGGTTTTGCCTCTTGAAGCCCTGGTTGGTTCTATTTTTGTTTAACCCATACAATCCCACATTGATGCTTGGAATATGGCATGGGCGTGATTGGTTGAAAGAGAGATTTCGTTCAACCCAATTTATGGTCACGTGGTACATGGAAGTACCTAATTTGGTTAGCTTTTGCATATGTTAATATAATTCATTTTATTATTGTGATTGATGAGAACTTGTACTAGTTATTATGTTGATATTATGCCTAGATGTTTTTGAATTCTATGTTGTTTATATGCATGGTTATATGATTCACTCTTTTTATTTATCTTGTTTATGACTTGATAAGTGATTGAATGGTTGATGAATGCATAGGCTAACAAGTGTTGTTGTAGTGACCTTCAGAGGGCATTGGACCTTCTTGATAATTCTTTGATAAACTTCAAAATTTTATGATCAGATATGCATTCATGACCCATAGCTTCTATGTTTACTATCTGTTTGATGAAATGTGTATCATGTATTAGGCATGTCTTGGTAAAATACTTGCTTGAGTATTTTTTGGTTAGAATTGTTTTATCGATGCCACGACACCCTCCGCATTTTTTTCCTATGATCAATTTTAAAGCCTTCCTTGATCTTGTACATTGTCATCGCAAACATTGAAACTCATTCCATGTGTTTTCTTTAGGTGCTTTAGTCCCTTTTGCAAGATAGGAAAAAAATCACATTTTCGAATGTTAGTTGTCACATAATGTTTATAAGCCTTTTTTAGTGGTTTCAAGAGGATTTTTTTGTGTAAATGAGTTTTTCTAACCAAGAAAATATCTGTTGCACTCATTTCCAAATTTTCAAGCAATGTCGCACAAGTGTCGTCATGGTCATCGCAAAGTGCATCTTTAGTGTTGCACTTTTTGTAAGTTGTCGTAAAGATCTCACACTGAGGAAAATGCATTTTTCATGTGCCCTGAATGATCTATGATGTTGTGTAATCAAATATTATGAGTGTGTGATCATAGTCAAAGTATTATCACTATGACATCAACCTCATCAATTCCGCACTTAGCCAATTTATGAAAAAAGCTTCCTGACCAAGTAATCTAGTTTGAACCGACCTCCCTGAAAAACACATTGTGCAATTTTAGTCCTCTAGTTATGAAATTTCCTCTTGACACTATGAAATGTGCAATTCATACCTCCCAAGACTATTACACTGTGTAGTTTGAGTGCTCAAGCCCCTACCTTGTCTCCATGACTTTCACACTCCTTCTTCCCAACCTAGCCTCAACTGCACATTGTGAAATATCTAGCCTCATTCACATCCATTGAGCCCTTGATTTGAATAACTTCACAATATCCAAACCTAATCTATCTCCAAAAAATACACATTGTGTTGACCCAGTGTCCATCCATTCAATTTGTCACAATAACCTGCATAATTGCAAATTTTACCTCCTCAACCCATATTGGATTTCACATTACATGGTATCAAGGCTCAAGTTTCACCCCTGACTTCTTTAACTATGCAACTGTGTAGTCACTAGGCCCCTCTCCCAACTTGTGACATGCTTCCAACTTAGTCAATGGATCAATATGCACTATCTTAGACTAGGGGTTTTTCAGACTAATGTTGTCTCTTCATGAGTGAATTGTAGATATAGGTACCTCATCATGACATGGAAAGATGATGAATAAGAATGTGAGGAAGGGAAACATGTTTAAATACATCTTTGTAGATGAATATGCAAGTTAACCAACTGAGATAAAGAAAAGGAACACCAGTTTGTGACTACAACTCAAGACTTGACATCATTGACGATTCCTTATCACCAAGCAATGTGGAGGTAGAAAAAATAGAAATATCAAGTATACATTCAATACATATCAACAACAATAGCTTGACATTGCCACATCATCAAGCTAGCCATGTCAGCAGTGTCATGTCATGAGTTTTCACAAGCCACACCATTATGGTGGATTATGAAATTAATGTTTCAAAAATGTATTATAAAGTGAAAGTCGAAAGGACATGTATGGAATATGAAGAGTAATGTATAGGTGAAAATTCATGGGAAGTCAAACCATCATGAGGGAAGATGTAGAGTCATAAGAAAGGTGAATAAACACCCCCTCCACTTGTCATAATTCAATATAAAATCACAAATTTCCATCCTTCTTCTTAACAAATAAAAAAATTACACCCCATATTGACACACTTGAATGTATATATCCTTCTTTAAATAATTGTTACAGTTTCATTTGCAACACCTTAATCTCTAGAGTACTCATTCTCTATGGTGGCATAGACACCCGACTTGTTCTTGGAACCATATCAATAGTAAAGTTGACATCCCTTCCTAGAGTTAATCTTCCCATATTTGCAAATACAACAGTGAATTCTTGAAGTATTGGGTAGTTTTTCAAATTAGATTTTTCATACATGTTTTCCTCTTGAAAATGAGTTGCAAGGATCTAACACCATCTACTCAAATTCATCTTCTTATGCATAGCTTATATTTCCTTGATGCATAGTGAAATGGGAATACCTTGTACCTTATTTCTTTTTCCTTCAATTCCCATAGACATATAGGTTTTTTTAAGTAGCCAAGGATTGCATGGTGATTTTCCAACAAACGCATGCCAATTAAACAATCATATGAAGCTAGAGAAATTAAATACAAGTCCAATCTTATTTTCATACCATTCATCTCAATTGGACATTCTCTCACCAATTTAGTAACTTTTCTATTCATATTTAATAAAATCACCATACCTTGGAAGTTCAATGAAATTTTCACCATAAGCGTGAGCCTTGGTATTGCACCAAGAACGTTGCAACTCCTAAGGGCTCCTCAACTCAAATTATCAATCTGGGGTATGTAAAAACTTAGAGGTGACAATTCTATATGCATAGTAAGTTAGATTCTATTCATGCCACCCTCAATCGTCACATTATATTAAGGTTTTAAAATACCATTCCTCCTAGAATACTATAGTGAAATCGTGTTGATGAAAACATAATTGAACATTGATTTTAACTATGAAAGTGAAAATGTCATTTGTTCAACTTGCATATGCTACTTAACATTACATGAAAGAGAAAGGGATATTATACTTGCAGAATTAAATATACTATATCTTGCATAATTGATCAAATTAGTAACATATTTTCATGTGTCATTTAGCTACTTCACACTTGATTTAAAATTATAAGTATAATTTGCGTCATGCTTGTGATTGAAAAACACTAATACTACTATGTTTTGCAGTGAGAGAAAGTGGTGGTTAGAGAGGTATAAGAGCTTATAAGTTATTTTTATCATAAAATCACAACTTGGGGTCATTAGTCATATTGAATGAGTGAAGGAAAGTGGTGTTACAGTCCTACTAAATGTACTCTTACAGGAGGTCGTGTATTGCTACAGGAGGACCTATAATGCTACAGGATGGGTTAGGAGAGCCTTTTTATGGTGGATATGATGTCTTGAGGGAATGAATAGGTGGATGAAGGTAGGAGGGAGTGAAGGAAGGTTCAATAACCCTCATAGCAAATCCCAGGACCTCTCATAGGTCTTTTTTTCACCAAGATGAATGCCCATGGTGTCCTTAATTTCCTAGGGAGAGAGACTATGAGAATAGAGTTTTGGGAGAAGAATTGAGGGATCGAAAGAGAAGATGGATAATTCCAAAATGGAGATGATGTTCCCTCCCGTGTAGATATAGACTATGATGGAAAAGATGAGTTGAATTTGAATAACATCTATTTTATGCCACAACACTTTTCTGATAACTGAAATGACTCCTAAGTTATAGAAAGTAAATATGAATAAGCACAAACAACATCTATCTATTTGTAATAAATCATAAAAACAATGTTTTTGGACTGAAATTGTAAATCCTTTCAACCATTCTCCTAAAAGAAAGGTGATATAAAAGCTTGCAATCATATGTTTTTATAGCTTAACCTCTACTGTAATGAAAGAAATCTATGAAATAATTGAAACTAAGAACAAAACATAAGTAAAAAAGAGCAACCAAAGCCTTTGGGTTGGGCCCAAGCCCAAGGGCCTCAACCCTCTAAAATTAACTCATATGTAACTTATAACCAACTTCTCATTATCATAAAATAGTAGTCTCATACATCACATGAAAGTTAACAATGACTATGTCAAGCTCTGAGCTAAATATCTACTCCTAGATGAATTAAAAATTCAAATCCTAATGAGATTTTTAGCTTGTTTATTTATACAAAAGGGTAGCTTATAGTAGCTTGCATGAAAATAGGAGTGATTCCCTCATTGACATTGGAAATTATGGATTTGGTCCCTCTTGAGCTTCACTTACACTAAAATTTACTTGGTTGTCAACGAATTTGAACTGGTGAGAGAGGATGTTGTGATCCCAAGTTGAATGAGGGAGTTAAGGAGGTGGAAAAACCCCCTAGATTCTATCCTCATTGTCTCCATCAAGCCCCTGCGTAGAAGATGCCTCAAAAATATTATTTTTCCTGAAATTAAACCACATTAGGCCACATACTATGACAAACACCTTTTACTCTTGTTACTAAACATATTATAATAAAAAATTTGTATTAATGT
Source organism: Pinus albicaulis (assembly GCA_034641835.2). NCBI lineage: Eukaryota > Viridiplantae > Streptophyta > Pinopsida > Pinales > Pinaceae > Pinus > Pinus albicaulis. The sequence goes on along the minus strand of CM076570.1, from coordinate 289,913,597 downwards.
GAAAAAATGATAGTTTTAAGGCTTAAGGATAGCATAATAATCTTCAAGATATACCTATTTATGGGACTCATCATAATTGCCCTCCTAAAGGTATTTTTATCCTCTAAGAAACTTAGTCATCCATGTGAATCTCATTCATGTCCTTGGTGGCCTCTTTGACATCCCAAGGCACCTCAGAGGGTATGTCTTCTAGTGGGTAAAAACCTGCATTTGTATCTACCTCAGACCATACCTTATGCTCTTCTATTTGGTTTATTACTTCTTGTAAGCCTAGCAGAAAGGGTGGACTAATTTTGAGTTCTATCCAATTGATCTTCATCCTCTGCATGACTCTCTTATACAATGGTGTTCTCTCCAAGGCATTGCCTAGCCTTTTGGGAGAGTGATATTTTCTGACTTGTAGACTATGGGGAGGCATGTCATCTTCTCTGACAAGCTTGTAGAATTTATGTTACCAACATTATAAAGGTTTCCTCAAAGTGTATAATCACTTTCTCCTATGTTGTAATGTACTTGGGTGATAAAGCAACATTAGAGGAGATGAGGTTATGGTTGCTTATAACTACCTCAGGGCTCACTAGCTCTTCTCAGATAAACAAGGGATCTTTCTCTTCTTTTACCATCACCTTCTTTAGTTCCTTAGCCTTTGCCTCTTCATGAGTCAACCAAGATGATAAAGAAATTAGCTGCATGTATTCCAATATTGAATTGGGATCCTAGAAATTTAGATCTCCCAGAATGAAATTGTGCATATAGAATTCACTTAATTTTTCCCTATCTTACATACCAGTTTGTTTTCAAAAATCAATAAATTGCTTGTAATATTGAAAAGGAAGAGACCCATATTATACTAGAGTTTTTATTTGGAACTACAACCATTATTACTTGAGAAAGAGAGAATAGTATTTTTATGGCTGCCTGCATTGTAGGGATTCCATAGAGAGAATTTCAATGGTGTGAAGTTGTGTTTATTTCTCATGCATCTCCTCTCTCAAACTCGTGTTTTCTTTCTATATCTTCTCCTTAATAATAGGATCCATTAGTCTCAAATCACACAAATCATTTCCCATTTCAGTGAAACTCTCCTCCATGAGTCCCATATCTTCTACATTCTTATATTTTAAAATTCGCATCCACCTATGTGTTTTTCCTCTCTCTATATCTAGCTCATAGAGGAGTGGGACTGCAAATTTTTTAGGGATAATCCTTCCTCCTTCAATGAATTTGTAGTAGGACCCCATGCTAGGCTATGGATCATAATCTTTATTCTCTTAGAGGTCCTTTTCAAATGATTTTTAGGTGTTTCTTCTTCCTGTAGCTCCATTTTATGCTCTTGTAGCATCCCCTATTCCTCTTGTAGCAACCCATGTCTCTCCTATAGTTTCTCTTTTTTTTCCAGCTCTTGGGGCTTCAGTTTCTTGAAGGTCACTTCCCTAGTGGTGGGCTTACCCATAGATTCTATAGGTGACTTAGTTTTTGTATTAGGAGAAGTGACCTCCTCAATATTTCCCTCACTAGGTACTACTCCTTCCTTTTTACTTGGTGATTCATCGATAATGACAAGGATCCTTGTAAGAGTTTGTGGTTTCCCATGCCTAATTATGGTTCTCTTCCTTGTTTTGAAATATATGGGACCTTTTATTGGTTGGATCCTCTTGAGCTTGATAGGTGTACCCAATGTAGCCAATGTTGCAGCTACTTCTTCCTCATTATCCCCTCGACAGAGACTTGTTTATTTGGTGGATCAATTTAATGCTCAAATTTGAAAATGGTTGAAATGGACTGAAACTAGTGCCAAAGAAAATATCTTTATGCCCTAAATCCAATGCAATTCATTTCACTAAGAACCGATATCGTATGCTCACGATATCGCATTCTAACCAAATTGAAAAACATCTAAGATTTTTAAGTTTTGGGTTGTTGGTACACCTAGTCAGCAGTCCGTACACTAATTGGTAAATGAATGGACATGATACATGTATTTTTTATTTTCCAATGTCTCGCTGACAAGCTTCCACCATTGGCTCGTTATTGATGGTGTAGTTTTATTGTTTTGGGGCTCATTGATATGGCCTAATCAAAAGAGGTCACGTGGGCCAATGGGAAACTACCACGTTGCCTCCCAAGATTGGCACAAAATAATTTTCTATCTCAAAATACCTTTGACAGATTCGAATGCATAACCTTCCATATAGCAATATAGCCCTCCACCGGTCCACCTATTATTTTCCTTATTAAACCATTGTTCATGACTTATATTTGAAGTATAGCGATGGAGGATTTGCGGGTTGAGACCCGTTAAGGGCCGTTGGTCCACCCAACCATGATACGTGGCAGGAAGACAGGGTTGAGGTTTACACTATATATTATTTCAATGGACCATATGTTATATGCAATTCACCTAACCATATATTAAAACTATAACCAAAGTCTCGGCATGATAAGGGTTAACTCCGATGGTCTATAACATATTTCGTAGCACATGTAAACGGTTGCAATGACCAAAAATAAACGTATCTAGAGAGTAGCATGGAATTTTAGTTCAAATTTTTTGGCGCATTAAATAAAACTCAACCCATGGGACTAACCACAATGAGGCCACAATTTTGCAGAGGTTTGGTTTGGAGTTTGGACTGGGTTTTTCAACATTAAACACTGATGATTGTAACCTGACAATGAGCTAATTATAGGTTCTAATCATGGTTAACCAGATCGGCGGGTAGTTCAAACAACCCAAATCCATTAGCGGTGACTATGCCAAGTGATGTGATTTTGTTGGTTCGTGGGGCTTCATGGAAAATTTAATAATTCAACAAATTGCATTCGAATTGGCAGGAATCTTGCTAGCGCGGGGCAGAGTTGTCACCCCATGTGGCTAAAAAAGGTTTCTTTTATAGGATGGATAGTAGGTGGGTGCGATTTGGAGGATTATTAGCAGGAAAAGTTCTCTTGAGAATAACTCAGTAAATTTTCAATCCTTTTGAGTGCTAAAAGAGGCCAGCTATGTGTTTTTTACTATTCTAGAGCCATTGGAGACATTTTTTTGCATTATGAGCACTGTAACTTGATGTAAACACATATTTTTGAGCATAATGAAAGAGGCCCAACATTGGAAGTTGGAACAGGAGATGTAGCCCAGGAGGGGTGAAATCCTTCATGATTTGTTTCCTTGTGTATCTTGTTCTGGTACTAGTGTGTTCATTATTGTCTGCAAAAATGAGTTTCAAATCATGTTTATGTGTTAATGTAATTGACATAATTTCCTAAAAACACTAACCATTTTAGTTGAAATTTTCACGATAAACCTTCAATTTTAGATATAAATATCACTGATCCAATGTGGTTGTTTCTCTACTTCTTCGGGTTTAGAAACATCCTTAGGGCTTATTGTTCGTTCTACTTTTTTCTTCCCCTATTCTCTTTTAATTTCTTCTTCTCCTTCCTTTCTTTTTGTTGCCTCCTCTTCCTGTAATTTTCCTTCCTCTTATTTTTTTTTTGCTGCATCTTCCTCCTCTATTTTTTCTCCCTCTTATTCCTTTATTTTTCCTCCGTTACGTCTAGTGCTAGAGTCTGGTGTTTCCCTAGGTGTGATGGCTTGGGTTTCAATGAAAGTTTCACTATGCATGTCCACAAAATTATTCTATAAGATATGATTCCTTAAGTGCCTCAAATAATTCATCACAATTAACTTGATGAGGCCATGGCGAGCTAAGTGTTGGTGCTTTCCTTCCCTGAAATTTTGACTCATCTCAATGATTGAATAGAGGAGGAAATGGGGAACACGAATTCTTTGAGGGAGAGGAAAATTTTCCTTGAATGTCAACTCATGGAGTAATATGAAGTCGTAGGAATATACCACACTCAATCTCCCTTCAAAAGATATATATTTGAGGATATGATAAGCCACCTCATTCCAAGGGTAGGGTAGGCTTTCTCTTCTTACTCCATTATTATCTTCTAAATGCTTCTCTTTCAAAAATAAGAAATTTTTCCTATATGTGACAATCACAACCTTGTCTTATTTTATCCACCGAATTCCTAAGGGTAAGGTGGTCACTTTTCTTTTGCTTTTAGGACTTTGATAGATGGCCAACCCTTTGACAATAGTATGAAACTACCTTCTCCTTCAGAATGTAATGCCATGGAAAATCCATGATTGAGATCATCATCATACCCTTTTAAAAACTCAAAGAAACCAAACCATTGATGTCTTATGAAGATGTTCACTACGAGAGGGTGTTGGTGAATCCTCTTAGTGTCTATGGGTTCTCTTCTGTTAAATACTACCCCTATTTCTTCTACTATCCCTCCTTATTGCTACTTAAATGTGGATATCAAATATTTTAAAACAATATCAATGGTAAAACAATGTAAAACTCCTTGGTATCAGTGTGGGAGAAGGATGCTACAGTTGATATGAAACAAAAAAAAAATTCTCTACTTATAACCACATCAATCTCCAAAAATACCTCCCACTGCTTAATTGAGTATTACAGGCTATCAATTTCAGGAAAACGTCTCATGCGAGTGGATGGAAAAACAAGGAAGGACGATGTCACTTACTTCTTGTAAAACAACTTTATATGTATGATGGTTTGGAGACATTTTTGGGCCATTGTGGATCATTTTTCGCCTTTCAATTCCTCCTATAGATTCTTCTCAACCCTCTTGTAGCATCTCATACCTTCCTGTAGCCTCCTCCTCTAGAACTTTCAGACATGGTTCAAAACTTCTCAGTGGCACCCTACCTAGTCCGATAACAGCACCTCACCCTTACTCTAACTGTTTTTTTTTAATGGGTGATGGTGCAATTGAAGTTTATCCCATTACATACTATTATCTTTGTGGTAAAGGCTTAGAGTGCGTTGGTGACATGGCATATACACGAGTTTCCTTTTTGTAGCAGTATAACCACTCTTTGCAATAATTTGTCTTATCCTCATGATTATCACCCCACTTTTTGTGAACACCACCTCACTTTGAGTTGACATCTCCACGTTGCATGGGTGACTAATACAAACTTAATTTTATTAGTTGAGGGTGGAAAAGTTCACTGGCCACCTCCAGTCTATGGAAGAGGTGAGGGTTGAAATACCTAAGCCTAAATTTTCATCAAATCCATGGATATGATTGCATTCTAGAGTTGGGACATACAACATCATTATCTCAGAGGGAGTTGACTCTTTTGCTTGTTTCTTATGCATGTATTCATAACTCGATGATATCATGAATGATAACTTTGTTATGTGTGTAGGTGTCCCTTTGATGTCCATATTGTTTCTATTGGTGGAATGCCTTCTTGAAGATTATGTTTCCCTTCTTTGTTGCATACATGGCTCCATCATGCTTTCTGTGGGTGGAAAAAAGGATCTCAAGGATTTCTGTTTTGAATGCATGGGCTGATACAGGAGGAGTTTTCTACCTATAGAAATTAGTTAATATTCCCTTGAGGTCTTCATTTTGCAAGTTAGTGTTGAGGGGAAGTGATGACATGCATGAGGATAGCGTTACATTCATGAGGAAGTGGTGTATATTTTTGAGTAATAGAAAACCAAGGTTTCTATCTTTTTTATAGGTATGAAGAAGTGGAAATTTTGAGCAATTTTTTGCTAAATGGAATGTCTGGGTGATGAAATAATCATTTTCGGACCCCCATTTAACATTTCCTAGAGGCGACATGGCCTTCTAATTCATCCTTCCCATTGTATCCTCATCTTGTAGCCTCATAGCCCCCTCTTGTAGCATTATAGTACCTCCTGTAGAAATACAATTCCTTCCTATAGCATCACAACAAGGAGGTAAAATTTTAGTTTCTTGATGATTGGATGGTGGAGAGAGATGGTTATATGAGCAGAGAGTATGGATACGAGGTGTATGGATTGAAGGATGGAGGGATACTTGTAGATTTTTTCTCGTAGCTACAAAATATGCCAATGTGTGTAGTCCTGCAAAAAAAGAAGAATGTTAGAAAAAATGGTGTAAGAGATCCCTCCTTGTGCTCCTATTTTATCTTTTGCTTTTTAATTTTTCTATTTAATTTTTTTTTACACAAGTAGACTACCTATATAGATGTTTTCAACATACATGCTTTCTCGAGATGCCTTAGAGAAGGTTTTCACCTGGGGATCTTTTATTTATTTTTTCTTTTTCCTTTTTTCACCCTTGGGTTGTCTTAGAGAGGTTTATAACCCTGGAGTTTGCCTCATATGCCTCAAAAATATTTTCATCCAAGCCTTCCTAATTTTTTTTTAATTTACGAATATTATGGACCACAATATGTGAACCTTCCAATCACATATAATTCTCTGCTGACTAAACTAATAAATTTTTCCTTGGACAGAGGTCTCCTATTTAGATTCAAATTATAACCATTTACAAGTAGGGGAATACCTTCCTCATCAATGGTTTTGATCTAGAAATATCCATTTTCATAACACTTATCTACTAGATATGGACCCAACCATCTTATCATTAGCTTTACCTTGAAATATTTGAACCTATAATAATATAAAAGGGCCCGATATCCTTCTCGAAAAGTCTTTTCCCTGATATGCTTGTCACGTTAGATCTTTCTTTGCAATTATATGACCTCAGTGTGTAGAAGCGCTTGCATCCTGAACTCATATGAGCCATCAAGTTGGAATAAACTTTCTTATTTTGATTTGGAGAAGTCTAAGTCCAACTGCGGTTACATCCTCAAGTTTTTATATTCAAAATCAATAGAAAGAAAACCCTTCTTCCTATAAAGCAAGTCATATGGAGTGAACTCAGTGGTTTTTTTCCAAGTGGTGTTGTAGGTCCAAGTGAACTCCACTAGTCTATCTTCCCAACCTTTTCTACTTCTGCTAACAACCCTTGTTATACTGCTCTCCAATTCTCTATTCGTGACCTCTACTTTCCCATTTCCTTTAGGGTGATAGACAATGGATGTCATGTTATTGATATGGTGTTGCCTCATGAGATCTTCAATCATATTTGATGTGAATTTTCCTCCTTGATCAGTGACTACCTCCCTTTCCAAACTTGTAGAATATGTTTTCTCTTAAAAAAATAGCCACTTTCTGCTGAGTTGTTTCTTTAACTCCCTTTGTCTTAGCCCATTTTGTCAAGTAATCAGTGCACACAATGATATATTTATTTTGTCCCAATGTTGTATCAATAGGCCCAATGAAATCCATGCCCCACTTGTCAAATGGCTCAAAGGGCACTTGAGGTTGTAAGTGAATTTCATCCCTCGGTGTGAGTTTTCCCATCCTTTGGCACTGGTCACACCTAGTGGTGTATCTCGTTGCATCTTGATGTGAAGTGGGCCAATAGTAACCATATTGTAAAAATTTAATGGTTGTCTTCTTAGGAGAAAAATGACCCCCACAAGGTCCATCATGGCATGCTAAGAGGATGTCAAAGACCTCTTCTTCCCTTAAAAATCTAGTTAAGATATGATCTGGTCCCAATCGGAAAATATTTCCCCCAATCCAAGTGAAAGGGGAATTTTTCCTTACAATATTTCTTTTCTCCTTGGATGACATATTAGGAGGGAGCCTCCTAGTAACCAAGTAGTTGGCTATGTAAAAAAACGAAGGAGAAATTACCAATATTGCAAATAGGTGTTCATCTAGGAGTTGATCATCCACCATATCCTCATTATCTGTAGGAAAGGTTAGTCTTGATAGGAAATCTGCAATCAAATTTTCTTTCCCTGGTTTGTTGATAATAGTCAAATCAAACTATTGTAACAATAACACCATTTAATTATCCTGGCATTGACATGAATATTATTCATTAAATACTTAATGGTTGCATGAGCAATATAGGAAAAAATTTCATACCCACTTATATAGGGCTAACTTTGTTTAAAGAATGTACTACATCTAAGAGTACATTTTTAGTTAAAGTGTAGTCCAATTTATCCTCTACTTTTCCTAAGACTTCCCCCACATATTTATTTGACGCATTAGTGTGGATATTGAAAGGAAATGGCCAGTCAATACCCCTAACGACTGGTTCAATCATTAACTTTTCTTTCAACACTTCAAGGGCCTCTTGACAGTTGTTTGTCCAACAAAAATTTGAATCTCTAGACAGTAATCCAAACAAAAGTGAGGCCACTTTACGAAAATCATTAATGAACCTTCTATAATACCCAGCTAATCCCAAGAAACTCCTCACATCTCTTTGCTTTTGAGGGGAAGGGACCCTTTTCAATATGGAAATCTTGTTTGGGCCAACATGTATCCCTTTCTTGGATATGGAATGGACAACGACTGTCCCTACATTCATCAAGAATTCACACTTCTTAGGACTCAATGAGAGATTTATTTCAATACATTTCTTCAAGACTTTGCACCGATTAGAGAGAGATTCCTGGAATTCACACCCACAAGGAGTGAAACCATCCGCGTATATATCAACAGAGTCATGAAAAAGTTAAAATGGAAGAAATATATAGGAAAAAGTACCCTAGGGGCATGTAAATGTGGTCTTGTCTTGGTCTTTAGGGCTGCTATGGATCTAATTGTATCCACTAATCCATCCAAGAAGGAAAATAATTTATTTCCTCCAATACCATGTAGGACATGGTCAATGAAGGGAAAGGGAAAAAAGGTATTTATTTGTGGCCCTGTTAATTTCTCTATAGTCATCAAAGATCCTCCACTTTCCATTCTTATTTGGGACTAAAAATAGAGGGGAAACCCACTCACTATCTGAAATGGGGTATATGAACCCTGCATCTAACAATTTTTATAATTATTCCTTCACAGTGTCCTTAAGATTTTGGTTCATCCTCCTATGAGGTTGGTTCATATGTTTTCATCTCTAATTTATGTAAATATAATGAGTAAAAACCTACGGACACAACACTTTCATTTCCTTATAATTGCAAGAAAAATCATCTAGGTGTTTCCTCACTATATTGTACAATTTTTCTTCTTGTTTGGCTGAGAGAGAGGGGTTTATATTTAAAGTTCCTGATGGAACAATATCTAAAATATTGACATGTTCTAGACATGATTCAACCAAGAATTATTAAGTCCAAGGACTACTTCAAAATTATTTTATCAGTTCATCAATGGTATGCCAGTGGGAGGTTGGTTTTGTACGATATGGTCAATGAGGTCATCTTCATGAGGTTTCCATCCTCCTATAACAATGTCTAGAGTGCAGATTGGCTAGGGTGTTATGTGATACAATTCATCCTCTTCCTCATCGTCTAACCACAAGGATAAGTGATGTTCGATAGAAGGTTGAGAAGGAGGATGCAATACCAGTTGTTTTGATAAATCTTCACTCTTAATAGTCATGTTCCCATTCCTATAGCTAATGTAGTCATTAGAAGTGGAAAAAAAAGGTATTTCTAAGATGAGAGGATAGCCATAAAACTTGGTTTTGGGCTAGAGAACCAAGAAATCAGTACGATACTCCCAGGAGTCAATGGAGACCATAAAATCTTCAACAATTCTCTCAGGAGCTACTGCAGATCTATCTGCAAGCTGCAGAATTGTGATGGTCTTCCTCAAAGCTCCTTGTAAATTGAGCTTTATCATGGTTTCCCTAGTCATCACATTTGTTTCAGCCCCAAGATCAAGTAGGCTATTAGGGAAAATAATGCTATCAACATGCACATCCACTATTGGGTTGCCAGGGTCTAGGTATTTTGGGAAGATCACCCTCCCAAGCATCAGATCAAATAATTTCCCAACAAAATTAATGGTGGGGTGTCTATTGTTCTTCTTCCGATATTTTTGAAAAAAATATTGTTTATAATATTATTATATATGGGAATATATTTAATGGGCTAGAGAAGGGGTATCTAAACACACAAATTCTTTAATTATACTAAAATTTCAACCTCTTCTGGTGTGTGTTGGCTAGGGTGGATCAACCTTTCATGAAAGGGAGGTGGATTGAATTGAAGAGCACCCTCTTCCTTCTATTCTTAAAGCTCTTTAGGTGTAGAAGGTGGGTGATTATATGGTACCACTCTCCGAGACCAAAGGTTTATCTCCTAGATTTCCACAACATAAGCAAGATAGGATGTCTCTCCATTATAGACTTTTTGTGCCTACTTATTTTTTGGGTTAGGATTGGGTTGAGAAAGAATTTTAGGTTGCTTAGGTGGAGTAGGCTAAGTTAGTTGTGGTTGAGGTTGGGTTGGAGGTAGTAAAGAAGTAGGTTGGTTCGTTTGAGGCCTTACCCTTGTGATGGGTTGCCCCATTGATACGATTGGGTAGGATATGGCTAAAAAGTATGGTTGAAAGGCTGAGGGGCCATGAAGGAGGTGTGGACCATGATAGATGAGTTGAAGGATACCAAGGAAGTAAAGTTTCATTTTGATTTAGATTTTAATAAGAGTAATGTGCACCTTGCATTCCTTGTTGATATGGTCGACGTCCTTGAGGCTTTCCTTGATTAATGAAGAAAAGTTTCTCTATCCCACCTTCTACCCCTTGGTATATAGCTTTTAGGCCTGGAAAAGAGGGTAATTTTTCTTTTGCATGATTCTCTTCATAGACTAGGAAGACTTTGATGACATTAACAGGCATTCATTCCTAGGATATCTTTTAGTGCATCTAGGGAAGAAAATAGCTAGTGCCCTCTCTGCTTCCTCTTTTTTTGTTTTTATTTGCATGGTATCCAATTGAAATGAAAAAGTATGCAAAAGCTTACTCTTGAAATCCTCCAACATGTTTTGTATATCATTCTTGATGGATGTTGTGGAGGGAGAGCAACTGACCAAGCCTTGACTAGACCTACTCTTTTTCCTAGCAGCCCTAGAGTTATTCTTGAATACAATTTTGATTTCATCATAAGGTAATTGATAGATATATCCTCTAGATGGAATGTTGAGGGTTTCCATCAAATCCTCCCTGATCCCTGTGAGAATAAATAGCTTGAGTGACTCATGATCAAGGGAAAAGTTGGCCCTCCTATAATTGAATTGAATGTTTTCCTCATAGTCCTCTACGGATTCATTAGGAACAAGAGTCATCCTAATTATTTATTCCTTCGTTTATTTGGACCTACAGTAGTCCATGTAATTTCTATTGAAGTTCTATTTCATTTGGGCCCAGGTAGTAATGTTTCCCCCACGCATACCCAAAAACCAACACAAGGTTGCATATTTAAGGATAGAGGGGAATAACTTCATCTTTTTCTCATTAGAGGCATAGTCATAGGTCCTACAATAAAAATAAAAAGTAAAACATGAAGGTGTTAGGATCCTCAGAGGTTATGCCATGGAAATGTGGAAGGGAAGCAGGGCTAATATTCTTCATTCTAGCCTCTCCATTAGTTTCTTTGATGGGGAAAATCTAGTTGTTACTATTTTGGGCCATATTTTGGGTAGGTGAAGTGGTTCCTCTTCTTCCCCAATAGGTTCTTCAAAAATTTCAGGTTTCTCACCTAGAGGGTCTTCTAACTCCCTGTAGTCAGAGAGGGAAGTTCACATTCACCGAACAAAAATGAAGGTTGACTGTTTGAGGGTGTGGGGGGTTTTGGTAATATTTTTCCTTAGTTATCCCTACTCCTACAAGGCATGATATATATATATATATATATATATATATATATATATATAGATCACTTTTTTTCAAAGAAACAACACTAAAAGAAAAAAAGGAAAAAATTATTAAGTAGAAACAACACCTACTTAGACACCTCCCAAATGCAACGAGGCCAAAAAGTGGTGACCCCTGGTATTGCACCAAGAATGTCGCAACTTAGAAGGGCTCCTAAACTCAAATTATTAACCCGAAGTTCATACAAACGTAGAGGTGACAATGATATATGCGCAGTAGGTTAGATTCTACTCACAGAATGCTCAATCGTTATAATAAGGTGTTTAGATACCCTTCCTCCTACAAGACTATAGTGAAATCTTGTTGATGAAAAAAAAATTGAAGATTGGTTTTAACTATGAAAGTGAAAAATTCCATTTTTTCAACTTGAGATGCTAATTAACATTACATGAAAGAGAAAGGGATAATATAATTGTAGAAGTAAAGCTACTCTATCTTGTATAATTCATCAAATTAGTAACCTATTTGAATGTGTCATTTAGCTACTTCGGAGCTTCTTGAAAATTAGAATTCTAATTTTCATCATTCTTGTGACTGAAAAACACTAATTCTACTTTGTTTTGTAGTGAGGAAAGATGTGGGTAGAGTGGTCTAGGAGATTCTCTTAATCATAAAATCACAACTTAGGTCATTATTGATCATGAATGAGATAAGGTTGAAGTGGGGAGAAAAATAGGGGAAGGAAATATGTGCTACAGGGATGCTATAAATGCTGCTACAAGAGGACCTATAATGCTACAGGAGGGTTTCTGAGGTCCTTTTTGGAGTGGAGATGATGTTTTCAGGGCATGAAGAGGTGGATTAAGGTATGAGGGAGTGAATTAATTTTGGGGAAGCCTCATATCCAAGCCCAAGACCTCTCATTGTTAATTTTTGCAACTAAGGTCAAATTTGACATTGGACAACTCGGATGATTAAGATAATAACTTAATTAGAGTTAGGCTTTTAGAGAGGATAAAAATTGACCTATAGATCACCCAAATCGATTAAGAAGAAGTTGAGTTATGAATTATTTTAATATTTTATGGGTTGGCCTAACCACATGTTGAGCCGGTCAAAGTCCCAAGTGGTCATTCACAAAGTTATAAATAGAAGCGACCTTAAATTAATTTGTACACATTTTCTCATGATATCCTCTCCATGATATTTTCTTTCTTGTTCGTACTTTTGAATTATTGGCTCACAAAGATATGCCAGAATGAGCTCGCGTAGCGGCACGCAGTGGATTGAGATCAGATTTCATATTTTGGTCTAATGGGCTGAAGTCGTGAGTAGGAAAGGCCTAAGTAGCGGCCTAGGTCAAAAAATCTATGGGAAAGGAGTGTTATGCCCATGGCCAAGGTGCAAAAGCTGTTGGCACAATGTGTTAAGGGCTCAACCTTGTCTCATAAGTTAGATAGGGTTGATCTCAAGCAGAGTCACGAGCTCATAATGTTATGGTAGGGGTGCGGAGCCCCAAAATCCATGGGTTGAGCGTGTTAGGGCTGTGGCTCAAAGAGTTACTGAACATATCTGATTTGTTTCATCTTCATTTGATTTCATAGCACTTCAAGACCTCAGTCGTTAGTCACAGTTACATCAGAGCATCATTGACAGTCTCCTAGATTCAGATCTAGGACTTCAAAGTTGAGATCACTTAGTGATATTTCAGATCCGATATTTGGTATTATAGATATGTTGATCTATAGATCAGATCTATTTATCTCCACTATAGATGTATCTTCAGTCCTCGTTTAGTATCATCCATGTTAATCAGTTTGCTACAGCTAGTGTCAGTACATTTCAGTTCTCACATTCATTTTCCTTCACGCGGAAGTATGGGTATGGTTTTAGTGCTTGTATGCTATTTGTTTTCTACATCATAAATATTTTTACTCATGGGTCATTGTACTCTTGTTGGTGAATCATTCAATGAAGATCTAAGAAGAGGAATTTCCTAGGGTTTTCCTCATAGAGGGTTTCTCCCTCGTCTCGAACCAATCCTAGTGTCTCTATGTGTTCATTCTTCTCTTCCTTTGATCTTTTATTTTCTTCTTAGTAGATGATGATGATGATGATGATGATGATGGTATTGTTATTTCCACGTAGTTTCATTTTCTGATGATTAATGATATATATTTGTACATTGGAAAATTTATTTGTGGTGAATGTAACATGTTAATGAGGAAATGTAACTATCAAAGTAAATAAGAATGTTGCTTTATGAAAAATTATCATGGGATTAGAGCTATTTGAAGAAAATACATGAGAATAAATGCAAGGAGATACTTCTATGGAAGCAAGTAGAGGATAGTAGAGACCTAAAATAATTATAGGGTATGAAGAGAGGTCTAGGTAGTTAGTGGATAATGGTTTGAGAGAAACCTTGTTTTACGGTAAAATCTTGAGATTTGGTATATGAAACCATTAGGGAAATTTTGAGGTCTAAAATGGGCCTCCTAAGGAGATTATAAAATAATGTTAGATTACATCATCAAATTTTAGAGGGAAAAAAGGAAAAACTAATTTTTCAACTTGTATTTTCAACTTATCTCCCTGTGGGTTTACTTAAATTTCGAGTGGAAACTCTCGTTGGATGCGTAATTTGATTCTTCATCCAAGGAGTACCCATGTTGCATACTTTCTATGGACCCTGATACATGAAAAATGAGAAATACATGAAAAACGTGATTGCAAACACATTTTTTTCATGTATTGCTCATTTTTCAGGTAGCAGGGTCCATCAAAAGTATGCAACATGGGTACTCCTTGGATGAGGAATTAAATTTTGCATCCAACTAGTACTCCCGCTCTAAATTTGAGTAAAAATTTATGGAAATAAGTTGAAAATACGAGTTGAAAAAGTAGTTTTATTATTTTATTATTTTTAATATTTTCACCTTTTTACTCCAAAAAAGGTGAATCATCCCCTATGGTTGACATCATCATCTTTAATTCTATTGGTTCTTATAAAATTCATTTTTGTTGTTCATATTTCTTAGGAGGCCCATTTTAGACCTCGAAATTCCCATAATTCCCTCACATGGTTTATGCAGAGATGCCCAAGTACTTGGGATCGATTTGACAGCTGACCTGGGTATTGATAAAGTTGTTGATTTAAGGCAACATTTCTTTATGATCTGCAACTGAATCTTGAAGGATGGTTGAGGAGGAAGATGTTCATCTCTCATTGAAGATAAGTATTCCTTGACTTATAACCCTTACTCTTGTTTATGATGATGGATTTGACTTCTATGATTATTATTTCGAGTCATTACTTCTTGCATGTTATTTGAGCATTTGGATATATCTAAACTCCGTGATGAGATGTGAAGGCTAGATCCATTTTGAGGATCTTTGGAAATGCAAGAAAGTTGGCTAGATCTGGAATTACAGCTAGATATGGAAAGGGAAATATGGTTACATTTGGAAAAGGTAAAGAGGCACTTGCGCACAATAAGATACCTATGATAAGGTCCGTAGGTAATACCATAAGGAATGCATGGTATATTGTTTTAATTTTATGATTTAGCTACAAAATCAGATGGATAGGTAAGCCCTTTGGTATATTCAGAATGTCTACTTCTTGGATGGCTCATGCATGCACATATAAGAGTGATATCGATTTTCTTTACTATGATGAAATGTTACACCTAATATTGAATGGTTTGATCATGATGATTTTCTTGATTCTATGAGAATGCTTGATGTGATTTTTTATCATGGAAATAGTATCATAACTTAATGTGTAGCTAATATCTATTGATTTTAGATCCCGATTCTGTTTTTTAGTGCATGGTACTCTTGATTCTTGATACACATAAGATTTTGTGGATATCTTATGGAAGGTTACCTCATTTATATGGTAATGCATGTGATAAGCATGATGTAAGCTCTTAGAAAAGAGCGATTGCAACTTGTTGGTTTATCGATTAACCTTACTTGATCCTATTGATTATATGCATGGTATTGGCAACCGTGATGATAAAGGAATATCTATGAGATTGATGTTACAAGTCTTTGAATATATGTGGTTATAGGATGCAGTGAAATTAAACACTCTAAATTTATTTATTGTTATTGGATCTGAAGGTTATGTTGTCACATCATTATGTCGCCCTGATCTTTCAAGTCCAACCCTTGATGAAAGATTTATGAAATGATATTGATAATCATGATAGATATATGTTTATGATAGATTTTCTATTGCTTGATCCCTGTAAATACATGTTGATCACATGAATTAAATGGATTCTCATTCAGACAGAGAACATCTCTCCTAAAATATTCTTTTTCATGTTGCCAATTTATGATCTATTGAAATATGATTTAAGTATCTGACATTGTTGATCCACAATAGAGGTCTGAGCCTCATTCGTGCAAATGAAGGCTCATAGATGTGACTATTCCTAAGAGACACAAAAATGAATTTATGTCTAATGAATTCGTTCTATAGTCTTAATCCATGGATCTCTAGTTTGTATTTTCATTGTGAACTGATTTCTGGTATTGATGGAATTGAGCATGAAATCAGATGGTCACTTGGAAGATGTTAGTTTTGCAGATGTATTGCAGATTCCAGTAAGATCTGTCAGCTGGAAAATTTCATATGTTTGAACCGAATTTGTGTGTGCAAGTCACCGAGACATCCAAATGGATATGTCATTGTGTTTGAGGATTGTGCATCATGTTTTGGATGATTGATATTCATAAAATATGTTTGGTACTTTTGACATGATCCTTAATTATTGGGAAATGTTTGGATTTATAGACCTTACCATGATTGCACATTTTGATTTGACATGATTTGATCTGGTGATGGTTGATTTTCCTAGATGACAATGTTATACGATCATAGTGACCTTCAATGTCGTATGCGAGTATACAGACGTATGGTTTTGTATTGGCCTCCTTGTTCCTAGCACAATGGTGGTTGTGATTTAGTATGAACATGCATGACTTAATACTGATGTGTATGCACTCACATCTAATGACGGAAAGGGCCTATAATTACATGTCAAATGATAGAGTTGAGATCTTGACATGAAATGAATTCACCTTGATATGTGTGTTACCTGTCCTTGGTTGAAATAATTGATAACTATGAAATCAATGTCTTTGATAATAGTTGTGACTGACTTCTAAACTTGGATGAGCTAATTTAGGTAACACCACATTGATTTGAGTAAAGATGGATATGTTGGAATGATAATGCCTTAGAGAGTGTTCCATGATGAAAACTACTTAATTCATATTATTTTATATGCATTTGTTATCTAGTGAAGTTGGGATAATGAGTTCCAAGTTATGGTCTTGATATTGATTATGGCCTTGATTATACATATTGATAGTATATCATTGACATGTGATGTTCCCAAGCTCCCCTCTAGTGAAAAATTCTTCTTCTAGATCCGAGAGTATTTAACATACACGCAAAAACAATGAAGAGATAAACAAAAATAAGCATGAAGATTACTTTGATGATTTGTAATGGGAAAGGTTCACAACATGAAAACTACATGAAAGAGATGTTCAGTGACAACACACAATGATACATGAATATTTGAATGGCATATTGATCGATGATTAGATATAATTAGATTGTGTTGAGCCATGATGAATCCATGATGAAAATAACTACAAGCAAAGATTTCAAAGTGGAATTCTTCCTAGTTGAGAGGGAGTGTTACTTTTTGCAACTAAGGTAAAATTCCACATTGAACAACTCAGATGATTAAGATAATAACTTAATTAGAATCCTCTTTTCGAGTGGATCAAAATCAACCTATAGATTGCCCCAATCGATTAAGAATAAGTTAAGTTATGAATTAATTTAATATCTTATGGGCTTGCCTAGCCGCATGTTGATCTGGTCAAAGTCCCAAGAAGTCACTCACAAAGCTATAAATAGAAGCGACCTCAGGTTCATTTGCACACATTCGTTCATGGGTCTTCCCCATGTTATTTTAACTTTTGGTTGTATTTTTGGTTTCTTGGCTCACACAGGTACATCAGAAGGAGCTCACATAGTGGATTGGGATCATATTTCAGATCTGGGTCTATTGGGTCGAAGTTGCAGGGAGGAAAGGCCTAGGTAGAAGCTTGGGTCAGTAAAGTCGCAGGCACAGATTGTTGTGCCTATGGCCAAGGTGCCAAAGCACCCTAGCACAATGTGTTAAGGATGCAACCTTGTCTCAGAAGTCAAAACATGCTGATCTGAAGTAGAGGCACAAGATCATAATGTTATGGTAGCGGCTTATCGCCCCAAAAGCCATGTGCTGAGCGTGTTAAGGCCACAACTAAGATATTTAATCGAAATATTTGATTTTTTAATCTTCATTTGATTTCAAAACTCTTATAGAAATCAGTCATTCAGTAAAAATTGTGTCAGAGCATCATTGACAGGCTCCTGGATTCAGATCTAGGACTTTAGAGTTGATATCACTTGGTGATATTTGAGATCTGAGTTTTGGTATTATAGATATGTTGATCTGTAGTTTTATTTCATTATATATGTATCTTTAGTCCTCATTCAGTATCAGCCGTGTTCATAATTTTGCTACAACCAGTGTTAGTACATTTCAATTCTCAGGCTTATTTTCCTTCATGCAGAAGTATGGGTATGGTTTTAGTGCTTGTATGCTATTTTTTTTCATCATAAATATATGGACTCATGGGTCATTGTACTCTTTTTTCTGAATCGTTCAATGAAGATCTAAGAAGAATAATTTCCAAGAGTTTTCCCCATAATGGGTTTTTCCCTAGTCTTAGACAAATCCTAGTGCCTTTATGTTTTCATGCTTCTCTTCCTTTGATATATTATTTTATGCTGCTTAGATGATGATGATAATCATGGTATTTTTCTTTCTGCATAGTTTCATTTTGTGATGGTTAATGATATATATTTGTATATTGGAAAAGTTATTCGGGGTGAATGCAACATGTTAATGAAGAAATGTAACTATCAAAGTAAAGAACAATGTTTATTTATGAAATATTAACACTCATAGGTTTGTCTTGCACCTGTATGAATTCCCATGGTGTCCTTAACTTCCTAGGCATAGTAACTGTAGGAACAATGTTTTGGGAGCTGTTGAGTCCCAAATCTGCATCTTTTCCATACATTTTTCCATACCTTTTTCACTCACCTAAACCTCCCAAATTGTCAATATCATGTGCAAAAGAGCATCTAACATGGTTTTTAATTATATTTTTGTGTTTGCTATTTGATCTAGATTTTGTTCATTCAGCTGCGGAATCTTGCCACTTTCCGCAGCTGCTGCAACTTTCCGCAACTATTTTGTGAAACTCTATGCTACAGGTGTCTACAAGGAAAACGAGCCACATGGGCAGGTCAGGAATGACGTGGACATGGTTCGTGTCCTATTGGTTCAAGCAAACTCATCCAAAGAAGCCGCGGTCAAAGGCGTCCACATGGAAGTCGACCATGGAGTTTCATGTCGGACGGACTCTGTTTCGTGTCACATGAAGATCCATACGGCCGTTTCTAAGCCTGCGGAGAATAAATCGACATCTGTACAGGGTTCTAGAGTCGAATTCAAGCATCCACCTCTCGTAGATTTAATTTCCAACACGGCCATGCTCCTATATCCGTGGACGTAGTGGTCTACGTGCTCTCCACCAGCATGAACTTTAGGAGACAGTTATAGTTCGTTGTTATATATAATGCGTTTGCATACGCATATAGAGTTAGTCGATATTAGTGAATGTAGTCTCTGTTATCTTTTGATTAGTCTGCTCTGTAGTGATTACGCTGCACTTGTGCCGTAACCTTACCATTCTGTAATGACTGCTTTTTAATATGAGAAGACTCTGTTTTTCAACTTAATTCGTATTTGAAGACCTTTGCCAAGGCTGGAGTAGAGGGCCCCTGCTCAGCTAAGTTTTTGTGCATTAGTGTATAATTGTAATTTCATTTCATTGTGTCATAATCCATTCATATGTTCATATATTGCATTTGTTTCATTTCTGTTTATAAACTTCCATAATTTCCATTTCATTTCTGTCTTTTATGTTTTATGTTGATAATCACTGATCAGTGTTCTTGTTTCAGGTTATAGATAGGCAGCCCGGGCATTTTCATAGCTTTTTGACTAGTGACATGGAACTAACATTTTTCTGCTGCTAATTTGATTTTCATAGCTGTTGTTTAATTTCAGTATTGCTTATCTGCTTCAGTAGTTAAATTTAGATATACTAAGCTGCTCATAGCATCTTCAGTTGCCTCCGAAAGCCACAGCTGGACTGATGGTGAGGGATTGCATTATGAAATGTGTAGTTTAGTATTAGTCTCTTTTCTGCAAATTTAGATATATTAAGCTGCTCATAGCATCTTCAGTTGCCTCCGAAAGCCACAGCTGGACTGATGGTGAGGGATTGCATTATGAAATGTGTAGTTTAATATTAGTTCCTTTTCTGCAAATTTAGATATATTAAATCATGCATGATATCTTCGGTTACCTCCGAAAGCCACAGCTGGACTGATGGTGAGGGATTGAATCATGAGTGTATGGTTTAGTATTAGTTTACTTTCTGCAAATTAAATATCAGTTACTCAAGTTATTTATGATTACTTCCGAAAATCATAGCTGGACTAATGATGAAGGGTCAGAAGATAAATTGATGTAATCTGATTTAGATTTATTTTGTTACAATTTTGAATTTCCTTAAGCATAGTTTCTTTTGTGTTTAGTTGGCAGCAAGAATAGTTTGGTTTTCATGCTCACTAGTTTACTGTTTTGATTTATTAGATTAGCAGCACCTTTTCATTTCAGCAGTACATTTTCATTTCCTTTCAAGTCTTGTCATTGTAAATTTCAAATTGCTTTTTAAAGTTTCAAGTTGGTAAATCATTATAGGGGATATCACTTCCTTGAACAAACATAACCAGACTTGTTTTCATCTTAAAATTTCCATTTCACCTTAGAAAACCAAAAACGACAAAAAGTTAAGAAATAGGCTATCTTGCACATATAGTGCGCCGCACTTCATCAGCTTACGATTCCCGGATTGACAAATTAAATGCAGCAATTTAGGACACACTAAATTGACCAAACATTTTGGCACCGTTGCCGGGGAAGTGTAACTAGGTAGCCAATTTCTTAAAAAAAAAACATAAAAGCATAAAAGAAGGGAAAACTTGATAACTTCTTGAAGTATGCTCTCCTCTTGCACCTAGTGTGATCTGGAGGATCAGAAAAGAGAGTTATTGGTTTAGTAATTTCTTAAGTATGCTCTCTTCTTGCACCTAGTGTGATCTGGAAGATCAGAAAAGAATTATTAGCCCAACTTTTAAAAAAAAATAAAAATAAAAATGACATGCATAGAGCAAGAGATTCTAGGGGAAGGTTTATAGCTAAAGCCAAGAGTTCGATTTTCACAACTCCATCTTCTTCAAGGCATAGACCAGATTCACCACCATCTACCCCTAGCCTTAAGATTTTTGGAAGTCAAGGAACAACTGAATTAGAGGATTCTCCTATACCACCTACTAAAACCCACTTAGAAAACAAAGAGACTTTCTCTCATCCTCCCTTGGTAGAAGAACTAGAGGACTATAAGGACTCTAAAGAAACTATCATGGCAGAGGAAGTAATAAATAGAGGTGGAGGTAGAGGAGGAGGAGACAATGGAGACAACAATGGTGAAGGAAATAATGGTAGAAATAGGGAAGGAGACAATTTGTTTGGATTTCCTATAGTTGATGAGGAAACTCATGCAACAATGAAAAATATCTCACCATCTGTTCTCCCTAACTTTTATGGATTGCGAAGTGAGGATCCTGAAACATTTCTGTTTGAGTTTGAAGTAGTGTGCCGAACTTATGACTATATGGAAGATTCTCAAAAACTCAAACTGCTTCCTTCAACATTGAAGGGATCTGCTTTGAAATGGTTCATGGGATTAGCCACTCAATCTATCAGGACTTGGAATGATATGAAACAAACATTTTTGGATAGATACTTGGACTATTGTATGCCTACCAATCACAAGGATGAGGTATTCAAAATGATGCAAAAAGAAGATGAAAATTTGGAAGACTTACTTGAAAGATTTCAATACAACTTGAAAAGAGCAAAGATGAGAAATTTAAATGATGAAACCTTGAAAGCCCTCATATTAAAAGCCATTAGAGATGAATGGATAGACATTTTAAACATGATGGGGAAAGGAGACATTTCTCAACTTCCACTTCGTGATATAACAGAACTATGTGTCCATCTCTCAAGGGGAAAATCTAAAACAGGAAAAGGGCCTAGGGATCCTTCTCTTATTAGGGCTAACAAATCTGCAACTGGATCAGTAAGTAGGGCAGAGATTGGTAATATGCTCGATGAGTTCAAAACTGATATCTTAGGGAGCCTTAGTGAACAACTAGACACCCTTAAAATCCAAAACAAGCAGAAAGCAGAAACAGATGCTTTAGCCATCTTTTGTCCGAAATGTAGGAAGAAACATGCTTTAAGGGAATGTCCCTTGGATGCAAAAGTTGTAGAAACATGTATGATTTGCTCAGAAAATCATGAGATCAAGGATTGTCCTTCCATTCCTGGACTCAAAGCTATTTTTCAAGAAGATCCAAATTCAGTAGAATCTCTCTGTTTTGTCGCAAGGAGACCTTGGCAGGGACAACAATCTCAAGGGTTTAACAACCCTATGAATCTTCAAACCCCACCAAATTGGAATCCTTGGCAACAACCTTGGCCCCAACATCAAAATTCATATCAGCCATGGGTACAAGGGATACAAAATCCTTATGGGAGATTTGCTCAATTTTATCAATATCCTCCATCTTTTCAAAATCAACAAGCTCCACAATTTCCAAGCCCAAATCCACAACTTTCATTGCCATTTCCACAACAACAACCTTCTCAACAAAATTCAAATCCTCAACTCATGCTCCCATACCAACAGAAGACAAATCAACTTCCAGCTCAGCCATTGCCAAATCCTAACAATAAAAATCCTCAAACTACTTATATGGTAGAAGGACAACAATTTCCTACCTATATGATTGTTCCTCTCAACGATGTACAACTCAGATCTGGTAGAGTTTTAGAAAAACCTTCTATAGATATTCAAGAGCAAGATACCTCTGAGGAGGACTCTCTTCAAGTTAATAAGGGTTCCGAGGAAGAATCTCTTCAAAATTCAAGCATGCAAAAAGAAAAAGAAAAGTTAACATCCACAACTCCTATAGTTGAGCAACCTGCATCTTCATCTACACCTCCTTTTCCGGAAAGACTACAAATTGATAAGGGGGTGGAAAAACAAATCTTGTTGCCTAACTATGACTTTCTATATGAATTGAAGAATGTTTGTATCAAGATTCCATTGCTACAAGCCATTCGAGAAATTCCTATTCTAGCAAAAACCATAAAGGAGTTGAGTTTCAAAAGACCAGGAAGGAAGCTAAAAGACACAAGAAGAATCCACCCGGTAGGAAAGATTGCAGACATTATGATGGGAAAAATTACCATGCAGAAGTATGTAGATCCAGGAAGTCCAATTGTCAAGACACATATAAATGGAATAGAAATTCCAAACACATTGATTGACTTAGGGGTTGCTATCAACATTATGAGTAGACAGACTATGGAACAGTTAAAACTTCCTAATCTTCTCTTTACACCTACTTTACTGCAACTTGCAGATCGATCAGTTATTAAACCAGATGGTGTATTAGAAGATATTTCAGTCTCCTTAGATTCTTGGGAATATCCAATAGACTTTATGATTTTGACTCCCAAGAGTAATCTAGGAGGACATCCACTTATCTTAGGAAGACCTTGGCTAGCCACAGCTGATGCTTTTATTAGTTGTAGATCCGGAGACATGTACATTTCTAATGGTAATTCGACAAAGAAATTCAATTTGTATCCTCCAGCAAGAGCAATCACAGAAATAGGAGACAATGAATGGGTCGATGATGAGAACACTATACAACCTGTCTTTACCATTTCTGAAATTAGTGAGGATAGTCAAATTCTGAACACATTAGAAAATTTTGAGATAACTTCAGAATATGACCCCACACAATTTCAGTTGGAATCTGACATAGAATATTTATCATCAAGACAAATGTCTCTTTACTCTATGGAAGAGTTTGGTAATTCTGCTTTTGAGATTTTTCTAGAAAAGACATTGAATATCAACAAACATCTGGAGAAGTCACAACAAGAAGAACTAACCAGAATCTTGCAAAAACATTCTACTGCATTTGCATGGGAGTATACTGACATGAAGGGTATTGATCCTAAGACTTGCATCCATCATATCTATATTGAGGAAAACAGTAGACCAATCAGACAACCTCAAAGAAGGATGAATCCAAATCTTAGGGAGATAGTGAAAGAAGAGCTCCAAAAACTTCTCAATGTAAACTTCATTTATCCAATTTCAGATAGCCGATGGGTTTCTCCTTTCGTTATAGTACCTAAAAAGAATGGTAAATGGAGGGTATGCATTGATTACAGGGAATTGAACAAAGCAACTTTGAAGGATCACTTTCCTTTGCCTTTTATTGATCAGGTATTAGATACATTAGCAGGTAAAAAGTACTTTTTATTTTTGGATGGTTTTAGTGGCTATAATCAAACTCAGGTAGCACCTGAAGATCAAGATAAGACCACATTTACTTGTCCATGGGGAACTTTTGCCTACCGAGTGCTTCCTTTTGGGTTATGTAATGCACCCGCAACATTCCAAAGAGCAGTACTAGGAATTTTTTCTGATCTAATCCATGATTGTGTAGAAGTTTATATGGATGATTTTACAGTTTATGGTAATTCATTTGAAGAGGCATTAGAAAATTTGGAAAAAGTTCTCATAATATGTAAAGAAACAAACCTTTCATTAAGCCATGAAAAATGCTTTATGATGTTTACTGAAGGGATTGTTTTAGGACATCATATTTCAGGAGATGGGATTAAGGTTGATAGATCGAAAGTTGAAGCCATCTCCAAGTTGCCTATTCCAAATTGTCAAAGAGATGTTAGAAGTTTTCTAGGATTTACTGGTTACTATAGAAGATTTATAGAAAACTTCACTAAAATAGCATCTCCACTCTTCAAGTTGCTTACAAAAGACTGTGAATTTAAATGGGATCCCGATTGTCAATCAGCTTTTGAAACTTTGAAAACAAGAATATCTGAAGCACCTATCTTGAGAGGACCAAATTGGAAACTTCCTTTCCATATTTCTACAGATGCTTCAGATACAGCTCTTGGAGCTGTGTTGGGTCAAAAAGATTTAATTCATTATGCCATTTATTACACCAGTAAAAATTTGACTCCCACAGAGTTGAATTATACTGTGACTGAAAAAGAATTCTTAGCTGTTGTTCATGCAATTAATAAGTTTAGACATTACATAACAGGCTATGAAACTTTTATTCATACTGACCATTCCGCAATTAGATATTTAATGAACAAACCTGTTACTAATGGCAGAGTGACAAGATGGCTTTTACTTTTGCAAGAATTCAATATTACTGTGTTGGATAGACCAGGAAAACAGAATACAGTAGCTGATTTCTTGTCTAGGATTCAGAATACTAAAGAAGATTCTCCCGTAGAAGATAAATTTCCTGATGAATACTTGTTTGCAGTAACTATTAAGACCCCTTGGTATGCAGATATTGCTAACTATTTGGTTACAGGGAAACTACCTTCACATTTATTTCCAAGAGAAAAACGAAAATTATTCAGGAGAGTTCAAGATATTCATGGATTTCTAACGAATTGTTTAAAACAGGGCCAGATCTTGTGATCAGAAGATGTGTCAGGGAAGATGAAATGCCTGATATTCTTAAGGCATGTCATGATGAACCATGCGGCGGACACTTTGAAGACAAAAGGACGGCCTATAAAATCCTCTCTTTAGGATATTATTGGCCTTCCTTCTTCAAAGATGCAAAACAATATGTCAAAAGGTGTGACAGCTGCCAAAGAGTAGGGAAACCTACCCTTTCAAATGAAATGCCATTGCAAACACAGGTACTCATTGAACCCTTTGAAAAATGGGCTTTAGATTTCATTGGACCTATCAATCCACCATCTAAGAAAAAGAAGTATATATTGGTTTGTACTGATTATGTTACTAAATGGGTGGAAGCTAAAGCATTAGTATCAGCTACTGAAAATTCAGTTGTTCATTTTCTTTATGAGGATATTTTTACTCGCTTTGGTGTTCCAAGAGAAATTGTGACAGATCAGGGGAGCCAATTCACATCCAATTTGGTGGAAAAGTTGATGGAAGAATACAAAATCAAGCACAGAATATCTACTCCTTACCATCCACAAGAAAATGGTCAAGTGGAGTCCACAAAAAAAGTTCTTGAAAGTATCATCACCAAAACTGTTCATCTACATAGAAGAGATTGGGCAGAAAGGCTTCCAGAAGCCTTGTGGGCCTACAGAACTACATGGAGGAATACAACAGGACATTCTCCCTATGAACTTTTTTATGGGAAAGAAGTCTTGTTTCCCATTGAGTTCCAAGTCAAGACCTTCAAGATAGCAGTTCAGTTGGGAATGGACTTATCAGAAGCCCAAAAGCATAGAATGGAGCAGTTGAATGAGCTAGATGAGATCAGACAAGAAGCAATTCTAAGAACCGATCTAGTTCAATATCAAAGAACTAAATGGCATGACAAATATATCAAAGAGAAGAAGTTTCAAGAAGGAGATTGGGCATTGCTATTTGACTCCAAGTTTAAAGATTTTCAAGGGAAATTTCAGACTCATTGGCTTGGGCCATATGAGATTGACAAAATCTTTAGCAATGGAGCTGTAAGAATCAAGACCATTGATGAATTTCAAACTCCTCTTATTGTGAATGGCCATAGACTGAAAGTTTATCATAAGCCACTCTCAAAAGAGGATTTTGTCAAAATGTTTCAAGAAAGTTCTGCAATCAGGCTGGTACAGAAGAATTCTTCTTCTCCACCAACCTAGTTCTTTTGTTCTTTTCAGTTTTAAAAAAAAAAATTAAAAAAAATAAAATAAAAATGGTATAAGCCTGAAAACCAATCATTGATTGGCAGTCTTATACAGAAAATATAGGGTGAAAATCAGGAACACCTGACACTCTATATTTTCCAAAAAAAAAATCTCTCTTTCATTTCACAAGCTTTGTCACCACCCACTCCATTTCATCCCACTTCATTCCATTTCATTTCATTTCCATTTCACTTCATTCCACTTCATTTTATCCATTTCATTCCATTCCATCAATAAAAATCTTTTTCATGAACATTTCCATCTGGTCATTTGTCATTTGTTCATTTCCATTCATCCAAGTAATAGCTGTGTCAGTTTCCGCAGCTGACATCTGTTTCCGCAGCTGACTCCAGTTTCCGCAGCCAGAAGCAGATTCCGCAGCTACTACTCTGTTTTCAAAGAGAATGAACAGTCAGATGTTATTTCCATAATTATGAAATAAAATGCAGGTGAGAGGATCAATGGAGTATTCAAGACACCAATGAAGATCAATCAGTTGAAGACCAAGGGAAAAGGCAAAGATTCCAAAGGTATGAATAAAATTTATTTCAAATAGCATTGAAAAACACATTTTTATATAGTTTTGAACCATGAGCTCTATCCATTACGCGCAATGATTATATTGACAGTTCCGTAACCTTTCACGATCTCCATATTATCCTCTTGCATTCATTCACAAACGGTTTTATCATTGAAATTCCGATTTTCACTCATGTTCCAATATCCCACCCGAGATAATGAGACGTATTTGATTTGACCAAGGACTCTTACAGCCGCATAAATTCATAACCGTTGATTGAAACGTGTTCATATTTATTACACAGCCACCAAAATTCAAAACGTTGCCGAATGTATTATACTTTGTTAATCTCTTTGTTGTGCCTCTGCCGTGTTTACGAAACCCCACTTTGCTCATTCTCACTCCCGGATATTTACCCACTGTCTCATTCCATTTCGTTCCTTTTTCTCATTCTCACTTCCAGATATCTACTCACAGTCTCACTCCATTCCGTTTATGGTGCTCATTCCCATTTTATGATACATCCCCACAGCCATTGTGCTCGTTCCTGTGCATTCAACCATTCTATTTCCATTTGAAACCCTCACGAAGGCAAATTTGTGAAGAACAAAAAAGTGAAATGGGTAAATTACTAAGAGCAGAGCCGGAAGGACCGAAGTTTATAGAGGGATATCCGCAAGCAAAAGAGATATTGAAGAAAGCAAAATGGCTGCGTTTTATTCATAAATTCATAGGTTATCACAAAGAAGTTACGAAAGCATTTGCAAGGTCGTTTGATGGCTCGGAAGCATAGATTGGAGACCTCAAGTTTGCAGTCAATGAAGCATCTATAGCAACAGCCACAGAAATTCTTCAGGAGGGAGAGCGTTGGTTCAAAAATAAAAGCATCAGTGATGAGGCATGGAGAACAATCTTACGAAACCAAGGTATGGACATAACTGTTTTTAAAAGAGGAATTCATGTGCATGCATTGAAAGAAGAATGGGCCACTTTACTGCTAATTGTTCAGAAATTCATTACATGTGAAGGCCATTTTGGGTCCATGTATATGTACCATACCAGGCTATTGATGAATTTTCTAGAAAATCAAACTCTCAATCTCCCATATTTTCTATTCAATAGCTTGAAGAAAATGGCTGTGACTGTTCAAAAACACTTAGGAGATGTAGAGCCCCATCTTTATCACCACGGCCTTATAAAAATTCTCATTGAAAAGGAGTTAAAGGAAAGAAAAGACACATGGGAACAATTTCTAGTTAGAAATTTCTTTGAGGAACCTCAGGAAATTCCTGAAGGTAGTTCAACAAGAAGGAGTAGAAGAAAAAGAATAAATGTTGAAACCCAAATTACTCCTACTCAGGAAATTCCTGTAGCTAGCACAGCAAGAAGAAGTAGAAGGAAAAGAATAATTGATGAAATCCAAAATACTCCTACTACTACTATGGAAAGAACTGATAGGGAAGAGAGATTGGTAAAAAGGAAGAAGAAGGAAATCAAGGGTAAGAAGCCAATAACACCAAAAGGAAAAGAAACTATTGAGGCTGTACATAAAACTCCTTCTTCTGAAGAAGAAGATCATCAAATGCTATCTGAAAGATTAGTTTATCTTCAAAAACAGTCATCTATATCCAAGAAGGCAGAGAAAGGAAAACAAAAACAAAAGGATAGTGTACCACAGCGTGTGAGGAGAAGCAGCAGACTTAAGGGAAATTTGAGAAAAACGCAAATTAAGGGTCCTCATTTCATTGATTTGGGAGAGGAGACATCTGAACAGTCCCCAACTGACCATAGTCCATCTCAGTCAGTTAGTGAACCTGGTTCATTTCATTCCCAATCAGACAATGAGCATACTCCATCTTATTCTCAGCAAAATATTGATGTAAGCCCTCCTCGGCCAGATTTTGAACATAACTCTCCTCTACAGCATTTTGGGGACAGCCCAATAAAAATGACACCTGAAATAGACCCCAAGCAGCAGGAAGTATATGACTATATAGAATCTTTGTAAAAGGCAGCCACAGGTCCAAGTACTTCTTCCATTCAGCCTCATACATTGCAGGATGATTTAGTTCAATCATTAAAACAGGAAATTTTTGAGCTGGAGCTTTTAAATAGGCACATCAAAAATGAAAATGAAACATTGAAAGAACAAGGCAAGCTGGACAAGATCATCCATGATAATACTATGTTACATTTGGGAATATGGCATAAGAAGAATAAGAAATTGAAAAGGAAATGCCAGAAATTGAGCAGAGCACTTGTAAATATCAAATTTAGGTGCTTAATGAAGAAACCCAGAATGATGGCAGTACCAAAGAAGAAGAGAAGGGGATTGGATGTGCTGGCTGAAGTATCAAGGCACATGAACTCAACAAAGAGTATCAAAATTTTGGTTGCATGAGGACATGCAACACCTTCACAGTGGGGGTATGTTGAGTCCCAAATTTGCATCTTTTCCATACATTTTTCCATACCTTTTTCACTCACCTCAACCTCCCAAATTGTCAATATCATGTGCAAAAGAGCATCTAACATGGTTTTTAATTATATTTTTGTGTTTGCTATTTGATCTAGATTTTGTTCATTCAACTGCGGAATCTTGCCACTTTCCGCAGCTGCTGCAACTTTCCGCAGCTATTTTGTGAAACTCTATGCTACAGGTGTCTACAAGGGAAACAAGCCACATGGGCAGGTCAGGAATGACGTGGACATGGTTCGTGTCCTATTGGTTCAAGCAAACTCATCCAAAGAAGCCGCGGTCAACGGCGTCCACATGGAAGTCAACCATGGAGTTTCATGTCGGCCGGACTCTGTTTCGTGTCACATGAAGATCCATACGGCCGTTTCTAAGCCTGCGGAGAATAAATCGACATCTGTACAGGGTTCTAGAGTCGAATTCAAGCATCCACCTCTCATAGATTTAATTTCCAACACGGCCATGCTCCTATATCCGTGGACGTAGTGGTCTACGTGCTCTCCACCAGCATGAACTTTAGGAGACAGTTATAGTTCGTTGTTATATATAATGCGTTTGCATACGCATATAGAGTTAGTCGATATTAGTGAATGTAGTCTCTGTTATCTTTTGATTAGTCTGCTCTATAGTGATTACGCCGCACTTGTGCCGTAACATTACCATTCTGTAATGACTGCTTTTTAATATGAGAAGACTCTGTTTTTCAACTTAATTCGTATTTGAGGATCGTTGCCAAGGCTGGTGTAGAGGGCCCCTGCTCAGCTAAGGTTTTGTGCATTAGTGTATAATTTTAATTTCATTTCATTGTGTCATAATCCATTCATATGTTCATATATTGCATTTGTTTCATTTCTGTTTATACACTTCCATAATTTCCATTTCATTTCTATCTTTTATGTTTTATGTTGATAATCACTGATCAGTGTTCTTGTTTAAGGTTATAGATAGGCAGCCCGGGCATTTTCATAGCTTTTTGACTAGTGACATGGAACTAACATTGTTCTGCTGCTAATTTGATTTTCATAGCTTTTGTTTAATTTCAGTATTGCTTATCTGCTTCAGTAGTTAAATTTAGATATATTAATCTGCTCATAGCATCTTCAGTTGCCTCCGAAAGCCACAGCTGGACTGATGGTGAGGGATTGTATTATGAAATGTGTAGTTTAGTATTAGTTTCTTTTCTGCAAATTTAGATATATTAAGCCGCTCATAGCATCTTCAGTTGCCTCCGAAAGCCACAGCTGGACTGATGGTGAGGGATTGTATTGTGAAATGTGTAGTTTAATATTAGTTTCTTTTCTGTTAGTTTCTTTTCTGCAAATTTAGATATATTAAATCATGCATGATACCCTGAAGAGCTCCTGAAGCATGAGCTGGATCGATGGTGAGGGATTGAACTCATGTGTATGGTTTAGGTATTAGGGTAATTTCTTCAAATTAAAATATCAAATACTAAATTACTTATGATTACTTCCAAAATCATACCGACTAATGATGAAGGATCAAGATAAATTGATGAATTTATCGGGATTTATTTTGTTGCAATTTTGAATTTCACATAAGTTTTATGTTTAGTTGCTGTGCAGAGTAGCTTTAGTTTTCATGCTCAATAGTTCATTGTTTTGATTTATTAGATTAGCGACTTTTTCATTTCACAAGACATTTTTCATTTTCAAGTCTTTGTCATTGTAAATTTCAAATTGCTTTTTAAAGTTTTTGTTGGTAACCAATATAGGGGGAAAGGACATTACTCTCTTTAACATGATGGGTTCTACTTAAGCCATCTTAGAATTTCCATTTCACCTTAGAAAACCAAAAACGACAAAAACTTAAGAAATAGGTTATCTTGCACATATAGTGCGCCGCACTTCATCAGCTTACGATTCTCGGATTGACAAATTAAATGCAGCAATTTAGGACACACTAGATTGACCAAACAGGAGCATAATTGAGGGATGGAAAGAGAAGATGGAGAAGTCAAAAATGGAGATGAAAGTGGTGCCCTCCCTTGCAGATCAACAAAACCTTGCAACTAGCCACATACATACATCCATTACTCATGAATACAGTGAGATAAACCATGATGGAAAAGATGAGTTGAATTTGAATAAAATTCATTTTATGCCACAACACTATTTTGATCACTGAACTGACTCCTAAGTTACTGAAAGTAAATATGGAGAAGGACAACAAACATTTATCTATTTCCAAGAAATCACAAGAAAAATGCTTTTGGACTGAGATTGTAAATCCTTCCAACCATTCTCCCATAAGAGAGGTGAAATAGAAGCTTGCGATCACAGGTTTTTATAGCCTAACCTATAGTTTATTGAAAGAAAGCTATGAAATGCTTGAAACTAAGAACAAAACAGAAGTAAAAAATATTACTGGAGTCTATGGGTTGGGCCCAAACCCAATGGTCTCAACCTTCTAAAATTAACTCAGATGCAACTGAATAACCAAATTCTCATTATCAGAAAATAGTAGTCTTATACATCACATGAAAGTTAAAAATGACAATTTCAAGCTCTAAGATCAATAGCTACTCCTAAATTAATCAAAACATGGAATCCTAATGAGATTTTTAGCTTGTTTATTTATACAAAAGGGTAGTTGATAATAGCCTCCTTCAAAATAGGAGTGATCTCCTCCTTGATCTCGGAAATTTTGGATCTGGCCTCTCTTGAGCTTCACTTACACTAGGAGTTATTCAGTTGTCAATGAATTCAAACTGGTGAGAGAGGACATTGTGATCCCAAGATGAGTTAGGGAGTTAAGGAGGTGGACAAACCTCCTAGATTCTCTCTTGGTTGTCTCCATCAAGCCCCTTCATAGTAGATGCCTAAAATATGCTTCTTTTTCCAGTAATCAAACCACATTAGGCCACATACTATGAAAAAACCTTTTACTTCTTACTAAGCATATTATAAAAAAATATGTGAATTAATATGAGAAAAGGATAGTTTTAAGGCTGGATGATAGCATAATGATCTTTAATATATAGCTATTAATGAGACTCATCAAAAACTCCTCCATGGTCATATGCTCTAGTTGCAGCTCAAAAACTTCCTATATTTTTTGTGCATAATAGCATTCGTATTGAATAGTTCTTCTGAAAATATTCTTTTAATTACCTCCACGTAATTCATCTTTATTCTAATGCTTAATTTCCTTAAGTTGGTCCCTCTAGAGATTGTCCTTGCCCTTTAAGTTGTAAATGGAAATTCTTGCTTTTGAATTCGAAAAATAGTAGAACAGTCGAAGATACATCCTCATCTCCAACAGCCAAGTCCTTGCTTTATCCTCTTTCTGGTTTTACCTATTAAAAGTGGTGGGATTAATTTTCCTTAGCTCCCCTTACTGACTCTCTCTGTCATCCATTATACTAGTTTTCCTCTGTGGTGACCCACTAGGGCTATTATCAGATTTTGTAGTGGAATAGGCCCTTTTACTGGTTCTCTTGGTTGGAATAGGCCAACATGCCAACACCTTTTAAATTAAAACCCAAAAATATTATTTAAAAATATTACTATTGACGCATGTAATTTTTTACTATGTGGCCAACATGCCAACACCTTTTAGATTAAAACCCAAAAATATTATTTAAAAATATTACTATTGCCGCATGTTATTTTTTACTAGAACACAAGTTTAGTTTCTTTAATATATATATAACAACCTTTATTAATATTATAATCTACAAACTTAGCCTTTCCATAGGTTAATATTTAAATAAAATATTTTTTCGATAAAATTATATATACATATTTCATAACAATTAAAGATGCAAAAGCGAACTACACCAAGGCTTGTGGTTCCAGCCTTTACTTCGTAACCCACATACGACATATATATATTAAACAATTAAAACATTAAACATGGAGCAGACCCCTCCCTAAACCCACCGATTATAAATATATAGAATATATACACTATGATAATCTTCACGCCACACTACCTACCCCTATTGACGATATTCCTATACACATCCGATCGGTTACAACATATTAATATGTGGGCCACATACAAATAATGGTGGAGATCATTCCCACCGACGAACGATCGAGATCAAAACGTGGGCGGGTCACGTTTCTGCTCTAGCCCTCCCAATCAAACGGAGGAGATTGCATCGGTTGAAATCAACGAAATGTAGAAGAGGGTTCCTTTTTGGTAGAGAAAAGAGGGGATCCACTATAGTGGTTCCACCCAAACCTGCAAGGTGCCACTGCGCATTTAACGAGGGCTCGACCCCAACCTCTTCGTGGGTTGTGCTCCAGTTATGGAATTAAGGTCCTCCTGGCCTCACAACGCCCTTGAGGCTGTCACCACTCTGCCACACTCTCATCGCTCCAACCCCTACCAATACACGTTACCACCGCACCGTTATATATATATATATATAATTCTATGCATTGCCACACCTTATATATTTCGCTTTCGATATATAATATTCGAACAAGTATATATATATACACGTTGTGTTGTGACATAAACATTGGGCTATATGAATACACCATTCGACGAGAGGGGTTCGAATAGTTTTCTATAAAACCACTATAACTATATATTTTATATTTGGTTTTTAAACCTTGGGTTATGCATATGTAAGGTATGTATATCAATTTTGAGATAAAATTCGAACCAGATTCACCCCTAGATCTGTATACTTCGAATCACTAAAAATTTCATATAAATTGGTTTACAAACATAATATTGGCATATAATTACACTGAATATGTAATTAAAATTAATTAATAAAAATTATTAAAAATAAACCCTTACTTCTCTACAGGTGTGATACCTTGCACCAGAACTATAACATTCTAAGGTTAAATTGAACTTTCTAAACTGCTTTTGTAACTAAACCAAATTAACCATCACCAAGCCTTTCTGGCAACATTAATTTAATTCTGAGGGAAATTTTTCCATTCACCTCCTCCAAATTTTGTCAAAGATTTAGAAGGAAACTTGTATTTCCTTTATTCTACATCTAACTTGTTTCCACCATGCCCAAAACCCATCAGTTTTTAACCAGCATTTTCTTTAATTTTGCTTTATACCTTTGAGGGAACCTTCTTTGGAGTATTGTCTAATTTTTAACCATTTCCACCATATAATGTTTCGTCAAACATATGGTGATTGACCTATAAATTATGGCACAATTCCAACTCAACATTGAAACTTGGCTCTGATACCAATATGTAGTGTCCCCAACCCCCAAACATAAAACACTACCTCAACAATGTTGCAAAACTCAATTAATAACTTTGAAAATGTCTATAAATTTGTACACATTTATCTTTCGAATTCTTTAAGGAGGACGTGACAATTCAATTCAATTTGACATGCAACACTATATGTCATGTAGATTTTTATATTATGCATTAAAACAATTAATTTGAACATAGAAGAAACATAGAAACATTTAACCAAACACATTGTGTAAATAATAACCAAGTATAATATTTCAACATTTATATGGAGAAAAGGGCCAACTAGTTGCGGTCTGTCCACATTCCTCCTAGCCATTTTAACCACGGGGTTCACAAGTTCAACCACAGGGCACCCCCAAGCTAGGAAAACAACTCCAAAGGAAACAATAGACCAAAAAAACAAAAAATTGAGGCCACAACACCAACCCTAGTAGCCCTTGTACTCTCTAGTCAGAGGCACGTGTCCCCGTAACCATGATCCAAGTAGTGCATCATGAAACCCTTAGCGATGTCTACCTTCCAGTGCAACTTATGGTTCACATGAATAACCTCTTCCTGCAACATCAAGAGCCCTATTTGTTACTTTATGTCCAAGTGTCGAACAATCAAAACAAAATCCTCACAGCTAGTTCCAGAGATCCAACTAAGACTCGCTAGCTATCTCCAACTGAGTTCCCCACGAGAACTACATGGGACCAAATCGTAATCAGGGCCAATAAACCCTTGGAGCCACCAAGCTCCTAGAGCTTCTTTGGAGCTCTATAAAAATGAAATGCATTCGTAGGTGTGATTAACTTAATAATTGTACCCTGGTCAATTCCACGGTCCACCCTAGGACACACTAACCATCGGTTCTCAAAGTCAATTTATTGAGTCTATTACTGAATTATCAATCATCGAATCCAATTCCCCTTTTAAATGCATGACCCCAACTAGTCATGTGGCACTCCTAGCCATGTGGTGCTCACTAAAGCCATATGGTCCCCAAGGGGTACATTTCCCAAAATAAACCCAACTATTTCATTTTTTCCTTGGAGTTGTGTTCCACATACTCAGTTTGTGGAGTGGGATCCATATTCAACTTTATTTTATAAAAATATATACAAATTTACAATATTCACACCATGGATTCCTAGTCACCTACCCAAAATTGACATATCTATATCTAATACACTATGCGGGCACATGGGCCACATAATAAGTCATTTGGCTCACCAAACTAATAGTCAAATGTTTCTCACCTCACTAGACTAATATATTGAATACATGTATTCTACATAATCAAAATAGGTAGGGGTATTATAGTAGCATGCATACAATTAAGTTCCATGTGCACACAATGAACACAATAGTGGAGTAGTAGGAAACAAACCTTCAGACGTTTTTGAAGGTTCCATGTGGTAAAGGCTGGTGGGAGGATAATGAAATGACCCAATGAGATGATGAGAGATGGAAGTGATGTGTATAAGACAGTATGTAGCACATTGTGGTCATGACACGTGGTAGGTGGATCTATCCCTTTTGGGTGGCTCAATGGCCTTTTTTCTGAGTTACACGTGGTAGTTACATGGAATGAAACATGGTAGAAAATGATATGGTAGTGACATGGTATGACATTTGGTAAGGAATTGACGTGGAAAATGAGGTGGAAGTGAAATTGCGAATGAGGTGGCACAACATCAAGGCTCGGGCCAGGGAACAATTTTCCAAGGCTTCACAACATTATAAAGATTTAGCATTTTTTTCTATGATTTTGGATTTCATAGTTAAAATGGGCATGCAAGCATCCAGTGATCTGGAGGTGTAGAATGTTTGTGCCATTAACAAGTGAACAACATCTAGATGTACATTAAGTAATGGTTTCGTCTAGTGTTAAGGTTCCATGGCTCAACATGTCATCTGGGCCTTTTTCCATTAACAATTATACAAGGTCAAGTACTCAGTGTCTACCCAAGACTCCAGATATAGTGTAAAGGATGCATAAGCCCATGGTAACAGCTTGAAGTCATGAAGAGCCTAGTTGATAAGCACTTGGGGATGAATACTATTCGAAAGAAATATGTCATCCATCGATCAAACCAAGTGGAGGTGTGGACAAGATCTAGGATCCCAAGATGAAGGGTTAAGAACATACCATAATCCAAAGGAATTATCTAGCCATTTGGCCTAGTAGTAGTGAAAGCTTGGTTGCGAGGAGGAAGTGGGATTGAACCACTAGATCATTGGATGCAGGTACCAACAAAAAGGTGGACCATTAAAGCATAAAATTGCATATTTGTATCGAGTCTAGGTTAAGCATGTTTTGGTTGAGCCCTCGGTTCTTAACAAAAGTTGGAGACTAAAAGGGGTTAAATAACAAGGAGATATGACTATTACATTTGGTGTTTAGGTGCAAAATTTATGTAAAGAATTAAATTCCATGAGTGAAAAAAATTAAAGGTTCATTGTTTATAAAAGGAAAGGAAATGGTGTAAGAAGGGGACTTCCCATGAAAATCAATGAGTTGTAGATGTTATGACATGTTGAAGTGTACATAACTCGAACTGAATGCAGGGGAACCAAATAGCTGATGGACGTGTAGAAAAAATATGATAGATATTAAGAAAAGTGTTGTTTAAAGGATAAGTGTGTATATTAATTGGTATCAAGAGGTAGTGTGAGCGTGAGAATTGTTGATACAAAGTGTCAAGAGTTAACATTTTTGTGAGCATAATATTTGATAAAAAAATCCCTATTATGATTTTTAAAATGAATGAAAAATGGATCTCAGTGGTTGTAGTAGGTTGGTGCCTATAGATCAGAGTATTGAAGTCTCATTCATGTTTCACTTATAAATATCACGGGGTTGGTGCCTCACCTAGGATGGTGCCTAAAAATAGTGTAAGTTTGTGCTTCCAACAAGTTGGTGGTTGCAAAGAAAAGGAGTTTGGAGCCTCTTCGAGGTTGGTGCCTAAATAATTTTATGTAATTTGACGTTGGTTCTTTCATTTACATCATAATCAAAATTAATTTTATGTTTTATCCCATGTTGGTTTCCATATTAATTCCCCATGTTTAATATCTTATGTAAATTTCACATCATCATATGATTTAAATTATTTGACTAGTTAAGTACTTGTTAAATATTATATAATACTAAATGTGAACCATTAGAGCATAGAATGGTATATTTGTATCGAGTCTAGGCTAAGCACGTTGAGGTTGATACCTCAGCTCTTAACCAAAGTTAAAGACTAAAAGGAGTTAAAGAACAGGGAGATATGACTATTAAATTTGGTGTTTAGGTGCCAAAATTATGTAAAAGAATTAAATTGGATGAGTGAAAAAAATTAAAGGTTCATTGTTTATAAAAGGAAAGGAAATGGTGTGAGAAGCGGAACTTCCTATGAAAATCAATGAGTTGTAGTTGTTATGACATGTTGAAGCATACATAACTCAAACTGAATGAAGGGGAACCAAATAGCTAATGAATGTGTAGAAAAACTATGATAGATCTTAGGACAAGTGTTGTTTAAAGGATAACTGTGTATATTAATTAATATCTAGAGATATTGCGAGCTTGAGAATTGTTGATACAAAGTGTCAAGAATTAACATTTTTGTGAGCATAATATTGATAGAAAAATCCCTATTATGATTTTTAAAATGAATGAAAAAGGGATCTCAATGGTTGTAGTAGGTTGGTGCCTACGGATCAGAGGATTGAAGTCTCATTCATGTTAGACTTATAAATATCAGGCGGTTGGTGCCTCTCATAGGATGGTGCCTGCAAATAATGGAATTTTGTGCTTCCAACAAGTTGGTGTTTGAAAATAAAAGGAGTTTGGAGCCTCTTCAAGGTTGATGCCTACATAATTTTATTTAATTTAAAGTTGGTTCTTTCATTTACATCATAATCAAAAATTATTTTTTGTTTTATCCCACATGGGTTTCCATGTTAATTCCCCATGTTTAATATCTTATGTAAATTTTTCATCATCATACGATTGAAATTATTTGACTAGTTAAGTAATTTTTAAATATTATATAATACTAGTTCAACCCTAACCTCCCCCCATGAGTGTTATCCTAATTCTAAAAACTACTGCATAGGTAGTGATTTTCATGGTGGGAATTCATGATCTTCATAAATTGTTTGGGGTTGAGATAATTTCGGTGGAGTGTGTGTTTGTAGGGACCTATTATGGGTGTGCCCAAGTTTTGGAAGAACTAATTTAACTAATTCCAAAGGATAGTATGCAGGAAATATACTTATTGAATAATTATCTACTCATTCTTCTTTGAGAAGATCCCTATTGTTTGATCTCATATCCAAATCCAAGATGGGGTCCAAAGTACCATAGGGTGTGGAATTTGGGGTATATTTTAAAATGAGGAGGAAGAGGATGGTTTGGGATAGTGTTCCAAAATGCAATTTTCTTCAAACTCGAACTAGCTCCCTGTATTTGTGGACCACTACCCTTAGGGCTAAAGTTTGAACTTTCATGGTGACCCACATCTACCACTTCTGCCATAGAAAGCATGGATTATTTATAGTATTTAATTTTTATTATGTTTATGTTTTCATAGGTTATATTTTTATTATATATGGTACTAACACAAAAGCCCATGTGATGTGAAGGTATTGCATCATTGCAAAAAACAAGACATGCAATGGGTTCAACAACTATGAGGACCGTTGATTCATAGCTATCCTTGTCTCATGGGAAATAGGATGGAGATTATTTGATGGAGGAGATTGGGTGATGAATGGATGTTGAATTGAACATTATACTTGATTGTAAATGGAATGTGCTTTTCGGATATTAAACTTATGTATATGTGATTTTATTCTTTGAGTGGCATTCCATATTGAAATGGGGAGCAATGGTTGATCATTCTATTATTAGCATGAGACCTTTGTTCAAGGAGGACTAGAGACGAGGTGAGTGTGCCTTCCATGTTTTGTATTTATGTTTTGTTTTAGCATGCTATGGAAATGCCATATATATTTATAGTAGTGGAATTCAAAACATATATTATGGACAACCTTTGATGATGTTATACATAATATGCTTATGCATGTTTCATTTATGTGAAGTCGCCATTTTATGATTATGTTATATTCTTATGATGCATGTGATAAATACCCATTTAGAATTCTCCTACCAATTATATCTACAAATTTATTTTTACTTCTACATACATGACTAAATGAAATGTACTCAATTTATCTAGGAAGAAATCAAACTCATAGATATTTTATGAAAAGGACAGGACTACACACATGATAAACATTGGTGAGTTGCCTGATGAGAATTTGATAGTTGATATAAACGTGAAGGAGATGGATTTCGTAATTAAGGGAATCAACTAATGAACTAATAACAACATCATATTTGGCCTGCTTATTTTTTTTTCTAAGTAAAATTAAGCTATTTCTATCGAGTAAAATATAGTACAATCAAGAGAGACAAGAAACCGGCCGACCGGAAATGATGAAACTATCAACCTCGGTCCCAGAGAAGGAATGAACCATGCACGGAGCTACAACAAATGACTTGAAAGAAAAAAGACCGACTTCTCCCCTACATGGGAAGAGGTCTCAGCACATAGTGTTTTCCCTTTCTTTTTATTGACTTTTATCCAGCCGTCCTGGGGTGTATGAGCTAGAATAACTTGAAGACTAGAGTTCTCCAAGCAGGGGATCTCCTTATCTGAATCAGAAGAGGAGGTATCATGGATGCGTTTCTTGGTGGTCGCAATGACAGAGGAATGCACAGGAGTGGCAGTGGGCTGATTCATCATCTGAGGCGCCTGGTATGGTTCTGTGTCGCTCCCCTCATCTTCGGAGCTTGAGGAATATGAGCTCACTGTCGGTGGCAGAGAACAAGGGGTCCAACGCTTGGGCTTGGTTCTTGCAATGTTGTCCTTTTTCATTTTTGCAGGGAGATATGGGAAAGAATTCTGCAGGTGCCCTATTAGGTGACAGTGACGGCATCGGAAGGCAGTATTCTCGTAATCCAGATTCTGAGTCCAAACAAAGTCATTGGTCTTGAGATTGATTTGGTCTGGCAGTCCATTTCTTAGATCTAATTCCACACATATTCTGGCATATGTGTAGAGGCCTTGATGCTCCCGCTAGTGATATCCCATTAAAAAGTGGCCCAAGGTGTTGCCTATGCCTCTGTAGACTACAATATGCCACAGGTGAGCTGGTAAGTTTGGAAGCCGGATCCAGACAGGAGTTCTGGTGATAACTGCAGTTGTTGGATCAAAATCAGGGAACCATGGTGTTAAGAAGAGCCCAGCAGTTCCCATAAACCAAGGACCTTCTTCTAAGGCCTGTTCATAGTGCTTGGGATTGTCGAACAAAACTATAAAATATCCTTTTGAACAGAAGCTGACCTTGCAATGGTGAGTCTAGTTTGCATGGATCCAATCATAGAGGTCTTTAGACCGTGGCCAAAGCCCATTGAATCTACATATGATGGCCCTATCTGCAAATTTTTGAAGATCATCTGTGAGGCCAGGGTGGGAGATCTCAACAGAAGGAACCTCCTCCGTTTTTTCCACCAAAAAAGGTTGGGGTTTGGGGGTCTCAGGGGGTTTGGGATTCTCAGAATGAACAACAGCTTTGTAGGAGAAGGGAGGAGCAGAAGAAGATTGATCTGCAGCGCCACCTCTCAGACGAAGGGAAAACACTAAAGAGCTATTGCTTTTTATGCCGTAAGAGTACAGTGGAAGGTGGTCATCAAGCTGTTTACCTTGAAATAGAAGTCTTTGAAGGGCTGAGGGAATCTCGGATCGGCATTCCAGGTTTACCTTGAGGTTCTGCACCAGATCTGAAGGGCGGACCCAAAGTAGGATGGTCTTGCCAGAAAGCTATGTGATTTGAATCTGAAAGGGGGCTAAAATTTTTTTAAATGTCTTCCGGACCAACACCGTGCTAGAATCGGTTAGATCTCTGATTGCTTGACTATCTCGAAGGTGTAGTGGAAGAAAATGCCTCTACAGATGGAAACTACCTCTCTGGCATAGTTCCGCTTCATAGGAAAGGACTGCAAAGCTGTAGAGGGGCCGAATGGTCGTTTGCTGCAAATAAACGCTTGCCGCATTGCCTTTAAGGGGTGAATCGAGCAAGGTCATCACTAGGGGCTCATCCAAGGTCTCTGTCTCGAGCAAAGAGTGCGGTCTGCAGTCGAGGAGGGCGTCAGAGTATTGGTTGAGGTCTCCAAGAAGCAGGAGAAGATGCTAGCCATCGATCTGGGCCAACGCTACAGAGCGGGTGCCTTGCAGAACCTGAAGCGTTGGGGTGGGATCGGCCTCCACAAGGGAGGAAGCGATCAGTGTCTGAAGCCTTGACAGTGCTGAAGCGCCAAAGGAGAAAGCGGCCACTAATGGAGAGAAAGAATAAACCCTGATCGCCATTTCCTCTGTTCGCCTGTTTGAACTATATTTGGCCTGCTTATTAGTGGAAGATACAGTTAAAATTCCATTGGAGCTCACTAGGGAAGGTAAAGGGGTAAAAATAACCTAGGTTGTTGAAGCTAAATCCCATTTCTAACAATTCAAACCATCAACATAATTTATATATGGTCAGGATAGTGGATCCATATGAAAGGTGAAATGAGACAACAAATAATATGGAAATAAATGCAAACCTACCTACTGTATCAAACTCCTAATTGTTGAATTTATTGAAATAGGGTGCATTACAAGGGCTTAGGAGAAGTTCTCCTTCTAGACCCTCGAATACATTTCTCTTAATCCAATTTTTTTTCACAACGTAAGAACCTTGTCGTAATGGATCTAACTTCTCATAACATAAGATATAATGGCCCAACCCATAAATGATGGATAGATAACCTTATGAAATTCATGATGCTAAAACTTACACTGATACTGGGATTTGCTACGTTTCCTAGTTGCTTCATTGTTTTAAATGAAAAATTGTCATATTCATTGGCATGTTCAGCATGACTAGCCTTTAATTTAATGGAGAGGTGTTGCGGACACTATCAATATAAAGGTGAAGGGAAGGAATTTAGTACTCAATATATAGCGTTGCATCCTCTTTGTGGACAATATCGAAAGAAGTGAACCCAATGGCGAGGTGAATAATCATTTTCTTCTGATAGATAGAAATTGCATCCAACAATGTGTCGATTTAGTGTTCAATAATGGATAGATAAATTTTATGCATATTACAATAGGATCAATTAAATACATTTTAACACCCCTGAAATAGTTCTTAGTACAAGGAAATATTTTCAGGTGAATAATTTTCCCCAAAAGGGGATGTATTCATTGAATCCTAGTTTGGTACAAATATTCACATTAATGGTTGGTCAAATATTAGTGATATGAGACATAGAACACATATTTCATTAAATTTGGAAGTTTTTCATCGATCTAAAATTTAGAAATTTTCACTAGATTAAGTTTTTTCAAAATGTGGAATTATAAAATCACTTAGTTTACTAATTTTAATGTAGATATTGACCATTTTTGATGAAAATTATGTCATGGTAAAGTATATAAAACAAATTTATATAAACTTGCAAAAACAAATATTTCACATCTTAATCTTGGTGTCCTTACACTATCTCTTTTAAGATTTTTTATGGTTTGTACTAAAAGCTAAGTTTGCTAAAGTTATCTTCTGAAAATAATGTTGTGTATGTTACTATTATTAAGTTTATGAAAATAATGTTTTGTATGTTACCATGATTAACTTTATGAAAATAATGTTTTGTATGTTACTATTATTAACCCATTTAATTATAATTTGATATAGTAAATATCATGTATGTGTTAAATTATGATTATTACTAAGACAAGGTTGGCACAATTTAAAATTCTATTGCCTTTGCAACACTATTAATATGGTTGAAGATGAAAACCATCTTACATCCACTTTATACTCAAATTTGGATTTAAATTTCAAAATATTTGTGGCACTACTAGCCTTCTTGATCTTTTAAATAAACACAATTATGATGATCTTGAAACACTTATTTTAATGCTTTTTTAGCATAACAATAAAATTCTTAAGAATTTAGAGTAATATCTTTATGGCTTCTTATATACCACATTATCTGGTCTTAGTGGATGATAATCATCATTATCACCATCATCATTACATACTATTGTAGGAAGTTTGAACCACTTTAAAGTTGACATGAGAAAATATTTTTTTCCGATCAATTTAAATGTTGAATGAGAGTAGTAGTATAGTTTATTTATTATTTATTATTTATTCTTTTGTGTGAAAAACTAACTTAATTGATATTAACTTGATGAATAATAGATTAATATGCAAGATATATATTAAGTATAAAGTTATTTAATGACAAATTATCATAGTAATGTGTCCAATATATATTAGCATAGATCCACCTTAAATACAGATTTAACATGAGTCTAGAGAGATTAAATGTTGAATGAGAGTAGCAGTATAATTGATTTATTATTTATTATTTGTACTTTTGTGTTAAAAACTAAGTTA
Organism: Pinus albicaulis; assembly: GCA_034641835.2. NCBI lineage: Eukaryota > Viridiplantae > Streptophyta > Pinopsida > Pinales > Pinaceae > Pinus > Pinus albicaulis. The sequence goes on along the minus strand of CM076570.1, from coordinate 289,869,318 downwards.
AAAACTGTTTTTTTTATAGACCAAGTTTAGAAGATGTTGCTTTTAAGTGCATTATTGAATTTGATTATGCATATTTGATATGGTGAGAAGTCATGTTGGTCAAACAAAGCTTTGAAAACTTAAACATTTTATGGAACTGTCATGTCATTTGTATCACCACGTGATTACATTGAAATACTAAATAATATAAAACTCCAAAAATAATATTAAGAGAATAGTTGATATACAACAAATATTGAAAAGTGTGTTTGAATGTATATTAATAGATCATTCAAAAAAAATATAGTCAAACTTACACATCTCCTCATACTAGGTTGTAGAATGAGCCTTGCCTCTCGACTCAATTACTAATGATTTTAATTATCAAAATCAATCATGAATTAGAATAGTAACAAAGTAATAAAATTTGATTATTTTCAAATCCAGGAGGAAAGAGAGAAAATTGACTAAACTATTTATTACAAATGTTTAGTTTTTATTCCTGGAGTGTTTAAGGATATTATATTGAAAAGAACATATTGACATTCATCTAAAACTTGAATTCCTTACATTATTTCTATTATCATTAATTTTTATATTTATGTATTAAATTTGACTCGTGAATAATAGATTTGTAAAAATATTCTTACCTATAAAGTTATTTAACAATATATGAATATTGTGTTTCTTACTATTATTAACCATTTTAAATTGACACTAACTACTTTTCCTATGTTGAGTACAAATTTATTATGCTAGTACAATGTTGGCACCACTTCAAAGTCTATAAGAGGAAATATTTTATAAGTCTATTTGTGTTGTTGAATGATCAAAATCAATTTTTTTATAAATTAGAGTGCAACAAAACAAAAAATTTGATTTAGATCAATTATAATAAGGAATATTAAGGAAAACTCACTTCAAACATTATTACAAATGTATAACATTTTTTCTTTAAGTGTTTAAATGGTTTATATTAAATAGAATACTAATTAGCTCCTCCGTTATTGTTTTAATAGACCAATTTTAGAAAATGTTGTTTTTAAGTGCATTATTGAATTTGATTATGCATATTTGATATGGTGACAAGTCATGTTGGTCAAACAAAGCTTTGAAAACTTAAATATTTTATGGCACAATCATGTCATTTGTATCACCACATGATTACATTGAAATACTAAATAATATAAAACTCCTCCAAAAATAATATGAAGAGAATATCTGATATACAACGTATATTTAAAAGTGTGTCTGAATGCATATTAAAAGATCCTTAAAAAAAAATCACATTCATGAATCATATAAACCTAATCTTAAGATATTCGCCCAAGTAGGTCAAGAACAACTTCTAGACCATATTTATCTATCTTGGTCTTCTTGCAGTATTTTTTCTTTGGCAACCATGCCCAAACTATGGTATTAATTGGAATAGAGCCAAGTTCTGTGTCATCAATATTTCGTATCCAATATTGCTCTAAAAATTTTCCATTGTATTTCCCTGAAATAGGCTTCCACCAATCAACCTTTACATGAATATTCTCATTTTCATTATCCCTAAATATATCTGAGATGGATTTTTCCATCCAAATTATCTCTCCCGCATCCTCATTTCCTAATCTAACTAGCAACATCTTTCCTTTCTGAACATCAATATTTGTATTGAATGTTGGATTTGGCTTGTTGCATTTGGGTCCAACATATACGGGTTCATCTATTGCATTATCAAAATCTTCATCCATAATACTTGAGATTACATGGAGTGCATTATGATCAACATCAAAAATGTGCCTTGTCTTGGGCTAGAAATCCTCAAAAGATGAATCACTTCCATCTATTATTCTATGATCATTATAGGTTCCATCTAATGTATCAAGAACTCTTTCCCAATACACTACTTTATTTTTCCATTCCTCTGTAACAATTGGTGAATATTCATTCCCGATAGTGTTTTTCCACATTTTTATGTATGATGTTATCCCTTCCTTTAGTTCTTTGAAATAGGCATCATTCTTTTTGGAATATAAGAAAGATGGGTTCCCTATAGGAATTATAGGTTGACCTTCATCATCTATATTTCATAACTCAACTGGGTCTGACCACTCAATATCTCTAATGGATTCTTTATACCTTAGTACTGGAATATCATTGAGTACAAGAAATTGGAAGTATTGAACATTAAGATGTCCAACTAGTGCATTTTTTCCCTCCTTGATGTATCCATTAAAAAAACTTTTGAAGTCATAGGCCTTGTAAATAAGTGTAGGTGGAAACACTCGGTTTTCTTCAATTTTTCTATATGTATCCATCACTTCAGGTAAAGAATATATATCTTTACTTTTTAGGTTGGAAGACATTCTTTCGTAGGTTACATCGATGTCTTCATGGGGGTGCCCCACAGGAAAGAATCCAACCTCAATAGTGATGAAGACACAAAGTGCAGTTAAAAGTGATAAAAACATGAAAAGATAGTGATTCTTATTATCACTTGTTTCATTTTCCAATTGTAACAACAAATGTGGAGGAAGAGCTTTAAAATAAACATTTTGGCTCTTTGATCTTCAATGAGATATAAAATCATCCTTGTAAACTTGACATTTTGAGTAAATAGAGGTGTCAAGTAATGCTTTTGTAATTGGGTTTCTTGAACTTCCACTCTCATAAATTAGATCACCATACATATCAATTTGTGGGTCTTCAAGGTCCCTTAAACACTTTGCAAGGGATGTAATAGTAAATTTTGATCCCATGTGTACAAATGGTAGGGAGAAATGACCAAAAACTCTTGTGTTGTGCCCACGTCTTATCATACCTGTCAATGAGACACCTAAATTTGTTCCTACAATAGATTTTGATCTGACATGTAGACTTGGGATTGAAGTCTTTGTTTTATCCATTTTGTCATGGATAATGCTCAAATACTCCTTTGGAAACCGCTCTGACATAATTCTATGGGCATAGTAGAAATATCTTCCACACTTAACAATCTTGTTATGTTTGTTCAGCCTACCTCGTGCCTTTTCTTCCATCTCTTTCGTAGTCGCTAACTTCATCTGTGCTTTCAACACAATAAATTCACTACATTTACTAAAGTTGGTGTTCTTTGAAAATGCCACATATCGAAACTTAGTATTCCATATCTTGCTCATTGTTGACTGTGATATTGATGGGTAATTGAGCTTTTCAAGAGCCTCATTGATCTCTTTTAACAAAGAATTTCGTGTGTAAGTCGAAGGAAGAAATCTTAAAGGAGCAGATGTTCCATCTTCTTCAAATTGACGTGTTTGGTTTGGTGAAAAATATGAATTATCCATTACAATTTTGTGCAATATTTCTATGGCTGCCACGTTCTATCCTCGTGCTTTGCATGTGTTGGTCTTACCATGAATAGATTTGATCTTTCCATTTTGGAAATATTGTTGGTAGTTATAGAATGTGCTTTGAGGAATCTAATGTATTTTATACCATGATTTCTTACAAATAATATTCCCATTAAATCTCATGTCCTTTACATTTCTAGAAATAGGTGGTAGGCCATGGCCATGGCTCCTTGACATGACTGTGTTTGACGTGAGTGAATTCAAGACAAATTCCTTAATACCATTCTTATTTATTTGTCTCATGCCCCTTCAAGCACCTACAATGGCCTTCCTCTCCACATGTTGAAGATAATATTTTGTACAACATACATCTGCTGCCAAAAGTCGAATTTCTTTCTCTTCATCTATATTTGTTTGACATTTTGCAATTTTTGTTGTAGCCATAACTCACTTATTCCTTTTATATGGCCTTGTTACATGCATATCAATTGAGTTTATATCTTTTTCATTACAAATATTCCCATCCCATTTGTTTAAGGGATTTGTGTCTTCTATAACAACCCATAACACCATTTCCTTGGTTGGCTCCTTGAACTTTTCCTTAACCCTTAAGATCACACCTTTGTCATCCACCAACTTAGTTGTTGGCCATATAACCAAACAATGTATAGACTTATCCCCAATTCTTCATATTTCACAATTTCCATCTATCTCTTCCAAAAAAACACCAAATTCCATTTCTCCTAGTGTTTCACCTTCAAGAATGCCATCCTCGCGAACATTAACTAGCATTCCTTTGGAAATGCACATGCTAGTTCCCATGCATTCATGTGTAAGAGAAACCTTTTTACATATGAATTTAACCCTATCTTGGGGAATATTTATGGCATGATCATGACAATGAGGTTCCAAATCTGATTCTGGCCAAATCTCATAAGATTCCAATACAACCCCTAGTGTATGCTCAAATCCCATTGGATGTGGTAGAGCAACATCATTCTTTAAAACCTTCTCAATTTTAACCACTATGCATCCTCTCTTTACCATATTTCCATGCACTTTATGCCCAAGCTCTGTATTGAATATGGAGCCCTCACCAACCTTCACTCCATGTTGCAGAAGATCTACCTTTTCTCTAATAGAAAATGTAGAAGAAACATTTGCACCTATAAATGAATGTAAATAAGGTTAGTATTTACTCAAAAAAAAGTATTATACTATCAATAATATTTGAACACATGCTTTAATATTTTTATTTACCTATGTTGTGCCTCAAATCCCTGATCTTCTATGGATGTATGTCCCCTTCATCAACATCCTCAATCAAATGTGGTTGAGTGACATCAATTATCAAAATTGCAGCATAACATGCATGAACCCTTTCTCTGACATAAAAAGTTCCAGACTCTGTAGATTCGACACTTCCTAGCCCAACGACTTGATCATTAATAAGGAGATCAACATATTCCCCTTTTTCTATATTTTCCATTGTAGCTTGTACCAATTCTATAACAACAATTAAACCATAAATTTTAATTAAAAGGCTAAACCACGTAAAGTGTGATTTTATATTTTTGCAAAAACACACAACTTTCAAAAAGTAATATAGATGCAATAATTTAAAAATTATGGTAGTCATATTGTATGTAATGAAACATTGTTCCCCACCATCTAGTGCCTACTACCAAAAAGTACTTTACATGAAAATTACACAGAAAAACATATATGAATACCATGCAATGAGATATGTAGATAGTGACATAGAATGACAAATATAAGCTCATATCAAACCACCAAGTTCCTATTTAACTTCAGAAATGACACTTGTAGTCTTAATGCATGTGTATGAATAATTATCATAAGAAATTTGTAGAATTTGTAGAACTAAAACATGGTCCATTGTAAAATCTAAGAAATTCCAAGATTGATGCTACATAAGATGTCTAAAAGCCCCATGAAAAGGAGAAATTATTTTTTCACTTAGCGAGGATGTTTGATGTTTGAACTTGATAATTAAAAGCCAAACTAGAGGTTTTCTTCCAAATAAATGTTTTGAATGAAAAATATAAGCTCATATCAAACCACCAAGTTCCTATTTAAATTTAGAAATGACACTTGTAGTCTTAAAGCTTGTGTATGAATAATGATCATAAGAAATTTGTAGAAGTTGAAGAACCAAAACATGGTCCATTTTAAAATCTAAGAAATTCCGAGATTGATGCTACATAATATGTCTAAAAGCCCCATGAAAAGGAGAAATTATATTCACTTAGAGAGGATGTTTGATGTTTGAACTTGATAATCAAAAGGCAAACTAGAGGTTTCCTTCCAAATGAAATTTTTGGTCCTGTAAATACTAAATAATTCTCATTTTTATTCTAAAAGAAAAGAAATTGAATTTTACAAATATTTAGTTCCAATGTTAGCACTCCCTACCTATACTCTTTAAGGACATATTATTGAGGATGGATACAAAGGGATGTTAACTTTAGGTCATTGAAAATTGTAGATTTGAGTTTTCCTAGATTTTTATGTTGATGAGGAAGATTCTTATCTTATGCATCCAAACATTAGTGAAATTTTTTTTGGAAGTTCATAACTATACAAAAAAATAGAGACAAAAAAAATACATGTTAAAAAATTATGCTTGCTACTTTAAGTTGCATACATTTGCATTGGAAGCAAAATTTAGCATGCCTCGATAATTCATTTATTCGTAAAATTCACAATTATACAAAGATCACATTATTCTCCATGGATCAAATAATTATGATTGGATTTTTGTGTTTGTGCCAAAAGGAAAGCTATACCATTATCTTTCCTTCCAACTCAAGCACAAATGTAGTACCAACAACAACATATATCTATATACAATTATTTTGCACTATCATTGATCTCCATAAATTGTTCCAAATTCAATAAAAGGGCACATCAAAAGCTATAACTCTAACCATTTTGATTATTGAGACAATTTCACCACTATATTATTGGTTTCATAAGTGTAATGGTGTCTAGAAGAAAGCTATTAATCACTAGGTATCCTTCCTGCATAATCACAAATGCATTGCCAAGAATAATTTTAGAGCACTAACCTTGGTGAGGATGAAATATTGATATTTTTCCTTTTGGAGCAAGAACAAAGAAATATAGTGCATTTTATAACTCCTTCTTACAAAAATAAAAGCACATTTCCAACAATAATGTTGCATTGCGAAAAAAATTCAAGGGATGCAAGATTTACTTCTATCACAAAAACAAACACATTTTCAACAATAACGTTGCAAGATGAAGGAAACTTAACACATTATAACATTCCTTATAGCATAACAACATACATATTTCTAATAACAACATTCCATTATGAAGGAAATATAATGTGTGCCAGCTTTCCTTCTATCACAAGTAGAACCCCATTTGGAGCAACAACATTGCACCTTAAATGAAAGCCAACAATCAATATCATTCCTTCTACTACAAACATAAGCATGTTGCTAGAAACAATGTTACACGGTCAAATAAATCTAGCACATGCTAGATTCCCTTCGAGCACAAACACAAGCACATTGCCAACAACAATTTTGTAAGGCGTTTGAAATCCACCACATGCTAAATCTTCTTCTAGCCTAAATGGAAGCATGTTACTCACAAAAATATTGCAAAGTAAAAGAAATCTTACACATTCCGGAGTTTCTTCTAGCACAAACAAAATCACATTGCCAAAAACAACATTGCAGGGTGGAAGATATATAACCTATGCTTCATTTACTTCTAGCACATTGCCAAAAATAACATTGTAGTGAAAAAAAAATCCAATGCATGATAGAATTCCTTCTAGCACAAGCACGAGTACATTTCCAACAATATTGCATTGCAAAATAAATACAATGCAGGTTATATTTCATCCTAGTACAAATACAAGCAAGCAGGTTGCCAACAACAATATTGCATCCTGAAACAAATCTATTGCTTACCAGATTTTATTCTAGTACAAACATAAGCATGTCTCTAACACCAATATTGCATTGCAAAAAAAATTAGGTGCGTGCTAGAATTCCTCCCACAATACACAAACATAATGTCAACATCAATATTGTAGGGTAAATGAAATCTAAATCATGCTAGATTTCCTTATATCACAAACATAAGCATATTTCCAATCACAATATTGCAAGGTGAATTAGATATAACATGGTATTTGTACTTTTATCTCAAACACAAAAATGTCACTAATAACAACATTGCAAGGTGAATGAAATCTATCACATGCTAGATTTCCTTCTCTCCCAAACAAAAGCACATAAAAATATTGTAGGGTAAAAGAAACATATCTCATATTAGATTTGCTTCTAGAAAAAAAAAGAATATTGTCAAAAATACCTTATGCAAGAAAAAAGAAATCTTGTGTGGTAGATTTTCTTCTATCACAAACACAAACACATAACATTGTAGGCCTTAAGAATCTAGCACATGACAAACTTTGTTATAGCATGAACAAAAACATATTACTAACAACATTCTAGGGCAAAATAAATATAGCACATGCTAGATTTCCTTTTAGCACAATCACAAACACATTGCCAATAACATCATTGTGGTGAAGGAAATATGGTGCATACTAGATTTCCTTCTAGCACAAACAATTAAATTGCCAACAACAACATTGCAATGCGAAAGAAATCTAGTGCACACTAGATTTCCTTCTAACCCATAGACAAACACGTTGTCAATAAACTCATAGAATGGTGAAAGAGATCTAATGTATGCTAGATTTCTTTCTAGCACAAACACAAACACATTACAACATTTCTAGATAAAAGAAATCTAGCACATGGTAGATTTACTTCTAGTGCAAACAAAATCATATTGTCAACAACCACATTGCCGTGAAAAAGAAATCTAGCGCTTGCTAGATTTCTTTCGAGCCAAAATTGAAGCATCTTGGCAACAAAAACATTGCAAGGTTAAGAAAATATAAAACGTGTTAGATTTACGCAAAGCACAAGCACACAACAACATTGTAGGGTGAAATAAATTTAGCATGTTAGATTTGATTCCAACGTAAACAAAAGCATATTTCCAACAACAACATTGCATGGAAAAATATATCTAGAACAACTTCTATCACAAACACAAGCACATTTCCAATAACAACATTGCAAGGTAAAAGAACTTTAATGCATCTTAGCTTTACATGTAACACAACTACAAGCATACTACCAGCAACAACATTTCATGCCAAAAGAAACCTAACGCATGTTTTATTTCCTTCTAACAAAAACAAAAGCACATTGCCACGGTGAAGGAAATCTAACACGTGCTAGATTTCCTTTTATAATAAACAACCAAATTGACAACAAAAATATTGTAGAGAAAAAAAAATCTAGCACAACTTCTAGCCCAAACACAAGAACATTTCCAATAACATTTCCAAGGTGAAGGAAATCTAACACGTGCTAGATTTCCTTCTATCATAAACAACCAAATAGACAACAACAATATTGCAAAGAAAAATAAATCTAGCATAGTTTCTAGCCCAAACACAAGCATTTTTCCAATAAAAACATTGCAAGGTGAAAGAAATTTAACCAGTGTTAGCTTTACATGTAGCACAAATACAACCATACTACAAACAACAACATTGCATGCCGAAAGAAATCTAGTGCGTGCTATATTTCATTTTAACACAAGCACAAGAAAATTTCTAGTAACAACATTCCAAGGTGAAGGAACTTTAAGACATGTTAGATTTCCTTCTATCATAAACAACCAGATTATGAACAATAACATTGCATTGTGAAAATTCCTTCTAGCATGTCAATAAAAATATCGCAAGGTAGAGAAAATGTAAGGTGTGCTAGTGTTGGAAATATTGAGAGGGGGGTTGAATCAATATTTCTTTACAATTGTTATATTATGCTAGTTAAAATCACTCATTAAACCAAAACACAAGATGTGCAACAAGAAAATAATTATATTAATGAATTTGAGGAATCTAAAAACCCAAGCTCCAAATTGTACAACAAATTCATTAACTCCTTCAAGGCTTGAACCCTGAATGAGGACTTTAATATTCAACTACAAATCCAAGCTCCAACCTTGTATGAAAACTCCAATCCTCTATGAATCCAACCCTCTCAGTTTTCTTCAATCCCTTAAGGTGACTTCAATATTGCTTCAAGCCTCCATCAAAAACTTCAAATACTTCTAAAAAATGTATCCAATATAGGTCTGGAAAGTGCTCTCAAATCTACCTCTACAAAAACTTCATGTCTACTTCAGAAATTTTTTTATGGTTGCACCAACAAAACATTTCTTCGAGTGTTGATCTTCAACTATGCTCCAAGGATGACTACTCCAATAAAACAAGTCTTTAAGTGTTTGTCTTCAACAATACTCCAAGGGTTATTGCCTCAACAAAGCAATTCTTCAAGTGTTGGTCTTCAACTATGCTTCAAGAGTGACTTTTGTTTCAACAAAGGCTTGAAGAATGCTCAATTAATGTCATCATCAATGCACTCCACTGTCAACTCAAATATGCTCAAAATATGTTATCATTTTATCATTCAATGAAGGTGTCTCCTAGGCTCTTCATGTGTGCTTGAAAGAATTTCCTTCGATCTATAAGGATTACTTTAATGTTGTTTCAAATTTGACTTGATATGTTGATCAAGCTTCTCAAGGTGTAATATTCCTAACGGAAAAATTAACAGTCATAACAAAAAAATGAAATAAACCCAACAAAAATATTTTTCAGCAAATGCCCATAAAACAGAAATGCTCCAAACACACCAAAATGGGCAAATTTTATTATAAGATATTTTTGGAGTAAAATATAAAAAAAAATGTGCACCCTGGGTCTCACAAGGCAAGCTACAAGCCTCAAGCGGATGTTTTATCAATGCCAAACTATTGCTAGAATTTTCCCACTAAAAATATGCACTGACCTTGTGATTTTTGCATTGTTTTTTGTGTTGATACCCTGATTATCCCCCTCCTAGCTATGAAAATTTATAAATATTACTTATGCAAAAACCCTACCGTTAAATTATGATTTACTTCTCCTACTTATAAAAGTTATTAATGTGAAATGTTTAGCATTCACATCGAAGTAAGAACTTTAACGGCCTGCATAGATCCATATCTAAATTTAATATATGCACATAGACAAAGTGACACACAATATTTTTTGGACAACTGTCCTCGAAAAAACCCAATGCGGGGGAACCGATCTTCTAGCTGCTGGCGGGTTTTTATTATTAAGTAGATTCTAAGTACAACAAACCTGGGCACCTTATTGGTTAACCCAACAAAGAAAACATTTGTAGTGATACCTTGGTTTTAGGGACGGAAAATTGGATTGATTCACACCCTCAAACGGGATTTACAGAACTCAACCCTTTTCTGTCTTTAGAAACTCTAGCGCAACTCTGAAGCCCTTTGTGTTAGCTCTGCTAGCCTACGTGTGCCTCTGCGTTGCTCAAGAGAGGCATGCGTAACCCCAGACTAGGTTACATTGTCCTTGCATTGCCGTAGTTGGGTCTGCATAAGCCTTGATGGCCTCCTACTGCCTCTGCACTACACTTTCTGGGCCTGCATAGCACCTGCGTCGCACTGAGCCCTCTGCATTGTGTAGTTGTCGCTCCCTCTGCACTTCTTTGACTACTGCTTCTCTGCCTCTTGCTGACTCTTGGCTTTGGATAAAATCATCCCTCTCATAAATACTACCTCTCGCTTTAGCCGAAACACTTCTGGAAATTCTTAGCAAACCACACCCTAGAATTCCAGCTTAGTCTCAGTGCTATACCTCCGTATGTGTTCTCCAAATGACCCCAAGCCTTTCCTTTATACTTTTCTCATTGGGAAACCAACAGCTATGATCTAATCCTGAATCGATGGCTACAATTAAAAGAAAGCTTGATTTCTGTGACTTAAGTAATTTCCATCACATGTTTAAATTAACTACCTTTAATCTTTTAATTTTCCTAATCAGACTTAGGGTGCTTAATTAAAAATATTAATTAATTAATTATCTCTTAAACTGGATGGAATTTCTCAAATCCATTTCCGGGTCTTGGAGATCTCATGTGCTCTAGTTCCTCCACAAAGTTTGGGAGCTAGAGCACATCCGATGCTACCCCAACACTCAAAAACGTCAACACTAACTACTCATAAAATTCTGATAAATTAGACATGGAATCCTTGTCAAAAACCTAGAAAAACCCATAAAGGGTTTATACTGGTTTTGATGCTCAAAAAATGGCCCCAAATTGCTTGACCCTCCTCTAAGTGTAGAAAAACTAGAATTGTGACTGATGTTGGAATGAATGTCCCAAAAAATTCTTCTCAATTGCACCCCAAACCAAGCCCAAGAAACCCAGCTCTCAAAATCCCTTCACAAGCCACCCAACAATTGTGCCTCCACAATGATTGCATAGTTTCTGGGTAGGATGACATAGTTTCTCCTCCGAAAATTTAGTTTGATGTTGTGTGTTGAATTCTAACCTTGCAAATCTTCCTCATTTTTCCTAGAATTGACCAAAAATTACTTCGACAATGCAACAACTCCCAACTCCAACTCTTCCTCCTCAACTCTCTGTGTGGCCTCCTGACTGCGTCTCAGTTGCCCAAAAACCTTACCACATGTGTGGCCCTCTATCGAACTCCTGAAACTTATGAAGAATCCTTCCTAGGGTGGTACTCAGAGTCTATCGAAGAGAGGTTGAGCTTCCTCCTTGGGAAACTCTTGTGTTGAACAACACTATGTAACTCTACTAAACAACTATAGCAACACTTCAATTGTCAAATTATCAAAAGGCCTCAAATGTTGCTTCCTCTCTCCTATTTATAATTTATGTTCATTTCCTCCATGTCGGCCCCTCACTAAGCAATTCAAACCTCTTCCCTTGGCCATACGATATCTCTCTCCTCAAGGAGTGCATATTAGCTGGGGAGGTGGCCCCCACATTACACCAAGGCAAATATTTCGACCCCCTTGTCCTATGTTTCCTCTCCAAAATTATCTTAGGCCCACAAAATTAGAAAAATGGAAAATTTGTGGTACTATTGACAAAATTATTTAGGAAGGGATATTACAGTTCTCCCCTCCCAAATGTTGCTTATCCACAAGCAATTGTAAAACTAGTTGCTGCAAACTCTGCTTGTTTTCCCACGTGGCATCCTGTTAATTTTGAGTTAACATATTGTTAGCTTAGGTTAGTTACATCATTTTCCCATTAATCCATTAGCAATCTCATTAATCATAAGTGTAACTAATGAAAGAACATAAGTAATAAAATCTAAAGACAAGCCAAGACAAAAGAACATACGAATATGGCTCAAGCTAGGGAAAAACCCCAAGATGGGGAAAAACCTTATCAATTCTTCTTATCATTAATGTCAAATGTTCAGAAAAGAGAGAATATAATACTTCAAAGTCATAATGATTTTCAAATGAGAAGGTTTAATACCACTTCCCTTAGACAAGAGGATGGTTCCAACAAGGTCGCAAATCTGATGTTTGGTGTAGGCTCCAAGGACTTGTGTCTTCTCTGCAATTCTGGTAGGACTGACTAGGGCATAAACACAGTTAGCAACTACCCCATTCACACCTTAAATACCTTTACTAGACTGCAGATTACCTTCAACCAGACCCTTCAAATGCTGGTAGCCCATAAGCCTTCTTATAGGCTTCAAAACCCACTACACAGCCTCATGATAAAGCAACCTTGACTGTGGCTTTCTTGTTGTAGGTTCTTAACCTCCAGGACAGGGTTCCTAAGCCCTGTGCTCTAACTGTAGGTGACCAAAACTAGTGCAGGTGGCTTCAAGGCGAATGGCACCTTCACAACAATCCAAAACTATCATCAAAATCACCCTTAACAGGTGTGACTTATATCTATTTGAACTTAGACCTGTGATGAAAGATAAAATTCCCAAGACAAATCATAAATGTGCCCAAACCAATCTCATCCTCCACCTTGTGGAAATATGCCCCTAAAGATGACTAAATCGAACCCAACCTTTCCTTCATCTCCTTCGTTGGAAATCACCTTGCAGCCTCTACATCATCCCCTTCCAGGCTCAGCGTTCAGCCCCAGCCAAGTCGTTTTGACTCCTTCAACCCTAAGGAACAACCTCCTGCCGCCACTTTCCGGATCTCGGCCGCCAAAACTGATCCACCAACAAAATTTTGAAAACCCTTCCTCTTCCTCTGCATGAGCCTATGCAGTCACTACGTCAGCCCTCTTCCTTCAACGATTGGTTTGGCTAGATCTCTTTTGCCTCTCTCTGATTGATGCTCCACCAGTTGAGAAAGTCTTTTCTTCTCTAGATGTTATCTATGCCCCTCACTGCTCAGATCTCTAGCTTGAATTCCTCAGCAAATCACGACTCAGCTAAACAAGCTCTGATACCATGTGAAAATTCAATTTCCTGAATCCTACTGTCGCAACTAATGAGAATTCTTATATTTGTTAATTTATTGAACAAATTATTTACTGTGTTCTACGGTATATACTAAAACCCATACACTATAGACTTCACAAAATTAAACTGTAGAAAATAAATGTGTAGAAACAAGATCTGAGCAAGAGTAAATCATAGACACATGACACCGTTATTTTTGGACCAATGTCCCCGGAAAAGCCCAATGTGGGAAAATCGATGCAGCAACTGAGGGTTTGTTTATTATGCAGTAATTTTATGTGTACAAATCTATGATGGTTGAAACTAACAAATCATACATAGAAAACTGACAAATAAAATCTCGTGAGAAGATCTCACTCTGCCACGATAATTCGACACTGACCTTAGCTAGAGATTAGTTGCTCTGCACTGCCTCTATGCAGTGACTGCGTCACTCTTCGTGGCCTCTGCGTCACAACTAATGTTTTCCTCTCTCTCTGCACTATATTTCTCTGCTGACTAGAAACGAGGCCCTTCTAGCCTACAGAAAATCCCTCTGGTTACTGGCACTAAACCCCAATTGTTTCCTCAACAAAAAATCGAACTCCCTCTGAAGCTCTACGCAGTCCCTGCATAGCCTCGCACAATTGGCTCTACACTGCTCTATGTGGATTTTACAGCCTCCTCTATTTTTCACTCTCTAGATCAGGAAACTCTTCCAACCAAAAATTATCTCTGCCCCTCTCTGCAAAAATATTCTCGATCTATTTTCCAAATGATCCATCAAGTCCTTATAATCTTCTCATTGAGTATTCAACGATCGAGATTAAATCACTAATCAATGACTAAGATTAACTTGGCTTGATCTTTGACATTTCTAGAAGATTCACACTCTATTTTAATTAATATTTATTAATTATTTTAATTTCCTATGTTTAGACTTAGGGTCCCATTAAAAATAATTAATTATTTCCATAAAACATAATCTGAGTGGAATTTTCCAAAATCCTTTCTCGGTTCTTTGGAATACATGTGCCTAAGCCTCCCTAAAATTTTTGAGACTTATAGCGCCTCTGATGCTACTAGAAATCAACACTCCCTCTTAGCGAGGAATGTGCTCTAGCAATACATCCAGTTGAAGTACTGCTCTGATTCCACAACATCCCCTTTATGCTGCTGATGTCTGACACTGCTACCCACAAACACTGTGTTGTTGCATTCATGTTGTTCTTGACCATGCATGCTACTGCACTCAAAAAAAAAAAAACATGAAAAATCTGAACTAAGTGTTCAGTAGGATGCATCTCGTACTGAAGATCTGATTGCTACTAGTGTCTGCATTGTCCCTCTAAAGTTGTTGTGTTGTTGATGACTCTGCACTGTGCCTTCCTGCATTGCTTCCAACTCTGTTCTACACTGCTCAAACTCAAGCGCTCTATAACCACTGCGTTGTCACTTCTGCACCAACTAAAGCTTGTCCATCTTGCTACTTCTAATTTGGTCTCCCGTAGCAAGGTGATGATCCGAGAGGTGGACTCCTCAAGGATTCTTCCCAATCTAAAGTTCAGCTGAACTACAGTTCCAGATTAGCCCAACGCTCCCTTGGCGATATATGGGAAATCATGGTGAATATTGTAGGGTAAAGGAAATCTAGTGCGTGGTGGATTTACTTCTAGAAAAAACACAAGCATATTGCAAACAACAACAATTCAATGAAAACAAATTTAATGCATGCTATATCAATGTTGAACTTGGCTTCCATAGTAATGTTCCACATTTGAATGGACTTCCCAAAATATTGCATTTTGTTTAAATAATGGTTCATGCATCTCCAGCAAAAACTAAAATCTAGATGCCAAAGGTGTTTGTCAGATGTTACTTATGAATGCATAGATAAGATTAGTGTAATTCATATATTCTCATTGTAATACTGAATGTTGAATCTATCCCTTCAATGGTCCATGAATTGAGTTTTAACTCGTTGAGATCTTTGTTTCTACAGAATGGAGCTCAATAGCAGCATAACACTTTCAGTGTTATTATTCATTAAGTTTTGTACCTCTTGAATTGGAATTGGGTTATGTAGCTACATAGAAACTTTGAGTTTTCTTCCAAGTCTGGGTACTTGTCTATGATTTCTAGTACATATGGAAGCCTTGAAAGCATGAGAATGCACAAGAATAAACTCCTGGGATGAATACTCATTTCATTATAAGGAATTCACTTATGTTGATGTCACCATGTCAGCAAGGACATTTGTAGATAGCTTGACACAAATAAACAAGGAATCAAATTCCCCTAAAATGCACTTAACTTTCCATATGCCTAAAAGAAGAGGAAATAGTTAGCTGGAATCCAATCCAGGAAAATGCCCATATTATCATCCTATGCTTAGTAGTGCTTACAAGGAAATTGGTTGGGCATGTGTTTAAAGTCTGTACAATAAAAAAAAAACACCCAACAATATGAATAGGCAATAGGATATCAATTTACCAAGTCAATCTAATAATGTAGCACATTTGGCCTTACCTTGAGATTGTTACCCTAGGTTTACTGGCTGTTTGACTTGTCAAGTGAAGGATATTCCCTTGGATTATGTGTAATCAATGGGCCGAGATCTTGAGCACTGAGGAATGATATGAACTTGCAACTAATTTTATCTCATCACTGGTGTATTCTAGCTAGGTAAGTGTCAGTTGATGAGGTTGCAACTTTTCACATATTACAAAAAAATATGTCAATATATGGTGGCAAAGGGAGTAAAACTCCATTAGCACCAGAAGACACAGGTACAATAGAGAACGAAGATGACCATTTTTTCTATCTTATTGATGCAGAGACCCAGTTGTTGCCATAGAATTTAAATAGATAAATTTAGACTCTTGATTATAATGACACTTTCATCATGATCTCTATAAGGTAGTACCTAATAATCCTTTTCCTTGTTAAGTGAGGAAGAAAGAGAGCTCATGTTAGGTCCCTATATTACTAGTATAGTCTTTTATTGTTGTTAGTGTAACCCCCTTATTGTTATTATTGTACCCTTGTAACCCCCATTTTTTTATTATTGTACCCTTAAATTATTATTGTTAGGTCGGCTAGGATTACATTGTGGCCCACTAGGATTACATTATGGCCCCATTGACTCCTATATATAGAAAGGAGGTTTTGTAAATTGTATCATCCAAGAGTTGTTCATTTATGTAATGTATTGGAGGTTTCCCCCTCGAAGTGGCTTATTTCTAAGGCGTTGATATCTCTTTTCTTCTATTTTTGGAGCTGGTTACACAACATTTGGTATCAGAGCTTTGGATTCGAGGGTTTCGCTGCTCCAAACAGGTCATCGTGGAATTTTCGCTACAATTGTTTTTCGATGAAGTTTCAGAAGCTGAAATTTTTAGGGTGCGAAGCCGAAATCCTGAGGAATATTTTCTAAAAATTTCAGAGCTTGGTTCGCAATATTTTCGGAGATATGATCTGTGGAAGTTAGGTCTTTTTTCGGGCTCCTAAACAGGTCATCGTGGAATTTGCGCTATAACTTTTTTTATAGAAAGGTTCAGAGTCTGAAATTAATATGGTGCGAAGATGAAATCCTGAGGAAATTCTTCAAAAATTTTCAGAGCTTGGTTCGCAACATTTTTGGAGATATGATCTGTGGAAGGTAGTGCTTTTTTAGGCTCCTAAATTTCATTTCAAAGAGGTGATCGTGGGAAAATCTCAATAAATCTCTCTCTAGGCATTGGATTGGAGTGTCGTAAAAATTGGTCGCAAGTACACGGAAATTATTTTCTTGGCTATCAATTTCAGAGACAAAGGAAAAAACAATGACACGTGGCAAGTCGTACAAGTTCGCTCTACTGAACCAATCCATAATTAGGTCATTGTGGGAGATTGGACACAACTTTGTCTTGGAGAATCCAAATCAGGTCAGACCTATGGCATTTGAAATATAATTCAGAGGGCTACATCAGTACAAAAATTCAGATATTGAAGTGCTGAAATCACAGAGATAATCCAATTTCAATATCGAGCTCCTCAAAAGCAAGAAAAAGGTGTGTATTTTTTTTCTGAATTGCATAAGTCTTGTTTGAAGAGTCAATTTGAATTGATTCCAAGGGCATATTGTAGAATAGATATCAGTATTGGGTTATAAAATATGCCCCGTAAAAGTAATTCAACACCCATTAAGCCTTCAGAAGGGTCTACTATGACTCATGAAGATGAAGAATTGCAACACGATCTATCAAAATTACATGAGCAAGTGCAACAAATTTCACTCTCGCAAAGAGCAAAAAAAAATGAAATGGAAGTTTTGAAGAAAGGAGTGGAAGCTAAGATGGATGGCATGGAAGCTGGCATGGAAGCTAAGATGGATGACATGAAAGACAACATTGAAAACAACATGAAAAACATGAAGAATGTTCTAAAAGCAGACATCGAAGGTTTGACCAAGTTGATACAAGAAATGTTTCCTAATGGTGAAAAGATAGTAGAAGAACCTCATGATGAGAACAAAATAAATGTTAATCGCGATTTCATAAACTCTAATGTTGGCTGGAAGAACCACCATATTCCAAAAATGGATATGAAGAAGTTTGATGGGAAGGATCCTGTAACATGGATACTACAGATGGAGCAATATTTTGATCTCCATAATGTGCAAAACACACAAAAGGTATGCATTGCAACTTTACATTTAGAACAAAATAAATTTGTATGGTATCGATGGCTTTTTTCCCGTAAAAAAATTGTCACTTGGTCAATTTTTACGAAATAAATGATAGCACATTATGAGGATACAAAGAGCAACACCTTCTTTAGCCAATTGGTAAATCTCAAACAAAATGGTTTAGGTGGGGCAGCACATTGAGGACTTCCAAAAATTGAATATAAGGGTAACTAATATTCCAAAAGAACATAGGATTGATCTCTTCATAGGCACTTTAGAGGATGACATCCAACATGAAGTTCGCATTCTAGAACCTGATTCATTGGAGAAGGCATTTAGGTTGGCAACAAAAGTTGAATGTAAAATTATGGTGACAAGGAAGCCTACCACTCAATTCTATAAAGAAGGAAGTGTTGCTAAACCTAGATTTCCACAACCTACAAGGTTGACACCACAACAATTGGAGGAGAAAAGAGAAAAAGGGCTTTGCTACAGTTGTGATAGCAAATACACTAAAGGTCATAAGTGTGCCAAGAAGAAATTATTTTACATAGATTGTGAAGAGGAAGAATAAAATGAACAAGAGGAGTATATACACCTGGAACCAACCCTAGAAGAGGAAGAAATGAATCCAACCATATCGCGTAATGCGCTGGCAGGAATTACCACTCCTCAAACTCTCAAGATACAAGGAAAAATCAAGAAGAAAAAGGTAATAGTGTTGATTGATTCAAGAAGCACCCATAATTTTATTCATTGTAAGGTAGCCAAGCAATTAAATTGTTTCCTATACCTAGCACCAGAATGTCAAGTGATGGTTTTAAATGGAGGAACTATAAATTTCTATGGAAAATGCCATAGTATCAAGCTAACCATGGGGGAATATGTATTGACTATTCCAATACTTTCCATTCCTATGGGAGGTGATGATGTTGTACTAAGAGTAGAATGGTTACAATCTTTGGGGACGGTAGCTTTTAATTTTCTTGAAATTTTTTTCAGAAGGAAAGGAAGTCGAATTACGGGGTATTGAAGGGAAGCCGAGAAGGATAATAAAGTCTAATGTCATGACAAAGCTTCTAAAGAAAGAAAAACGAGGCGTAATTGCACAATTATGCTCGCTAGAAGTTCCAACATCAAAATCATCTATTTCTGCATATCTCCAACAAGTTTGACAATCATTTCAAGGTGTTTGAAACTCCCAAACGAATCCCACCTATTCGTGATCATGATCATGATATTCATTTGATTCCAGTAAGTGTTCCTCCAAACATTAGGCCTTATAGATATCCTTACTTCCAAAAGAGCGAAATTGAACGTATGATTGCAGAAATGTTAGAGGCAAGTATAATTCAACCTAGTCAAAGTTCTTTCTCTGCTCCTATAGTATTGGTACACAAGAAGGATGGATCATGGCGAATGTGTCCGGTTTATATAGAGCTCAATAAGCTCACCATTAAAGACAAATTTCTCATTCCTGTTATTGATGAATTATTGGATGAATTACATGGAGAAATTTATTTTACCAAGTTGGATCTTCATTCAGGATATCATCAAATTAGAATGAAGACTGAAGATATTCCAAAAATAGCATTTCGAACTCATGAGGGTCATTATGAATTTTTCGTCATGCCTTTTGGCCTTACCAATGCACCTTCTACATTTCAAGGGTTGATGAATTCCATTTTCAAACCCTTCCTTAGAAAATTTGTGCTAGTATTTTTTGAGGATATACTAATCTACAATAGGTCTTGGAAGGATCATGTTGAACATGTTGACAGGGTGCTCAAACTATTGCAGGAGAAACAATTATATGAAAAAACATCCAAATGTTTCTTTGGAGTAGAAGAGGTGGAATATCTGAGTCATATTGTATCTCATGAGGGTGTTAAAGTAGACCCTAACAAAATTAAAGCCATTAAGGAATGGAAAGTCCCCACAACCATAAAATAGTTGTGAGGATTTCTCGAGTTAAGAGGGTATTATTGCAAGTTTGTTAAGAATTATGGGAGAATAGTAGCACCTCTAACAACATTATTAAAGAAAGATGCATTTTCATGGACTCCTGAAGCAACTAAGGCCTTTGAACATCTTAAAGATGCAATGTGCTTAGCACTGGTCTTAGCTATGCTAGAATTCACAAAAACATTTATTGTGGAATGTGATGCCTCAGGAAATGGAATTGGTGCATTTTTAATGCAAGAAGGAAGACCCATTTCTTTCGAAAGTCGTCCAATCAAAGGAAAGTATTTACATAAACCTATTTATGAGAAGGAAATGTTAGCAATACTGCATGCACTAAAGAGATGGCGAACTTACCTAATGGGAAGACACTTCAAGGTAAAAACTGATCATGATAGTCTTAAAAACTTTTTGGAACAAAGACTATCTTCAGAAGAGCAGCAAAAATGGGTCACAAAGATGTTGGGTTATGACTTTGAAATAATCTACAAAAAAGGAAAGCTTAATGTTGTTGCGGATGCACTCTCAAGAAAGAATGAAGAGGTGGAAGCATTGCTTTGTGCCATTTCTATTATCCAACCAGATTGGATAACCGAAGCAAGAGATGAATGGAAGAAGGACAAATATGTATGGACGCTCATTCAAAAGTTGCAGCAAGATCCTAGTACATCTGATACATTTAGTTGGAAAAATGATTCCTTATGGTACAAAGATCGCTTATATCTTTGTAAGAATTCCCAACTAAAACAAAAGATTCTTTTTGAATTGCACACTTCTCCTTTAGGAGGACACTCAGGATTTTTAAAAACTTACCACAGGGTGAAGAAATAATTTTTTTGGGATGGCCTTAAATCTGATATTCAAAAGTTTGTGGCGGAATGTTTGGTTTGCCAGCAGAATAAAGTGGAAACAATTAAGACCCTGTGACTTCTACAACCTTTATCCATTCCAAGTCAACGTTGGGAGGAGATTTCAATGGATTTTATCACAGGTTTACCTAAGTCCGAAGGAAAGAGTGTCATCATGGTGGTAGTTGATAGAATTACCAAGTATGCACACTTTTGTGCATTATCTCATCCATTTAAGGAAAGTATAGTTGCTACTACATTTATGGACATAATTCAAAAGATACATGGAAGCCCAAGGGTCATTGTGAGCGACAGAGATCCCATTTTTACCGGAAATTTTTGGACGGAGTTATTTTCTTGTTTGGGTACTCAATTAGCTCATAGCTCATCTTATCATCCTCAATCTGATGGTCAAACTGAGATAGTAAATAAATGTTTGGAAGGATATCTTCGTTGTTTTGTATCCGATAAACAAACACAATGGGTCAAGTGGTTACCTCTCGCTGAATGGTGGTATAACACTTCCTTCCATACTGCAGCAAAAATGACCCCATTTATGGCACTTTATGGATATCATCCACCATCCATCACATGATCTTTAAGGGAAAATTTGAAGGTTCAAGCAGTGGAAGATCACATCAAGCATCAGTAAGAAGTTCTCCAACTCTTACAGGATAACCTGAATTTGGCCCAAAATTGAATGAAACAACAGGCAGATCAACATCACACCGCGAGAAGTTTTGATGTAGGAGATTGGGTATTTTTACGGCTACAACCATACAAAAAAATTTCCCTCAAGCAAGCTAAGAAGGATAATAAATTATCGCCAAAGAACTAGGGTCCTTACAAGGTGTTGCAAAATATTGGTACTATGGCATACAAATTGGAGCTTCCTGCTTCTTCGCGAATACATCCAGTTTTCCATGTTTCATGCTTAAAGAAGGTTATAGGTGAAAATCTTCCAGTTCAAACAATATTGCCAGAACTTGATGAGGAAGGAAAAATCATATTGGAACCTGAAGCGGTCACGGAAAAAAGAACTCGACAACTATAGAATCGAACAATTTCAGAGTATCTCATCAAGTGGAAGAACTTACCCACTAAAGATTCTACATGGGAGGCTGAGAATTTTATACAGAAGCACCCAGAGCTACTCAAGCGTTGAGGACAACACTTTTTTGAAGGAGAGGGGCATGTTAGGTCCCTATATTACTAATATAGTCCCTTATTGTTGTTAGTGTAACCCCCTTATTGTTATTAATGTACCCTTATAACCCCCATTTTGTTATTATTGTACCCTTAAATTATTATTGTTAGGTCGGCTAGGATTACATTTTGGCCCACTAGGATTACATTATGGCCCCATGGACTCCTATATATAGAAAGGAGGTTTTGTAAATTGTATCATCCAAGAATTGTTCAATTATGTACTGTATTGGAGGTTTTCCCCTCGAAGTGGCTTATTTCTAAGGCGTTGATATCTCTTTTCTTCTATTTTTGGAGTTGGTTACACAACAGCTCAAGTCCTTAAGTACCCTAAGAATTGCATCACTAGACATTTTACTTGAAAGAAGCATGGTGTTCGCCTCAGCAAAAACACTGGAGTTCACCCACTGCAACCTTGCTCAGTCATTTTATAGCATTTGGAAATTTGGTGATGAGAATATGTCAATGGAGAGGTGTCAGTTTCACTAACTTAACCAATACATATACATCATGAGAATATACAAGGTCTAACAAACCTTCGCATGCCAGCAAGGATGATAACAATCTAAACTCTGTTCCAGGAACATTGACCAGCATTTTTCATAAAATACCATGTCTCACCTCAGCACAAGCACATAACCAAATAATCACTATGGTGTATGCTTGTGTTGAAGAAGCCACAAATGCACACCAAGATGCACGCTAACAAGTGTCCTTGTTGACACTGTCTTTGTGTCAATCTATCTACAAATGTCCTTGCTGACACTGTCTTTATGTCAAGCTATCTACAAATGTCCTTACTGACATTATGACATCAACGTAAGATAAGCCCTTATAATGAAATGGGTATTTATCCCAAGAGTTTATTCTTGCACATTCTCATGCTTTCAAGGCTTGCATATGTGCCAGAAATCATAAACAATTACGAGGACTTGGAAGAAAACTCAAAGTTGTTATGTAGCTACCTAACACAATTCCAATTCAAGAGGTACATAAATTAATAAATAATAACACTCAAAGTGTTATGATGCTATTGAGAATGCAGGAGTCAGCAAGAAGAATATTAGGTGAGATAGAAGATGTTGGAGCAAAATAAAGATCATTGACATTACAAAAGAAGTCAAAGGATTAAGATCTCTTGATTAGAGACCAATGATGGTTGGAGAACATGCTACATGGTCTTGAACATGACCATCATGGTTTCCCAAATGTGGTTGTTGTGCAAACGCATCTTGCTTTTATGCTAGATCTTGCACAAAAAAGCTAATTCTGTGACTTCCACTATGCCATGAAGCAGGAAAAGTAGATCTAGAGTTTGTAAAAAAATAAGTGAATTTTACATCCAATGGATCTCCCTTTTCCACAAGGATTGTGACTCCAAGTGAGTTGGAACAAAATCATAACATAAAATAGTCATAACTTCATCAATACTTTTCAAAATCACTATTATGATACAAATTTAGAAATGGCATAAAAATTTGGTCTCTAATGGTAGACTTCAATCTAGTACCTACGCAAGGAAAAAATTGCCTTGCAATATAGGGCTTTGATATGTATGGAAGGACAACCTCTTGAGGGAATAACACCTACAATACTGCACAAAATCACTGTTATGAATTCAATGTGGAAATGGAGCCAAAATTCTACATCTTGCAGTTTGATTGTAATCAGCCACACTGGTGAAAAAATATGCACATCACAATTTTTTGGTGGTTGAAGGGAGTAGATATAGTGGAATTTGAAAATTAAAAAACCTCAATGAGCCAAGGTATAGAGCCCTTGATTGTAAAAACCCACCAGTGTTATATCTAGTAGCCGTGTGAGATGGAAACCTTAAGAGGTGACTAGATCTACAGGATGCAATCATTGTATTTTAGCTAGTGCACCCCTCTCATCTCATTTTGTGAATAACATAGCAGTGACCTATAGCTTGGAATTTGGAGGGATTGGGTGCTTTTTCCTCTTTTGGATTTAGAGTAATGAAGGTAGCATTTATGGTTGGAAAGGCACCTCAGATTTAGTGTAACATTTCTTTCAATGCCTAGACCTCATTTTTAATGGTGAACCAAATGCGGTGGAAGAAATTTGTGGTGAAAACATTAGGACTTGGATATTTTCTAGCAGGCATATCCATGACAGTAAATTTGACATCTATTAAAGTGATGGGCCTCATGGGACTCGCAGTGTGTTCTTGCAAGACTAATTAGGGGATGCGTTTAGTGATCATTTGAATGGCAGTGAAACTGTCCTATTTGAGTTTTGAGAGGAGAGACTATAAAAATTTTGTTGGTTTACACTCAATATGTTGACGAGAAGTTAGCTTATTATCTTGATTATTCTTGAGATGAGTAATTCTATTACAATTCCAATGTCTAATCATCTAGCTCTATAAGTAGTCAATACCTATGACTTGGGCACATCCGAAAGGAATCTAGGTCCCATTCTGGATCATACAGAAAATTTTTGTTTGATTAGAAACTGTGGAAACTTGGGGTCATTGTTTGTCTTGTGTAGACCTTGGTATTAAATTCTGAAGAAGACCGAGTCTCTTTCATACTCACATATTTGCAACAAAGATATCTGAATATAGAGTCTATATTTTTGCTCACAATTTTGGGATCCTTTGATCCAGTTGCTTGTCATCCAATTGCAATCAAAATGAAGGAAATCCATACCTCTCATAGGTCCAAGATTTCTCTAATGATTGGACAACATTCTGGCCTGCAGATCCCTAGACAATTGTCTTATCTAAACCTTTCTCTAAATAAATTTAAGACTGAAATTAATGATCCAAAATGTTGTAGGACTGTAGTCTATTCACGAAGTCTGCATGACTCTCAGAAGATAACTTGCTCCAAGATGGTCTGTTGAAGGAGTTATCTGATCTTGTATTCTTTCACAAATTTGAAGACATGGACTTGTTCCTAAGTAGTTTCGGACCCTCTATTGATACACACCTAAGACATTAATGATGGTCTTATGATATATATATAACCCTGCATGTCTTTGCCAAAGGGGTTTTGCTTGGGGTTCTATTTGTCAAAAATTTCATTGGCATTCATCGACCTATGGTGGATTGAAGATAGGACAGCCCGATCTATAGCATAAATCAAAAATATATTATGTTATCTTCCAAGGTGATGCTTGTGCCTCAGATTGAGTTTAATCTAAATATAAAAATTATTACCTAGCAGATTGAATTTTCCACTCTCAAGGCATCCTCAAGTAACACTCATTTGGCATCTATTATATTAGTGATCAAGGCTCCCTATAGGTGAAAATATGTATCAAAATCTAAAGATGTTGAAGAATTTCAATCACTTTTATTGTTACAGACCTAAGGTATATTATTTGGAAAGTTTCAACTTAATATACATGATGGTATTGCAGATTCCAGGTGTTCTTTTGTTAAAGAAGATTCAGCCACTGTACTCCAAGGTAATTCCTATGATAACATCCATGATATGCTTTGATCCCTGTAATCAAAGCCCTCAACTGTGAGCCATTATCAAGAAGAGTTTAAATGAAGTCTTGACATTGCACATTGATCAGTCATCATTGGAATTTCCATTGATATAAGCAGTATGAGTAAGTGATACTGCCTCTTGTTCTCACAGATTTTTCATCTTCAAGCAAACAAGATTCACACTATGAACAAAGGGATAATCTCAGCAAAGAAAAATCCCCAGTATCTATGGCATCATGGTTGTATATTTTAATCATACTCAATGTCAGAACTAAGTATGTCCTCCTCAATCAGAATGTTATTCCTCATCTTCTATAAATTTCGATGTTACTGGGTATGCTACTTAAATTCTACTTTAAGAAGTCAAAGAACCGAATGATATTTGTTGGAAAAATAAGTTTCATTCCATTAGGTGCCTGATAACCTTTGGAGAAATGAAATTTTTCTGGAGCTAAAGGGGTCATAGTCATTTTGAAGTCTGAATGGTTTGCTATCCTTAAGTACCAGGAATCTGAGGTACCTTGTTGGAAGATACAGATGCTTGCATAAGTGATCTTGAATTAAGTATCCTAATGATTCAAGGCTAGATGGGCAACATAAGGAAGGCCTCAGGGAAAGCAGGCAGTTATAATCTCTCTCTCCTCCAAAGGATAGACATCTTGACATGAAAATATATAGTGTTTAATAATCCTCATATCTATCAAAGTAATAGACTCTTAAAATTCAAGGTGGAAGACCTTACCATTACAACTTAAAGACATATCCCAGTGCCGGCTATAACAACATCTGATATTTCTGATCTGAACAGTATTATCTATCTCCATTATGACGAGAAATAGAGGAAAGGTCATGAATGTCTTTGATATAACAGCTCTATTTATTTTTCATATAATAGTTGATGTTATACATCCTCTAACTTGGGAATTTGAAAGAAGACAATAAAATTTAGAAGATCGTCATTGTAAAATATTGAGTAGTTTCATGCTTATAACCGAAATCATCTGCAAGCTACTTTGAAAGTTAAATTACCATATGACAAAAGGTCTCAAAGGGAGCTATAGTTTATTCCAAGAAAGTCATATATATCAAAGGAAATTGACTCATGACATCTGATTATAATAGTCTAATGAATCCAAGAGAAATTGGCTAACTTTGGTGCACGTACCAAAGGATGAATATATGGCTTCATATAGCTTGATGGATATGCTTCGTATCAGCATACCTTTTCCCATGATCAGAAGTAGATATAAATGTTTATTAATAAAATCTGTCAGATGTTGATCCTCCCTTTCTTCATCATTATTTGAGTGAGTAGACCTATATCATCTTGATAATATCAAGATCACCTTTCTTCTGTAAGAAGCTATAAGTCATGGAAATACCCTACTATCAGGGTCCTGATTGTTGATTGAGCTCTATAAGACCAGTTGGAAGAAGTAAAACAATTATCATGATATTCAAAATACAAGGATGGCGAAGTGCTTCTATAGTTTCTATTGAAAAATAATAAGTCCATAGAAACCTTTGGATTCATCTATGTGATACTAGATGGAGCTATAAAGTTGTTATTGTCTATCCAGATATCATCACCAAGATCTATAATTGTTTTTGAGGCAGCAACTTGGAATTATTCCTTATATGAGGGGAACCATGGTTACGATTGAAAATTGAGCTCTAGGAGCTCCTAGGGGCCTGGGGTACTTATTGAGCTATAAGCGTCCATAGGTTGAGTGGTTCACCTTCCCCTAGTGGTGCGTTGTGTACAAGGTGATTGGTTCACCTTCCGCTACATTTGCGGACACATGTATGTAAGGTGAATGGTTCACCTTCCCCTACTATTGATGACATATGGATAGGATGAGTGGTTCACCTTCTCCAATGACATATGAGTAGGATGAATGGTTCACCTTCTCCTGCGGGTACCCAAGTGAAAGATCCATATAGGCATCTATTGACATGTCGATGGGACATGGTTCATCCTTTCCCCACATGTAGGATGGATTCTTTTTCTATTGAGAATTTGGAGGGCTAGTGATTAATTAAAATTCCCTTCTTGACAATTACTTGTGAGGTTACCTGAGTTACTTATGTCTTTCCTTCGTTAGCTTATTTAATCTTTCATCAAGTCAATTATCAAAATACATGAGACACAAGAATTAGGCTCCTAGAGCCAGTGCAAAAACTCTCCCTCTTGGAGAGGAAAACCCATGAGAAATTCTTCTTATAGATTTTCAGATGACAACTACCATGACCAAGAATTAGACCCTTGACCTGTATATGCATCCAAGACCTTGATCTTACTTCTTTTATGTGCTTCAATGTTGATCCTTCTTCTCTTCACCAAGTTGCACTGTTCTGCACCAGCACTTCCTTTCAAACTCTAGTTACTTGAGATGTATATAAGTTGTAGTTAGGAAATTAAATCATAGATTTACTTTCCTACTTTCTGTCACTTTCTCACTACTCCTTCTCTTTGGAATATCTACAAAATTTTCCCAGACCACTATTCCAATTTTTTCATGAACTAGAAATGAATACCAATGTTACCTTTGATCAGCTCTTTCACTTTTGGACAGTCTGCAAACCTTTCTCAATTTTTATCCGCACTTTAATATAGGAACATTTCCCTTGAATGTTGCATGTATCCAGAGCCTATACACTGTAACCACTTAAGGATTATATGCAGAAGTTTTGAAGAACAGTCAGAGACAATCCGCACTTTTGTTCTAGGAGACTGCAACACTTTATTACACTAAGATACCACAAGGATGTATGTATCTTAAACAGTCCTAAAACTAGTAAAAAATCTGCACTGAACCTCATCCAAAAAATCCACACTTATGTTTTAGATATGACCTAAATTTCTTGTCTTCAAATGACCGCAGAATAGGTGTATATATAGAGACAGCTTTATTGTCTTTATACCGACCTTCCATTTAGCTTGTAGGCCGACTTTAACACATCATTTTAGTTTATATTACAACGTTTTTGGAGGGTTGAATTAAGCCATTCATTCACAGTTTCTTTGGCAAGGTCTTGGAGCATTTATTTAGACTATATCCTTCATATATAAGACACTTAATTACATTCATACCTAGAAGACAAATCCCTAATACACATCAAGAAGAAGTCTATTAACCTAAAATAAAATCTTGTTCATGAAACTCATGAAGCATGTACAAAAAATATACATTTTATTATCTTTGTCTTATTCTTTACATAAATACATAATCACATAGTCAATATGAAGACCAATCCTAGTTACACTTTAACACTCCCTCTTAACTAGGAAGGTACTCATACAGGTACATGGTCACTTTCAAACTAAAGAATCTCATAAGAAGAATCGGATTGGTAATCACATCTTTATAGCATCATATCAACCAGCATTGTCCTAGTGCAAGGCCCTCACTAACAACCCCATCTCTCAACAAGAAAATGGGCTACAATGTTGGTGATACACATGACTTATAGAAACAATAGTCATTATCTCTCCAAGGTACATACTCCACCCAGGTGTTCCGAGAGTATGACCTTCTTGGACTATCCTTCTCTTGGGTAGCCAGCCCTCAAAGAATATCATTCCCCGACTACTCTTATCTTGAATTCCCTATCTCATTCTCAAAGAGTATCGAATACCAAATGATTACCCAATCCTCCATTTTGTCTTCGAGGTGAAGACCAGAATGATTTTTCTATCCATTCTCTCCACATGGCCTTCATTACAACTTACGGTTGTTAGTCCTGGTCTAGTGCATGACACATGCATTAGAGAATCACATGTGTCACTCTCCTTTAAATCAGGAAGGGCATACTTCAAGTTTAGCTCCCATTGGCTTCTTGGGATATTTATACCTTGGAAGACAAAGGAGTGTTGGGACTTGCATATGTTCACACATGGGGGCTGGTTGTAGCTGCTGAATGAATTTTTTGAGGGATGCAAGATGATGTTTATGAAAAATTCTCGGAAACTGAAAAATCATGAAAACCTCACATATGTTTTTCTTTAGTGGTTACTTCACATTCGATTACATAGTTTACAGTTCCTCATATTTTATATTGATAGCTCTCCTATGCTTAAAATAATATTAAAGGCGTAAAGAAAATCGAGTGGGCCTGTGGCTATTGCTACACACAAACAGCACGACCTAGCTACTCCATTCAGCGGCCATGGCCTCTAGAGGGGGATCCGAACCCCTCCCTCTTCCACCGGAGTGAGTGCTTTCCAGAACTTGGTGGCATCAAGCTGCAAATGCCCTCCAACAACATTGCAAAAGAAGTTTGTCAAAAAAAATGACATAATCCCTTTGGTGGCTCTCCTAGAAGAAGAAACATGTAGACCAACCTTGAATCTTGCAGAAAGAGACCTCATAGAGATGTTTACGGGCCTCTGGCCATCTCCCAAAGTAGTGGAAGACTCGGTAAAGAGAAACTGGATCCCATTAATCAAAGAAGGAATCAAAAGTTATTTTGTCGGCAAAGGCCTTTTTGTGTTTGTGTTTGAAAGTGCATAGGATAGAAGCCTCATATTTATGAATGGCCCATACTTCATGGGGCCACAAGGCTTATACTTAAACAAGTGGTCGCCTGAATTTGACCCCTCCCAAGACATGCCCTCATCCATTCCATTTTGGGTGCATCTCCCTCACCTGCCACTGCATTGTTCGAACTAGAAGTCCCTTCAGATTATTGGCAATACCCTGGAAAAATATATTGATCAAGCTGTTAGAAAATATCAATACTCCTATTCCCACACCTGTGTCAAGGTAGACTTAGAAGAAGGGATGCCAGAAGCAATCAATCTAACAGTTGCCAGATGGCCCCATACTGAAGAGCTAGACTATGAACAACTCCCTTTCAAATGCAAACATTGTCACCATTATGGACACTTCGCAAGATATTGTGAGAAAAATAAATCATAAAGGGGAACACCAATACAGTTCAGGGAAATGAAGAGAGGAGTTATATTCCCATCTCGAATGAGGCCCCAATCCCCAACAACGAGTAAAGCACTCTTGCAGACCCTCTAGAAATAGCCGCTGACAACATGGAACAGAATGCGGCCCCTTCCTTCAATAAATATGGCGAAGAAACAGACCCACTTGGAGCCTCCCAAGGCAACCCCTGCAACCCTTCATATGTAGAAATAACAAGGAAAAATATGGCAGACAACTCCTGCTCCTCAGAGGATGAGACCTTTGAGAGACCTACAAAAGAGCCGGAAGGAAATCACATAAAGAAGTCAGGGAAGAGGAGGCATAAAGGCTAAAAATGCAAGGAACCCAACCCACAATAGAAATGTCCATTCGGAGAAACTCCAGAACAAGGCCTCCCAAGGGAGGACTCTCTAACCCCTCCCCTGGTAAATAATGCGTCTAGTCTCTTGGAACTACACAGGCTTGGGGAACCACCCAAATATCAAAGCCATCAAATATCTATCGAAAATAGACCCCCTCAGACATCCTCATGCTCCAAGAGACTAAAATCGAAGGGCCTGCCCTTCTTGAAATCAGCATGTCAAGGTGGAAAAAAAATGCAAGAAAAGTAGTAAGCTCGAGGGGATCCTCATGCAGATTAGATACTCTATGGTATGACGAACACTTCCAACTACTCAAAACTTATGAGACCAAAATTGGATCTTCATAAAGATAAAGCATATCACAAGTAATTTGACCTTCGCCTTATTCAATATTTATGTCTCTGTACTTCATGCTGAAAAAAGAGAGTTTTGGAAATATCTCTACCTTCCTAGAGCTTCAATCCCTTAGTAATATCATTTTGGCTAGAGATCTAAACATAGTCCTAAAACCAAGAGAAAAGAGGGGAGCTAACAACAATATAGATCAAATGTTTTCGATGGTGGAAGAGCTAATGCAGCAGTGGGATCTCCTTGATTTTAACCGAGTGAGAGGCCTCTATACCTGGACCAACAACAGAACAAGGGATGACCACATTTCTGCTCGACTATATAGATTCATAGTCGAAGGCACTATGCTGATGGAAAAAATGTTAATCTCAACTAAATTCCTCCCCAAACTCCCCTCGGATCACAATCCCTTTCAACTACTTGTGGAAGCTGATGAACACCTGGGCCGCCCAATCTCCTTCTGGTTCAGCCCTCTCTAGATTGAAAGAGAAGCATTCTTCGAAACCGTTCATATGTATGGTTGGACTAGACAAAGGTCATCAATTGTTCATACGACAAATCAAACATGGATCATAAATGATTCAGTAGACAAAAGATAAAATGAGTGGACACTCTTTGGAGGGATCCTTGGGCCTTTGAGCTTAGGGTTACAAGTTGGTTCATTCCCTTGCATGTTTTTCCACGCAAACATACATTAATCAGAACATGTTTTAACTTTTATTGATGGATGTTATTTGCATTGTGGGAAAAAGAAATATTTGAAGCATATTATTTGGGGTTGTGGCTTTGCCAAACCTATTTGGAAGGTCATCTAGTATGATTCTTTGTTTTGTTCTCTTGCCCTCTACACTAGAGGGTAGATTTTCTTGGTGATTATGCTTTTGCGTAGCTTTTTATCAACCTTTTTGGTCATTTCTTAGATTACCCATTCCCTCCAATGTTTGGAACTAAGTTGTGTGGTTTTCATTCAAATTGAGTGAATTTGGAAAAAAATATTGCTAGTGCAAAATAATATGATAAAATCCCTCTTATGTTCAACAAAGAGAATTAAGAAGATTTTGTTAGAACTTCCTAAAAAAATGTTATAATTTAATATGTTGTTCAAAAAGCATGTTGACGTGTGTGTGTGTGTGTGTTTATTTTCTAAGAGCTTAACAAAAAATAAATGAACCTGATTTTTCTTGTCATGTAGAAACTTGAGAATTAGGGTTGTTGCTCATCTCCCTTCCTTATTCTCTTGATTTCTATAGAATAGATGGGAATTAAGACTTGGAAATGTCCTCCTCTCTTGCTTGTACTAGCAAGAGTCTCCTCTAATAATGTGCAATCCAAAACCCCTGCATCTACCCACAAGAAGATGTCGCATGTAACCCGGGTTTATTCTATCATCACCAAGGCTTCTATAAATGCACTTGAACAGTTAACACAAGGTGAACCCACTCCTAATGGCCTTTCAAAGCGTATGCCAATTGGGAAAATAAATACCAACACTTCTTTTAATGACTTTATGCTTAAATTTGACATGAGAAACTTTGCTTCTAGTGTTGCACCATGGACCCCATCCTCACCCACTTCCACAATCGCCTATGTGGAAAATGCAACTTTAGTCCCTAATGTGGCTCTGGAGGTCGAATGGATTATGAAAAATATTGAACATTTCAAGTTACATGACATGATTTGCAAATTTAATGCATTGTGGCCTTTATTGGCATAGCTATAGGCCTAGAATGAATCGTCACGTAGTCCATTTCTCTTTAAATCTAAGGCCATTCATCTAGCTACAAAATGTTTCTTCATCCTTGATTGAGTCCAATGCGTACAATCACTGGCTAAAAGTGGTTATGTGTGGCCCATGGTTTGTGGAAATTGCAAGCTTCTTCGTGTAGACATGAAGCCCCAATTTCAATCCAATCATTAAATCCTTAACAATGATTCAAATTTAAGTTCAATGGTCAAATCTGCATTTGGAATTATAAAAACACAAGTCCTTGAACTCCATTAGTGATATTTTGGATGAATATTTCTATCTTAGTGATGCCATTGGAGCTAAACCTCCTACTAACTTTTCCCACTTGTGTATTATGGAAAAGGGTTGCCAAATAAAATAGTTTTGAGATACGGTGACCACCGCTACTCCCAGGTTCTGGACTATCAGCACATCACATTCTGCGCAAGCTGAAGTTCGAACAAATGCATATGCATAACTAAAACATGATTAACTCAGAAAACCCGCGACCACAATAATCTCTCTGTTCTTTGACAAAGAATCAAGGCAGTTTCAGTTGAAAGAGTTTCCCTATGGGGGTTTAAAACAGTTTAATTTTGTGTTTAGGATAGGGAAGCATGCAAGTTTCCCACCTCTATTAGACTGCCCATTTCCAATTTTCCGTTACCCAAAACCCTAAAACCTCATGTACCAAAAACAAAAACAAAAAACTCTGTAACAACTTGAAGTGTCGATCAAACTGTATATTGACCATTATAAAAGTTTCAAAGAGGACTAACGGTAACCCAAAAGACATCAATCTTGATGAAGAGGGTTGTATACGATAGTCAGTAAAGTGCAATTGTGAAATAGGGATAAGGAGTTCAAATCCCATCTAGTGATTTGAGAGAGCATTCAAATTTGAAACTACATTACCATACCTGCCCCGCTGAAAATTCCTGCAAAGCTCTTGTCGTCAATTCATTGAAAAGTAAATTCTCCCACACCAGAAGAATTGGAAAGACGAAGGCTATTCAAAATCAATAGCATGGGCATACAAAGATTTAGAATGTATGGAACGTGAATTTAACTTGAATATCTAGAGCTCTCTTTGCGTTGTGCTTGCAGCTATTTAAATGCTTCAGACCTATATATATTATACACAAGTTCTTTTTCAGTATTAGTGATTTTTTCAGTATCAGTGATGGTTTCTTTGCCTTTGTGGGCACTTTCTTTGGACGCAAAGTGTTTCAGTGGGATGAGAAAAGCCTGATTTGAGTTCAGTT
The DNA here is from genome assembly GCA_034641835.2 of Pinus albicaulis. NCBI lineage: Eukaryota > Viridiplantae > Streptophyta > Pinopsida > Pinales > Pinaceae > Pinus > Pinus albicaulis. The sequence goes on along the minus strand of CM076570.1, from coordinate 289,834,829 downwards.
TTGGTAGAAGTTTTGGTTTTATAGATGGCCTTTTAACATTTGATGGGAAAAAGTCACTATTGGTTTCATTGGTTGGTTTTGTTGATTGTTTTAAATTGTAAATGTGTTTTAACATTTTGTTATAGGAGGAAAAATTTATTATTTTTTTTACCTGATTTAAATTTTAAATGTTTTTTACATTCTTATTATTGCTTTTACTTTTGTTTTAAATTGTAAATGTATTTTTACATTTTGTTATGGGTGGGAAAATTTATTATTGCTTTACTTGTTCTAAATTTTAATTTTTTTTTAACATTTTGTTATGGAAGGGAAAATTTATTATTGCTTTCAACTTTTATTCTATATTTTAATGACGAAGATGTTATTATGCCAATGTTATTTGGAATTATTATAAAATAATAATAATAAATATTATTTTCAGTGTGAAAAAAACTTGGCTTATATAATGTGTCCATGCATATGTCATAGCATTTAAACATATTACCAAATCCACCACTGAAAGAAACACAAATCATAAATATAAAGGTATTCCGCCAGCCAAGTGCAATCATGTGTCATGACTAATATGCAGAAGCAACACACATCAGGCATCAGCATAAGTCAGAGAAATATGTACACCCATGTAAAACAACAAATACAAAAGAAACAGTGGATGAGAAACATATCAAAAGTTGTTCCCATCCCTGACCCCCTATGCGTCACATAGGTCAGCAAAAACTCTCGGACTGGTTACACAACAAAAAAACAAAAAATACGATAAAAGGAGTGTAAATAGGTCTAATTCAAGATAGTGAAAAAGTCGTAGTTCCAAAAACCATAAATGTTTCTAGCCGAAGAAAGTAGTTTGTGATAGACATATGTTTACAATATCGTAGAAAGAATAGTAAGATGATAGGTGAGGATCTTCACAATTACTATAAGTGTTTTATATTAACTTCCTGTGGGTGATACTTATGAGCACTCAACTTGGGGCAGGTTGAAGATAATTCTTCGCACACTTTTACTAACCCCAATGTTGCAGGCACCTATGTTAGAGGCCTTTCAATCGGTAGTGGATGCCAGAAAGGAGGGGACAGTTGGAACACATGTGAGATGTCAGGGGTCGAGGACCCTGGGATTTCCTTCGTGATGCAACTCTTGCACAAAACATGGTTTTCAAGACCAGATATCAGTTGCACATCACACGGGCACTCGAGATAAACCTCATCATCCTTCCAATGTGACAAAATTGTTGAGCTTTGGCTATGATGTCATGTGGGATAGGGTGGCAAGCCTTCATAAGAGGGTGCTGATTGGGCGATGGCACTTTGACCGGGAGTGCGACAGGGATATACAAAATTGGGTAAACACTAAGTTTTGTCGCATTCTGGGATATATGCCTAAAGTGTGCCGATTACTGAACGACTGGTATAGTTTTCACTTCCTGAATATGGAGGACGCTGCATGGATTCTGAAAATACCATGGGTACGTGGTAGATGCTTCGTATCATTACATACCTGGTATATTGGTTTTAGTCGAATGTCAGAGGTTCCACGCAATCATCTAGTATGGGTTAAACTCCCAGGATTGCCGCTAAAATTATCGACTCTTAAGGTCCTTTCTGGCATTGGGATTCCATTGGAAGATTTGTATACATGGATCCTAAGGGAATTGGAATGTCTAATAAGTGGGTTGCATGGATTATAGTTGAGCTGGGGTTCGTTGGTGGCCTTCCTGCTCAGATTGATTTGTCGCGGGACTGTGAAATTCACCAACAACGGGTTGACTATTGGAGCATCCTCTTCTAGTGCCTACTGTATCATAACACAGGCCACCTGGTTCGAAACTGCTAGAGGCGTCACTCCGGGAGGTGATCATACAAGACCAGCGATGTTTCGACAAAAAATACTGCTACTGAGACCGCATTACCACCTACGATGGGTGAAAAATCAGGTATGGAACATTATCACACAACCCCCCCTCCTACTCATTTCATTTATATGTCTCTAGATTCTACATTATCCCCCTTTTCACTGGCGCCAGATAACCCTAAGGTTTCGACCATTCCCCTTCCCCCTATCCATCAATTAGTGTAAATTGGGAACCTCGCGTCTCTGACTGAACACCCTCATCCATCTGCTGATGCTCGTGCACCACACACCCCTCATGAATCAAATCATCCTGTAATCCCATCCCATACTGTTTTCCCTCTCTCGGATGACCCAACTGAGGACATTAGATCATTATCATCCTCAGAATCCCCCCCTCTGGTCACCTTTGGGCGATCACAGCTTGGGTTATAGTCCCCATCGGATATTTCCCTTGCGACTGCACCCCACAACTCATTTGACAGTGACATTGAGTTTCTATTATAGAACCCCTCACTGGATTTATCTGAGATTTCAGCCAAACAATGTGATGAGAGCATGCCTCCTTTCCGAATTAGCCCTACCTCAAGATTGAATGTCATGATGTGTCGCAAGGGGGGCCATCGGCGGGGGGAATAAACCTATTCGAGACATTACATCATTGTGGAACCCTGGAATGTATGAGGTTCTAATTTCTACCACATTCAACTGGGTACATAAAGCACTTTCCCCCGAGAAAGGTGGCTCATGATGAATTGCATTTCATTCAATATCTGTGGCCTAGTGGACCACTATAAATATCTCTCTGTTAAGATTTTTCTTATACATTTACCCAGGAGACCATGACTTCTTCTAATAAGGTGTATACCTATTTTCAGAATATGTATCCAAGGTGGGACATGGTGGGGGTGGATTCTCGGGGTCTATCCAAGGGCGTGGTGGCTATGTGGAATCCTATGCTGGCTAGTTTCCATGAATATTATTTCTTTGGTGGAATACTACTATCTGGCCACATCCAGGGTTACAAGGAGAATATACATTTTATAAATTTACATGCACCTTACTCAGATAAAAAAAAATTCTGGAAGAGAATGGAAGACAATGATATACTCAAAATACGTTATCTTGTTACTGCAGGGGAATTTAATGCCACCCTTTTCCTAAAAGGAACATTGGGGGAAGCGATGCAGGATGGAACCTATATCTACATATCTTAGAAACATTTTCATGGAGAATAATTTGCGGGATATAAAACCCCACAAGTTGAACCCAAAATGGTACAACGGAATGACCGGTGATGCATACATTGGCAAGAGGCTTGATAGATTTATTTTACATGAGCAATTATTGGAAAGCCTAGGGAAGGTACACTCGAGGGTGCCAAATATTGCAATATTAGACCATCACCCCATTATTATTAGCTGGTGTGAGGTCAAGTTTCCACGTGTTTTTCCTTTTAAATTCAACTGGATTTGTCTTGAAGATCCAAAATTTTTGGAAACTGGTCACTAAACACTGGGAGGCCACAGGGGACTGAAGATTGTATACTCCCATGACTTGGATGGGACTAGTACTTAAAGGGCTCAAGGTTAAGGTAAATATTTGGGAGAGGTAAAAGAATAAATTCCTCGTTACTGAACTTAATTCTATAAATAGTGAAATCAGAGATATGGAGTCGGTGTGAATCGTCATTGAAAATTTATCGCGTCTGGTTGCGTTTGTACTTCTATGTTAGTGAGTTTTTCAAACTGTCGCTTTTGCGCACTTTTAGTTTCACATGTGTCACTTGCATGTTTTTGACTGTAAATTTTTATTTCTTTCACTTTAATTAGTTTTTTTTCATGTTATATTCGCTCTGGCATGTGTTTCTTTCATTATCGTTCGCATATCGCAAGTGTCGTTCGCACTTTTCTCTTTGTATAGAAAATTTTGTCTTTTGTCATGGGAAGTGTTGCTTATCATTCAAAGTGGATTTTTGGCTTGTTTCAAAGGTTAACTTTGGTGTTGATGAATTCCCCTAGTCATGCAGACACACTTTACACTCATTTCCAATTTTTTATGCATTATCGCAAAAGCGTCATCACTGTCATCACAAAGTGTATCTTTAGTGTCGCACTTGGGGAAAGTCACTGCAATGTCATCACATTAAGGGAAGAATGTTGTTCATGTATTATAAGTGATAAATTTTGTGTCTTCAATTGTTCTAAGTGTGTGATCATGCCCAAGTTTTTCCTTGTACACTTTGGTCTCACTGATTCCATACTTAGTCTCATCCAAAAAAATTCACTCCCGATCAACTTGACCTCACTCAACCTTCCTAAACTGCGCATTGCACAGTCTCAGCCCTCAAGCCTTGACATTGCCTCTTGAAATTGTGCATTGTGTAGTCATATACTTGCCCAAATTTAACCCTTGAGCTCCAGAACTATGTAATTTCTTCCTCCCAATCAGCCTTTAATGCACATTGCGTAGTGCTAAGCCTCAAGCTTCCAGCCTGACACCTTGAGCTGCGCAATTGCGTAATCCATTAGATTTTCCTCCCTCCAAAATTGTGCATTTGGAAACTTCAAGCCTCAATCCTAAGCCCTTGACCCCCTCAACTGTGCAATATCCCATCTTGTTCTACTTCCATAATTTCACATTGGGCAACTTCAGGCCTCAAGCCTCAACCATGAGCTCTTGAGCTCCTGATCTACACAATAAATTAGCTAGGCCTCTCAAAATTTGCATTGGGAAACCAAAAGCCTCAAGCCTCAAGCTTGACCTCCTGAATCCCTCAACTATGGAGTTCCTTGAGTCTGTCCTTCGAGAACTTTGCATTGGGAAACCTCAAGCCTCAAGCCTCGATCTTGAGCTCTAAATCCCCTCAACTGCAAAATCCTTTGACACTTGCCATCTTGAGCTACACATTGCATAGTCTGAAGCCTCTATCCCAGACCTTGACCTCTGGAATTGGGAAATCCCTAACTTAATCACCAGTTCCAGCCCCAACAAGTGATCTCATGAAACATGTTAGATTACTAAGGGTTTTTTTCAAACTAATGTCATCTTGTCATGAATGGTTTTCAATTGTAGGTACTCTATACCATCAATTTGGAGATTATCCTTGGATACAATGCCTCCTATCCCGTGAAAGGGACAGGGACTGTGAATCTTCATCTAAATCAAGGTCAAGTCCTCCATTTGCAAGATGTGTTGTACGTACCTAACTTGAAGAAGAATCTAGTGTCCATCTCGCCAATGGAAGACAAAGGATTAGAGGTGGCATTCATTGATGGAAAGGTATGAATTTGGAGGAGGAACTTCAAAGAAGCATTCACTCTTCGTTTCAGGGTTGATCAGGTTGGAGGAAGTCTGTTGGGGGCCATGACATGTGACACAACTCTTCAATCCTAGCTATGGCACCAGAGGTTTTCACACCTTCATTACAACGCCCTTCCCGAAGCAAGGAAGGTGGTGACAGGAATGTTTGATTTCAAAGATGATCATGAAGGTGTATGTCAGGGTTGTGCCGAAGGAAAGAATACAAGGGGACCATTCCCCTCAAGTGTCACGAAGACATCTGATATTTTGCAATCGATACATTCTGATCTATCTGGTATGCTTCCCATAACATCCTTGGGAGGATGCTTATATTATATCAGCTTTATAGATGACTTCTCCCACAGGACTTGGTTATATTTTTTGAAAAAGAAAGATGAATCATTTAAGTGGTTTTGTACATTCAAGGCCTTGGTTGAAATCTGACAGGGAAGAAAATCAAAATTTGAAGGACTAATAATGGAACTGAGTATGAGTTGAATGAATTCAATGACTATTATAGGGAAGCTGGAATTAAGAGGGAGACCACTACTGTGTATACTTCCGAAAAAAATGATGTTGCTAAAAGGAAGAATAAAACCATTTTGGAAGCTTCCCATGCCATGCTTTATGACCAAGGTTTTCTGAAGTTCCTATGGGGAGAAGCTGCCAGCACCGTTGTGTATGTTCCAAATAGATGCCCACATTCTGCATTAGAATCCAAAACTCCAGAAGAAGTCTTCTATGGTAAGAAGCCCGATGTCTCTCATTTTAGAGTTTTTAGAAGTCCTGTCTATTTTCATGTGCCGAAATAAAAGAGAAGCAAGTTGGATGATTATGGGAAGAAGGGAATGTTTGTGGGCTATAGTGAAACCTTGAAGGGATATAGAATTTATGTACCTGGTCAAAGAGAGGTGGATATATGCCATGATGTCACCTTCGATGAAGATGCTACCCTTAGGTTCACCCTCTCTTTGATCTATGCTCTGCATGCATCCTGCCAATGTAGTCCGAGACTCATGGGAAGTACCTGTCATTTGGCCAATGAGTTGGGAAATGAGGATAGAGACCAATAACATTACTGATGGATGAATCGGGTATTCTTGTACTCTCTATGTCTAGGATGGGATGTGTCCAACAACTTGATCTGGGATAAAGTCTGATGAGGTTCTCACCTCTAAACTGGCTTCAGGTCAGTTTGTTTGGATGAGGTTTTTACCTCTAAACTGACTCGGGTCAGTGGAGAGTGGAAAAGTCTTTGGGACTCACTCTCGATAATATTTCCTTATTATTATTCTATAACAGAGCAGAGCCAGCAAAGAAGAGACATCAGGATGGCACATGATTACATGATGATGATGATAGTATATTATGGTATGGGATGACAGGATTGCAAAGGTCGACAAATGGAGTTCTCCCTAGTTGAGAGGGAATGCTAAATTTGGAAACTAGGGAAAAAATCCATGTTGCACTACTCAAATGATGGAGATGATATTTTTGTTGGATTCCTATTTTGGAGAGGTGCAATATTGATCTAAATATCATCTAGTTTGGATGAGCAGAACTTGTATTTTGAATTTATTTTGCACACGTGCAAATTATCAAGGTCACTCAGAATTGTAATGTAGGCTCACAAGCCCAAAAATATGTGTCACACACCCACAATCATGGATATAAAAAGGAGAGACATGATGCTCATTTCATCATTCACACATCTCACACATCTCTCTCTCATCTGATTGGTTCGTACAGCCTTAGAGGCTTCTCTCTTCTCCAGTCGTGTGAAAACAAGAAGGTGAAGATTTCAGACTGGTTTAGGGAAAATCTGGACAGAGTTGACCAGCATTGAATTTGGGTCAACCCACATCGTGTGACTGTGTTTTTAGCTCAGAAAATCTGATCTTTGAAGTCCACATTTGAAGGCACAAAAATCAAGGTCAAACATTGACCTTTGACCACGACATTAATTGCAGTGTGAATAGTTTTACTGCAGAATTTTGAATTCCACGTTGACTGTTTTGTTAGCTAATTTTGGGGTGTATGTCTAAAGGAAGGTTGAATTTGTAAGTGTCCGACTGAACCTGATTGGAGGTTGAGGGGTTGGTTTGACCAACAAAGTATTTTCTATCTAGGGCATCCTATTGACTGCTGTAAAATACATTTCTCTCTCTCTCTCTCTTGAATAAGAAGAATTACAAATTCTTGTCTCTTGTATTGGCTTGTCTTTTATCAATTTGTTTTATGTTCTATCAACATTTACTTTCAATGAGTATGTGATTTCTAATATGAATTGAATCGGGCTAATAAGAAGAAAGACTGAAGTAAACTGTTCTAAGAATAGAACATACCATGATTAACTAAAATTAACATACCTTTAATATAGATGGCTATAATCTTAAGGAATCCTGCAAAAGCTAATGTGGGGAAATACATGAACCCACCTGCCTTTTTGGAATTTGCACAAAGTCAAGGAAATTTTTGGTGTCATCATCAACATAGAGGTAAAATTTTTCAATCTCATTAGTAATCTGAGGCATTACATCTAAAATAGTTGATGAAATAATTGGAAATGGTGTACTCTATACTTCATATGGGTTTGTGCCAGTAAGGAAATTTCTTGGCCCTGGTTTACAACAAGCTCTAGGCCCTTCAATTTAATTTTTACCACCTGTCAGTTGAGGTGGATGCTTTGCAGGGCTATATTCAATATTCCCTTCTCAAGGGTCGATCTACAAAATTTTTAAGTGATGCGAGTAACCTCCCTATAGGTAATATGAGCATAGATCTAAACAAACCTATAGAGAAGGCAACATAATCTCAAATTTTATGAGTGTTTTTTTAAGTGTATTTTTCTATTGTATCAATTTGGACGAGCATATGTGAGTAAGCCTTTAAATGTAGTTGTTCTAGATTTTTATATAATCTAGGTATGGAATTTTAGTTCTTATTTAAAGAGCCGACTATCCACCCACTATCCAAGGGAAAATAACTATTTAATTTCTCGAGTAACATGTTGTGACTGGACGTAGAGTTAATTTGAATCTAATCCACATAAAAGTAAAATGAAACCAACCTCATATTGATTGTCAATATCCTTTGTGAAATAGATTTTTGAGGTATGCCTCATGTTTGGATTGTACACTGTTAGGGTAACATAGTAACCACCTTTGGCAAGATAAGGGGGTATGTTACAATAGGACATGCCATTACAACTCTCTTTCGTACTAGCCTAGAGAGTGTCTCTCAACAAAATGATAGATTCAAAGACTAGGAAGTGATCCAATTTGGATGCCAATTGCTAAGCCCCTCCTCTTCTGTTGTTGTAGGTAAAGGTATGATTGGTAGTGGCAAGATTTATTAGGTGCAATTCTGTCACTATGTATTTCAAAAGAGTTGAGAATGCTTCAAGCCTTCTGATGCTACCACACTTCTCATCCAATGATTTTATAAAATTGAAGTCACCACCAAGGATCCAAGGGGAAAGAGAAAGGATCTTCTGCATCCGAGTAACAGAATCAAGAAAAATAGTCTTGTATCTTGGAGAGGTTGGGCTGTATATGTTATAAATAAAACATGTCTATGCTTAACCAATTATTCTAGATTGGATTGAGAGAATGTGAAATGCGGAAAAGATATTTAAGATTTGAATCTCTCGAGTGTTCTAAATGATGGAAAGGCCCCTTAAATGTCCTTGAGCATTTATCACGATCACATAAAAATCTCTACCCCATTTACTTATTATATTTGAAATGACCTCACTAAAGGATTTATTCTCTTGGATCATCATGACCAAATTCTTTTTAGATTTCCAATTTTCTTTTAGGAGTAGTTGATTGGCTCTATAGTTGAGGACTATGATATTCCATGAGAGGATTTTGATTTTGGGGTGATGCTGGAAGTAGGGAATAATTCGTTATCGTCCTTATGCATCTTGAATTTACCAACATACCCCTTAATTCATCGAGGAGTTGAAGGTTTGCTTTCTGACCTCTTCTTTTTCCCTCTTTGTGCAATTTTGATGAACCCTTAAAAGGTTGGGATTATACCCCTAGTGGCCCAATTTTAAATTGTTAAGAGTCATATTTTAGACCAACTTGACACGTTTTGAAGTATGCCTAGTTGAGCTATTTTACTTGGTGCTTAGGAAAATAAAACATGTCTCTCTCTTTTAAAGCTTTTGCCAAGCTTGATAGATTAAGGGAGTTGAGCTTCATCTCGTCAATTGGGTTGAGGGTAAAATCATGGTTTAAAAGTGAGGGGTATTGGGGCATGGATTGTAATTATGAGGGGATCTAGGGTTATTTAGGCATGGATTGGACCAATGAGGGGAGTTAGGGTCCAATGAAGGAAGTGGGTTGCAAAAGAGAAGAGCTGGAAGGGCTGATCTTCGCAAACAAAACACATTAACGAATTTGAAGTGTCTGTTTGACATGCATCTCCTTCCATACATCAACCTCTGTTACGTTGTTGTCATAATCTGGGGCAAGGGATATAACACATAGCAAAAATTATAGTTTTCAGGGTTTCAGAAGAATTTTGGCACTCAGGGTTTGATAAGGAATTTCAGCTGTCAGGTTTGATAAAGAAAATCTGCTATTAGGGTTCCACAAAATTGGAAAAACTTTGTAGAATTTAAAGTTGCAGTGCAATAGTAGGGACTATCTTTTTCATGTTTTTATGAGATTTTTTTTGGAAGAAGTTTACGAGGATGTTGAGCAATGAAGGAGTGAGCGTGCACTTAAACATGATAAGCCTAAATTGACTAGCTTGGAGGAGGGGTGACGAGGATCCAGTGGAGGAGGAACAAGCTCCCACATACCTGAATATCACCACCAATTGCCCTTTCTCAGTCATATCAGCTGATAAGCTCTATGCACAGTATAACGGTGATGTGCGGCATGGTTATGATGTCGTATCAATACAGGGCAATTGCCCTTCTCTGGTCTGGAAGCTTCTTTATTATTTTGAGATTTATGTCAAGGACAAGGGACAGATAGGCAAAGTTTCTATTGGCTTCACCGATCAACATTTCAAGATGACCAGAAAACCTGGGTGAGATGCTCTGGCTTGTATTACTAATTCAAATTTCTTCTATAATTCTAGATTATTGTATATAAAATGCTTATTCCAAAAACATTGAGCTCTGGACAAGAAATCTATTCAATATGGCCAAAATGTGCTCTTCCCCAGTTCTATTATTAGACCAAGTGTATAATACTTTCTTTGGATTGAAGTCCATGAGGTCCCATTGGAGGACTAGGTCTTCAACCACATGAAGCATTTGATCCCTGCAGCTACTTCCTCCTCTTTTTTCTTTTATATTCAATACTATATTAAGGTCTCTGGCAATGATGATATTATTTGGAGAGTGGAGTTCTAAAAAAGAATTCAGAGTTTTCCAACATTCTTTCTTCTCTGCATACGTTACCGGTACATAAAGATTGAAAAGAGAAAGACATAACTTACTTGCTTTATGCCTTATCTTGGTAAAAATCCAATGCTGAGTCTCAAAGGAGTCGACAAGTTGAAATTTTTCCTCCTTCCACAAGGTGGAAATTCCTCCTGAGGATCCCCTTGATCTTATTTCTTTACCTGCATTCGTCTGCCATTTCTTTTTGTTGATCTCAAGAAGGGTTTCCCCTTCAATTTTAGTCTCTTGGAGCATGAGGATATCTGTAGGTTCCATTTTCAAAATATCCTTGATAGCTTCAGCTTCTGCATATGAGGGAAAGGAAGAGATTTCAGGGGTTACTTTAGGATGACCTTATTCTTCAATTTCTTTTTCAATGGTTGGAAGCTTGGGTTGTTCGTTGTTGTCCTTATTTTTTTCTGATATGTTATTAACCTCTTCATTTAGCTTGCCTACTATCAGTGAGGGGATGGAGCTCCCAGCCCCATGGTCTTGCCCATATGGCAGGGATTTGTTAACTTTCACTAGCCCTTTTCCTCAAGGCTTTGATGGGGCTATTTTCTGCACTGTGGCCCATTGTTCTGCTTTCAAAATTTCACTTTCTTCAGTGGCCTTTTTTTCACAATGCCTTGGAAAATGGTCGCAGCCATGACAATGTCGACATTTAAATGGTAGCTTTTCATAGTCCAATTCCTAGATGTGGGTCCAATCTATGACTATTATTTTTATGGCTTCTAGCAGCCCAACTTCTAGGTCCATCTCAACGCATATGCGAGCACATGAGTATTGATCTTTTCTCACCTCTTGATCGATGTATCTTCCAAGAGTGTTTCCGATGGTTTGCAGGGATTTTTGGTTCCAAAAATGTAGAGGAAGGTCGGGACGACGTACCCATAATGGGATAACAGAAGGCATGTCTTGAATAGGGTCAAAATTGGGCATCCATTTATTTAGGTATAGCCCTTGAGGCCCCATGAAGTATGGCCAATTTCTGAATATGAGGCTTTTGTCTTCTCCGCTTTCAAAAACAAATAAGAAGAATCCTTTCCCTACGAAATGACTTTTAATACCTTCTGAAACTTGTGAACTACTACATAACCCAAAAAAGCAACTTGTGCCTTACACGTTGAAAGGCACTAGCCAGATCCAACTTTACAGCCATGCCTTTTTCTTTGTTTTGAATGCTGGAGTGTATTGCTTCTTGGACCAGGATGAAATTGTTTATAATCAATCTGCCTTTGACAAATCCCCCTTGATTGAAAAGGATAATTTCAGGGAGGAGACCTTTCAATCTATTAGCCATGACTTTTGTTATAAGTGTAGCCAATATTTCAGAGCAAGATTGGCCGAAAATGATTGAAAGAGTTGGCACCCTTCACTTTGGTGATAAGGGCCAGAAAGGGCAGATTAGTGCTCCCACCAAGTTTATGGCAAGTTTGGCATTTCAGGATCATCTTGTGAAGATATTTCTTGATAATATTCCAGCATGTTTTGATAAAGTAGCCAGTGAATCCCTCCTGTCCGAGTGCTTTATTTGGCTCCATGTTATCAAGGGCATGCTTGATGTCATTTATAGTTACAGGAGCGTTCAACATCGAGTTCATCTCCTCATTGACCTTTGGGGGACAAGGTTCAAAAAATCTGGGCATAGATTTGCCTGCGCTTCCTCCATATACATCTCCTTAAAGTTTTGATGAGCAGCTGCTTTTATGATGGGAAATTCATTGTGGGCTTGTCCTCTAGAGTTTATTTCTTCTATGAAGTTGAAGCTCTTTCTGTCCTATGTCTGCTTGTGGAAGAAGGAAGTGTTTCTGTCTCCAGCTTGGAGCCAGAGACTGTGGGACTTGAGCCTCCAGTATTCTTCTTCCCGGATACAAGTATTATGGAAATTTGCTTGGAGTTCTTCTTCCTGGGTTAGAATATCCCTTGATATGTCCATGTCTTCCATCTACATTTGATGAATTTCAAGGCTATCCTGAGCCTCCTTCCTAGCTGCAGACGGGGAAGGGAGTCCCTTGACCCAATCTTTGAGGGCCGTTTTCACCCTCAGTTTTCTTTCCCATACAAAAAATGGGGAACCATTGATAGGGGGCTTCCAATCATCCTCAACTATCCCCAAGAAATCATATTGTTGGACCCAAAGGGGGCTGAAGTAGAATGGAATAAGCCCCACATTCAAAAGCGATTTCATCTCAAGCCGGATGGGCTTGTTATCAGAGACCAAAGAGGGGATGATAGAAGAACTAATTTCAAGACCAAGTAGAAGGAAAGAGATTTTAATAAGAAAACGATCTAACCTTGCTGGTATGTGGCCTGACCCCGCTCTTCTATTTTCCCATGTATATTTGCCTTTGATAGGCTTGATGTCAAGAAGGTCCCAGTGCTGAATAAGATCTTCCACCCATTCCTTGGCAGGATCCCTTACTGTGCAGCCCCCAAGATTTTCATCTTCGCGTAGAGTGAGGTTCATGTCCCCAGTAAGAATGAAATTTTCCATCGGCAGCTCAGAGGCTAAATCACGAATGGTGTCCCTAAAACTTTGTTTATCTGCCAAGATGGGTGGAGCATAAATATTAATGAGATTCAGTGTATCCTTAGTTCGCAAATAGTGAAGCTGAATTAGAATCTAGTTTGTGGATTTTTCAACCAAGATTTATTTAAAGGAGGTCATGTCCCATAAAACTCCTAGACCCCTCTAACATTCCTGTAGAGGAGACAGCTGTGCTTCCACCCTTACCCCAAAATTATTTACTTTTTTGGAGGAAATCTCCTTCCTCCATTTTGGTCTCCTGGATGAGAAGAATGTTAGGCTTTTCTAGTCTCCTCATCCCCTTAAAGTTCTAGGAGATGATATTCATTAATTTCATTTTTGGGATGAAGGTGCTCCCTTAGGGCCCTGGCTTTGAATCTTGCTTGGCTTGTGGCTTTTAGCCAACATCTTCTCCAGGGTTGGCCGACTTCCTAACAAATTTTACCTATAGGTTCCTTTCTCCAGCTTCTCTTTGAGGGATTTCCTCCCCCTGGTGGATCTTCTGAAAGAGGACTGGGATTCCCCTATTTCTCCCTATTCCTCCAACTCCTCTGGGTCGAGGTCTTCATCCTTTGACCCTATTTATTTTTCTTTTTTGATTTCGCTTTGCTTCTCACTAGATTTTGGGGAGCCCAAGGCTTCCTACGTGGGAGGGCCCTTTTCTACATTCTTTGGGCCAACCTCTTGATCTTCCTCAGTTCCCGAGCTCAGAGTGGAAAAGTTGTTCTCATTATCTTTTGGGCCAGTCATGAGTATGGAAGCATTTCCCAAAGGGGCAGAGCTGCCTCCCCCCCTGTCAACTCGTTACCTATTTGGCCCTGGCCTGGAGGTAGGTTTGGATTTTTTGCTGGCTCCCATTCTGCTTCTTTCTCTTTCTATGGGGTCGCATTCTTGGGAAAATTTTTGGCGAAATGTCCATATTCATGGCATGCCCGGCACTTGAATGGCAGCTGTTCATAGTCAATCTTCTGAATGTGGGACCAATTCCCAACTGTGAGCTTGATGGCTTTAGGAAACCCAACTTCCAAGTCGACTTCCACACATATTTTAGCACAATCATATTGCTCATTCTTGTAGGATCTGTCAATAAATTTCCCAATGGAATTCCCAATTTGAATCAGGAAGTCCCAGCTCCAATAGTGCACTAGAAGATTTGGGATTCTGACCCAAACTAGGATAGTGGAGGGGACGTTGACCTTAGGATCAAAATTAGGGGTCCAATGATTCAGGTACAGGCCCTGCAGACCCATGAAGTATGGTCCATTTCTAAATATGAGTTCCTTGTCCTCCTTTTAATTAAACTCGAACAGGAAATAGTCGTGCCCCAAAAAGTAAGATGTGACATTGTTCTTAATGAGTGGCTGCCAACTTATATTAACCCAAGCTTCCGTAGTCTTTGGAGATGGCCATAAACTTGGAAACTGGCCTATCAATGCTCGTTTCGTGAGAGAGAGGGCCACCTTCATAGGTCCCTCGGGGATTCCATCCAGTTTCTTCACAAACTTGGATGTCTGCTGTTTCATCTTCTTCTTCTGAGAGGTGATCAACAGGCAAAAATCCTCCACCTCAGGAGGAGGGGGTGGAGGGGCGCCGTGAGAGGCCGCCATCAGTCAACTAAGGTGGGGCAGACACAGAAGAGCCCTATCTGGAGTAAATGGGTGGAGACGGTGGCATTAGAAGTGAGATTGTAGTAGTGACCCAGGCAGGCAATGTCCAGACAGGAATCAACGCGGCGCACAGAGGATCCACAACATAACTTGAATAGCTTGAACGCAACCATTAACTAAATTTTATAATTGTTGTTTAATTGAATTATTTAAATATTATTTAACATTATAGATTAAATGAATTATTTATAATAAAAATAATTGAATTATATTAATAAAAATTATTTATAATTGTTATTTAATTGAATTATTTAAATGTTATTTACCATTAGAGTAACTAAATTATTAATAAAAATTATTTTTAATTATTATTTAATTAAATTATTTAAAACAAAACGTAAATAAAACTAGCCATGTCTAATTTGATTGCTTCAATGGGGTTTCAATAGCCCTTGATTTGCAGGAATGGCCGTGGGATAGTGGCTATTTCGCGCCCATTCCTGGAAATCTAGAAATTCGTGTAAAATTCAGGGTTTTAGATCTTGTATAAATGGCTAATGATGGAGTTGGATTTCAAAAAATTTCGTGAATGGATCTCAAGAGATGTTGCTTCTCTGCGTACGACTTTATTGATATAGCAGTTGTTTTTCATGGTGACTAGGCAGCTGTGAAAAGGAAAATCAGCCAACAACTGTGACCAGGCGGTTGTGAAGAGACAAATTCAAATGCAGGTACGTCTCTGCTCTCTACTAACTATATGTATTTAAAATTATTTACTTGAAAGGTTTTCAGTTAGCTTTAGGCCTATAAAAATGTGAAAAATATGTTATATAAGGTCAAAGTCAAGCTAGAAAATAAGCATTCAATGTTTACCATAAGCATCCATCACATCGTTATAAGTATAAACATTTGCCATTTTTTTCATTTTCTAGTAGATTAACACTGTCCTTGAAAATTGCGGGGCAAACATTAGTGCCACCAGCTCCTCCTTTTCTTTTCCCTTTACTTCGCTACCCTACAGACTGTAACTTTGATTCTGTGAAAATGACAAGGATGCTCTCAGTTTCAACCGATGGCATTGGCTGGAGCCCGACGCAGTATGTTTAAATTCAACTATGAATATCACCGTCCAAAGCTAAGTCGATTATATATATATATATATATATATATATATATATATAGGAAGTTGATTGACATAATAAGCTCTGTGTATGAGGAGATCATTATGATGT
Source organism: Pinus albicaulis (assembly GCA_034641835.2). Classification (NCBI taxonomy): domain Eukaryota; kingdom Viridiplantae; phylum Streptophyta; class Pinopsida; order Pinales; family Pinaceae; genus Pinus; species Pinus albicaulis. The sequence goes on along the minus strand of CM076570.1, from coordinate 289,818,902 downwards.
CTGGTATGTAAGAAACGAACCCTACAGAAGCATGAGGATGATATTGGTATGGCATCTGTTGGGATAAAATCGGGTAATAACTGCACTGGACATTAGGAGTGCTCTTGAATCACTATTTCTGTTTTGGAATCCCAATCATGGGAGGGATTGAACTATGTAATAGGGAGGGATAAATGTTTTTGTATCTTTGTTTTCATGTTTCGCTGGGGAAAAAAAACTTTTTTTTCAAATGTATGCATAGTTTTTGATATGGGCCTACTGTTATACAATTTATGTAGAAAATATGGAGGTTTGATCTCTCAAATAGTAACAGATGAATGTAATCGTTTTTTTGGGGTTGAATATAGACTATGATCTCGTACTTAATATCAGCTAGTCATATTTTTCATGCTGAAAAAACTATAGAAATTTATCCCAATCTCATTTGTTTCAACATCCTTAAACAGTGCATTAACCTTATCCACTTGGAAGGCTTGAGCATAAGCCCCAAGAAGAATGTTGTAGGTTACAATGTTGGGTTGACATCTAACTTTCTCCTTCATTTTGTCAAAGTATCCGCAGGATTTTTTGAGAACCTTTTTGTTAAATTTAGGATTAACATGTATAGTACAATAAAACGCAGAATTGATTGGCCATGAAAGATTTTTTCAGTCACCATCCAAATGCCAATTAGGCAGCCCAATAAAGTATATACAGCAGTCCTCAAATATCAGCAGACAAACCCTAACCAAAGATCAGGAGAAGTCGAAGTGGTGGCAGAATAATGTGCACAAGGAACTTGGTCCTTGATCATATGATGAAGCCTTCTATGCTGAACTAAATGAGCATAGGATAGTCAAAATTCTTATGAACAATGTCTACAACCTAGGGTTTGAGACTACAGCCCAACAACAACGATACAAGGGTTGCACCCACTGAATTTACTGTGGCCTACCCTCCATAACTGAATCTGAGATGATGGATACTAACAAGACCATTCAACCTTTTCATAAGTGTCTGCAACATGCTGTAGTAGAAACCCTTACTATGGCCCAAACTGAAGTAAGAAACAAAAAAATGCTTCTTTGAATTGCGGCCTAATGTAGAAGGGCATCTGAAGTCTTAAGGTGCCTCCAAACAATATTCCTTAAACATGTCCCAATATCATTTGTTTCAAAATCCTTAAACAGTGCATTAAACTTATCCACCTGGCAGGCTTCAACATAAGCCCTAAGAAGAATGTTGTAGGTTGCAATGATGGGAAATTTACCAAAAGCTTTACTGACCTACTCAGGAACAACATAAAGCCTATTTCTTTGTCATAATTGTGATAGTTTAGGACAGTCCAAAGAGATCAGAAGCTGTTGAAGCCATGTTGTAAGTACTAAGAAATTAATTTATGTTAAATTCCTCTAGAGACTCTATGAGATGGTAAATTTTCCTTGCTAATAGACTAGTTACTTCTATACTTCATCAAAAGGCCTTGGTGCAAGACACAAAAAACATATTGCTGGAATATATCTACCTTTAAATACATTAGACTGACTTAGAACTTACACATATTGTTCACAACTTCGATCGTGAACAAGAACCAATGTTAATGCTTTTGTCATTGAAGACCTTCCATGCTTGATGTGCTGATGGAAAGTATAGATTTCTCAACTGAAATTTCAACCATACTACTGTTGTGCTAATGAAGTAACAATACAAGATACAAGAATATAGATTCCTTCTTAGAGTCAAAGCTTCTCTAATGATGCTTCCATGCCACATCAACACTGATATCTATGATGTTCTGCTATTACTGTGCTTAAGATATCATACCACCTTATCAATACATATACAATCCCATTACTGTAATGTTTGCCAATACTATTTTGCACTTTCTTCCAATCACTACAATATATATATATATATATATATATATATATATATATTCAGGTTACATAAACATGGTTGCTTATCAAATTCTAGGTTACAACATCCATCATATGGATGCCACTCGTGCACATTCAGAGGATGATAGCTGAATCATATTGTTCTAGCATAGATGGCACTGTTGAAATTACATAAGATCACATCTGAGTCATACTATTCTAGAGTAGATGCCACTGTTTCACTTCCAGTATCGGGAATCATAAATCATTTTTCTAAGGATCCTGCACCAAGAAATAAGACCATAGTACCCAAAAATCACATATATAATTCATAGTGTCAAATGACTATGCCCAGAAATTCCAACAAGATGTACAAGAGCATGTCTCTGAGGGATAGACAAACCATCATCGAGCCATCATGAGAGGATACAACAGTGCCAAGGTTGAATTTGTCATCATTCAATGCTTAGTATTGCCATCTGTCCTTAGCAAGAAGCTTATTCCCATAGTATAGATGATAGAAGTATAACTGAGCCATCCCTTAAGCAGCTGCAACAAAGATATGATATACTATGATTGTGTCATATCAAATATTGAATAACTTGACAAGAATAAAGTGTCATAAAGCTGAGAATCGAATCAATCTTTGTGTGCCAAGATCATTTCATATAGACTTGAATGTCAAGAGTATACAGCTGAGATGAGGCTGAGATCAATGAATGCAACAATACTGGAATCACATTATTGAGACTATACATATACCAAATTACACTATGATGAGGTTATTCAAAAGAGTGATAACATTGTAATTATGGTTAGATCATTCCAGAATCCTCCATCACGTAGAAGTCGACATAGGAGTAGTTCTAAAACACCTGCTTCAGCAATGTTTCAACAAGTCTCAATGCTACTACAACATATTTCAAGTCATTAATAAATATGAATTTAAACTAAAGCTCCAAGGGTGCTTAATGTTTGACATAATGCAGACTTCTATAAGGGAAGCAAAGTAAAGATCAATATGAGCTTCCAAGGTCAGTAAACTGATGTTACTAATGAGCTTCGAAGGTTTGTTCAGGAGATAAGGTCAGCTATAATTGCACAGGGACAATGAACCGAGGATTGACAGTTTGTAATAGGTCTGCAATGTTGCTTCCATTATCCACCTAATGAGACTTGATTTTAAGAAAAGATGAATGATATAGAAACCAAGGAGGATAGTGAAAATAAGTTTATTCTCTAGAGAGGTAAAAAATCTGAAGACCAGGTCTGAATGTAGTATTCTCCCACAGATCTGTCAAAAAATAGGTAACCAAGGTCCCTTGCGGTGACCCCTCTTCAATTCTAGTGAGGAATTGGCCCCTTATATTTTCCTATCCTCGTCTTATGCCGCTCAACTAATACCCAAAAATCTGTCTTCATTGCCAAGAGACTCATCTAAGGGTGATAAAATGATCGTTGTTCCTTCATTACTATCTTTAATATGTTACATCTTTGGGAGAGTGAATGAGGAATACCAAAAAGAATGCAAACAGAAGATTTGATAGAAAATCCATTCAAATCTTGTTGTTGACAAGTTTCCCAAAATAAATCATCCTGGATTTCCATTTTTTGATAAGGTTCATAAATATGGATATTTCTGTGAGTTTGCTAAGGAAGACAGGAAATAACTATAGAGGCAGTTCCTTTCTCTTCAAAAATAAACAAGAATGGAAGTGAATTTAATGTGTCAAAAGCATAATTCTAGCACCTGGAGGAAATTAATTCGGGGTGGCCTTTATGGTGTTGCCCTTGTGGCAGTAAATCTATCAACTAATCACATCTCTGGGTTGATCAAAACATGTTGAAGGTATTAAAGGAGGTTGGTGAAAGTGTTTCAGATTTGCAGATAGATCTTGGGAGGCTTTAGTCATAGGCCTTTCCCCATATTTAGTATATTGGAGATCACATGCATATTAGGAAGAATCGAATGAAGAGTTATTTGCAGTGACATGATGGATTTATTTTGGATATCACATGGATTTAGAAGTCAAAGAAAACTTTATCTGAAGCTGGGCTAGAGATGCTGACGAATGTGCCTACTATGTATGGCCACAAGCATTTGGTCTTGTCCTGCTAACTGCTAGTATAAAGAGTTTGGAATGCGAGTTTGTATGACGGATGAAGTAATAGGTATATAGTGTGGTGAATAAGGTATGAAATAAATTCATCCAACAACAACATTGGATGTATATCATCACATACAGGCTTTAAAGATTCATTTTTTTAAATCATTTTGTCCCCAACAATTAAAGTACTACCATCTATGGAAATACAACACCGTTTTGCAAGAAGGATGAGAATAGTCTTTGCAGGATTTTAGGATGAATATATGTCATTTATTATATATGGATTAAGCACAGATAATTTGATATTCCTTCCAGTGCCACAATTTCTATCCACCACTAATATTTAAATGGGATGTCATCTATCTCCTATACAATTACAGTGAGTGCAAGCTATTGCAAGGGCGTTCTATCCCTAGACGTGGTGTTTAATTATAATAGACAAGATGGATGACATGTGCACTATGCAATGGATGACACTTTTTCAACATATTTGTTTATTAATAAACAGATACAGGGTAATTTGGGGAAATAGCTTGAGGGTTTGATTCTTTTTAGATAGACATAAAATGAAGAGACCACTCAGGTAGAATTCAAAGGTTGAAAAATTTGGTGGTCTACTGAGACATGAAGAAGGGCATCATCTGGTAGGAAACCATTGGAAAGGACATCATGCCAGATGTTGTGTATGCGTATCAATTGTGGAGAAGAATAATAAAGGGAACAATAATTAAAATCCTCAAGTTCATGATGATGAGAAGATTTAAAGCAATTTGTTAGAGACAAATGATAGGAAGAACAGTCAATTTGTTTCAAAGCATGCAACATGTATTGATGAGGTGACAAAAGTCTTATAAGAGTCTTGACAGAGGTAAGAGAACTCAAGGAAAATAATGAAGGTTAGGTTGATGAGTTGTGCAAAAATTTACTGTATTGGTCATTTTCTAGAGAGGGCATTAAGGCATTCCAAAAAAAAAGTCCCCCACTCTCTTGATTTACTTATGAGTAATGAGAAGCACCACTAGCACTAGAAGATGGAAACCTGGAAGAGAATATCCAATCAAATGTTACCCTTTGATATTCATGGGTAATATATCAATTCATCAGTTGGTCCTCCTATATACTTTATAATTCTTGCTTATGCATGTACACATGAGAGTTGCCTCACAAGTTGTTGCATGCTATTCAAGGATGTGGATCCTTTAGAATAATTGCAAACTAAAAATGTTTTCCAGGTGTTGAGTAATGATGGAAAAGTTTCCTATCACACATCATCCCGGATTTCCATTGTTTGATAAGGTGCATAAATATGGATATTGTCGTGAGTATGATAAGGAAGAAAGGAAAGAACTATAGAACTAGTATGCATGGCCACAAGCATTTGGTCTCGTCCTGCAAACTGCTAGTAGAAAGAGTTTGGAATGCGAGCTTGTAAAAAGGCTGAAGTCATAGCTATATAGCATGGTGAATAAGGTATGAAATCAATTCTTCCAACAACAACATTGGATGTATATCAGCACATACATGCTTTAAAGATTCATTTTTATAAATCATTTTGTCCCCAGCAATTAAAGCACTACCATCTAAGGCAATACAACACCATTTTGCAAGAAGAATGAGGATAGTCCTTGCAGGATTTGAGGATGAATACATGCAATTTATTGAACCAATGGATTAAGCATCACTTGCCTCCCATACCACAAAAAAATCCAGATAGTTTTCAAAAATGTAATTGCAATAGCATTTGAAACAATATTGTGTCTAAGTAAGAGGAGAATTTCTAGAGTTGGTTGGAGAAGACACTTATGGTGTCACGGAGTTTACAAAAGTTCTTTTGGGGATGGATAAACATATCACGTTGTAAAGTACGTCAAAGGTTGTAACCTCTTGCTGATATATTTCAATTGCAATGGATTAAAACCCGTGGATTCGAATTTTATAGATGGATGGATAGCAGAGTTAATTTTTGGAAGAGGGGCTGCTTCTAATGGATTTATGTAAGAGTCGATTAAAATTTTCATGGTTATTTATGTGTTCAAAAGATAAAAGGTTTTGGAAAATTTTATTAGATGAATTGGTGATTTGAAGCATGTAATTTATTATTATTATTATCCAATTTTAAGGTCATGAGTAAACCAGACACCAAATTGGTGTATGAGACTTCCTTGTTTGTGGAACAAGGGACCCACCTCCGCCATAATAAAACAAACAGACAAGCTGACATTGACCCACACTCTAGTTTCATCCATTCTCAAGCACCGATGAATCAAATTTATTGTATACTTTCACGAAATTGGCCCTTCTCCAAAGCCTCCCAAATATCATCATCCAAGCAGTCTTCCTAAGGATTGAAATTGTTTCTTATATTGCCCCAAACATTGTTGGTTCTTGGGGAATAATGCTTAATTTTGGACCTTAGCTCATGGAGGCCTATTGTTGAGATATTGACTCCATTGATAACTTTGTTGGTTCCACAATGCCAAACATGGATTGAATGAGAGTAGATTTTCCACTTTCTATCTGCCCCACAACTTCCTCCTTTGTACCTCCAGGGAAAGAGCCTGTAAGGCCTTTCAAGATAAACATAAGATGTGGCCAATAATGCACCTGAAAATCAGATAGATCTATTTTTCCTCTAGATCGACAGTTGGATTTGGTCTACAATTCTCCATGATCACTGGTGGCTCGATGGGAATACGTGAATATTGCATTATTCTCTCCATTGAGATAATCTTGATCTCCACAAAACAAAGACATCATGTTACCTGGGTTTGTATCATGTTCAGATTTAGACCATATGTTATTTTCAACCTTGCAATGCTTGGTCTAATTACATCTCCAGGCAAGCGAATGCAGAACACTGAAGAGAATGTAATATCACCAATTTTGGTTTTTCATTTAACAAGATTAATGAATTTTACTAGGGGAGTGCCAAGCATAGCACAATTTTGTAATCTGGGCATTTGGGATATTTTTGGTACATGGGACTTAGTAGAAATAGAAAATATCAACCTTTGTGGAATGTGGGGGCCAACCCTCAAGGAATAATTGATTTTGTGGAAAGGATATCAAAATATTTTGATGAGGACCCCCAAGGAAAGGCGAAGCAACAATTATAAATAGAGGATTGAAGGAAACATTGAGTACCTTTTGATAATTTTTCATTTTACACATTGTTGCTCAAGTTGTTCAATTGAGTCATAGGTGCTGTTTAGCACCAGAGGTTTCCAAAGGGAAATATCACCATCTTCTTCAGCGAACCACAAGTGGCACTCTAGGGAGGCAAGTTCTACTAATATTTGGTAGTTGGGAAGATACCACACATTTCAGGTTTAGCTGAGATGCAGGAAAGGACCCACACAATTCTTGTTGGAGAGTGGTGTCGGAGATAGGGGCTAGACTATCGTTGAAGCATTCCCTGACCAAATTCCAAGAAAAAAGAGACGGATTTACAAGAGTAGGAGGTATTTAGACGACAGTACGAATTTTTGGAGCAGGGACCTACATCATCTTGCCCAAGAGCTACGCAATCTTTCGTAGGGGCGAAGTCACCCTCTTCTTCGGTGGCCTACGAGTGCCACCCCAGGGAGGAAAATTATACTCATCTTGGTTGCTGGGAGGATACCACACATTTATGGTTTAGCTGGGACATAGGAAAGGAAATTCTGGGGGATTTTTTACCATTTTGGTGCCAACTCAGCGAGGAGCTGGAGGAGCTAGGGGGAAATTGGGCCAAAATGTTTGAGGTCAACATTTGGCCAATTCCTTCGTGGGTTTTTGTGGGTTGTTGGAGAAGAACTTGAGGTTAATTTTCCAAAATTTTCTGGGCACTAAATGAGGCCCTAACAACCATTGTTCGCAGTCGGTAGTGTAGTTTTTCACCGGGTCAATGTAGCGATTGTTGGGGACAACCACATTGCATGTTAGAGTAGCCAATTTCATCACATGGGCATGTTAGGTTTCCTTGGGCAAGACCAAGTGCATGCTTTCTAATATTACCTTTGTACCCAACATTTATATTAATAAAATGGCTTAGCTCAGCAAAATTAATGGATATTTCTTGGTGTTTAATGTGTTGTAAATTATGTGTGTTTGTTTTTTTTACTATGCTTGGTTTGCTTATCATTAAAAATTTCCATTTGGAATATTACAATGGTATCAAAACATAATCTTGGCCAGCTGTGGGGAAGCTAGAAAGATCATGAAGGTGTTAGACTCGCATGCACAACGATTGGTGAGCTTATAGACACTCCAATGATGCAAAAAGGAGAAAGTACACAAGGGCTCTTGGAGGAGTTGATGAGGCAAAGCCAAAAATTGGCTTGTGAAAGGGATTGAGTAGCTGGGGTTGTTTGGAATTATATTTTGGGAAATCCTGGCTGATTTTCTAGCATTTTTCTAGCAGAGTAAGCCCAACATCTGCTACAGGTTACAGTTTCTACTTCTGGAGGGCTAAGCATTTTAAGGTCAATTTTGGAGCAGCAAAACTAGAGCAAGCCCTTTCTGGGTTTTTTTGGGTTTTTGCTAGGGATCTCAGAAATAATTTGGCATAAATTTCTGGGTAGATTCGTAGGGTCAAACAGGGGTCCCAACTAATCCAACAACTAAAGGAGGTAGGGGGAGATAGGGCTGAAATTCCGAGGCAAAGCCAATAATTGGCTTGTGAAAGGGATTGAGGAGCTAGGGTTGTTTGAAATTAGATTGGTAGAAATCATGGGTGATTCTCCAACATTTTGGTGGAGGAGCAAGCCGAGCATCTGGTTGCGGAGGAGGGCCAAGCATTTTGAGGTCAATTTTGGAGTGTCAAAACTAGAGCAAGCCCTTTCTGGTTTTTTTCTGGGTTTTTGAAAAGGAGCTCATAAATAATTTGGTAGAATTTTTTGGGTAGATTCTCTTGGTCAAATAGGAGTCCCAACTTAGCCAAAAACTAGAGGAGCTAGGGGGAAATTGGGTTGAAATGTCGAGGTCAAGATTTGGCCGATTCCTTCGTGGGTTTTTGTGGGTTATTGGAAGAGAGCTAGAGGTTAATTTCCTGGAATTTTCTGAGCACCAGAGGAGACCCTAACAACCATTGTTTGCCGCCAACAATGCAATTTTTCACTGGGTTAGCGGAGAGATTGTGGGGGACAACCACATTGCATGTTAGAGTAGTCGATTTCATCACCTGGGCATTGTTAGCTTGCCTTGGGAAAGCCTAGGTGCATGTTTTTTCATCTTACCTTTTTACCCAACATTTATATTAATATAATGGCTCAACTCACATAGTTTATCAAAATTTTTGTTTGTTTAATGCGTTGTAAATTTTGTGTTTTTGCTTTTTTTTACTATGCATGCTTTGCTTATCATTGTAAATTTCCATTAGGAATATTATAGAGAATGCAAATGCAAGATTTGATAGTAAATCCATCATGATACAAATCCATGCATTGGCCCCAACATTGTGGAGACTAGGTCTAGTATACATATCAATCAACTAGAGATTTCTCTCCATGAACCAAGACTCCTGGTCAAAACTTCTAATTCAATGAATTGGTGATTTGAAGCATGTAATTTATTATTATTATTATTATCCAATTTTAAGGTCATGACTAAACCAGACACCAAATTGGTGTATGAGACTTCCTTGTTTGTGGGACAAGGGACCCACCTCAGCCATAATAAAACAAATAGACAAGCTGGCATTGACCCACACTCTAGTTTCCTCTATTCTCAAGCATTGAGGAGGCAAATTTATTGTATAATTTCACCAAATTGGCACATGTCCAAATCCTCTGAAATCTCATCATCTGAGCAGTCTTCCTAAGGATTAAAATTATTTCTTATATTGCCCCAAAACATTGTTGGTTCTTGGGGAATAATGCTTAATTTTTGATCTTAGCTCATGGAGGCCTATTGTTGAGATGTTGACTCCATCAATCCATTTGTTGGTTCGAAAATGCCAAAAATGGATTGAATGAGAGTAGATTTTCCACTTTCCGTCTGCCCCACAATTTCCTCCTTTGTACCTCCAGGGAAAGTGCATGTAAGGCCTTTCAAGAGAAACAGAGGATGTGGCACATAATGCACCTACAAATCAGATATATCTATTGTTCCTATAGATTGACAGTTGGATTTGGTCTACAATTCTCCATGATCACTAGTGGCTCGATGGGAATACATTAATATTGCATTATTCTCTCCATTGAGATAATCTTGCTCTCCACAAAACAAAGACATCATGCTACCCAGGTTTGTATCATGTTTAGATTTAGACCATATGTTATTGTCAACCTTGCAATGCTTGGTCTAATTACATCTCCAGGCAACCGAATGAGGAACAACAAAGAGAATGTAATATCACCAATTTTGATTTTTCATTTAACAAGATTAATGAAGTTTACTAGGGGAGTGCCAAGCATAATAAAATTTTGTAATCTAGGCATTTGAGACATTTTTGGTACATGGGACTTAGTATAAATAGAAAATATCAACCTTTATGGAATGTGGGGGCAACCCCTTAAGGAATAATTGATTTTGTGGAAAGAAGATCAAAATATTTTGATGAGGGACCCCTAAGGAAAGGCGAAGCAACAATTATAAATAGAGGGTTGAAGGTGACATTGAGTACCTTTTGATAATTTGGCGTTTTACACATTGTTGCTCAAGCTATTCATCTGAGTCACGGGTGATGTTTAGTACTAGAGGTTTCCAAAGGGAAATCTCGCCATCTCTTTAGCGAACCACAAGTGCCACTCTAGGGAGGCAAGTTCTACTAATCTTCCATAGTTGGGAGGATACCACACATTTCAGGTTTAGCTGGGATGCAGAAAAGGACCCACACAGTTCTTGTTGGAGAGTGGTGTCGGAGATAGGGGCTACACTATTGTTGAAGCATTCCTTGACCGAATTCCAAGAAAAAAGAGAAGGATTTACAAGAGAAGGAGGTATTTCCACGACAGTACAAATATTTGGAGCAAGGGCCTACATCATCTTGCCTAGGAACTATGCAGTCTTTCGTGGGGGCCAAGTCACCCTCTTGTTTGGTGGACCACCAGTGCCACCCAAGGGAGGAAAATTCTACTCATCTTTGGTAGCTGGGAGGATACCACACATTTATGGTTCAACTGGGATGCAAGAAAGGAAATTGTGGGTGATTTTATACCATTTTGGTGCCAAATCGGCCAGGAGTTGGAGGAGCTAGGGGGAAATTGGGCCAAAATTTCTGAGGTCAACATTTGACCAATTCCTTCGTGGGTTTTTGTTGGTTATTGGAGCAGAACCTGAGGTTAATTTCTTAAAATTTTATGCGCATCGAATGAGGCCTTAACAACCGTTGTTCGCAGTCAGCAGTGCAATTTTTCACTGGGTCAACGTAGAGGTTTTTGGGGACAACCATATTGCATGTTAGAGTAGCCAATTTCATCACATGGTCATTGTTAGGTTTCCTTGGACAAGACCAAGTGCATGCTTTCTGATATTAACTTTGTACCCAACATTTATATTAATAAAATGGCTCAGCTCAACACAATTAATGGATATTTCTTGGTGTTTAATGTGTTGTAAATTATGCGTGTTTTCTTTTTTTACTATGCTTGGTTTGGTTATCATTGTAAATTTCCATTAGGAATATTACAATGGTATCAAAGCATAATATTGGCCAGATGTGGGGAAGCTAGAAAGATCATGAAGGTGTTAGACTCACATGCACAGTGATTGGTGAGCATGTAGACACTTCAATGATGCAAAAAAGGTAAAGTACACAAGGGCTCTTAGAGGAGTTGATGAGGCAAAGCCAATAATTGGCTTGTGAAAGGAATTAAGGAGCTAGGGTTGTTTATAATTAGATTGGGGGATATCGTGGGTGATTTTCTAGCATTTTGCTGAAGGAGCAAGCCCAACATCTGCTACAGGTTACAATTTCTGCTTGTGGAGTAGGGCTAAGCATTTTGAGGTCAATTTTGGAGCGGAAAAACTAGAGCAAGCCCTTTCTGGGTTTTTCTGGGTTTTTGAGAGGGATTTTAGAAATAATTTGGCATAATTTTCTAGGTAGATTTGTGGGGTCAAAAAGGGGTCCCAACTTAGCCAACAACTAAAGGAGATAGGGGGAAATTGGGCCGAAATTCCGAGGCAAAGCCAATAATTGGCTTGTGAAAGGGATTGAGGAGCTAGGGTTGTTTGAAATTAGATTGGTGGAAATCATGGGTGATTTTCCAGAATTTTGGTGGAGGAGCAAGCCGAGCATCTGGTTGTGGAGGAAGGTCAAGCATTTTGAGGTCAATTTTGGAGCGTCAAAACTAGAGAAAGCCCTTTCTGGTTTTTTTTCTGGGTTTTTGACAAGGAGCTGATAAATAATTTGGCAAATTTTTTTGGGTATATTCACTTGCTCAAATAGGGGTCCCAACTCAGCCAACAACTAGAGGAGCTAGGGGGAAATTGGGTTGAAATTCCGAGGTCAACATTTGGCCAATTCCTTCATGGGTTTTTGTGGGTCATTGGAGGAGAGCCTGAGGTTAATTTCCCAAAAATTTTTGAGCACCAAAGGAGTCCCTAACAACCATTTTTTGCAGCCAACAATGCAATTTTTTGCTGGGTTAGTGGAGAGATTATGGGGGAAAACCACATTGCATGTTAGAGTATTCAATTTCATCACCTGGGCATTGTTAGCTTGCCTTGGGCAAGCCTAGGTGCATGTTTTTTCATCTTATCTTTGTACCTGACATTTATATTAATAGAATGGATCAAGTCACACAGTTTATGGAGATTTTTGGGTGTTTAATGTCTTGTAAATTTTTTGTGTTTGTTTTTTTTACTGTGCATGCCTTGCTTATGATTGTAAATTTTCATTAGGAATATTATAGAGAATGTAAACGCAAGATTTGATAGTAAATCCATCATAATACAAATCCATGCATTGGCCCCAACATTGTGGAGACTAGGTCTAGTATACATATCAATCAACTAGATATTTCCCTCAATGAACCAAGACTCTTGGTCAAAAATTCTAATGGTGGCTACTCCAGAGATCGATTCTCAAAAAATTTGTGCGATTAGAGCTCTAGAAACTAATGACAACCGAGCCACTTCCCTAGTTGATGATATGTAATATTAATGATACCATATACAAGTTGAACCCACTAGTATAAACATAATGAATGCCTGCCAAGAAATCTGAGACAGGACTACAATGGTCCCCAAAATTTGTATAAATGCAAAAACCAAAGCTCCTAGTTGTGTAGGAATCAATGTGTCCATTGCACTCTAATTAGTTGATGCATGATTCAATAGTCACCCAAATGGAGTTGCATCAATTGTGCAGATTGCTGAAAAGTTGATTGCCAGTTGTGTTCAAGTCCAACCAATGAAATAAGCACAAAGCTCACAAGAACACATGAAGAGCTACTTAATTTCAAAGAAACATAAACGAGAATGAGAAGGGATTTTATAAGAGGGGAACTCTCATTTTCTTTTGTAGGGGTTGCCCACGCCACCCAATAGTTACTAATTATTTGAAGTAGCTGAAATATTATTTGGGCCATTAGTATTATAGGTATCAAATTACCCTTATATGGAACAATAATTTAAGACTAATATACCGACATGTTTACCCATCTTCCTCTACATCAACCCCTTCCCATAGCTGAAATGTATTAACCTGTCTGGAATTTGAGATGCACAGAGCCAAAATGGAGAAGCAATAGCTCTGCATACTCAAACAAGAAATATTAACAAGGTATTATCTGCACTACACTGCTACCCAACAAAACCAATGTTAAATATACAAGCACCTACTCCAACTTTATATTATGTTCGTTTAAATTTTTTACTAAATGTAGAATATTTACATTGTCCTCTCAAGATCAAATTTATACATCCATGAAAGAGGTCCAACATTATCTGGCCAGACCCCTGTGTTAAACAAGTTAGTGCTCTACCAAGGCACTAGAACCCAACCTCGAGTTACATACGAGTAAATTGGCATGGTTTCTTGCCTTTTCAAAACAATTGTTACTACATTTTCTATGTAGCTTTATGGAGAAAAATCCATAAAGCCTGGAAAGTTTTCTAATTTCCTTCTAGCTCAAACTTTATAGGGAGGAACACTATTATAAACTATGTGAGTTGAGCCATTCTATTAATATAAATCTAAGCATGTTGACAACAACAACATTATAGGGCAAAGGAAATCTAACATGTGCTAGATTTCCTTACAGCACAACAAAAGCACATTATAAGATGAAACAAATCTAGGACGTGCTATATTTCCTTCTAGCACACACATAAGAGCATAACAACATTGTAGGTTTAAATAAATCTAACACATGCAAAATTTACTTCTAGCACAAGCTAAAGCACATTGTCAATAACAGCATTGCAAAAAAAGAAATCTAACATGTGCTAAATTTCCTTTTAACATAGTCACATGCATATTTCCAATAACAACATTACAAGGTCAAAGAATCTAGCATATTTCCTTCTAGCACAAACAAACAGATTGCCAACCACAACATGGCATTCTGAAACAAATATAGCACATGCTAAATTTCCTTCTAGCTCAAACCAAAACATAACAACATTGTAGGGTTAAATAAATCTAACACATGAAAAATTTACTTCTAGTACAAGCTAAAGCACATTGTCAATAACAACATTGCAAGAAAATAAACCTAACATGTGCTAAATTTCCTTCTAACATAGTCACATGCATATTTCCAATAACAACATTGCAAGGTCAAAGAATCTAGCATATTTCCTTCTAGCACAAACAACTAGATTGCCAACCACAACATGGCATTCTGAAACAAATCTAGAAAATGCTAAATTTCCTTCTAGCTCAAACCCAAACATAACAACATTATAGGGTTAAATAAATCTAACACATGCAAAATTTACTTCTAGCACATTGCCAATAACAACATTGCAATAAAATAAATCTAACATGTGCTAAATTTCCTTCTAAGATAGTCACATGCATATTTCCAATAAAAACATTGCAAGGTCAAAGAATCTAACATATTTCCTTCTAGCACAAACAACTAGATTGCTAACCACAACATGGCATTATGAAACAAATCTAGCGCGTGTTAAATTTCCTTCTAACAGGTCCTAGTTTTCTTTTGGCATGCACCTTTGTTTCTAGTAATATGCTTTTCTTTCTACTAAAAGTAAATCTAGCACATGTTACATTTCTTTCACCTTTCAATGTTGCTATTGAGAATGCCTTGTGTCTATGATAGAAGAAAATCTAGCACAAAATAGATTTCTTTTTTCCCTACAATATTGCTTTTGGAAATATACCTGTGTTTTTGCTAAACGTAAATCTAGCACGGGCTAGATTTATTTAACCCTGCCATGTTGTTATGTGCTTATGTTTTTGCTATAGGAAAACTTAGCATGGGTTATATTTCCTTCACCTTGCAATGGTGTTATCGAAAATGTGCGCTTATTTATGCTAGAAGGAAATATATCACTCATTATACTTTTTTCATCTTACAATGTTGTTATTAGCAATGCACTTTCATTTATGATAGAATGAAATCTAGCAGATGTTCAATTTCTTTTGATTGATAATGTTGTTGTTATAAAGAAGCTTAAGTTTTTTCTAAAAGTAAATATAGCACATGCTAGATATTTTTTGCCTTACAATGTTTGTTTTGTGCTTGTGTTTGTGCTACAAGGAAATTTAGCACATGTCAGAATTCAACTTGAAAAATGTTTATTGACAATGTGTTTGGGTTTGAGCTAGAACAAAAGTTAGCACATGCTAGATTTGTTTCAGAATGCCATGTTGTGGTTGGCAATCTGGTTGTTTGCGCTAGAAGGAAATATGCTAGATTCTTTGACCTTGCAATGTTATTGGAAATATGCATGTGACTATGTTAGAAGGAAATTTAGCACATGTTAGATTTATTTTCTTGCAATGTTTCCACTGGAAATGTTCTTTAGCTTGTGCTAGAACTAAATTTTGCATGTGTTAGATTTATTTAACCCTACAATGTTGTTATGTCCTTATGTGTGTGCTAGAAGGAAATCTAACATGTCCTAGATTTGTTTCATATAATAATGTGCTTGTGTTGTGCTGTAAGGAAATCTAGCATATGTTAGATTTCCTTTTCCCTATAATGTTGTTGTTGTCAACATGCTTGTTTTTTTGCTAGAAGTAAATCTAGCATGCACTAGAATTCTTTCACCATATAATGGGTTTGTGTGCTTGTCTTTATGCTAGAAGGAAATCTTAAAAATGTTAGATTTCTTTCACCTTATAATTTTTTGATTGGCAACACGCTTATGGTGGGGCTAGAAGGAAATATAGCACACATTATGTTTCCCTCACCTTTGAATGTCATTTTGTTTGTAATAGAAATAAATATATAGCATGCACTAGATTTCTTCTGTCCTTCAATGCTGTTATGTGCTAGAATGAAATATAGCACATGTTAGATTTATTTCAATTTGAAAAGGGTTTGTGTTTGTTTTGGAAGAAAATTGATCACAAGTTAGACTTATTATACTCTACAATGTTGTTGTTGGAAACATGTTTGTATTTGTGGTAGACATGTTAAATTTGTGGTCACATTGACTATGTTAGAAGGAAATTTAACACATGTTAGATTTATTTTCTTGCAATGTTGTTATTGTCAATGTGCTTTAGCTTGTGCTAGAAGTAAATTTTGCATGTGTTAGATTTATTTAACCCTACAATGTTGTTATGTTTGGGTTTGAGCTAGAAGGAAATTTAGCACATGCTAGATTTGTTTCAGAATGCCATGTTGTGGTTGGCAATGTGGTTGTTTGTGCTAGAAGGAAATATGCTAGATTCTTTGACCTTGCAATGTTGTTATTGGAAATATGCATGTGACTATGTTAGAAGGAAATTTTGCACATGTTAGATTTCTTTTCTTGCAATGTTGTTATTGGAAATGTGCTTTAGATTGTGCCAGAAGTAAATTTTGCATGTGTTAGTTTTACTTAACCCTACAATCTTGTTATGTTTGTGTTTGACCTAAAAGGAAATTTAGCACGCTCTAGATTTGTTTCAGAATGCCATGTTGTGGTTGAAAATCTGGTTGTTTGTGCTAGAAGGAAATATGCTATATTCTTCGACCTTGCAATGCTGTTATTGGAAATATGCATGTGACTATGTTAGAAGGAAATTCAGCACATGTTAGATTTCTTTTCTTGCAATGTTGTTATTGGCAATGTGCTTTAGCTTGTGCTAGAAGTAAAATTTTCATGTGTTAGATTGATTTAACCTTACAATGTTGTTATGTTTCATGTGTTAGATTGATTTAACCTTACAATGTTGTTATGTGTTAGATTTATTTAACCCTACAATGTTGTTATGTTTGGTTTTGAGCTAGAAGCAAATTTAGCACATGCTAGATTTGTTTCATAATGCCATGTTGTGGTTGGAAATTTGGTTGTTTGTGCTAGGAGGAAATATGCTAGATTCTTTGACCTTACAATGTTGTTATTGGAAATATGCATGTGACTATGTTGGAAGGAAATTTAACACATGTTATATTTATTTTATTGCAATGTTGTTATTGGCAATGTGATTTAGCCTGTGCTAGAAGTAAATTTTGCATGTGTTAGATTTATTTAACCCTACAATGTTGTTATGTTTGGGTTTGAGCTAGAAGGAAATTTAGAATGTGCTAGATTTGTTTCAGAATGCCATGTTGTGGTTGGCAATCTGGTTGTTTGTGCTAGAAGAAAATATGCTATATTCTTTGACCTTGCAATGTTGTTATTGAAAATGTGCTTTAGCTTGTGCTAGAAGTAAATTTTGCATCTGTTAGATTTATTTAACCCTACGATGTTGTTATGTTCTTATGTGTGTGCTAGAAGGAAATCTAGCACGTCCTAAATTTGTTTCATCTTATAATGTGCTTGTTTTGTGCTGTAAGGAAATCTAGCACATGTTAGATTTCCTTTGCCCTATAATGTTGTTGTTGTCAACATGCGTGTGTTTTTGCTAGAAGTAAATCTAGCATGCACTAGAATTGTTTCACCTTATAATGGGTTTGTGTGCTTGTCTTTATGCTAGAAGGAAATCTTACAGACATTAGATTTCTTTCACCTTATACTTTTTTTTATTGGAAACACACTTATGGTGGGGCTAGAAGGAAATATAGCACACATTATGTTTCCCTCACCTTTGAATGTCATCGTGCTTGTGATAGAAATAAATCTATAGCATGCACTAGATTTCTTCTGTGCTTCAATGTTGTTATGTGCTAGAAGGAAATATAGCATGTGTTAGATTTATTTCAATTTGAAACATATTTGTGTTTGTGTTTGAAGAAAATTGATTACATGTTAGATTTATTATACTCTACAATGTTGTTGTTGGTAGCATGTTTGTATTTGTGGTAGACATAAGTCTAGCACTTGCTAAATTTCATTCACTCTACAATGTTGCTGTATGCTTGTGTTTGCGCTAAAATAAAATCTAGCACATGTTATATTTCTTTTACATTGCAATGTTGTTATTAGTAACATCTTTGTGTTTAGGCTAAAAGGAAATCTGACATGAGCTAGATTTTTTTTTGTCCTGCATTGTTGTTGTTAGAAATATTTATATGTTTGTGTTAGAACTAAATATAACACAAGCTAAATTTTTCTCAACCTTCAATGTTGTTGTGTGATAATGTTTCCATTAGAAGGAAATCTAGTATGCATTAGATTTCTTTCACCTTGCAATGTTATTATCTGCAATGTGCCTTTGTTTCTAATACGAAGAAATATAACTTGTGTTAGATTTTTTTTCCCCAGCAATGTTGTTGTTGAAAATATGTTTCTGAATTTGTACAATAAGGAAATCTACTGTGTTATATTTTCTTCACAATGGAATCTTATTTTTGACAATCTAGTTATTTATGCTTGAAGGAAATCTAATGCTTTGCATTGTTTTTATTTGAAAATGTGTTTATGTCTATGCTGGAAGGAAATTTTGCAAACATTAGATTTATTTTTTCTTACATTGTTGAAAAAATGGTTGTGTTTTTGATAGAAGTAAATCTAACACATGCTACATTTCTTTCACCTTGCAATGTTGTTATGCACTTTTGTTTATGATAGAATGAAATATAGCACGTGTTAGATTTCTTTCACCTTACAATGTTATTATTGGCAATGTGACTTTGTTTGTGCTAGAAGAAAATCTTGTGGGTGCTACATTTCTTTTTCCTTACAATGAAGTTATTGGTAATATCCCTGTGTTTATGCTAGACGTAAATCCAACATGTATTAGGTTTCTTTAACCGTACAATGTTGTTATTTTCTTACATTTGTGCTGTAAGGATATGTTGCATGTGCCAGATTTCCTTTTACCCTGTTGCAATGTTTATGTTGGTAAGGTGCTTATGTTTGTGCTAGAAGTAAATCTAGCACATGCTAAATTTCTTTCACCTTGCAATGTTGACGTGAGCTTTTATTTATTCTAGAAGGAAATGTGGCATGCTTAAAATTCTTTCACCTAGCAATGTTGTTATTGGCAATGTGCTCATGTCTTTATTAGAAACAAATCTAGCATTTGGTAGAATTACTTCTAGAAAAAACATGAGCACATTGCCAACAACAATATTGCTAACAAAATTAAAAACAAATCTAGTATGCGCTTCATTTAATTTTGTTAGAAATATTATTGTTGGCAATGTGCTCGTGTTTTTTCTAGAAGTAATTCTACCAAATGTTAGATTTATTTTACCGTACAATGTTCTTAAGTGTTTGTTTTTATGTTAAAATTAAATTTAACGTGTGTTAGATTTCTTTCACCTTGCAACATTTTTATTGAAAATGTGCTTGTGTTTGTGATAGAGGGTAATATAGAATGCTTTTTTTCACAATGCAATGTTGTTGGAAACATGCTTCTGTTTGTCCCATATTTCATTCTTAGACCGCTTATTCCATACAAAGGGCCTTCTAGTCATTTGAGGGTTTAGTATTTCTTATATTGTAACAACGATCTACATAGGCATGGACTAAAACCTCATTGTCTTCAAAAAGAAAGGAGAAATTTCACAAGCATGGAGATGTCCTAGGAATAATTATTGTTGCAATTTTTTTTTTTACAATGTGCTTTTGTTTGTGATAGAAGGAATTTCATCATACACTAGAATTACTATACAATGCAATTTTGTTGGAAATATCTTGTATACGATAGAAAAAAATCTTCGATGTGTTTCCCTTTTTACAGTCTCTATAGCAATCTAAGAATATACATGACTAAAAGATAATTTTTTTGTAAACATGATGTTGTTGTAGTATCTACTATTGTTGTCTTTTGGTAACATGCTTAATAATGCTTGTGCTAGAAGGAAAGCTAGCAGGTGCTAGCTTTCTTATAAAAACAATTAAAATAACATAATAAATTATTTAGGGGTGGCACCCTTTTTCTAATAAACACCATGATTAGCTATTATTGTGAGTTCTACACTTGTTATTGTTTTTGTTCATTTTGTTACAAATACAATGATGAAAGTAGTGGTAGTATTTATAAATTCATATTTTTTTCGAGAATTTGAAACTACGATAATAGTTTCTTACTTTATTTTCAGAAACCATGGACACTCAAGCTAGCGGGAATTCAAAGGAATCATCCAAGGAAAAAGGAATTTCACCAAATACAACATAAAAATCTTTAAATGGTATGACAATTTTAAAATTAGTTTGTACTTTGTTACAATGGTTGCCAATAAATGATTATTGATTCATGAAGTTCATGTTATCCTTATTTTTTAAGAAAACTTGCATATGCTTTTCGCTTCTTTGCTTTTGTGCATATGTATGAAATGAGATGTCATAGAAGATGAATTCACATTGTTTTTTAATTCATTTAATTTTTTTTCACAATGCAATGTTGTTGTTGGAAACATGCTTCTATTTGTCCCATTTTTCATTATTAGACCACATATTCCATACAAAGAGCCTTATAATCATTTGATGGTTTAAAATTTCTTATATTGGAACAACGATCAACGTAGGCATGGAATAAAAATTCATTGTCTTCAAAAAGTAAGGACAAATTTCGCAAGCATGGAGATGTCCTAGGAAATATTATTATTGCAATGTTTTTTTGACAATGTGTTCGTGTTTGTGATAGAAGGAATTTCATCATGCACTATATTTTGTTTACAATGCAATGTTGTTGGCAAAGGCTTCTATGTCGTAGAAAAAATTCTTCAATCTATTTTCCTTTTTATGGTCTCTATAGAAAACTAAGAATATACATGACTATAAGAGATAAATTTTATGTAAACATGATGTTTTTGTAGTATCTACTATTGTTGTTATTTATTCACAGTGTATGATTGTCTCTTGGTAACGTGCTTAATGCTTGTACTAGAAGGAAAGCTAGCAGGTGCTAGCTTTCTTATAGACACAATTAAAATAACATAATAAATTATTTAGGGGTGGCACCCTTTTCCTAATCAACACCATCATTAGCTATTATTTTGAGTTATATGCTTGTTATTGTTCTTGTCCATTTTGTTACACTTACAATGATGCAAGTAGCGGTAGTATTTATAAATTCATATTTTCTTCGATAATTTGAAACTATGATAATAGTTTCTTACTTTATTTTCAGAAACCATGGACCATGAAGCTAGTGGGAATTCAAAGGTATCATCAAAGGAAAAAGGAAGTTCACCAAATACAACACCAAAATCTTTAAATGGTATGAAAATTTTAAAATTAGTCTGTACTTTGTTACAATGGTTGCTAATAAATGATTGTTGATTAATGAATTTTGTGTAAACATGATGTTGTTGTAGTATCTACTATTGTTGTTATTTATTCACAGTGTATTGTTGTCTCTTGGTAAGGTGCTAAATGCTTGTACTAGAAGGAAAGCTAGCAGGTGCTAGCTTTCTTATAGACATAATTAAAAGAACTATTGTTGTTATTTATTCATAGTGTATTGTTGTCTCTTGGTAACGTGCTTAATAATGCTTGTACTAGAAGGAAAGCTAGCTGGTGCTAGCTTTCTTATAGGCACAATTAAAAGAACGTAATAAATTTTCTAGGGGTGGTGCCCCTTCTCTAATCAACACCATGATTAACTATTATTGTGAGTTCTACACTTGTTATTGTTCTTGTTCATTTTTTTACACATACAATGATGCCAGTAGTGGTAGTATTTATAAATTCATATTTTCATCAATAACTTGAAACTATGATAATATTTTCTTACTTTATTTTCAGAAATCATGGACCATGGAGCTAGTGGGAATTCAAAGGAATCATCAAAGGAAAAAGGAAGTTCACCAAATACAACACCAAAATATTTAAATGGTATGAAAATTTTAAAATTAGTCTGTACTTTGTTACAATGGTTGCTAATAAATGATTGTTGATTAATGAAGGTCATGTTATCCTTATTTTTTAAGAAAACTTGCATATGCTTTGAGCTTCTTTGATTTTGTGCATATATGAAATGAGATGTTATATAATATCAATTTATATTGTTTTTAATTCATTTAATTTTTTACCATTATAAATTCTTACAAATTTTTGCAGATGCTAAGAACTATGGTACAAAATGTGAGATTCTAAAAATCTATTTTATATTCATTTTCAAATAATTTGACAAAATTCTAGTATGCAATTTACAACTTAATGAATTTTGATTTATTATTGAATAATCTCCTACCAAATATTGCTATGAAAAATTGAAATACACCATGTTAGTTGGATTTTCCACATTAAAGATCCACTTTTACACAAAAACACATGCAAATAACACTAGGAGTGAGTTTTAATGTGGAAATCCCATACTAACATGGGTATTTTGCTTTTCCTAACAATTTTAGCTTTGTGATTAAGGTTGTTTAATAATATTTTGTATTAAATGCCTTCCATAATTTTTTTTTATTTTTTATTTTGTTACATAAGCTGTGGAATCTCGTGTCCTTGAAATTCCAAGTAAAGGAGTGAAGAAAATGCGAAAAATAAGTGATATACAAAAAATGTCTCCTTCAATTGGTATGGTTGTTTTATATTTTATGTATACTCTCTTATAATTTTGTTTTTCCTAACAATTTTAGCTAGGTGATTACTTTTAGTGTCATATAGTAAACTTGCATAACACATGCACTCCTTTATTATTGTGTATGTAAAGAAAATAGTGTATTATAAGGTTAGTTAATAATATTTGGTATTTCATGCCTTCCATAATTTATTTATTTCTTTATTTTTATTTTTAATAAGCTGTGGAATCTCATGTGCTTGACAATCCAAGTAAAGGGGTGAAGAGAAAACAAAAAACAAGTGATATACAAACAACATCTCCTTCAATTGGTATGGTTGTTTTATATTTTATGTATACTCTATTATAAATGGATAGGTTAGGTGGTCTTGTAAATTTTAAAATAACATTACATGACAATATTTGGACTTTTAATTTCATTTTGATTTATGCAAATAATTTTTTGTTTTTGTATGCAGAATCGGTTGGCACCAAAGAAAGTGAAATGTTACAGTCATCATCTAACAAACAAAAAATCAACTCAAATGACAGTATCAATAAAACCTTCAACTTCTACCTTTGAAATGATTAAAAAATACAACACATCTAATAAATATGAGTTTGTGCAAGATTGGTATGTCCAGATAGAAACTCCCATGAATATGTATCCTGATATGCACTTATTTGGATCCATCGACAAAAAAGAACCTGAGATATTAGGAATAATTATTAATTTCTATGCTTACAATGAAAATGACATTGACTTTCAAGTGGAGGTGATTAAAGAAAATGAAGTAAAATTAATTTCTTGTCAAGTGGAGTATACAAAATTTAGACCAGATTTGATTGAAGCTTCAAGTAAAAATTCACCAAATATGATAAAGAATTCAATGTTTAAGTTAGATAACTATGAGAGTTTTGCTACATCTAGATTGCATATTTGCATAGATATTTTAGAATGCATCACTACAGTTCTAAGATACCGCTATGTAAGATGTAAAAAAACATCATCTCTACTTATTTATTTACAACAAAAAGGAAAAATTCTTGAAAAAATACCAGATGATAAACTCGATTGTCATTTAATTTCTTTAAGAAGAGAATATTTATTTCAATTAGAAGAGAAAATTATTGAAAGTGATTGCAAACCTACTACATAATTTCAAAAATCTAGGAAAGTTGAATTTGAGAGAGAAAAACTTGCAGATCAATGTGATGAAATTCATGAAGCTTTTAGGCATTGCTATCTATTTTCAAACAACTTAAGTAGAAAGGAGGATGTTGTAAGATGTAGAGAAGCCCCCAAGGTGTTTAAATGGAGATCATGATATGATTTAAATGTTCAAGTATTAGTGAAATCATTCCTAGAGAAAGTTCAAACCTCATTGCCTGATGCTCTTCTAATTCTATTTGACATCAATGAGTCTAATACATTGGTGAAATCTATCAAAATGATAAATGAGACAGATTTAGATGCTAAGAATATCAATTTCTGGATAGTTGATGGCCAACACGCCATTCAGGAAGTGAAATAAATTTTATCAAATCCCAAATATAATGTAGCTATGGAGGCAAAGCAAAAATATAAAAAGCACATTGCTCGATTCTTGCGTCCATCAGTTGAACCCATTGAGGTGATTCGCATTTGTTGTCAAATAAATTCTGCCAATAAGGTATTCTACAAAACTCCATTTATTGATTGTGTCTGATCAGCAAGAAATTTCTTAATTTCCAATGACAAATTAAAGAAAAGGAGGATTGGATGTTCCAAGACAAATGAAGACAAGGTATATTATTTTATTGTTTTTGCATTTAACATTTAAAGTCAATAATATGTGTCATATTTTCTCATATTTGTAATGAATTCTCATTATTTTAATCCTTTTTTAATTTCATCTCTACATTTAATTTTTATTAGTTTAAATTTTTACTATACAAAATTTAGACCAGATTTGATTGAAGCTTCAAGTAAAAATTCACCAAATATGATAAAGAATTCAATGTTTAAGTTGGATAACTATGAGTGTTTTGCTACATCTGGATTGAATAGTTGCATAGATATTTTATAATGCATCACTACAGTTCTAAGATACCGCTATGTAAGATGTAAAAAAACATCATCTCTACTTATTTATTTAGAAAAAAAGGAAAAATTCTTGAAAAAATACCAGATGATAAACACGATTGCCATTTAATTTCTTTGAGAGGAGCATATTTATCTGAATTAGAAGAGAACATTATTGAAAGTGATTGCAAACCTACTACAGAATTTCAAAAATCTAGGAAAGTTGAATTTGAGACAGTAAAACTTGCAGATGAATGTGATGAAATTCATGAAGCTTTCAGGCATTTCTATCTATTTTAAAACACCTTTAGTAGAAATGTGGATGTTGTAAGATGTAGAGAAGCCCACAAAGTGTTTAAATTGAGATCACGAGATGATTTAAATGTTCAAGTATTAGTGAAATCATTCCTAGAGAAATTTCAAACCTCATTGCCTGATGCTCTTCTAATTCCATTTGACATCAATGAGTCTGATCCATTGGTGAAATCTATCAAAATGATAAATGAGATAGATTTAGATGCTAATAATATCAATTTTTGGATAGTTGATGGCTAACACGCCATTCAGGAAGCGAAAGAAATTTTATCAAATCGTAAATATAATGTATCTATGGAGGCGAAACAAAAATATAAAAAACGCATTGCTTGATTCTTGCGTCCATCAGTTGAACCCATTGAGGTGATTCACATTTTTTGTTAACTAAATTCTGCCAATAAGGTATTCTACAAAACTCCATTTATTGATTGTGTCCGATCAGCAAGAAATTTCTTAATTGCTAATGACAAATTAAAGAAAAGGAGGATTGGATGTTCCAAGAGAAATGAAGACAAAGAATATTATTTTATTGTTTTTGCATTTAACATTTAAAGTCAATAATATGTGTCATATTTTCTCATATTTGTAATGAATTCTCATTAGTTTAATCCCTTTTTAATTTCATCTCTACATTAAATTTTTATTAGTTTATATGTATGATTTTATCAGGTTGATGATGCAATGTTGTGCTCCTTCTTCGACTGTCCAATTACAATTTTTTCTGATAAAAAAATTCTCTTATATATTAATCAAGATATTTGGGATAAGTGGGACATTGTATGTAATTGTTACCAAATAGGCACATTAAAGTTTTCTCCAAGCTGACCTAATTTTGAGAACTACAAGAAGAACAATCTACACAGTTTGACATCGGCTACTTTTCATCCCCTTCAGGGATTAACCATAGAGAAAATTGGTTTAGTAGCAAAAAATTTATTGAATGGAACCATTTGGTTTTCTATTCCACCTAATCATCCAACATATGCCATAAAATTAAAATATTATTGTTCTAAATTGAAAATCAACAGAACAATATTGGATGCAATGGTTTCAGATTTTCAAAGTCATGATGAGAAATTGAATGATAAGACTCTTACCACATTCAATATTCTTGAGCATTATGAAATTAACGAGCTCATATTTTCCAATTTATGTAAAAATATGCAGGGGTATACTTATGTAAAAGGAACACGAATACAAAGATAGATTCCCTTTCTAAACAAGCATGCAGAGTCCTTGATAGAATGATAAAAGAATCAACAAACATTCAACAGATTGACAACAATTTTGAATTTGGTTGTCATTTTGGAGAGCCTGATCTTTTGTCAACACTTTTGCACTCTTTTCCATGTCATTTGCAACCATTTTTACATACTAAGCTTGTTGTTATGGATACAATGTATTTGAAAAAAGAACCATTCCAGAAGAGCTATTATATTGAATTTTTTCGATTTCTTATTAAAAAAAATGAGTTGAATGACTTTACTACAATTCTCTTATTAGAAATTTGGTTTTGTAATGATGTACGTCAAGCTTTGGAAATTGCCATACAAAACTCCAAGTTCAAATATAAAATGACTACTGGAATTTATGAATATAAGTCCCAAAATAATTATAGTTATCATATAGTTTTGACTATCCATTTCTATACTTAAAAATTAAAAATGTTTGAGGATTCAAAATACTGTCACACATTTGAAGACACACTTGATGAAAATGAGAGAGATTATGATTTCTGGATGGATTTATTGGAAAGACATCAACAATGTAGTGATGCAAAAGTGGTTATTTCTCTTTATACGGGGTCAAATTTAATCAAGGCTTGTTGTACATGTAGAAGAAGAATTGCATGTGTTGTGCAAATAGAATCACAAAGGACAATAATGTTGAATAGTTACAAATATTTTCAACTATCAAACCAAGGATCCATTAGCTTCTTGGAAAACTCAGGTACTATAGTTTCTTTGTTGTTTCTCTTATAATACTTTGGATACTATTTTGGTCAAATTTCTTAATTGTCAAAATGTTTACTACAATGACTAATGATGGGGATTCTAAAACAGGGAATGATGAAAGTGGGAAGAAAACAAATAATGAATATAGTGCACATGATGTTGAAACAAATTTAGAGATGGAAATAGGAGGAGAAGATGTTATTATACCAAGTACATAATTTTTTTGGTTATTGCTCGTGTTATTTTTTTAATTAATTTAATTTTCATATTTATAAAATTTTTGGATGTCTATTATAGGGAATTATGGGAAGAAAGGAATTAATGAAGACATTGACCATGAAATGATGGAGATAGAAATATGTATTAGTCTCTCTCTCTCTCTCTCTCTCTCTATATATATATATATATATATATATATGCTAAATTATTTAAACAGAAAGTATATAATGACAAGGGAATGTCCCAAAAAACTACACCAAGACCAAGATATTATATGGATGATTAAAGATGATTGATTTTTTATATAGTTGATTGATGCTTTTATTCATTGTCATAATTTATAACATTTTTTATGTTTATCATAGTGACAAGCAAGGAGAACAAAAACATTGATCAAATGCATGTGAAACAAAGCTATAATAAAGCAAATGATATCATATTAGGTAGTTAACATGAACTTTGTTGTTTATTCTTTTGTTTGTTTCTTTATTCAAGTAATCATTGTCATAATTTATAACATATTCATTGTACATTATAGAGACAAATAATGAGAACGAAGACAATAATCCGAAGATTGAGAAACAAACTTGTAATCAAGAACAAAATATAATATCAGGTACTTGTAATTTTCCCATTTATTTTCCTTATTATTTAATGATTTTTATTCATTTTCACAATTCAAACTATTTTATATGTTTAATGTAAATACAAATAAAGAGAACAAAAAAAATGATGAGGTACAAAGTTATACTTATGAGGATAATGCCATATCAGGTACTTATTACTTGTTATTATTATTATTATTATGATTATTATTCAAATTATAATGTTTCTATACCATAACATTGTATATGTTTATTATAGGAACAAATAAAAATAACAAAACTAACAATAAAAATAATGTTAAAAGTGTGCGGGTGTGTATTTCGTAGGTTACATTGATAAGGATTTTCTTTAATTGCAAATTTTGTATTGAATATATATTTTATTAGATAATTTGATCATATTTAATTGAAGATTTAATATTTTTAACTCTAGGTTCTGTGAAGATGATAAAAGAGAAGATTGTTTCATCTATAAGTAGTCAAAATAACACTCATGGTAAGTGTATTGTTTCGATATTTTTTTTATTAATTTTTGTAACAAGAATAAAATAGTTTGACTAGACTATTTTTTATTGTATTGCTGCCCAAATAACTGAAAATAAATTAGTTATTTTTGAATTAAGGGACATAATTTACCATAGCATCGATGATGAAGCAACAAAAAAATGACATATTGTGAAAATGGGAATTGATGCATATTACAAAATAGAGAAAAAGTTATTTTGGATTCATCCACATGAAAATAAATTTTTTGAAATGTGTTTCAAAAATGAATATTTTGAATTTGCAATTTGGATGACAGCTTCAAAACAAAACACAACAAGAGTTATAAAAAAGTCCTTTTCAGAAAAAATACAAGATAAACTTGTGTTTATGTGGACTGCTTTAGAGTGTAAACCAAAAAAGGGACATAAGGCCATCGAAAATCAAAAAATGGGTATACACACTAAATCATTGAAAAGGTGTGGGAAATGCATACCCAATATGATGAAACCAATACTATTATAGTGGATTTTTCACTTGAGAGAATGCAGGGAAATAAAAAATAAAATGTGATCCTTGCCCCTCAAATCATTGGAACAAATAAAGAGGATGATTGGTTGATTGAAAAGCTATGGAGAATGTTGATTAAATGCAGCAAGGCAACATATGTGTGGGCTATTTTGAAGGATGTTCAATAACATATAATAGTAGCTTAAGATGATTGGTGTCTATTTCATGTCATAATATGTATGACATCATGAATTATTACTATATTTTGTAGCCCTTTTAAATTTAAGTTGACTTCTATTTCATAATACTAATAAAATAATTATTGATTTGGTTTGTCAAAAGTAGAATACAATAATTTTATGTTGTTTATTTTTGTGAGATATTATTGTATTGATAACAATTATTGAGTTGAATGGTTGTTTAATGTTTTCGTATCAAAATTTCTCATGCTATAGAAATGTTTACAATAGATTAGATTGTATGTAAAAATTAATAGATAATTGTTTTATTTGTATTGAAACATTACAATTATTTTTTTTCAATTGTGGTTTAAGTTATCATTATACAGGCTTTGAAATTAGTAATGCAAATGATGGTTCACTGCATTGTTATAAAAATTTTTATTTCATATAAGTTGAAAAAATATATTAGGATGTATGTAGCCCCAACAATAGACATATAATCTTTACTAAAAGAAGCACCAAAATAAACTAAAGTAGAGACTCTAGAGAATATAATTAAGTAGGTTTGAAATTTAAAAATTATATTATATTACATGTGGAAACTAATATATAATTAGTTTGTTTAATTGCAACCATTGTGATTATATCTTTCAGTTCAAATTAAACAAATCATTATAAGACTTAAAATAAATGATTTAAATGGTGAGTCAATGTGATCCTATAAGACTTTCTTATTCCAAAAAGATTAAATAAATGTATTAGGTTGTACGTATAAAGTAAACATATCATTATTTTGTTCACTTTACTGGGGCTAGTAATTATAATTTGTGATTACCGTTAATTCATAATAAATATTAACATCATTTTTGAAATGTTAGGTTTTTATATCAGTAAGCAATAAAGTGTTGAAGTGGAGATATGCTAATATCATATGTGTGGTTGCAGTGCAGTTGCAGATGCAAATGAGCATCACTATAAGTGAAACGATGTTGTTGATATTTGAAATGGAAGGAGTTTTCTTCCAATCGTTCACCAAAGATGAACAAAATTGTTATATTCAAAGAGAAGAAGATTGGAAGTTCAGTGATAGGTCCTATTTTTTAAGGCCTTTTCATTCAGAACTGTTAAAATATTGCTTAAAAAATTATGATGTTTCAATATGGACATTAAATGTCACTGAAAAGTACATCCGACGAGTACTTGAAATTTCAAATATTGATATAGAGGACTTTAAATTAACATGGAATAGGTCTCATTGTCATTTGAAAACAAAATTAGAAGTAGGGAGGACAATACAATTTTATGAGAAAAGGTTGACTGATGTCTGGTCCCAATATGGAGATTATTAATTATGGAGAATCAAATGTATTGCTAATAGATACAACAAAGCAACTTCTGAATTCATCAGATATCGATCAAACCACATCTTGATAAAAGCCTATATAGGAGAAGAGTAAGATACTTGGCTTATGCATATTTTATTCCCCTTTCTCAAGACACTTCATTGTATGAAAGAGAAACATGAGTACATTCAAATGTTCAATAGAACATGTACTTCATTGTAGCGGATGAAGATATTTTTCTTTATAAATTTGTTCACAAGTACATTCCAATTTTTTAATGCAATTTGAACATAGTTTTTCTGAATCAATTTGTATGATTTTATATCTTTTGGAATCTTATATGGGAATTTTCAATTTTAATTTTTTTTAAGGAAAAAAATCAGAACTTTCTATTAATAAAAAAAAAAATTACAATGGGAATTGTCAATTATATTATTATATATTTCTATTATTATTTATAATTATTTTTTCAATGACTTTGTTGTATCAATTTTGTTTTGCTAATATGTGTGTGTATGTGTGTTCTTAAATGAATTATTTTCCATTGAAATCATCTTACACAAACCATCAAGGCATGATTTTATTTTTATTTACTTGTATTTACTTATATGCATAATACTCATATATAAATGTGAAATAATTTTTTAAATAGAGCTCATTGCAAACAAAAGTGCAATTATTATTCAATAAATTATAATAATTTACTTGATAAATTCTACAAGCGCTATTGGCTATTCAGGCTAATGGGAAATGTGTCATAAGAAAATGATTTGAACTGTTTGAAGCATAAGATATCTGATTTCTCAATCCATATTTTACATAAATTTATATGCTTCAATCAATTAATGGTTGTAAATAAAATCATATATCATATAGAAAATCAACAACACTTAAAGTTTGTTATTCACATTTTACCTATAAAATGCATTAATATGAGTGCATAAATGTGCTATTTATTGTTTGAGATAAAAATATATTATAAATAATTTTTCACTTGTAAATAAAAACATATAATTAATAATAATGATTGCTAAGTGGACTATCAAGGTTTGATTGGATGCTATCGTAGATAATTATGTCTTTGAACTTCTTTTTTTTTTTCGTATTTTAAATAAACTGAAATCATATCATATGAGGCATGATTTTTTTATTATTATTTTTTTAAATCAACTATTTGCATATGTAATCATCTATCCCATATAAGTTAATAATGAATCCATTTATTGACCTTTATTTTTCTACCGTAATGAGTATTAATTTCATTTTGTATATTTTTTTTAAATAAAAATCCATGTAAAATAAAAAGCTCTTCTTAATAAAACATGGAAAAATTAATTAAAAACATGTTAAGTGGGCCATCTAGATTAATTAAAGAGATAGATGATAAATGTTTGTATTTAAACTTTTTGCGCCATAAGAAATTTATTTTCCCATCCATTTTAACATATTTTCATTTTCAATGCTTAAACAATTTACTTGTAATTTAAAAAATCTCATAGAATCCACCATGACTCGAAGCTATTTATTGTATTCTCTTTGGTTATATGCATTAATGGAAGTTTATAAATGTGATATATTTTTTAAATGTACCTCCTAATGTAAACAAATATATATTTTTTATAAAACAAATTAAAAGTAATGGATACTAACTTATAAGTGGTCTATATAAAGCCATTTACCAACTTTTATTTACTTATCATGAAGTTTAATATAAGTGTATAAATGCGACATTGTTTTTTTGAAATAAAACTCCATGTAAAATGAAATGTTTTTCCTAACAAAACATGAAATAATTAATTGATAATGAATAGTGAGTAGATTCCTCGAGTTCTCTTAAGAAATTGGTCATAAATAAATGTATTTAAAATTTTTACAACATACACCATTTAATTTTCTCATCCCTATTAGCATTTTGGAAATTTCCATTCGTAAATAAATCATTTATGATTGAAATAATAAAAGGCAACTAGAAAAAAAGCGTGACATATTAATTTCTCTTTAGTTATATGCATTGATACAAGGTTATAAATGTATTGTATTTTTTAAATAAAGCTCTTAATGTAATTAAAGATACATTTATTAGAAAAAATAATAATTTAAAATCAATCAATGATGAGTTCTAAGTGGCTTATTATATTTTCAATCGATAATTTTTTCTATCTATGCATTTTTAAATCAATTACTTTTATATACAATCATGCCATATAAGTCGATAAGTCAAGAAACAATAGATTGATTTTTATTTACCTATCATGTGGCTTAATATGAATGTATAAATGTGACATTGTTATTTCTAAAAGAAAACTATATGTAAAAAAATGTTTTTTCTTAAAACATGGATTGATTAATTCATAATGTCATGCATTAAGTAGACTGTTTAGGATCATTCAAGAGTTGCATAAAAAATGAACATATTTATTACCTCTCATGTGGTTTAATATGAATGTATAAATGTGACATTGTTATTTTTAAAAGAAAAATCTTTGTAAAAAAAATATTTTCTATTAAAACATCATTGGAATAACTAATTCATAATGTCAAACATTAAGTAGTCTATTCAGACTCATTCAAGAGTTGAGTCAGAAATGAACATCTTTAAACTTTTTTCCACCACATGACATGATTTTCCCATTAAGATTAACATTTTGTAAAAATCAATTATTAAATAAACTATTTGTAATTAAAATAATCTCATAGAAGCTAACAAGGCATGAAGCTATTTATTGTATTCCATTTAGTTATATGTATTGATATAAGTTTATAAATATAATATTATATTTTCGAAATAAATTTCTTAATGTATGTAAAGATACATCTTTTACAAAAATAATTAAAATTTATTGATAATGGGTTTTAACTGGTTTATTTATATCGTGACAGGAAAAATCATGTGCAATAGATAAATGACTTTTAGTACACATTTAATATTCAAAATTAATATTTTAATGATAAATTATTAGTAGTTACATTAAGTATTTAATAATAAAAGAGCATGAAGAATATATAAATTTCAACTAAAATCCATATTAAGTTGTGTTTCACACTTAATTAATCCCCATTAACAATTCTTATAATTTTCTCCTCTTGGTGAAAGTAAAATAGGTTGTGGGAAAGGGGGTTAGAGTCGTCTAACACAAAAATCAAACATCGATGGCTCTATTATGTTATCCATAACTATAATATATTTCTTGGATGTTAGACATACTAATATGATTTAGCTTAAATAAATTGTCTCTAATATTTTTGTTTTACACTCTTATTGTGAATTTATACTATTGTACCTAACAATCCCATGTTTTACCTATTCATGGTCTCTAATTTGCTTGACATTCCTAAATTATTTTTATCTTAAATTAAGTTAATATGATGATTTACAAAATAATGAATGTTATTGAAGGCCTTGTAATAGATAACATCCAAATTTAATGAAATATGTGTTAGAGAAGGAATTCTTATATTTTCATGATCATATTCCAAAGTAGGGATTGAAGGTGTTCATCCCATAAATGATGAAACACAAAGGATGTGTATGGTATTCTCAAAAATTTCCACATTAGGGAGGAACTATTATGATGACTTATTTGATTTCCTACCCTAGTAAAAAAGAGTCACCATTGGTCAAAATTTGAGGAATAGAGACTTCAATTTGAGTGGCCTATATTTTTTTCACAACAACAAGTATACCATGAAAATGTGGAAGATATGGAAGCAATGGGAGTAGTGAGTTAGCATGTCATATAACGTGCAATACTAATTTGTGTGTAATGATATATTATGCTTGGAAAATTGAAGAAGAATGACTTATACCATTGGAACATTTGGGTTTGATTCCATATTTTCCAAGCTAACAAGATCCTTTAGCTCAATAAGAGAAGGAAAATGGTTGGCAGCACATCCATAAATATCGCATAAAGTGAAAAGAGGTTGAAGCCTTAGTGTAGTGGTTTGAGTGGGCATAGCTTGAGTTTTATTTCCATTTCCCTCTTTATTTTTGGTCCTTCCCCACCCTCCCTACTAATTTCACAATAAGAGGGGACTATGGTCGGGTTTGGAATAGAGCTAAAGTATTGGATTGGTCCATAGGAATACTTTGAACAAGGGTTAATACCAAGTAAGGATATAGTGTATATTTTAGGGTGGGAGTTGTAGGACCCAACTGTTGTCTTGGAATCCCAAATGTT
The DNA here is from genome assembly GCA_034641835.2 of Pinus albicaulis. Taxonomy (NCBI): domain Eukaryota; kingdom Viridiplantae; phylum Streptophyta; class Pinopsida; order Pinales; family Pinaceae; genus Pinus; species Pinus albicaulis. Next base: position 289,784,134 of record CM076570.1, on the reverse strand, counting down.
AGGTAAAACAAATTCAATGTGAAATTCTCTAGAATGCTAACCATTATTATTGGTGGTAATAAGAAAGGAATTTATCCATATGGGTAGTAACCAAGGGGAATAACCATAATAATAGGTGTTCAACTTGAAGGGAACACTATTGAGTAGCTATTAGTGAAAATGACTACCTAAGCCACTAAAAAAATCACGATCTATGCACCATGCACATGTGAGAAGATCCTAAAATATGCAAGGTAGGTGGTGGTTCATTATAGGCCTCAAGAAACATGGATTATTTGTATACCCCTACGATAATTTCTATTAAATAATGCATGGATTGGTTTTCAATTGTTGATGAGTTCATGTTATTAGTATTAACCTTAGTCTTAGTATCACCTTGTCAGCTTTAGACTAGACATTATTCATGGATGTTCATGGATGTTTTGAGTTGTACATGCACCAAATGTATAGGATCATCCTGTTGACGACCTCTACCTAGCCATCAGTTTGGGAATGGAAAGATGTGGACTTGGTGAGCTTGGTGTCAAGCATCAACCAGAGGTTGGACCAAAATTTATTGAGGAGCCTATTGTCCCGACCAAATATGATAGACTGTGGGATCCCAAATTGTACCCACACTCGTTCAAAGAAGATTTTAGCAGTAGCTTCTAATGTGATATTCTTCTTGCACACTATCAGAATGGCCATCTTTGATAATCTGTCGAGGACCAAAAAAAAATAATCATTTCCATTCTTAGTAGAAGGAAGGCCCAACATGTAGTCCATGTAGATGTATTCCCAAGGTCTACTAGGGGTAGGCAGCAGAGTATAAAGACCTTGCTGGTCGATTTGGAAATGGTGCAGGCAGTGTAGGACTTGATGTACTTCACGACATCCTCTCAAAGGTTTGGCCAATAGAAATACCTTTTTAGTACTGCCACTATTTTCTTGACCTTCGAATGCCCAACGACACAAATTTAGTGTGCTTCCAAAATCATCTTGCCACATTAGCTTCAAGGAACACAAAGATTTCCCAGGTGACATAACTGGGCATCCTGGAGGTGAAAATTTGGAACTTTCTTACCCTATGAGAGTGTCTTGTATGTGTGTCCTCTCTACAAAAGTGATCCATAATTTGGAACTTTCTTACCCTATAAGAGTGTCTTGTATGTGTGTCCAAATTATGGATCACTTTTGTAGAGAGCGGCCAATCGGAAGTCTCATGCCCACAAGAGTTGAGAACAGTGGTTAGCACCATGATCGGTGGTTGGTTGAGGAAGTCTGAAAAATTATTGGTGCTTCCCTTATTATACTTTATGTTCAAATGCAATTTTTGGAGGTATGTGGACCACTTATGATGTCGGTTATTCTGCAACTTCCCTTGTGTCTGTATGAACTGTAGGGGTTGATGGAATTTGTGCGTTTCCTTCCTAAAAATGTAATGCTTCCATTGATGGCAAGTCTGAATAATGGAATACATCTCTTTTTCATAGTGGGATAATTTCATATTGTGTCAAAAGGTGTCTCACTATGATATGCCACTAGATGCCCCTATTGAGTAAGAACTTCCCAAATATCATAGTCAAAGGAATTTGTATCGATCACAAATGGTTGTTGCAAGTCTAGTAATGTGAGTACTGGTGCAGAACAGAGGCAATGTTGCAACTCTATGAAAGAATTATAGTGATAGTTAGACCAAAATAAATTTTCTTTCGCTCCTCCCTTGGTGACTTGACTGAAGGGCCAAGTGATATAAGAGAATCCCAACAGTAACTTGCAGTAGAAATTGGTGAGACTTAGAAATATGCGAATATTTTTTAGAGTTGTTGGGGCTGGCCAATCCCGAATGACTTGGATATTCGCTGGTTCCACATGCACCCCCCACTCATCAATTATGTATCCTAGATACTTAACCTGGGTCATGTCAAAAGTGCACTTCTCTAAATTTTCACATAACTTGTGTTGCCCTAGTGTTTGGAGGACCTGCCAGATGTGGTGGAGATGCTCTTCCCAAGTCTGGCTGAAGATCAGGATGTCATCCAAGTACACCACTACAAATGAGTGCGTCAATGGCTTCAATATGTTGTCCACAAGCCTCATGAAGGTTGCAGGAGAATTTATCAACCCGAAAGAAATGACTAGCCATTTGAAAAGGCCCTTATTGGATTTGAAGGAAATCTTCCACACATGCAAGGGTTCAATTGGTACCTGATGATACCCAAACTTGAAGTCGATCTTGCTGAAATATTTTCCCCCCTTGATTTGGTCTAGAAGGTCATTAATCTGTGGGATTAGGTACCTATTCCAAACATTGATGTTGTTTAGCGCTCCATAGTTAATAAAGAGACTCCAATTCCCATCCTTCTTCTGCACCAACAAGAGTGGGCTCCCACGCAAATGATGAACTCTTATGGATGTGACCTTTTTGCAGTAGCTCCTAAATCTGCCTCTTGATTTTTTTTCTCAAGAATAGAGCACCAATATATTGGTCCATTGGGCATCGACACACCTAGGATCAAATTGATGGATTGGTTAACCTCAAAGTGTAGGGGAACCCCTGCGACTGAGGTGAAGATGTCCCAATACTCCTACACGACCTTGTCCATTTGTTGTTGTCGTGCGGAGGAGACCTATCTGGAGGTCATGGTCATAGTCTTCTTCTTTCCCTGACGGTGGATCATCATTTTGTAGTAACCAAAGAGATGGCAGTAGGTGGTGCTACCTTTGGTATCCTATATAACTTATTGCCCAAAGTAACAATAACAAGAAAAGGCCTGGAATCATACACATCATGTCGTTTCCATAAGTATGGTCAGCCTAATAATACATTAGAGGCATCAAGAGGAGAAATCTCACATAATACCTCATCTGTGAAAGGCTTGATGTTTTAGGGAAGGTGAAAATGTGAGCTGATTGTGTACGATTGTGGATGTGCTATGACGACAATACAAATAGATTCATGACCTTTATTGAGATGAGGTTCTTTTGGCTCCCACTATCGACAATGAACTACAACAAGGAACTCTTTACCCACATCTAGGAATGGAAGAGGCACTCCCCCTCCTCTAGATCTTCTGGTTCCTCCTTTTGGATCATCGTGCTGGCAACGATGGCATTGGATTTGCATCGATAATATTCTTCCCTTTGTCATTCCCATTGTCTGGTTCTAATTTAGAGTTGGAGCATGCATCCAATTCAGAAGTCTTCAACTTGGCCACCAGTGACTTCTTGGCCCGAAACTTACTTGTGTTGTGGGAGGAGCTCTTATTCAACTTACACCACATTCCCATGTCCTTATTTGGCTTCACAGTGTTGTTATTTGATTGCGGCTTTGGTGGGTTGTCCTGAGTTTCCCTTCCTTGGATTTGTCCTTTATTCTATGGTTTGGGAGTACCTTTCCCTCACTTTTGATTCGTAAATCCAAAGTCTCGCTTCTTTTGTTTGAACTTCTACTCAATATCTGTAGCATACCGATATGCTGCACCAAGCGAGGAGATTTCGAGGAAATCCATTTCCTCCTGAATGTATCTGTGTAGAAAATTATGGTACTTCAGCACCAAATGTTTCTCTGAATATTTGGTACTTCAGTTTGTGCATAGGGTATGCAAAAAATTCATTAGTTCATGCACATCTTCATCCCTTTGTTGCTGCAACATAGTCCATTTTATGTAGTTGTCGTCATAGCTCCCCATGGGATAATATTGTTCCTTTATGGCGTCTTGGAAAGAATCCCAAGTGGGTGCGATTGAGAACAAAGAGGGTTCCCTCTCGTCCTTTTGATCACAGTAGGTTTCCCACCAATTCTTGACATGGGGGGAGCCTTTGAGGAGTGAAAAAGTAATATTTTATCAGTTGGAAAAGTAATGAACTGAGAAATATCCTTCTAATATATTAGACCATCTATCTACGATGTGTGCATCTATTTGGCCCTCAAATATGGGAATGTCAAAGTCTACTTGTACCATAAAAGGAGTGGCTCCACCAAAGTGGCTACTCGATGCAGATGTGCCACCGATGGGTAGTCGTTGAAGGGTTTGGGAAAACTTATCCAATATCGAATTCATTTGTTTCTTGAGGGCCTCCTCGAGAAATCTTTTGATAGGATATCCTGCTCCCTCATATTTCTTTTCTTCCCCCATGGGCAGCCATGGGGGTTTCCAAGGCTAATCTTGCAAAGGTTCAACGAGACGAGCCCTGAATCCTTATACCCCGATCTCATTGGGGACATGAAAAAAAGGATTGAGAAAGAGAAGACCGCTTTGATACCAGTGATACAAATTTATGCAAGAATGCAACATAATACGAATATAACCATAAATACAAAGATGTAGTGGAAATAACACTTAATTTCATTAATATCAAATAACTGAAATATGCTTACAAAAGAAATAGAAATATATTAGCTAAGGTGTTGGTAGCTTATACCTGAGAAGAGATGTGGCAACTACATGCCTCTAAACTATCTTACAATGAGGTTCAAAGGCCTACTTATTATTTATAAACAATGGAAAACCCTTAGGAGAGCTTGTTAAGAATATTGTACATATAAGAAAAGTGTCCCTCTCTCCAAAGGGTAAACAAGAAAGAAAATATAAAATGGGAGAGAGACCAACTAGTGAGTAAAACACAAACATCATATGATGAATGTTTGGATGATGAAAATTGTCATGGTGACTGAGAAGGAAAACCTCTCATATTAATAAAAAAATGGTTGTTATATTGCTGAGGAAAAATATTAAATAATATTTGTTGAAACAAATAAAGAACTAATCACTTTTGTTATTTTAATATTTTTGCTACAAAAATATCAAAAAATTGGTTAACAACCTTTCTTATTGGTAACTATCTCAAAAATTATGATTTAATGAGTTAATCAACGAAAAAACCCCATACATAAATGATTTATTAAATTATTTCCATTTTAATGGGTAAAATGGTTAAAAATAATTCATAAATACATGATTTATTAAATTATTTGTAGCTCGAAAGGTCGCATAGTTGAAAATAGTTCACATACAAATGATTTAATAAATTATTTCCATGATAATAAATAAAATAGGAGAAAATGTTTACATTTTCTTCACATAAATGAGTAATATTATTGGAATAACGTAAAATCAATAAATTTATGAGTTATTCTCATGTAAATTGGAAAAGAAATGAAACTTAAGAAAAGTAATTCATTAGGCTATTTCCTTCAGTTAATATGGACTCTAATGTGTAAAACCCGTACCAACATGGAATATTTCAATAAACCTAGTCTTTTTTACTAGGTGATCACCTTTCTTCTCATAATAGTCACTCTCATAATGAATAACATCTTGTTTTGTTTCTATGTTGTTAAAAAAAATGGATTTTTCTAGCATACATAATGCTTTGCTAGAGTAAGTATCAACCTTTTATTAACTCTAAAAAATGCATGATTAAGGAGATATCCCATAATAGTAATGATATAATAATTATATGATTTTCAAGTAGCAAAGAGGTAAAATTAATAATGTAAATTTTGTCTTCCATCAAATGGATAACCAACTCTAAATATACAAATATATGAATTTTATGAACCTCCTATCCACAACATACTTGAGAAGAGCATAGAGAGCATTAAATTCCCCAAAATTGTTCATTACAACATTATTAGTTTCACTAAAATGAATAATGAATCTTGTGTGAGAGATAAGGTTCTTTAACTAGAATACCATTAAAGAATCCCCATGGTTTATCATTTTCAATTCATATCCTTGCTAGTGACCAAGCAAGCTTCAATTTCATTTTACCTTCATTAGTATCACGGAAAGTGAAATATCAGGTAATAATTACTAACAAGGAAGTGAATATTTCATCAAACAATTTGGAATTGCATACCAAACATAAGCCATGTACCAGGGAAAATTTTAAGGATGGAAGTTTATCTTAAATTTTAGAAACCTTGGCAAATATTACTAGTCCCTAATATGAAAACTATAAAATTTTTGTACAAATATTTAGATTTCCAATGATTGAGTATTATTAAATATAATATTTTGGTGATTTTGAAGGTATAATAATCACGTACTATAAATTTTGGGTGAATCATTTTAGAAAAGAATGAGAATTTGCAAATAATTTTTGGAAAAAGCATGGAAAATTAGCCCACTTACAAATATTAGCCCCTAAATTTTTCCCTACAACATACAACAATGATAGAAAGTAGACAAAAAACTTTACTATGAGTCAAACTAAAGTAAGCACATAGACATTCCTCCCAACAATTTTTGTTCTAGAGATTTTTATTATTCAAATGCACCTCAATATCCTTCCATAGATTTATAATGATAGTGTATAATAGAAACATATGGAATATTGTCTAATCTCATGGAAATGAGGATGAAAAATTCCTAAACCCTCCACATAATGCTTTTGTAACCTATCCCATGTTATACCATATTTGTAAGACCATTAAAATGGGTGATGCACTTGGTGCAGAAGCATGCTTGAGCATATCAGTAATGGGCATCTTGGTTTGGTTACCCATGAAAAAATTTTGGGTTTCCTTGCCTTAGTGATACCTTCAAAAAATCATGGTGAGACAAGATGGAGAGATGCGTTTGGTGTCCTGACTGACTTGCAATGCATTATCACATGAAATGGGAACACCTAGACATGGATTTGTGTCTCTACATGAGATGGTGTAGAGTGGCATGCCAAATTTTGGTTTCCACATCATGCTATAAATATGGAATAATAAAGATTATATGGATGAAACAACATGAGTGAGCTCAATGCATAGGTTGACCACCCACATCCTGGAATGGGAATCAAACATATCATGGTGGCAGACCAAAGAAGATGGGTGTGAGTGCAAGTGAAATGAGTCGACATGAGTCAATCACACATGTGGAAAAATTCAGTGTGAGTTAGTTGGTTACACAAGCACATGCAAAGCTAACTGAAATCAGGAATATGGTCATATGAGCATGAGAGTGGAAGAAAATGAAATGGGGTTAGTTAAAAAGGCCATGGAATTACGAGATAAGCATGCTTAGTTGGCCACATAGAGGATGGGCATGGGTAGTGAGACAGAGCATCAACTATGGAATGTTCAATGACGAGTCAAGGTGTTTGATAGGAAAAGAGTTATGTACAACCCAAATGATATATTTATTGGGTGAGTTCCAACCAAATATAATTAATAAATAGAGGAATTGGTGTTGTACCAAAAATAAATCTAATATATACAATGAGATATCACTCTACTTATTTTTACTATAATCCACTAGACCATGTGTGAAGAAAATGAAATTGGACCAATCCCAAATAAATGCATACAAAACTAGAAATGTCAAATTTTGAAATGGAGCATACTTTCTAACTCAACAGGAAAACATTTGGTGCAAACAACTTGAGGGATCCACCAGAAGACTTGACATCATTATTTCAAATTCTGAGAACCTACACATATACACATAACATATCTATCAAATTGCATATCCATTAGCATGACCATGATTAGAATATAATGTATAACATGTAAGATACAAGAGAAACCAATACAATGGGAAATGAATGAATTTTTCATTACCAAGCCAAAATGACACAATATATTATCAGTATAAGAGAACTCCTCCTCAACATACAATCCCAATTTCCTTCTATACTAGGGATAGAGTAAAAGCACAAAAAAATATAGTAGAGCTCTCTCACTAGTTATGACTCGCTAAATCTAGATCTAAATCAATCTCTCTGAAAATATCTATCTTTATCAATCTAGCTATACTTGGATCTAGATCTCGATCTAGATCTAACTAGATCTAGCATCCTCAAAATCCTTGATAGGGACAAATTATATATCTTCATTCTATATTTTTGCAGAATGTATCTAGACACATAGGGGCTTGATAAGTTAGGAAAATTTACAATATTTGAACCCTAGAAAACTCATCCACAAGAAATTTAAGTTGATAACCTTAGGATTCACAAGATCCATAAATTTTTTCTCAATCACGAAATAATTTTTATTTCATAATTATGAAATTGTGACAAAATAATTGTGAGAAATCACTAAATTATATAATTTCACCACTATAAAATGTCATAAATTAATTACCCCTATAACTAAAATGAATTGTGAAAGGGGATACATTTTGGCCAAAAATTGAGGTATGTTGAAATGGGCTCTGTCTTACCATAATGGAGTGGCAAATGCAATTATGAAACTTGGAATGAAATCCCAAGTAGATTCCAGTGAGAAAGTAAGGAAACAAGTTTAGGAGTTGAGACAGAGTATTGTTAGAGAAATTGAGTTTCACTTGATGCGAAGGAAGACGGTGAATAAGTACAACTATGGTTGTATTATTATAGATGGGAGGATGTACGAGCCAATGTTTCACAACTTAATTTTATGCATCATGACCCCCCGCCCCACACACATAAAGAGAATGGTTTTTTGAGGTCCAAACTGAATGTTGAGGTTTGAGACTGCATGCAATTTTTGGTTTCCACTAGAGACCAAAACACAACCAACCAACATTAAGGTTATAACAAGGATCAAAGTTCAAGGTTCAATGGAGAGATCCAAATTGTTGTGCTCATCCGGAGTCGATCAAATTTTGGCATTCAATAAGCTGAAAAACATTTGAGGTTTAGAGCAGACTAAAATTTGGAATTTTGTTTGGCCCAATATTGGAGTTCAAAGTTGAGTGAAATTTTGAGTTTCAGATTCAAGAATGAAAATTGGTGTTCTGGGGTGGAAAAATTTGTAGTTGGTCAAGGAATTCCTCTATTAAATTTTGTGGCATAGATTTCCATTAATTTAAGTTGGTGCGCTACGATTGTAATATTTGTCATTATTATATGTATTTTTATTATTAGTCCCTTGATCCACCCAAACCATATTGTGCTATGTACATGTATCTTCATATTTCATGATGTGATTATTACAGTTTGTAGATGTGATATTCTAGTTAAGTATGATATATATTGTGAACAAACTTAACTAGAATGAGAATAGGTGTAGCATAAGTTTAAGGATATCCTTAGAAAATTTATGAAATAAAAATCATTGGTGCCACATGGCTTAGGAGTTCATGGTGTGCCCTGAATTTTGAAATTCTCCCTTGTGCCACAAAAAGTGGTAACATATTGGAAGATATAAAGATAGTGAGAAGGTTGTAGAATGTGGTTTCATTCTTTTCATATTAATAGTAGGTAGTGTCATAGGTGGTACCACTCATCATCATAGAAGTGAAAGCCAAATAATATTAGAGGGGCCATTGTTGTTCCCAATATAGGTGAACAATGTTAATGTACTAGTGGAGAGTTCTTCACAATGTTTTATAGTGGAAATTATTGTGATAGGTATTTTGGGAGAGCAAATCAGGTCTCTTCATTGTTTCCTCCATGAAAGAGGATATCAAGAGAGATAGGATTATTGTTGTGAGAGGTAGATTGTTGTGGTATTTGTGATTGGATCCTTGCTGTGTTTGATCCTTGTGCCTCATGGCTAATCTATAGCATAAAGGTAGTGACATAGAGAGGGACCCAAAGGCCCCTAGGATGAACGATTGGTTACTGAGTGTGGAGCTACTTATAGGTTGTTTGGTTTAAAATCTACAAAAACGTGATGAAAGATATGACAAATTAGAAGAAAGATTAAGGGATGTGAAGAATCGATTAGAGATTTTCCAAAAAAAATTATAGGATCAATATTATTTGATAACCATCTTGAAGAAATATATTGTGCAAGGGATAACCATCACAACAATGAAGATAAAATTAAGAGAATATTAGCTATATGATGGTACTAGAAATCAAAAAGTGTTGGGGAGGTTTTTTTGGGACATTAAGGAGTAGTTAGATTAGATGAATGGATTTTTGAACAAGGCGAAGGAAAATGTTTTATTTATGTTTTTAACAGGAACTACCAAGTTTTCAAGGAGAAACTGAGTGCAATATACTGTAATAGTTCATATCATGGACAAGATATATACATGGGTAGAATTTAATGTGAATTTACATTTATATTTTTGGATTGGTAATAAGTCATGGGTGGATAGGAATTATTCGATAGCCCTATAGCACAAAGGGGAGTTGAAAACCTAAATTAATAATTTTTTAGGGCATGTGGTGGATATTAAGTACATGTTAGGGGAGAGAAAATTGTTCCATTTTATGAATGGAATATAGTCATGGGTGCAGAGTGAGTTGTGATGGAAGAAACTTTAGTCCATAAATGTAACATTTATCATCATTTTCAATGAATTGTTAGATTTTAGAGGAGAAGGAAAGTTTGGTCCAAAGTGTAGTGAGATATAACGTGTTAATAACAGAAATAAGAAGAAGGAAAATGGGAAGAAAAAAGGTATTGGAATGAAATGAGTAAAAGATATTATATACCTTGGAAGAAAATAATCTAGTATCATGTTGGATTTTTTGAAAAGGAACATTAATAAAGGGATTTTCCATTAAAGAAAAAATTAGCATCTTTCCAGTAGATAGAGAAGCCAGCAATTGGAGTCATGCAAATTTTGGTAGTTGTTTTGGGAGAACATCTTGCTCCTCAAGTACATTTAATATATACCCATTTGATTTAATAATATTAATGTAGAGGTAAATGTGAAGAAGGTGTTGTATATGACTCAATAGTGGTGTGACTCATAACTTCATTTGGAATATGTTGTGAGGTAGTTAAGGTTATGTCTTGATCCTACACACAAATCCTTTGAGGCTATGAACTTGAGAGATTATATGGAGGTCGGTATGTTTAGTTGTGTTATAATCCAAGTATATGAGTGGTAGGGTGAGAAAATTATTACTATCATACCACTGGATGAATATGAGATAATATTAAGATAAAAGTTTCTAAGAGTAGCATTGGCCAGTATAATTCCTCACTTGGATTGTTTGATGATATTTCTTGACTAATGATAGTGCCTACTATGAGATATAACACAAGGGTGAAAATTTGGGGCATGTCCATATGCATGGGTCAAGGTGTTTCCTTAGGGTTTGGAGATGTTGATATCGTCAGACATTTTTTTCTAGTGCATGAGGAGAGGATTCAATACTTAGAGGATATATGTTGATGGGAAGAAGATGTATTGGTGCAACATTCAATAAATTTTGTGCCCATAGGAGAGAGGAATCAAGGTATTCCTGGATCAGAGAGAGTGGGGTGGAATGGTCTAAAAAATGATGGATAATTTCACATATTAGGTGGATGAGTCACTTGTGATCTAGGAGTGTGAGGAGGAGGCTCCAGACTCTTCGTACAAGCATTCTAGGGAGAAGGTAGGTCTCGTTGGAGAGAGTTAGTTTTCATATTCCCCTAAATTGGAGTGATTCATAAAAGAGGAGAAATGAAATATTGGTTCATATAAACCTTTTTGATTGTTGTGATAGGTGATCTACAACCCCGTATAGGGGATATTGTATAATGTAAGTAAGTAATGTAAGTAATTTTGTCAACATTTATTATTTGTGAAGAAAAATATATACAAGGAAGAAAAAAAATAAATCAAATGTCAAATTCATATTAATATTAAGACATATATAGATGTAAAATTAATGTAAAAGCTAAACTGTAAAATATATAAGGTAAAATATAATGTAAAATTTAAAACATAAAAGCCATATAAATTCAAATAATTTTTCCATAAACATTTTTAAACTTAAATAATAAACACATAAAAACTTAACACTTACAATAAACTTACAATATAGCAATATTTTTTATGATGCATATTGAACCCCACTTTACCATGGATATTATTAACTTGTAAATATGATTTTTTATAATTCCATGGCCCAACATCGTGGCTTATCAATACTAGATGGCCAAAAACCATACTTAAAATTTATTAAAAAACACATAAAAACTTAATACTTTCAATAAAATTACAATATAACAAGATTTTTAACGATTGATATTCACCCCTACTTTACCATGGGTATCATTAACTTGTAAATATGATTTGTTACAATACCATTGACCAGTACCATGGCTTATCAATACTGATTCCAAAAAAGCATAACTCATTTCACAATCAAATTAATTTAATTTTATAAAAAAAATGATTTAATATAAAATAAAAAGGGTATAATTAATATTGAGATATGTTTAAACCCTTTATCTTCACCACTTATAAAAATATTTCTTACATATTCTAGAGAGAGAGAGGGAGATAGAGCTATGTTAGTTTCATAGGACTATATTGTTCTCTATTGAATATAATTGCATTATCAAAATTTTCCATCATTTACATATGAAATTAAATCCATAAAATAATTTCATCATTAACAAGTACAAAGAGAAAAATAGCACAAAAAATGAAACAAAATAAAAAAGGAACAATATATGAAAAGCATGCATCATAGAGACACCAAGATTTAGGTAAGAGACTAGGGAAAACCCCCATAAGGGGGAAAACTGAACCAAACTATTATTTTATTAGTTATTCATTAATTGCTGAATTTAGATACACAATAAAATAATAACAAGATACATCAATCACATTAAGCTTCCAAGGGCCAATCCAAGTCATTTCACAACTATATTTGTGAACATAATGACATGATCTCTAAAGAGGTGCTGCATATCACTGTCTATTACTATCATCAAGTATCATAAGAGCAAGGTTAGTGTTGTTATCATATGTCTCAGTGTCATCGTATGTCATAATCATGGAGCAAGTTCTTTGTTATAATCACCTATCCACCTTTATATATAAAGCACTAGCATATCAAAGTTCATTTCCATAGTAGGTTTACTTCTATGAAAAATAATACTTCCATATAAAAGGTGTTGTGAGATGTCTCTTATTCACTTCATACAAGTTTATATAAGCCACTAACATATACCTAAAAATCACTATCAACAAGGTTGCTTGCTTATGTTTTCCACTATATGATTTGATCCAATATTTAGATCATGAATCGAGCCATAGGAATATCTAATATAATGTGCTAATCCACAAAGATTCAAGTCATACCATAGAGAAAATATTCAATCCATACCATAAAGCAAAGACTAAATATAACAATGATACATACCATAATTGATCTGATCCATAGAGAATAATGTGCTAGAGTGATATAATTTGATCCATAGAAAACTAGTGAAGCCATCAAAGAATTCAAGTGTTGCCACTATTTTTGCAAGAAATTCAAGGTGCAAGAATGAGATAAAGGGCCTTTGAGTGTGAGAGTGATATTAAATGTGAGCCATTATTAATGTAGCATGCCATAGAGTATATGATTGAGTGTGACAATGATGTAATCCATCATAGAGTATAGTATTTTATAGAGAATAATAGAGACATTGAGTAATCGGGATATGTGATCCACCATAGTATATAGTGTGATCTAAGAGATCCATAGAATCATTATTATATACATATGTGAGATCACCAAGGTCAGTATATATAGAATTAATTCCATAGCCATGAAATGTCACTTGTGTAAATATCAATACCACTGATGTCACTATGTAAATTTAGTAATTTTGTGATATCTCTCTCTCTATATAGTGAGCCACTGTGTGAATTAAAAATGGAGAGTGATCCACAGTGTGTTAATATTGAGCCTTAAAGGATGCATTGTGCATCCTTGAGCCTTCGAAAAAATATGATCCACAAGAAGTTTCCTTGCCATGTAATATGATCAAGTGATATTCCATATGAACCATATAAGATGCCATACAGATCACCATATAAACCACAAAAGATGCCATAGGAATCACCATACAAATATATTTCAAAGTTGAGGAACAGGTCTGCCAATATATAGACGATATTGTCAGGTAAGAAGGTGTCTCTTCTAGGCAAACAAACTTAACCTTAATTTGGAGGGAAACAACCATTCAAATTTAGCTTAAAATAATATTTTATTTCCCTTTAATAGTTTCTTGCCCAATGTGGAATGTTCCACGTTAAACATTAATGAAAACAGTGCTAAACCAATTTTCACATATTAATAATTGAATTCTTCCTTTTATCCAATTTTCATTCATCTTTAGGCAATGTGGGATTTCCTTTCGGGTCTATGGGTTCCTATGGGAAATTCATCCCATAGTTGGCCCCATTTTCAACACTCCCTCTTAGCTAGGGAGAAATTTCCATCTACATCATAAGTCTCGTCTCAGATATAATTGCATACTACATCATGTCTCATTTCATCTCATCTCGTCTTTTAGAATAATAAAAATCCACAACTAATGGTAGAGGAGACTGATTAGATCTTCCAAACCCTACTGATTCCTAGGTTAATTTCCAAGAACTTTATTTCAACTATGTCAACAGGACATCCTTATCATCGTATATTATCGCAAAATGTTTCTTTTGATCATCAATTTAACAATTATGTATCAATATAAATAATAAGAATCATCACATGGGAGCTCTAAATACCAACCTCTATCCATGAAAAATAATGGAGATTAATATACCACCATAAATCTAATTTAAAATAGGTAGGATACCACTTACCATGAGAGGTGAGGATCACATGATCCTATTTTACAATTATAATAGGAATGATACCAAACTTTTGATAAGTGATAAGGGTCACACATCCTATTGTCTACTGATATTCCCACCATGAACCTCAAGAATCAATTAGTACAACATCTGCATGATTTACCTAATGGAGGATACCTCTACTTACTAGTGGTAAGGATCACACACACCCAAGTATCTTGTCACCCATTGGCCAGATGGGTGGCAATCCCAAAAATCCCAACTTGTGCGTAGGATGCACAAAAGGGTATATTTTTTCATGGGGAGGATACCTTTACTTCTCATAAATGGCAAGGATCACACACACCCTATAGTGAAAATAGGTAGGATGCCAATGCTTGGAATAAATTATAAGGATTGAATATCCTATTTTCCATAGTTACCTCAACCCTAGGAGCTCTCATTCTCAATCACTCTCTTTGGAAGCTTAAACAAGGGGGAAGACCATAACATAGTGTCCTTGATCAGTCGTGATCATTTCCTGGGAGGTTCACATTCACCAGTCCAATTTTCTCTCTAAATACCAAGAAATTCCCTTTTGTCAATGGCTTGGTAATAATTTATTTTGTTCACTTATCTATTGAATCCTCCTCGCTTTAATTCTAGAATGAATCAATGTAGGAGACTCACTACTCCCTCTACACCATATCCCATATATAGTAATATCTAATCTAAAAAATTATTGGACCGATCGTGAAATATGGGACTCTCATAAAGTCAGATCACAATCTTAATATCACAAAATATCATATTCATTCCTAACACATGCTCAAGAAACTCTCCAAAGAGGTTTCTAAACTACACTACCTCACAGCTAGCCATGCTAGCAACATTATACTCTACCTATGTTTTACCCAAAGAAACATACTTTTGTTTCTATATTTTCCAAGAAATAATGGGAGACCCTAAGCTACAACAACATCTAGATGTGATTTTCCTATCAACAACATTTTTAGCCTCATTCAGTCATCGATATATCCAACGAGTTTTTGGCAGTGTATATTAGTCCATGATTATTATTTTCATGTAGAGATATCAGAACATAGTTATAAGCAACCAAATATACATATCTAGTCTATATATAGCTCAAGTAACATTCTACAAAGAAAGGATCCATGTGACTACTTGGTCATTATGGTATCCATCAAATTTGAATCTAAGGAGGAGTCCCTTTTAACTACTTCAGTGTAATACATCATGTCAAGTCTATTATAACATACTTTCCTTTAATAAGAAAGTCCGCATCATCTCTCTATTATAATATACATCTTAATATGTTGATCATATAGGCTCAAAGGTCAACGCCCTTTGTCACTACATATTAAGACGATCAGATCTTGTTAGAAATAAATTGTGAGAATATAAAAACAAATATCAAAGACATACCTTCAACCATGTAGAGATATTGGATTCCACATAATTTTTCCATCAATATAAGTATACCAATTCCATAGGACTAGCTTCAGTCCATAATCATGTACCTCAAAGTCATACGGTAGCCTCGAGAAAGATACTTCTCATACATCTGATAATAGTGCATCTAATAACATCTACATGGAACTTATCACAATTCTCTCCTTTTGGGATCATATTCCTTATCATGGATGAATTTAACATGGCAGAGGAATCTCACATTGCTACATGTCTTCATCTAAAATGGTCGTTACATGAACAAGGAAAATTTTAGGGGCTAATATTCATAGGTGGGCCAATTTTCGATGGGTTTTCCAAAAGAATATTCACCAATTTCCATTTTTGTATAAAAGTGATTCGCCCAAATTTTATAGTAATAAATTATGTTATCATAAAAATCACAAAATTTTTATAGAGGCTATATAAATTCATTAGAAATTTAACTATCTTAAAAAAATATCACCAAAAATTTTAGAGTTTGCATATTCAGGAATCTTAATATTCACCAAGATTTCTAAACTTTAAGATAAATTTCCATCCTTAATATTTTCCCTATACATGAATTACATATAGCTTTTATCATATTAGTAGAATATTACATTCAACTTGACAATCTACTCCCCGTGAACAAGAAACCTTTTCAATCAACTTAAAAAAAAACGGTCCTTACATCAAGGTTTGAGATTATTGTTCATCTTTAAAGTGCCACTCTAATCATGGGATGGCATACATATCCCTCAATATCAATATAGAATACTTGTTCCTCACTTTAATCATATGTACTTGTTGATCCCGGAAGAAGAGGAATGTCAATAGAAGAAAAGTAAATAAACAAAATTAAATTGTACCTGGTGATGGAGGATTTTCATAATTCTTCAAGATAAAGGAGTGGCTCCTTCATTTTTCTCCTACAAATCCCTCTTGGAGTTTACTCTTCCTACACTAGTTAACTCTTCCCGCAATTATCTACATCATGATGATCCTAGAGTAGGATCTGCTTTCCTTGAACACAACCTTATCCAATAAGTTAGAAGAATTCTAATATTTATGTAGGAAGAATAAACAATAGAATAAAATGATAAATCTAAACAAGAGTAGAAAATAGCATAAGTCTTGAATTCTTTAATGAGGATTGATGGATGCTATCAACTTCCTCTTGGTCATGTCTCCATGAGTCACCATGGTCTGTCAGTCGTATGACAATGTCATGTTCAAAATAAATTAATCTCATTGAGTACTACCAATATTCGCATTCCACATATTTCCAAACCTTGCTAATGATGATCAGTGGATTTGAATCATATCATCTCATATTGGGTAGGAGATGAGTCCATCTAGGTTTTCTTTGAATCTATCACTAATTGAATAATTTAAATTCTTATTGTTGATCACATCATGAAACCTTCTGAATTATACCAGTACCATTTTCATATCAAGGAACTTACTACAGTTTCTCCAAACCATAGCTTCTAAGAAAAATGATCCCCCTAGCATTTCATCCAAACCATATCATTCTTTTAGGTCTCTGCAATCTTCATCCATTTTACTATGCTTCATACCAGGTGTCTTCCTAGGGGGATATTTGGTGACTTTACTTCAACCCTACTTTGATACCATGTTAATTTTTTAGGGCTAGAATGTTGTCTATTGAAGATAATTTCATTTTCAAACTTTTTCATCATTTACATATAATATTCACCCCATAACATCATTTCATCATTAGAAATTATATAGAGAACAATAACACAAAAAATGTACCATAACAAGAAAGGAACAATAGAAGAAAATAATGTACCATAGAGACACTAGGATTTATGTTAGAGACGAGGGAAAAAACCCCCAAGCGAGAAAACCAAACAAAATTATTCTTCTATTAGATATTCATAAAATTTTGAGCTGAGATACAAAGTACAATAAGAATTAGATACATCAATCACACCAGGCCTTGAGGACTAACCCAAGTCAGTTAATAATTATGTTTGTGAACTAAATGATTTGATCTCTAAAGAGATGCTAACATATCACTATTTATTACTATCATCAAGTATCATAAGAGAAGGGTCACCATTTTCATCATATATCTCACTATCATCATATATCAAAATCATGGAGGAAGGTCATTATTATAATCACCTAGCCACCTTTATATATAACTAATTTTCACATCCAAGTTAATTTCCATAATGGGGTTACTGTTGTGACAAATAATAGTGCCATATCAAAGGTGTTACTACATCCCTCTTAGTCACTCCATAAAAGTGTATCCAAGACATAAACATATACCTCAAAACCACTGTAAAAAAGGCTACTTTCTTACAAATACCACTGTATGATATCATCCAATATTAATGTCATGAATCAAGCCACATGAATATACAATGTAATGATTTGATCCACAAAGATTCGAGTCATTAAATAGAGAAAATATTTGATCCATATGATAAGGCATATATTCAATAGAAATGGGACCCATATCGTAACTAATTCAATCCACATAGAATTCTGTGCTACAGTAATATAATCTGAGCCATAGAAGACTAGAAATTCCATCATAGAAGTCAAGTGTTTCCATTGTTGTTGTGAGAGATTCAGGGTGAAAGAGTGACAGGGAGGGCCTCAGAGTGCAAGAGTGATGTTGAATGCAAGACACTATTAATCTAGTGTGCCAAAAATTATATCATCAAGCATGTGAATGATGTGAGCAACCACGAGGTATATTATGTTGGCATAATAAGAGAGACACTTAGACATTGTGATATGTGATCCACCATAGTATAAAGTGTGATAGACGAGATCCATAGATTCCTTTTATATGTATATGCAAGATCATTGAGGTCACTGTATAGAGAATTAATTCGATATTCATGCAATGTCACTTGTGTAAAGATAAATTCCATTGATTTCACTCTGTAGACCGAGTCACTATGGGATGTCTCTATAAGTATAGAGCGAGCCACTATTCGAAGTGAACATGAAGATTGAGCCACAATGTGTTAATATCAAGCCTTATAAAATGAAATGTAGATTCCTTAAGCCATCGAACACATGAGAGCCACATAAAGTTGTAATGATCCAACCCATATAATGAAATATGAGGCATATATAGGTTTTAAATGTGAGCCATGTGCAAGTTCTTTGTCATGCAAGCTAGTCAAGTGGTATGCCATATGAACCACAAAATGTTCTTTATGAATATATTTCCAAACAGACTAATAGGTGTGCCAATTTATACAAGCCTTTTTCATCCAATAAGGTGCCTCTTAGAGGAAAGATGACTTGACCTTGATTTGGAGGGTGTTTACAGTGCTAGAAACTACCAAAAAACAAGGTATATCTCAGATATAAGGCCTCAATTATACCTTAAACTATGTTTTGTAGGAGTCCAATACAGAATATAGACCGAATTCCATTTACTTTAATATATTACTTGGCTTTAATGATAAACATGAGAGAGAAGCATAAATCTCCTTTCAAATGAGCGAGTGAGTGTGCCTTGTGACTCTTTGATTGCTTATGTATAAAGGTTCTTTCACTGTGGAGGGGAAACAAAGTGAGCCTCTAAGATAGATGTAATAGTACTACCCTAATGGAGACACACATATAAAGAGAAAGGATAATTGAATATAAGGCGAAATAATTCACATAGATGTGGCGATCATTATTAGCATTCCAACACAATTCCAAAAATTTTAGCACTGGAGTCACTGAAATATTTCAATTAATCTAGTATAGGCGAAATGAAACATGAACCATACAAATTCAAAGAATAGTCTTAGAAGCATTCAAAATCCATGCATGAAATTAATTACCCTTAAAATGCTTGAATATTAAGAAAAAGTTCCAAGATACATAAATAAAATGGACATCACTAGCTCCAATAGTGGAGCTTTAGAGCCACTAATTGATCCCCAAAATTAATAATTATGTCTCTCTAATGCCTTGTGGGTGAATCCAAGGTTAGTAGTCCTTTACATGAAAAATGGGGATCCTCTTTTAACTTGATGCATGACCTTTCACATCCCCATGACTCTTGACTTTCAAATCCTAATGACCTTTGGACTTATAAGACCTTTGGACTTCAAAATGACCTTTGGAATTACATATAAATTTTGATATTACATGTCTTTTGGACATACATGGATATTTTCTCCATACATGTCTTTTGGACTTATACATGTTTTCCTTTATAATGATTATAAAATTATATAATGACTTTCACATCATCATATGATGAGGACATGACATGTCACTATATTTGATTATTGGGATTAATAATGATTGAACAAATGGAATTTCCTTAGTGATGACATGGCTGCCACTATTCTCTTCCTTCTTGACACAACTTCTGGTCATTGATGCCTTCACCCTCCAAAGGATCATTGATCTTGGAGTCTTTAGGGTGCTTTGATCATTAAAATTTCATTTTGTTCTTAGTTCTTTGATGCTTCCTTTAATTTTATTATTTTCCCAATATTCCTTATGTGTGATTTCCATGCTATTTTTGAGATACTTCTAGCTGAAATCACTCATGACAAGCAACCATTAGCCTGAAAGTATCCTATTCTAAAATGTTTTATGCATATTTTCTATTCATTAATTTTCAGTGTGCTTAAGAGGGACAAGGATATATTCTAGGAACAATCGCGCACTTGAAAGGGTTGAAGGTTTGAAGAGGGAAAAATTTAGGGCTCCAGTGTGCACTCATGTGCCCAAAGGAAAGAGACAGGCAAGGTAGGGTGCATGGCACAAGTATGAAGAATGAAGGAGGAGGCTTCGGGCTTCTAAAGTGTTTTTTTCACCAAGGGAGACAAGGAGGGAATTGGGATCACTCTTAAATGTTTAAAGGAGGAAGGCTTCAAACCTTCATGGTGCGCTCATGGGCTCAAGAATCCTAGGAGGGCGCATGACGCAAGCTTAAAGGGTGAAGGATGATGCTTCACGACTTCAGAGTGTGCTCATGCACTCAAAGGACCTAAGAGGGAGCATAGCACATTGTGGAAGGCTCAAGGGTTTAGCTTAAGGCCTCTAGGGTGTGATCATGCACTCCAGGAGGGCACACTTCTTTGAGTTGAAGGAGTGCATTCAAAGGAAGACTCAGCCTCTTAAAGAGCGGTCTTAAGGAATGAGCTCTACTCTCTTGGATGGTGAATGGGGCACTTATGAATAGTGAATTATTCCTGATAAAGGCCTTGGAGTGTGCTCATGAAATCTTGGCCTTAATGGGTTTGCTTTGAAACAAAAATTTGTCCGAGCATGGAAGATAGGAAAAGGGGGGAATAAGATATGTTTAGACATAAAAACATGTGCGACACATACCAAATCATCGATATAGCTTAGGAAATATTCAGAAACAATAAATATACATCAAAACACCAAAAAGTGAAGTATGTGCAATTGCGACCGAAAAGTGTCGTTTTAAAACAACAGAGATGTCGCGATCGTGAAATTCACCTAATGATGTTTTAACAAATGCGATGAAACATGAGAACATGGAAGGACACCTGAAACACATAGAATAACATAATACAAAACCTGATGATCAAGGAAACAGTGATAGTAGGCGCAAAACTTCAAATGTAGTGAAACTTTGGAGGGTGTTGTAGTAGCGACAACACTTGGCGACATACTGGGTGGATTTCAACTTCTCCATCTAGGAATAGCTTTAGGTTAAGGTTAATATATTTAGGAAGTATTTATTTCCTTAGTTTCCCTTTAAAATCAGTTTTATACATAGCATATCACTTTTCTCTACCTGGTTGAATGCACACAGAGATACATAATATCACGATTGTTTCAATTTGCGAAAGGGTAATGTGCGCGATAAGTTTATGAAATTTATAGTATGAGTTTTAATTTATTATTTTTCTCTATTTCTATAAATCACGTATAGTACCCCAATGGAGTCACTTCAGTATCACAAACATTTCTTTGCTACCAGCAAGCCTGGTGAACACCCTCGTGAAGTAGCTTTCTTCACCTCCCTGCGTAGGAAGCCTTTCTCTTATTTCGCCCTGTATTAATTTAATTATTATAAATTTGCATTGATAGTTATTATTATCAATGAGTGGAATATGGATCCTGAATTACTGAGAGAAGAGGAGGTTTCCCTTTTAGAGAATTATTTTACTACCTCTTGATATTGGTTTTCTCGCTTTATATTTTCCCCTTATCCCTTTTATACTAGATTGGATAAGTGTTAGCAGACAATTACACCAAGTGGAGTAGTTTAGATACTACAATAGGCATAAAAATAATAGGTTCCCTCAAGTTTCTCCTTTTGGATCAATTATATTTTCCATCTAGACTTAGATCAGCCTATGTAATTTTCTCAAATAAAGAAGGATAACAATAGAAATCCAAGCATTGTGGTTATCACACTTCTCATTTATTATACAACAAAGTATTTTGAGTCATGCAACTTTACATTAGATATTATTTATGTACAATGACCAAAAAACATGACAGGACAAGAAAAAACTAAGATACGATAAAAATTACCTACACAAAAAAAAGGAAAGGAAACAGTATAACTCTACAAGAAGTGAAACTTGCAGCTTCTAATAGAAGTAATGTTTCAAATGTTAGCCATTTATGGGAAGGGTAACAATCCTCTCATCTAAATATTTGATCTTGAAGGTGTTACAACCAAGATTTTATTCGATGGTGCAATTTCCAATCCATGGAGGTTGGAACTTTGTGTGTTTACCTTTCTCTTCATGGGGTTTATCCCACTTCAGTACTAGGTCACCCACATCAAAGCTCTTTGCATTTGAAAAATTCTTATCAAACCAGTTCTTTAAAAAAAAATTATTCACAACAAATATTTCCTTGGCTTTGAGCCTTTCTTCCTCAAGTTTGAGTAAAGTGTCTATCTTGCTATAAACCAAAAGACAAGGTCTAACTTGTCACTCTTGGGAGAGTTGAAAGGACGGAAGATATAGGTTTTGGGGCAAGATAACTTCTTTACCATAAAAGATAAATTACAAATAATTTTCCATGGAACGCATAGGACTTACTC
The DNA here is from genome assembly GCA_034641835.2 of Pinus albicaulis. Taxonomy (NCBI): domain Eukaryota; kingdom Viridiplantae; phylum Streptophyta; class Pinopsida; order Pinales; family Pinaceae; genus Pinus; species Pinus albicaulis. The sequence continues at coordinate 289,761,232 of CM076570.1, read as the reverse complement.
AATCAATCCATAATGCATTAGTCAAATTAGTATGTCAGTTTTTTCTGCTCAAAGAAAATGGTTTTCTTGATTATGTGAATAATTTTTTTAGTTTTCGATTTAGCCAAACCATTTCCGTGTGTGTAAAAATTAAATGCATGTTTTAAAAAACCTCATTTTCTAATGCAAATTCATAAAGCTATAAAGGTGGAAATTAAGTCACATTATCAAAGACAAGTGACGTAGGAATGCCAAACCTAGTTATAATGTATTGTTGTAAGAAGTGGATGAGTTCCTGGTCATTTACTTGTCTAAGGGGAATTGCTTTTGATCACAGGGTTAAATATTTTGTCATTATTAGGTTATACTAGTCTTTCTTTGATGAGTGAGGAAATATTTCTCCGATAATGTACAAGCCCCATTGTTGGCATAGTTCCTTAACAGCTACTAGTAGTAGTGGAGTGAACGACCTTTGATTGTGACTAGCACATCTCTGCCAAGCTTGGCACTTTCAGACTTAGGAGTGATCATATTTGATTAAAGTGGGCCAATAGTAACCACCCCTCATAAATTTATGTGTTTTATTGTCACCCACTAGTGGCCACCTTTCATTCCATCATGCAAGTCTCTGAGTACCTTCTATGTATCCTATGACTCAAGGCATATTAATAGGACACCATTATGGTGCTTCCTAAAAAGTACTCTATGAACTAATTGATAGGATAGGGATTTTAAATAGACTTCCCTATTTTTTTTTATAAGAGAAGTGTGCAATGAAGGTGTCACACCCTAGAAATTTCCATAGATTTGAATACCATGGAGCTATAAACGTGGACTGAGAATCATGTTCAATATCGTATATTTCTATATTTTTCTCCCAACCTGAAAGATATTTCTCGAGAGCGTATTTTTCTTCAGCTACTATCTTACAGAGGCCACAACCCATTATGGTGTGAAATGGTCTGAATTCCATATCATATTATTAAAATCAGTTCATCAAATTATCCCTCTTCTCACACAACTCTAGCTACACAAACAATGTTCTTAGCATTGGACGAGGCACAAAAATGATAGTGTGAGCTTCCAAAAGATAGGTCCTGAAATAATTAACCTCCTTATATATAGCATGTTCTTCTTGATCAATGGTAGGGTAATTCAATTCTGGTCCTTGTAGACTAGCGCTCAGAAAAGAGATACCACATTCATTTCCTTCAATATCCTTCTGAGTCAATACGACCTCAATCGAAGAATCTAAAGCAATTGTATCGAGCATGAAATATTTTCCATAGTTTGGACTGAACAACATGGGTGCATCAACAATAACCTACTTTATATAAGCGGAGACGTCCTTCTCTTGTTTATCCCATTTTTCTATCACATCTTTCTTAATTATCTTTTGTACAGGTTTGTGTATCTGAGCATAATCAGAGATGATTTTTATCTCGAAATTAATTTTCCCTAAGAAATATTGCATGGCCTTCTTATTCACTGAAAAATATATCTATTTGATTTCATTGACCCTGTCAGGATCAATTTTAATTCTGATTTTTGAAATGATGTGCCCCAAGGGAATCCCTTTAGACACACCAAACATTCTCTTCTTGGGATTAAGAGAAATACCATACTTTCGACACTTCTTAAATATTGGTTTCAGCTGACGTACAAGATTTGATATTTTCTTGGAAAACATGATAATATCATCTAAATAAACAAGTACACTCTAACAAATAAGGCCATGGAAGGCGATTTCCATCATCTTTGGAAATTTTCACTCACGTTGATAATCCCAAATGGCATCTTCTTGAAAGTGAATGCTCCCCACTTAGTCTTGAAGGTAGTCTTAAACATGTCCAGTTCTACTACTAGAACTTGATTATAACCAAAGAAACCATCTAATAGTGAAAATATCTTAGAATTAGATACTTTCTAAAGGATATGTTCCATGGATGACAGGGTAATTGTCTTTATCAGAAGCTCGGTTGAGGTTTTGGAAATCAACATGTAACCTTATTTCACTAGAATTATTTATAACTGGGACCAAGTTTGAAACCCAAGTATAATTTCTTACCTTAAAGATGACCCGAGCATCCAACAACTTTCTCAATTCCTTTTGTATGAGGGGTTCCTGTGTTAGATGAAATTTTCATAATTTCTAATGGAATGGATTTACCTATTATTTTATAGGAATATTGTGTTGGATAACACGAGTGTAATATATCTTTAAATCATAAAATTTCCATGCAAATACATCACGATAATGTTTGAATAAATGGATAAATTTGTGTCGCTTCTATGGAGAAACAATATATATAGGTTTACATATTTTGGATCTTCTTGTGTTCCCAGATTGGCATTAGAGAAATTTTGAGGTCTAAAATGGGCCTCCTAAGAAAAATATAAAAATAAAAAAAACTTTAGAAGAACCAATACAATTCAAGATGATGATGTCAACCATGGGGGATGAGTCACCATTTTTGGGGTAAAAAAGAAAAACTATTAAAAACTAATAAAATAATAAAACTACTTTTTCAACCTGTATTTTTAACTCATCTCCTTAAGGTTTTACTCAAATTCTGAGAGAGATTACTTATTCGATGAAAAAATTTAATTCTTAATCTAAGGAGTACCCATGTTGCATACTTTCGATGGACCTTGTTACACGAAAAATGAGAAATACATGAAAAAAATGTGATTCCAATAAATTTTTTCATGTATTTCTCATTTTTTCTGTAGCATGGTCCATCTAAAGTATCAAACATGTGTACTCCTTTGATTAGGAATCCAATTCGGTATCCAACAAGTGTTTCTGCTCAAAATTTGAGTAAATACATAGGGAGATAAGAAGAAAATAAATGTGGAAAAATATTTTTCCTTTTTCCCTCTAAAATTTGATGATGTAATATGATATTATTTTATTATTTGCACTATTATTGTATAATTTCCTTAGGAGGCCCATTTTAGACCTGAAAATTCACCTAATTCTTGTTCAAGTGACAACTTTGAGTTTAGATTCTTTGTGTTCGTTGGTCCTCTAAACCAGTTCTATAGGTTATAAATTCTACAGGGACACCACACCCTTGGGCATAGTGTTTCCCTTTGTTGAGTTGGATGCATCTAATAGAGCCTGATCATCCTCATCCTCATATATGGAAAAATATGTTAATATATCCACATTATCCATAAAAGTGATGTATCTATTGGTGACAATTGAAAACATGTAGATTAGTGACATTATCTGGCATAGATATTTTATATATAATTTCAATAGAAAAAAAAAATCTAATTCCAACATCCTAGCGAAAACATTTTCTAATACATCTAGTGCATAATTTCTAATTCTAGGGACAAAAATAATATTCAAAGCTTTAAAAATGATTAATTAAATTCCATACCTCATACTGGTAGGTTTTTTTTTTTTTTTTGTGAAACACAGTGTATATTATCTCGTACCTGAGGAGTGAGCACCTCTATGTCACTAATTACCTTAACAATTTCTACCTCCAAGTCAATATCCTTATTTAATCAGAGTGAAAGTGCTTTATATTCATGAATATTGTTAGTACACTCAAAATCTAGATGGCATGAAAGGATATGATTCTTATTGCATGGTTTTGTAAGTAAGAAACCAAATCTAACGCCATGCCACGTCTTCAAACCATTGAAATATAGAGTCCAAACACTATTAGCTACTAGGTTTATTCCTATACTATTATTACTATTAGTATTATGTACATATATATTACATGATTCATTTGCACTAGTTGGGGAATAAGGAAGGATATTCAGTTGTGTATCTGGTGGAATGGGTGTTGGTTGTGGTTGGTAACACCTAAGGTCAGTTTCAAGGAAACAATTCCAAAATATAAGATCAAAAAAAGAAACAATATCATCATGTCCCTAAAGTTTCGTCTTGGTGTGTTTCATATATTGATCACTTTCCACCTAAATCGGGTTATTCATGCCCATATATGGAATCCATAAATGTGACAAGTTCATAGTACAATACCCTTGTAATTTTTTAGACCAGTATGTAATATTCCAAATTTGGAAATTAAGCAATATTTGACAAAATATTGGTTATGAAACATCAAAAAATCTCATAAAAAAATTTATAGCACATATCCTTCAATAAATAAAACAGAAGCAACCTTATACAACATTTTATGGGCAAAAAGGTGGGGAAAAGTGATGATTTGGCCCTAAAATGAGTGTATTCAGAGATCTGTGTAAAAATAAGAGAAACGGATCTAGGATATGTTAGCTCAAGCTATATGGAACCGCCATGCAAAATTTCAGCAAAAATAAATGCCTTTTTCTATTTTAAACAGTTCCTCCATTCCCGACTAGGCCAGAAACCCCTAATTTCGCATGACTTGGAGTATGTAGAAATTACTGAAGCTTCTACAGCATAATTTTTTGAAGGGATTAGCTGAGTTTATGCATGAAAATAAGTATGGAAACTTATAATAAGATTCAAATTATTTAGACTAAGAAAAACATATCTTTTCATAAAGGAAGGTCCCAAAAGAAGTTCTGCAACACATGAGAAAAGGCTGCAGAACCATGACAATGTTATTTTTAGGACTGAAGAAGCAATTTATTAATTCTTCAGATCTATATCAGATCTATACATAAAAATTTATATCCAATACAAATCCATGTACAATAAATGCTGATCTATACACTCCCCTTAGGGTTTTTCTCAAAACATGAAGCACCGGAAGTAGATCTAAGATCTAAGTATGCAGATCTGCAGAATGATTCAGAAATTTCTAAATAAATTAATGGTAAAGCAGATCAGATATGAAAAAAATGTGAATTGGATGGCTAATCCATGGATCACCACATTGAAAGGAAGAATCCCAACACTGGATATCTCTCCTCCAAAATGCAGGCAAAACAGCCTGCAACTGTAGATCTACAAATAACGCTATCCAAGGAAGGAAATAGCGGTGTAGCCTCTGAGAATGGAATGGTATGATTCCAAGGTGTCTATATGAATTGAATTCAACAAATGAACTCTTCCAGGAGGTTAAAAGACACACTCATTGAGAAGAGCCATTGCTATCATCTAGATCTAAGCAGATCTAGATCTCCACTTGCTGTAGCTCACATGGATAGCTCAACCCACAACAGGAGTAGTGCTGTAAATGTAAGGTGAAGCTTGGCCCGAGCCTGATAGTGGACAAGCTAGAACAATTCTCCTCCAAGAGCTACTCAAGGAAGGAGGTGGGATTCATGAACAAGAAGTCCCAACAAGGGATGTCTAAGTAGACAAACCTTCAGAAATAATGAACTTCAACAACCTTTTCCTTGCTACCCTCCTCTTCCTTTTATAAGATAGGAGTCTTGCCAAACCCTAAACCACCTTGAGTCACTTAACCCTTTTCACATTACAACCTCCTTCTAGAACTATGCTATCCCTCAAAGAGGTTCAATGCATCTAGATTGCGTTGTTTGACTTTGTCAAAGATGACCCATTCTTGAGTTTTAACCCATTCACACCTATAGGAGTTTATTTGTATAGCCCATATATGTATTTTTTCACATAGGCATTTATTTATTCTTTGTTTTCAGGATTTTTACATGTCCTCCTTTACAATTTATTCATCAATTATGAAATGCAAAAATAAACAAGGCAAAATTAATGTTCCTATTAGCTGAAGTTAATTTAGGAACATTACAGTCTCTCCCTCCCAAATGTTTCTTGTCCTCAAGCAACTGCAAAGGTGTTGCAAAACTTCCCCTTCTTCTCTTGTGGCTTCCTCATCTATTATTCTCTACCATTGCTCTGAATATTCTGCAATAGCTCTCTCTTCCAATGGTCCTCCCTCAATATGAAAGTTGGCCTTTGGTGAATAAACCCAAGGGCTCTCATCATGAATAAATGGAAGTTTGTTGTGGAAACCTTCTTGCTGATCCATGGCCTCCTCAAGATGGAAGTGATGACAATCATGGGGATTTTCATGATCCATGAAAGACTCACATCTCCATGCTATCATACAAATGAAGTGGATCACCTCCCAGATTGGCAATCCATAGCAAAACTCCTCCCTAATACATATGGGAGGCATGTTATCAACAAAAATATGACTCAATTTAAAAAGAGGCAGGTGATCTATCATAATGGCCATACAAAATCTCATGCTCCCATGGAAGCATGCAATGCAAAAAGAGTGGGAAACCCCTTTCACCAAGGGCACATCCAACAAGTGTGCCTCTCCTCCAACTATGCCCCCAATAAAGATAACGACATCTTTAGCTTGTGGGATCATAATTAGAATCATGCTAGCTGCCATGTATGATAAATGAGAAGGAAGATGTTCCCTCATGTGCAAACTGCACAGTTTTATCCTTAACTGCCATAGAATAGGATGTGACAAGTGCTTCCCCCAACACTTCTTTGTTGCCTCATGTCTTTGGAATGCTTGGAGAATGTACATCATTGTTGGTGTAAAATAATCACACCATGAGGAATATAATAGCTTTCCAAGGCTCTCCAAGGAATGTCCTGCATGAACATAGGTCATGGTCTTGAGTAGCCCATGAAACCCATCATAAATAGTGCCCCCTTTTGGAGCAATTTTCTGCAAGTGAGTGTTAGAAAAATATAAGCATATAGGAGATACATGATAATGCTCAGAAAGACAAGCCTCCCTATATACTTGTTTTACATTAGTGGGGTAACTCATGGATGAGTTCCCTCTCACAATCAATGGGTAAGGAGATGTGAATGATGGCTCTTTCCAAGAGCTATGCTCCTCCCCCTCTACCAAGTAGTCCATCACATATTCATATGAGAGTGAACCTCTTCCTTGAAACCTTCCCATATAAAACCACCCAAGAGAGTATGATATTCTTTGACAAAACTGGTGGGTTTGGAAAGCAGGATCTCATAGATGGCATCTAGTAGTTTCTCCTTGATCTTGGAGTCACTAATTAATAGAATGAGATTATAGAAATAGATAAATCCATCAACCACCTTGAACCTTTTAGCCTTTACTTCCCCTTTAAGAACCCCCCATGTGAAAAGGTCCTTGGAATATTCCATCATGAGTTGGGAATCCCAATAAGGATCCAAGTTCTCCAAGAATGACAACGCTGTAGAGGTTTGAAATGCAGCCCCTGTCTTCTCATGGCTCCCATATTTGACATCCTTGATATCAAAATCACATGTTGGAGCATCATAATCTTCCCTTTGCTACCCCATTTGCAGCTGATCTTGCACAAGACAAGATTGGAGCACATGAAAATCAACTTTCCCTAGGAAAGTCCTTGTTTTCCAAAACCTCCTCCTTTTGGCCCATGTATACAAGAGGGTTAAGATCCCCTTGCCATCTTCAGAAATCTCCTTTGTGAATGAAGAGATCATGGGTTGCACCAAAGATATGGAGTTTCCATGTGTCCTCATGCTCATTCCAGCATAGATCTCTGATTTCTCCCTTCTCAGCGCATATTTCTGAGTTGGAGTTAGCAATGCCCCTTTCAGGAAATTTCTCATCTCTCTCCTGAATTCGTGAGATATTCTCTACACTGTGCTGGCTTCTCCGAAGGCTCCCTCCTTAGCCAAGTATGTATATGCTTCCCATAGATGAAAGAACACTTTATATTTCCTCATATCAAGAGGTGCTCCTAGTAAAGTACCTCCTTGCAAAGAGGTGTCAAGGCATAGAGTAGAATGTGGATGTAGGTAGATAGATTTTCCCCTACCTTTAATGCAGAGGTCCTCTTGCCTTCTTTGTGCTTCCAAGATCTGAAGTTGAGAAGGGTTCATGTTCTCCACCTTTTGATGCCCTTCCTCCTCTTTTCTTCCTTCTATCTCCAAGATCTCATCATTTGACAATGATGATACATGCTGCTCATGTGTCATACCAAGATCCTTATGTTTGAGACTTTGTGGAACTCCTTGCAAGAGTGCAAGAGTTTCTTCCCCTGGAGCAAGTGCTCCAAATTCATCTTTATGAGGTGCTTGAGGTGCCTTTTTCTTGACTGCGTTATCATCTCCTGCCTTCTCCTCCACTTCAATAACTGAAATTGTCCCATCATCAATGAGAGACATTAGATCTTGTTCATCTATTGAAGGAGAAACCGTCATGCTTTCCTCTTGAGAAGAGGACCCTTCACTCAATGGAGATATTTCCCTTGGAAAGGCATCAAACAAACTTACACCTTCTTCCATGGTATTTATAAATGGATTTGGATTCATATACCCTTCCAACTCATGCAAAAGATTTTTTTGAAGTGGTTTGATAGTGTCAACAAAAGATGATACACATGGAGCTTCATCAAACCTTTCTATCAATATTGTAATAAACCTTGCATAAGTAGGTGTATTGACATTCTTCAAGGAAAAAGACTCAAACAACCACCAAGCATATTCTTTACCTTCAAAATTCATCGTTGCTACTTTGATGGCTTCAATCTCTGAAACTTGATGTTGTTGTACAAAGTTATCTAGCTCCTCCACCCAAACCCTGATTGGACATTTAGGTGATCCATCAAAGATAGATAGATAAAATCTACCCTTACCATGTTTCTCCTCCTTTGTGTCTTTTCTCTATTTGATCTTGCAGAATCCTTGGAAGTTCAATTTATCTTTGAACTCCTTGGACTGAGCTTCATACTCCTCCAAATACTCTCCAACTGTCTCCTTTTTGGGCACACCTCCTTTCTTCCTCTTCATGAAGAAATCACAAAAAGAATGTTGAATATTTGGTGATATGGCTGCGTAAAAATATCCATGAGATGAGGATTCAAAATTTTCCTCATGCATAGATCTTGTAGATCCGATCAGAAGATCTTTCTTCTCTTGAAACTTTCTAGGAGTTTCACTGCTTCCTCTTTCTTCTATTTGCTCAACCTCCTTGGAGAAGTTCTTATTAGATTTCAAAAATTATGAAAGTAAAATCATGTTCTTTATCATTCTAACCTTTCTCCTTACTATACATTACTTTGGCTTGAAGCCACATGCTGAGCTGAAGATCTTGCTCTTATACCACTGTAATATTCCAAATCTGAAAATTAATCAATTTTTCACAAAATTTTAGTTATTCAGCATAAAAAATTATCATAACAGATGTTATAATGCATATCTTGCAATAAATACAACAATAGAAACTTTATACAACGTTTTATGGGGAAAAAGGTGGGGAAAAGTGATGATTTTGGCCCTAAAATGAATGTATTCAAAGATCTGCGTAAAAATAAGGGAAACGGCTCTAGGATATGTTAGCTCAGGCTATAGGGAACCTCAATGCAAAATTTCAGCAAAAAAAAATGTGTTTTTATATGCTAAATAGTTCCTTCATTCCCGGCTAGGCTAGAAAACCCTGATTTCCCATGACTTAGAGTATGCAGAAATTACTGACGCTTCTAAAACGTGATTTTATGAAGGAATTAGCTGATTTTATGCATGAAAATTAGTATGGAAACTTAGAATAATATTCAAATTATTTAGACTAATAAAAACATATCTTTTCATAAAGGAAGGCCCCAAAAGAAGTGCTGCAACACACGAGAAAAGACTGCAGAACCATGACAGTGTTATTTTTAGGGATGAAGCAGAAATTTTTTAATTATTCATATATATATCAGATATTTACATAAAAATTTAGATCCAATACAGATTCATCTACAAGAAAGGTTGATCTATACATTCCCCTTGGGGTTTTGCTCAAAACATGAAGCACTGGAAGTAGATCTGAGATCTAAGTATGCAGATCTGTATAATGATTTAGAGATTTATGAATAATGTAATGGTAAAATAGATCATATCTGAAACAAACATGGACTGGATGGCCAATCCATGGATCACCACAGTGAAAGGGATAATCCCAACACCGGAGATCTCTCCTCGAAAATGCAGGCAAAACACCCTCTAGTTGTAGATCTGCAAATAAAATTGTCCAGGGAAGGAAAAAAAGTTGTATCCTCTGAGAATGGAATGGCCTAATTCCAAGGTGTAGATCTGAAGTACATTCAGCAAATGAACTCTTCCAGGAGGTTAAAATACACACTCACTGAGAAGAGCCACTGCGATCATCTAGATCTGAGCAGATCTAGATCTCCACTTACTGCAGCTCACATGGAAAACTCAACCCACAATAGGAGCAATGATGTAAATGTAAGGTGAAGCTTGGCCCAAGCCTAATAGTGGACAATTTAGAACAATTCTCCTCCAAGAGCTACTCAAGGAAGGAGGTGGGATTCCTGAACAGGAAGTCCCAACAATGGATGTCTAAGTAGACAGACCTTTAGAAATAATTATCTTCAAGAAAATTTTCCTTTTTTCCCTCCTCTTCCTTCTATAAGATAGGAGTCTTTCCAAACCCTAAACCACCTAGAATCACTTAATCCTTTTCACATTACAACCTCCTTCTAGAACTGCGTTGTCCCTCAAAGAGGTTCAATGCATCTAGACTGTGTTGTTTGACTTGGTCAAAGATGATCCATTCTTGTGATTTAACCCATTCACTCCTACAGGAGTTTATTTGTATAGCCCATATATTTCTTTGTTCACATAGGCATTGATTTATTCTTGGTTTCCAAGATTTTTACATGTCCTCCTTTATAATTTATTCGTCAATTATGAAATGAAAAAATAAACAAGGAAAAATTAATGTTCCTATTAGCTGAAGCTAATTTAGGAAAATTACACAGTATTTACTCAGGAGTACACCGTAGGCTTCTAGAATGTCCAAAATTACTAAATACCGAGGGGGGTTGTGGTGAATCAATAGTTTGAAACTTACATCAACATTCATTTTCTTATTCCAATTCCTATACGCGACTGTTATTCAGTGAACCCACATATGTACAAGAATATGATGAAAGAAAACTATGTATATTGAGTCAACTAACTTTACATATAATTTATCATCTGTTAATCTTTAACCAATGCATAATTACTTCATTAAACATGTATTAAGCAGAAACTATTAGAGATAAAGAGAAAATATATCATCAACACATAAGAAACACATCAACACCAAGATTTTAGGTGGAAACCCAATGTGGGAGAAAACCATTGTTCTTGTCCTCTCTGTTGGAATAGTGTCTCCCACAAAGCTACGAAATTGGTCCATTTTGTATATTTATGATTATATTTAGTATAGCGTAGGGGTTTGGGGTGGGTCAAAGCCCCTAAAGCATTGTAATTGGGTCAAGGGAACACCAAGAGTCCGCAAACCATGGTTTGTGGACCATTAGATGCATAAGCTAGAATAATATAAGTAGTTGAACCTTTTTGAGTTGTAAAGGAGGATAAGAATGATAAGAGATTGTTTCTAAGTGAAAATTGATAGATCTGGTCAGGGTTTTCAGGTAAGGACTCTTACTGTCATGTGCGTGGAGGGCCTCTATCCTGCTGTGTGCAGACCCTGCTGCTGTGTGCGCAGGTTGGGTTTTTGGGGTTTTGTACATAGATCTGAAATATTAATGAATGCAGAAGTATTTTTGCCTATCTAAATCCACCGGAAATGCTGGGACCTAGAGAATTTGGAGAGAGGGATCGAGTAATGCCAAGGCCGTACTGGAAGCCAGAGAGGAAGGAAATTTATGAATGGTTTGAACAACAAGTTCAGGAATTTTCCATAAAAGAAAACTGTAGTAAGAAGTTGACCATTGAAGAGTGGAAGAATAAATACATTTTCACAGAGATCTATGAGATCTTCTTTGTAATGATCACAATTTAGCTCCAAGAGTGGCTCACAAGGCTTTTCAAGTTTTAGAAGTGTTGGAAGGACTAGAGAATCATAGATTGGACCCCCGAACTAATCCAACAGCTCGAAAAAATTGATAAAACCATCACTCGCACAGTGGACCATTAGGTAGACAGCATGTTAGGAGGATTTGTAACAGAATTTGCCATCGATCAGTTTTTCTCCTACTCTAAAGTAGAGCGAAGATTCTTCACGGGGTTCCAAGGTAAGTTCTTAAACACTTTTCCATTATTGATGAAGATATTATTGTGCGAAAAGAGTATTCTATGTAGCCTTATCGAGTGAATGACCTTTGATCTGGACAGGAGTACAACGCATAGTGGAAAGTACTATAGGGCCAACATAGAAAGAGGTCAATTGGCCTACAGTCCAGTAAGGGAAGCAGCTGCACAGAGCCCTCCAGCGACACCACTTTCAAATCAGCCTAAAGGTAAGAACTCACTGACCCCTCTGCCACCAGAAGACGACATGGCTGCGCACATGAAATTATTGACCTTTAAGGGTGTAGGGGATGAAGATATGGATCAGTTCTGGTTTTTCGCAGGATCGGTATGGACTGCACAAAACATTTCTAGTGATGCAATAAAAAGGGCACAACTGTCCCTTGCCTTCGAAGGAAGAGCGTTGGACTGCTACATGGGATACATTGGCCAAAATTCCAATGCAACCATTGAAGAAATTAAGAACGCCTTGAAACAACAGTTCAAGAAACCTGAGTCCTACTCCTAAATTGTGGTTGATCTAAAGGATTTCAATCAAGGACCTTCTGAATCTATGTGGGAGGTTGATCAATGACTAAAGAAGGTGATCAAAGAATGGGGATTCCAATATGATGAAAGAAAAAACACGTAATGGTTTATTTCCATGTTCTTGCCTCGCCTGCATGTACCTATGGGGTACCAAACTTTCGAATCGCAGGAGAAAGCCTTGGAAGGTGCCATGAAGTTAGAAGCTACATCTTGAGATGAGACTCAGCTGGGTGTCCAATAGATCTGGGGATAGGTGGAAGCGATGCATGTAGAGATCTAGAACTTGCGAAAGGAACGAGGGGCAGAAGACAGCCCCGAATGATGGTGTATACAATGCCGAGTGATTGGCCACACCAAGGATAATTGTCCCCTATTAAAAAATTATGTGCAGGTTGGCGAACCAAGCCCATTGCGCCCTAAGGAGGCTGCAGGACCTAGTGGGTCAACGCTCTGGTGCGATGACTATCGCGTAGCAAGACTAGATGATACTAACCACTATCCCTGCCTTGCTTCATCCATCCAAGAGGTAAAGCATCAATGGTTTCGGTTCTGCAGATCAGTGGGACACGCCGAATAGAATTGTTGGAAACATGATTTGATGATTGATCGAGGAAACTTATATAGGGTACAGTCAGACCCTATGTCACCAAGTACCCCGTAAGTATAGGTAGCTCCCCATCAAGGGGCAGGGGAGGAGGATGTAGTGGAAGTGCAGTACAGGGACAAGGTTAGCTAATCTGCTATAACTATGGAGAAGAAAGACACTTTGCAAGAGACTACATGAACCCCAATAGGCAATCATGCCGATATTGCAGATAGCTAGACCATGCAATTGAAGATTTCTTGATCTTGATAGAAAAAATGAAGGAAAAGAAGTCAACACCTACATGGAATGTGCAAAGAGTTAAGTCTGAGCTGTGAAGCAAGGATCTGAGTGTTGACATGGTGATGCGCAATGGGATAGCCACCAAGGGAGCTGAGGAGAAGGCTATGATGGAACCTCTGATTCGCCAAGCCACTATCAATTAAGAATGCCTAGACCTAAAAAGGGGAAAAGAAACTATAATTACAACTTGCAAAGACTTTGCTGAGACAGAAGCAACTACCGCTCTGCCACCTATGACCCTCAAGGCAGATGCAGAGGATGAGCCTTTTTTACAGGCATGTACGAAATTGATGCGTAACCTAGAGGCTGTGGAGAACCTTTAGGCATTAATAGATAGCGGCACATCATGACCCAATCTAACCCCAGAAGTCACGGATGTGCACAAGCTATACAGGTATAAGAAATGCACCAGAAGAGAAATGTGGTTGTCTGCACATATTGGTGACTACAAAATGAGCCAGGTTATTTTAGACCTAGGGTTGGATGCAAATGTGTTAGCTAATTATACTTGGCTAAAAATGGGAGAACCTAAGTTTGAATGGTCTATTATTCAGCTGTGCATGGAAAATCAACAAAAATCATCCTGCTAGGAAGGTTGCCCCAAGTTACGATGGACATCGCAGGAGTAAAGGCCCGCGCTGATTTTGAAGTAATATAAATTGTAGAAGATGCAGACCCCTACCTTGTGCTCTTGGGATTGGACTAGGCCATAGATATGGGCAGTATCATCAACCTAAAGAAAATAAGCATGGTGTTTGAGAATAACGACACAAGGGTGATAGTACCATTAGATCCTGCGGAAGGTGAACAATATATAGAGCCAGTACGCGATGAAGAGGTGGTGGATCACATTTACAAGTTGATTGCGTGGGAAAGATATTGGATCAACCCCAAGGTGGAAGGAGTCCTCTACTGGGAAAATGATAGTGAATGCTTTTGACTCTGACGAGGAGATGGAAAATTGGTAGAACCAGTTGCATGATGTCTCAACACTACCGTTTCTTCGAGCCACAAAGGACTTCCACTACATTTCCTGAGAGGTAAGAGACCTATCCTATTTTGATGGTTCTGGTAGCATTAAGGAATTTTTGTGAGAATTCGTAGCAAAGGTTCCCAAGAGATGAAGGCTACGGGCCCTTAAGCTAGCCCTGCGTGAAATACCAGCGCGCTGGTGGGAGACACATAAGGGGACATTCCAAGATTGGGAGGCATGTTGGGATATGATGATCCTGCGATTTGAAGCCCTGAATGGCCTGCGGGTCAAGACATTCCTTGGATCGAAAGATTCACGTGAATATCTATCGGCATGGGAAAAATAGTGTTACGACAAGACGAATAAGGAATGGGTTCACCTACTGATTCATGACTTAGAACTAATTCCATCTACATGGTACTTATATGTTGATCTCCATCGACACACCTACCACTGGGCGACATTGAAAGAAGAATTCCGGGGAACATTTGGGTTAGTAGGCTGGCCCATGGTGCTTGATGCAGCCCTGCGAAACAGTAATACTAGGGAGTGGAGCGAATCACACCTATTCCTCGCACCATAATTACCCACATGGGAAACACAAACACTAAGCATGGTTAACTACCATGGCCGAGGCCCAACAAATAATAAGAATTCTTTGCGAGCTACGTTTAACTCGGAACTAGAAGGGGTGCGCATGGCTACTGGGTTGCCAAGGGATTGCAATGGGATTCACATTACACTATAGAGGATTGCAGATCTAGCAGGAAGAGTTATCATAAATGTGACGACTCTCGCAACAAGAGAACAACTGAGGTCACTCCTCGGCCATGCGGGGTATTACAAAAAATTTGTTTGGGAATATGCACTACTTGTAACGCCTCTGAAAGACTCATTCCCACAAGGATCCGGTGCAGTTGGGAGGACACCTAGGGGAAACACATGTGTTTGATTGTAGAGTATGTTAGGAACAAGCCAGTGTTGGGGGGGGGGGGGATGTGCAAGAAGCATGGATGGTTGGTCCAAGATCAGCAGGTATGCAGAGTGCACACATGGAGCAAAAAGTGACAGGGGGAACAGTAAAATCAGGTAACATGGAGAAGTTACTGTTAAGCAGAGTGGACGGTTGGCAATTAACGAAGCGATTCCTTGAGATTTTTTACCGTTTACTTAATGGTAAGCTCCGAATTACACTTACCTTACCATTGGATGACCGTAGGCACTATAAAGTAGGGTAGCTAGCTCAGAAAATAGCTTCGTATTATGTCCATATCATGTATGTAGTTTTTTTATGTTGTGCAATTTTTTGGCCTTGTTGCGTCATGCTCATGGAAAAGAAACATACTCCCGTTGTTGATAGGCCCTTGGTACTAAGAATCCCTGATCCCACTAAGATAACAGCCCCTAGTACTGCTAAAGCCTAGAAACCTATAGAGCTCAAATAAGAGGCAGTTATCATTGTGTCAGGGGATGAAGAAATCAATAATTTAATTGCACTCTAGCTCCCTGAGTGGAGGAGTGGCCTTAGCCCTGATGAAAATAGTATCAAAGGAACCTGCACCACAGAATTACCCGCTACTAAAAACCCTAAGAAAACTCCAGAATGAAGCATGGGGGGCTCGGGCATACCCGCGGAAAGGACCACCCAGCTACTATAGGTCACCAATACAGATACTGGGGCCAATTCGTAGCTGGCACTAATTGTGCCAGCGACAAATAGCCTAGCTACCACCTCTATCCTGAATACAAAGCAGCCAAGTGGGCCTGATATCGGGCCCTGAAAGAAGCAGCGTGCCCAGTGTCGGGAATATGATGCAACAGTCACATAGACTAATGGTGATCTTGAATAGATCACAGATGCAATTACACTGGCCACAGAGGAAAGCTGGGTAGCCATCGAAAAACAATAGAATGCGACAATTGGAACCTTCCAAAGTGAGCTTCGCACCCTCTAGTGGAAGGTAGATACACTGCAGACTAGCATCACTCAGAAAAGGGCGCCCTTGGAAATCAGTAGTACTGTTCTCGTACCAAGAGGAATCCACCTATGCTCCTTACCTAGCACTGCCCTTATAAGATCCCAACTCCAAGTCAATATAGCAGTCCACTTGAACCTGGCTAAGTTTCCTACTGAGGCATTGCAAGGCCTCCATGCCACTATAATTTTGGAGACCCATTGGTGAAACTTGAAGGTACATCAACAACTCGGTATGGCCAAGCGGGCCCTCCAACAGAAAGACACAAAAAAATCCCTTGCTATATCACATCAGGTGGAGCTTGAAATGGAAATCCACCAACTCTGTAGAGAGGTTATGGAGGGAGTCCCGGTCGCAGCTATGACTTAGGCCAATGTAGAAAGTATGGTTCCAGCCATAAAAGCATCTCGGATGGAGATACAAACTATCAAGGCACAATTGGAGAAGCAACTCTCCAACTTACAGGCTCCATTGTCGCCCGCCACACCACCAGAGGTTTGAGCCCAGCGTACTGCACTGGTGGCCGAAGCAATGAACTCCATCTCCAAACAAGTTGCTCAGGGAATTCAGTCACTTGAATCAGCCATGCAGCTCTGGACTATGGTCCATTTTAACCCAGTCCTCGAAAAAATTAGTCAGGACTTGTGACAACAAGAAGAATCTTTCACACAGGTCAAGGCTACCTTGTCCACCTTGGCGCCTGCACAATGGTTAGAACAGTTGCATAGCATAAGCACTCTCCTGGATGCGATTGAGAAACTCAAGTGTCATAAGCATGTCCTGGAGGAGCGATTAAAGCCATGGGTTTCCACAGCCCTCCAGCTCTCACAATATGTCGATGGCGCGGTCACACAACTCAATCAGACATTTCAAAATGTCACTATGGCCACCGAAGGGCCAACATCCCAACAACTCGTGGATATTGCACAGCATGCTGCTGCTCAGAGCTAAGAAGTGCTACCCCTGCTGATCGTTACCATTAACACACTACGCGCACAGGTGGAGGCCCCACCATCATAGTGACTCGATATGATTCACAAGATTGTGTTGGGGGACTCTTGGAATAGGGTCTCCCACAAAGCTGTGAAACTGGTCCATTTTCTATATTTTTTATTATATTTAGTATAGCGCAAGGGTTTGGGGTGGGTCAAAGCCCCTAAAGCATTGTAATTGGATCAAGGGAATACCAGGAGTCTGAAAACCATGGTTTTTGGACCATTGGATGCATAAGCTAGAATAGTATAAGTAGTTGAACCTTTTTGAGTTATAGAGGAGGATAAGAATGATAACAGATTGCTGCTAAGTGAAAATTGATATATCTAGTCAGGGTTTTCAGGTAAGGACTCCTACTGCTGTGTGGGCGGAGGGCCTCTATCCTGCTATGTGCAGAACCTATTACTGTGTGTGTAGGTTGGGTTTTTGGGGTTTTGTAAGTAGATCTAAAAGATTAATGAATTCAGAAGTATTGTTGCCTATCTAGGTCCACTGGAATTGCTGTGATATGAATCTGTGACGCCTTGATTACTTAGTATATGTTGCTATTTTATTTCTTAAGTTGTGAACATACTTGTGTACTTATTTATGCTATCATCTGGGTTTGTTCTGCTTGCTTCCTACAAGAATATCTGAAATAGTGTGTATTGCTATCTGAATTCTCGATCTGTTAAGTTCTATGAGTAACATTGATATTGTGCACATGGATGTGAAGGGAATCTAGGCTCAGTGATACCGGATCGGGTCATGATCAAGGTGAACACAACTCTTCTTGACTTACCTACCCTCTCCTAGGGTGCGAAAACTTGGTTCCAACACCCACCCATACTACTTCGGGTGAGACTTTGACCTGGGAAAGCAGGTCATTGCCGAAAGGGCCAGTATTATAGGGGTTTGTTGGCAAACCTTGAACATTCGAACCTAGGTCAGGACCCCTCAAGCCAACACTCTCTGTCTTATTTTATTCAAAATAATCTTCTTACAATCTTGTACTGGTGTATACTTTAACCAATACGCAGGCTCTTAGCTACATAAGGCTACAACCTTCTCTTGTTTTTCAGCTCCTATTGGAAGGGAGCTAAAAATCCCTTTCTAAATACTTGTATCCTCATCTCTTTATGGATCACTTTTCAGAATGTTTCAAATTGGATCCAATTTCAACTATTATGAAATGAATTACAAAAATAATGAACCAACTGAATCATCAATTCAAAAAATGTAACCAATGCAACTACATCAAAATATATCAGAACACATCATTCGAATGCATATCCCCAATGTTAGGTCCCTATATTACTAGTAGAGTCCCTTATTTTCATTAGTATAACCCCCTTATTGTTATTTTTGTACCCCTATAACCCCCATATTGTTATTATTGTACCCTTAAATTATTATTGTTAGGTCAGCTAGGATTACATTGTGTCCCCATGGACTCCTATATATAGAAAGGAGGTTCTTTCATTTGCATCATCCAAGAATTGTTCATTTATCTAATGTATGGGATGTTTCCCCCTCAAAGTGGCTTATTTCTAAGGCATTGATCTCTCTTTTATTTTATTTTTGGAGATGGTTTCACAACATTTGGTATCAGAGCTTTTGATTCTAGGGTTTCACTGCTCCAAATAGGTCATTGTGGAATTTTTGCTATAATTTTTTTTCTACGAAGGTTTAGAAGCTAAAATATTTAGGGTGCAAATTAGAAATCCTAAGGAACATTGTCGCAAAATTTCAAAGCTTGGTTCACAATATTTTTAGAGATATGGTCTGTGGAAGTTAGGTCTTGATCAGGCTCCTAAATTTCATCTCAAAGAGGTGATCATGGAAAAATATTCATAGCCATCTCTCTGAGCATCAAATTGGAATGCTATAAAAGGTGGCCAAAATTACACGAACTATAGTTTCTTTTCTATAAATTTTGGAGTCGAAGGAGGAAAAAGTGACACATGGCAGGTCATACAAGCTTTCTCTACTGAACCAATCCATAATTAGGTCATTGTGGTAGATTGGAAATAACTTTGTCTTGAAGAAAATTCCATAATATCAAGCTAGCCATGGGGGAATATGTACTGAATAGTCCAATTCATTCCATTCCAATGGGAGTGCTGATGTTGTACTAGGAGTATAATGGTTACAATCTTTGGGGACGGTAACTTGTAATTTTCAAGAACGTTTCTTGAATTTTTTTTTGGAAGGAAAGGAAATCAAATTAAGGGGTATAAAAGGGAAGCCAGGAAATATATAAGCTCTAATTTCATGACAAAGCTTCCGAAGAAAGAATAACAAGGCGTAATTTTACAATTATGCTCACTAGAAGTTCCAACATCAAAATCATCTATTTCTCCAAATATCCAAAAATTCTTGGCCAATCATTCCAAGGTGTTTGATACTCCCAAAGGACTCCCACCTATTTTTGATCATGATCATGCTATTCATTTGATTCCAGGAAGTGTTCCTCCAAACATCAGGCCTTGTAGATATCCTTATGTCCAAAAGAGCGAAATTGAACGTATGATTGTAGAAATGTTAGAGGCTGGTATAATTCAACCTAGTCAAAGTTGTTTCTCTTCTCCAGTAGTATTGGTGCACAAAAAATATGGATCATGGTGCATGTGTCCAGATTATAGGGAGCTTAGTAAGCTCACTATTAAACATAAATTTCCCATTCCTATGATTGATGAATTACATGGAGCAATTTATTTTACCAAGTTGCATCTTCGTTCAGGATATCATCAAATTAGAATGAAGACTGAAGATATTCCGAAAACATCATTTCGAACACATGCGGGTCATTATGAATTTTTGGTCATGCCTTTTGGCCTTACCAATGCACCTTATAAATTTCAAGGGTTGATGAATTCCATTTTCAAACCCTTCCTTAGAAAATTTGTGCTAGTATTGTTTGATGATATACTAATCTACAACAGGTCTTCGAAGGTGTTGGGGTCCTGTGTTTTTATAGATTGGAAAATAAAAATACAAGGATACATTAGAACCAATATTTAGAGTTCTAGGATCTATTCCTCCTGTTCTCAGAGAGGTATCTCTCAAATTATTTGTTTTGCAAAGGTTTATCTTGTGTGCTTTGAGTATTGGTTTTAGACTAGTTATTATGTGCAAAAGTTTGTTTGTTTGTTTGATTCATTGAAGGATATAGCAGAGCATGAAAGGTCTAGGAAAGACAGATAGAAAGGGGAAATGTCTGATTCATTGGGCAATGGAGTCAAGAAGAGGTCATAACAAACTTATCAATGGATATGGGATACCAAAGGGAAAATCTAACTTGGCCATAGGATCCTTTGGTTTTGTGAATGAGATGGACATCAATGATTTGGAAAGAGAAATTGAATTCTCAACAAAGGGAATGTGAAAAAATAACTTGAAAAATAAAGAGATATTTGATAGACAGGGCTAACCATAAATTCTACAAACACTCTTTAAGCAAATAATGACTTCAAGACAAATTTCAAAAAGAAATCTAAGATTCGGGAGCACATCCTATTTCCTCAAAGATTTTGTTTCAAATGACTTAGAAAACACAAAAGATTCACTGATAATTGTAGGCATAGAAGAGGAAACACCTAAAACATCTATGATCACAACTATAAAGACCTTAAAAAATTTTTTTCAAGAAAGGACAAAGGGCATGATCAAAACAGACCTCCTTGGCTAACTTAATACAATGGTACTTCAAAGGGGGACTTCAATAACAGCTTTCAAGTGGAAGCAAACATGCAGGGAAAACCATAAATCATGCTGAAACCAAATATTTGAACTATTATAGAAATAAATAAGCATGAGGACTAAAGAGAGAGATTGAAGACTCTAAAATACCTCAGCAGAAGAAAACATAAAACGGTGAAGGATGAATAGTTCTAAGGTGCTTCTAGGAGTCATTTCTTAGCCTAAAACTTTCATCCTATTGTAGTAAGCATTTATGGAACAAAATGAAGATAGGACAAAACATTAAATAGCTCTGAATAATTCACCAACAACGAAGCTCATGGATCCAATAATAGAGCCCTCTCAAGAACAAGCATGCAACATCATCATCAAGCTTCCAAGACTTCAATTTCTTCTTCAACTTCAGACAGACTATGTATTATTTCAGAGAGTTTCATTATTACAAGTAGTGAAAAATCAACCAACCTGTATCTCATTTTCATCAGAAGTATTTATAGAAGAAATGAGGAGGTGGAAGAGTTTAGGATTGAAATGAAATAAATTCTACACTAAAGGCAACTCCAAGCCTCAAAAACCATGCAAGGCTCAAGGTAGGAATGCATTTCATTTACAACTATTTTTCATTTACTCTGTTTATGCTTTTTAACTCTTAATGGGTAAAAAGATTGACTTCGAGGCTTATTTATCCTTTACAATAACTTCAATGACAGTTTTAAAATATATTCTTTTGTTTGAAATAACTATTCATCTGTCTTTAAACAAATATCTTCTGCTTCAGCAATTAGTAGGCCTTCTTTGATTGATTTGAGGCTGTAGGTGGCTCTTTGGTAGTTGGGGGATTTAATTAGCCCCTTTGATGTGGCTCTGAGCTGTACTTGGATCTGATTCCTTGCTTCCTAAACACAATGATTTATATTTGGATTGATTTTTAGTCTTGATTAAACCATAATCTTTATCTTTGACAGTGATACGCTTTCATAATTGATGCTGACTATGTTTTTCTATTTGTAGGTGCGCAAAGGGTTTTACTAGTCTTTTTCTTAGAAAATCGATAATCATGACTTATCGATTCCCTGCAAAAATTTAATTATTCCTTTGAAACCATTTAATATATATCAAAAAGCCGTAAGGATCATCATCCTTGGCCAATAACAATGTAATCACCTGCGGAAAATTCTAACTTTATCTTCATTAAAACTGCACAAAAACACAAAAATATTATTGAAATCCTGCGTTTTATTGGTTTAAACTTCTTTGGAGGGTTTATGGAGGGCGGTTTGGAGCCATGCGATAGATAAAATGCAGTGGAAAAAGGGAGAAAACCTGGAAGAACAGCTAACCAGGTGAAGAAAGGAGTTTTGACATGATATTGAATAAGCGTTGTTGGATTCGATCAAAGAACGGAGATCTACGGTTGAGATTGGATCACATCAGAAAAATGGGAAAAAGTCGAAACACCAGGTCATTTGATTTTGTGATGCACGATTAAGCACTGGCTGTCAAATAAAGGTGAGAAATCAACATTCAAGATTTAATCGATAGGCATGATGTCAGGGGCTATGGGCGAAGCGCGACTAAATCTTAGCCGTTGGTTCTTGTGGATTTTAACGGATGAGATTTAATCACGGGCTCGCAATCAGAGGATAGAAAAGGGAATGAAAATATAGGAATTGCGATTGCCGATTTGCAATGGAGTGATAGCTATCGATCTTAAAGCTAGATTGACGATGAAGATTTAATTATAAAGGCCAAAGGAAAAAGATGGGTTTGGAAGAGGGAAACGATATGGATCGTTGTATCTGGGCAGACTATATAAGACCAATGGTCCGGATCCAATCGCAAGGTTTCCAATCGGCAGAGGAGAAAGGAAAAAAAAAAAAAAAACTTGCGATGCGATTATGCGAAGACCTTTGGATCAAGGTGAGATCGACGATGGAGATCGCGGCAGAAGCCAATAGAACATTAGACTCTCTCATCAAAAATTATAAAAAACAAAGGAAAAATCACAACCGGGAAGCTCTGATTGTGATTAGCGCCTAGTCTCGAGTGTGGGTCATATGCAGAGAAGGGGTTAGGGGCTTAGCCAAAAGGGGCTTAAGCCCTTTGTGCAAAAGAATTTTTTTGGGGGATTTTTTAGGGATTTTCAGAGGATTTTTGGGGGTTCTGATAAGGTTTAAAAAGGAGTTTTAAGCCTTATTAAGGGGAAATAATGAAGGAAAGGAAGGAAAATGAGGGAAATGGAGGAATTTCACGAGGAAAAGGGAATAAAAAATGAAGGTCATTAATGAGTGGAAAGAGGGGTAAAATGATGGAAAATGGGATCTTTCAGCAGTCTTTTTCTTCAGGAAAACAATATATTTTTTAGGTTTAAAAGGGAAACAGTAGTGAAGATTTACTAAAGTATTAGTTATCTTCATTAAAACTTCAAGGATGATAGTTTCTCAAAGGGGAATTATCTCTTGGAGTTTTGAAGAACAAAATTAGCCACCTCTTGGTATAAAAAAAATTATCAGTGGCTAACAGTGGCTCCACTTGGGGAAGACAACAGGTTCTTTAGGTGTCTAGAACCTCAACTACAGATCTCTGGCTTTCATTCAACTAGTGCCTTAATCCATTGGGAAGCAACCGTCGCTTTTGATGATCTCTGCAACAATTTAAAACAATGGAATTCTATCAAAACAACATGTCTACCTACCCATTCCTAATGATCCTAACATTTTTTTCTTCTTTTCAGAGTGCATTTAGACTGGAAAACTCTCTTCAACAACATTTTATTCTTTTGAAAAGAAAAAACTAATCTAAGTCTACTCTTATTCCTCCATGAACTCAGACTAAGAAGTTAAGTTCATAAGCTTCTCTACCTATCTACTATCTGTTAGGATTAGACTGTCTAACAGATTTTTATTCTCTAAGTTCTAAACAAGAAATTTAAAAGCAAACAAGTCAGGATTGAGTAGTCTAACTTGTTGCTGATCTATGGCATAAAAACAAGCTACACATAGATAATTATTTGCAGAAAATTAAATCAAAATGGTGAAGGCTTAAGATCTGAAAGTATAAGAACATCCTTATCTTTTCTTCAGGCCTGTTTTTTACCTTTGTTTGAGCTGTCTTACATCTTTTTCTGGTTCAAGTTTTTTGCATATCAGAACCGATTTATTTCTATCCTTGGCTCAAGATTTAAACAGATTAGAGCCATGCATCTTTTTGAAGCTCATAGGTTCATATTTTTAGCTTATTTTAACCTTTCTTTTCTATCTTAATTTACCTAACTGATAAGCCAAGATTATGCTGTTTGGCTAATCTAATTCACTAACCTATTAGCAGTAAACTGAAAAACTAATTAGTCATGATTAAATTGTATGACTAACTAGAAGTGTGTTTTTTAGAAGTGACATTTGAGCTTGCACACTTTAAGATTTTGTTTCTCTTTTTGGTATGGGGCTATACCTTTCTTGTTTTACAATTTTCCCTCTTTTCTCTTTTCTATTGTTTTTGTATTTTTATTTTTCTAACTTTGAATTCAATGTTCAGACTATGATATTTACAATGAAAAAATAAAATTATTTGAAACTCATGACTCTTAGCAGAAGTAATGCTTTAGCATCCTGCCATTGACATGGCCTCCATATAAATATTCTCCATTCAATTCTTTCAACAAAAATGCATTGTTACCCCTTTCAGCATGAATAATATAGGGCCCTTTCCACAAGTTCTCAAACTTGCTATGTTTTCCCTTCTCTTCCCTTCTTGAATCCCACTTAAGAACAACATTTCCAACTTGGAAATTGTTTTCCTTAGTCCTTTTATCAAATAGTTTCTTGATATTTTCTTGGACTAACTATTTTATTTCATAGACTTCTTCTCTGATCTGCTGTAAATGAGTTTTTTGGTTGATTTTTCTCTGCATGTCATTCTCTTCAATTTGCAATTCTTGGAGTTTCATGACCGGAACTCCTAATGATGTTGGGAAGACCGCATCCATGCCATAAACCAGATGATAGGGGGACATATTTATTGACTTTTTTGTAGTTAATCTATCAGCCCATAAGGCATGAACCAGCTTACTGTGCCATGATTTCTGATTATCTTCCAACAAGTTTTTTATGATATTGATGAGGATCTTGTTGGAGGATTTAGCTAATCCATTTCCTTGGGGATAGTAGGCAGTAGAGTGACCCAAAGTAGTGTGGTATTTGTGACAAAAATCAACGATTTTCTTGGATTTAAAGGCAACACCATTATCATTTATGATTTTTCTAGGACAACTAAATCTGGATAGGATATTTGTTTCAAGGAACTTGATAATGATAGAGTCATTGGCATTCCTAGAGGGTATAGCTTCTATCCACTTGGTAAAGAAGTCAGTGGCAGTGAGGATCCATTAATTTTGGGCTGATGAAGATGGGTGAATTTCCCCAATGAAGTCCAAGCCCCATTGTTGAAAGGGTTCCTCTCCACTGATAGGATGTAATGGTATAGGAAGGAGTTGTCTTTTTCCATAAAAAAATTGACACTTATGGCAAGAAATGACTAACTTTTCAGTGTCTTGGAAAAGGATGGGCCAATACTGACCAGATCTAAGGATTTTGTTTGTTTTGGTCTTCCAGTAGAGGTGTCCCCCACATTCTCCTTAATGCAGATTATGCATGATATTTCCTGCATCATCTTCAAGTAAAAATTTAAGAAAAATTCCAACAGCATTTTTCCAATACAATACCGCATCTAAAATGAAAGAACTTAAAGCTTTCTGTTTAGAAAATATAGCTTTAGTTTCAGACAAATAAGGAGTGGCATTCAAATATAAAAGCATGTAAACAACGTTAGCATACCAAGGAGAATTAAGAAATGTTTCTTCAATGAAAGGAGCAGTAGATTCTTCTATTTCTTCCAACACATCTACCATATTCATGCCTATTTATTGGAAGTTAGACTCAACCATAAGTTTCTCTAATCCTTGCCCTTTAACTAGTTTGGTGGGCCTGATTTCTAAATCATATTCAAGAATAGTTTCAATCCATTTTACCCTTTTACCATTAGGGTCTTGACTTAGAATGTCCTTGACAACAATATGTCGAACAAAAGAAATTATGTGAGAGTGTAAAATATGGACTCTGAAGTCCTTTAATGCTTTCACTAATGCTAAGGCTTTCTTCTCTATGATGTTATATTTGAGAGGAGCATCTCTTAAGGTCCTACTAAAGAAGGATATTGGTTGTTCTTTCCCCAAGTCATTCTTTTGAAGTAAAACTACAGCTATGGTATGCTCAGATGCAGAAGAAAATATATAAAAGTCTTTGGTGAAATCTGGACTAATCAATACTGGTGTTTGAGTTACAGCTTGTTTAAATTGTTCAAATGATTTTTTAGCTTGTAAATTCCATTTCACACCTACCTCTTTCTTAAGCATGTTTGTAATGTTTTTTAATAGCTCATAAAGGTTGGGGATAAACCTCCTCAAAAAATTAATCTTCCCAATGAAAGATTGTAATTCTTTGAGGCTTCTTTGATGGCTGATTTGTAATATGCCATCTATCCATTTAGGGTCTATTTTGATTCCCTCTTCTAAAATTATATGGCCAAGAATTTTACCTTCTTTGAGACCAAAGAGTGTCTTCTTGGGATTCAAAGATAAGTCAAATTTCCTACACTTCTCAAAAAAAAATTTCAAGTGAATCAAATGTTCTTCATCAGTTTTTGAGAAAACGGTTATGTCATCAAGGTAAATGATTATAAAATAGCTAATCTCTTTAGAGAAGGCTATGTCCATGGCACTTTGGAAGGTGGCCCTTGCATTCATCAAACCGAATGGCATTTTCACATACATAAAAGTGCCCCAAGGTGTAGTAAAAGCAGTTTTGAGTTGATCACTTGGGTGCACTAACACCTGGTTGTAACCCGAGAACCCATCCAATAGTGATATCCTTTTTTACCCAACTACCCTCTGAAGTATATGGTCCATTTAGGGTAAGGGGTATTTTTCCTTTAGGGAGGCTCTATTTAAATTTCTGAAGTCAATACAGAGCCTGATTTCCCCTGCCTTCTTCCTAACAAAAGATAAGTTTGACACCCACTCTAAATATCTAATGGGTACTATAATACCAGCATCATGCATATTTTCAATTTCTGCCTTAACCAAAGGTAATAAAATAGGGTTTGTTCTCATTAGTTTTCGTTTAAAAGGATTTTGATTTTCCTTCAAAGGAATCTTGTGCTGAATAATGCTAGTATCATAAGATTTCAGGTCTTTGTACCCCCAAGAAAACACATCTCTAAATTCTTTGAACAGCTCTATGTATTGCAATTTTATGTGAGCGGGGAGAGTGCTGGAAAGTTTAATCATTTTGGGTTCTTCTTGGCTACCTATGTTATGTTCTTCTACATCTGTTTCCACAGGTTCCATTCTGGGTTCTTTAGCTACATCATTAAAGTCAAAAAGGTGTTCTAAAGGTGTGAGACCTCTTGCAATTGTATCACTTTTGCACTGTAAGACTTCCAAGTCTTTTAGGTATGCGTTGTCAATTAATTCTTCTTCAAAACGATTCTCATATTGATTTATATTAGCAAAATATGTCATTTCAACTTCTAGGATTTGTTCTATATACAAAAATTTTCTTTATGCCTGGTTTCTAATGTTGGTATGTCAAAATCATTTTCTGATTTTAGGAAATCATCTATGTGTTTGTCAGAATCAAACACTTGCCAGTGATCCTCATTATCAGGAACGACAGGCCTGTGTTTCACCTTTACACTAAAATTTTCATTTATCTCGGGTGTTTGGAAGTTGTTGGCATTGAAAGAAAGTTCATTTGTTAGATGATTTTGTGCTCTTGGAATGAAACTGAGTTGATACTTTTCAAAGTTTTTTAATAAATCTAGTGCAGTGTTTTGATACTCTCTAAGTCTTGGGTTTATAGCTGAGTATTCTCCTTTGATTTGTATTATGATAAGTTTGGAATCTCCTAATATTGATATGCTTTGGGCTTCCAATTTTTTAAGAAATTGTAAGCCAAGGAGAAGTGCTTCGTATTCCGCGATATTGTTTGTGCACGGAAAATCCAGTTTATGTGAAAAGCTCTTATTTGTATTATGAATCCATACACCTACCCCTGCACTAGTTTTATTACAAGATCCATCAAAGTTTATTATCCAAAGTATATCAGCCTCATTTTCATTCTCCTGTTGCTGTTGATTTTCAATGTTTTGAATTTGATTCGAGGGAAGATTTGATTGTTCTGGTGAACTAGTTGGGTCTATGTTTTCCTTTTCTTCCTAAGTGATTTCATCTTCATTGTATAAGATGAAGGAATCTAAGCTTGACTGAATGGAATAGATTTGAGAGTTGTTTGGTTTATCTATGCTGCTTACCATGTATTTCATGTGGGATTCCCTGTATAATATTCTGTTTTCATTAAAAATAGGGATGGTGGCATAAGACATGTCCATTTGAAGGCTTCCCTGAAGTTTGGCTCCCCATGATCTTGATAAAAGCATGCCATACTTAGGGGGAATGTCATCCACAACTATTTCCATTACTAGACTCTTAGTAGGGATTTGAGATAAGTTAACACATAAATATTTGATTAAACCCAAGCATTTCACTCTGCTTGAGTCAAAGGAATAAAAACCCTTGTATGGTTTAGTAATTTCTAAGCCTAACCTTTCCATTACTACCTTGGGCATTAGATTATGTGAAGCTCCAGAGTCTAACATGGAATTGTGTAAAATTTTCTCATGTATGTTCAAACTAACATAGAAGGGAGTGACAACTCCTTCTTGGTTTTTTCCTTCAACTTCTGGACCAAACAACAACTCAGACTTGTCATCTGTCAATTTTAAGGTGTTAGTATCACTTCCTAAGTTCAAAGCTTTTAAAACTTGGTTTTTGTACACTTCTTGGGTTACTAGTTCAGCTAGAGGGATGGTAATTTTTATCTTTGCAATCTCTCCCTCAAGGCTGAAAGGAACTATTGATTTGGTCATATTTACATCTATTTTTTCAATTGAATTTCTTTCAGCAATTTTAATTTGCTGAACTTTGTTTGGACTGGTATTTGGGACAGTTTTATTAGGTCCACTAGCTAAAGTGCTAGGGATTTTTTGCTCAACATTAGGCTGGCTAATTTTCTCTTTGTTTGAATTTGTTTTCTTAGCCAAAATTTTGGGCTTCTTTACTGTTCTTAGGCTGATTTTCTGTGTTTTTCTTGACAGCAGTGCTAGTGTTCTTATCTTTTGAATTGTCTACATTCCCTTTGCTCCTAAGATCATAATGTTTGTGCACCTCCATGATTGCATTTTCAAACTCCAATCTATAATCATCAGAATCTTCATAGGTGTTTGGATTTTGATCAGAGAAGAAACACTGTTCTTCTTCAGTGAGAAAAAAATCATCCCCACTATCTGATCCAATCAAGTTCACATGACCTTCTCCCAACCTTTCAATCTCCCTATCTTCCTCATATTGATCTACATAGTTTTGTTGGAAGGGAGGTATAATCTGTGGGTCATTTCCTTTTTTATTATCTTGATTGTTTTCTCTTCTATAATTCTGATTTCTATTTCTATTTTGGTTTTTTTGAGGTTCTCTTGGTGGCACTCTATCATTCAAGTTGATATTTTCAACCATCCTCTCCATTACCTTCACTAGGTTATCAATTTTAGTGTCAGAAGTTGAGGTTGAGGGTGCAATGTCATCTTTATAAGTTACCCTCTTCTCTGATCTCAACCTATTTCTATTCTCTATTATGTTTTCTTCTACACTCACAGCTCCCTTCTACATGTCTTCTAATGTTAAGTAATCTCTCTCCCTTAACTAATAGGCCATTTCAGCATCAAAACCTTCAGGGTATCTTACTAAGGCCATGCCTTGGGTAGGTTTCATGTGAGGTGGAAGAGCATTGTAAACATTGTTAAACCTAGTGGAGTAGTCATGAACACTCTCCCCTTGATCTCTTTTGAGACTACTATACTCTCTACTATTTGGAGAGGGTTCTTTTTCATTTCCCATTTGTTCATGAAAGTTTGATTCAAAGCAGGGAGATCATTGATGCTGTTAGGAGGTAAGTTTTTAAACCACTTCTTTACATATCCTCCTAAAATTTGGGTAAAGATCCTCATATTAATGGTTTCCTCTTCTATATCCATGTAATAAAATGCATCTTCCATCCTATCTACATGAAGTTGAGCTGTTGTAGACTCTTTTCCAGTGAAATTGGAAATTTTGGATTGGTACTCATTTGGTAAGGGAAGCAAAGGTTGTGGTAATACTAATGGGGCATACCATGTTGCCATGGTTGGAAAGAAAGGTGGATTTACAAGAGTGAAAGTGGGTTGAAAAGGAGTGTTTTGAACAACAGTCGTATGGATTAGAGTGTAAGAAACACTTGGGCCAGCAAACTGGTTTTGAGCAGATTTGTTATGGAAAAGGCTAAAGTGGTGAAGAAGCTATGAATCAGGAGGAGTGGAAGGTGAGGCTTCTCTACTAAAGCACTGTTGTAAATCTGCAATGTCAAAATCAGTTTGGTCTAAATCACCTTGAGATATAGTTCTAAATATTTTCTTTGTATGATGTAAATCAAAGTGTAAATCCTCTAAGACAACAAGGTTTTCAGGAACATATTTTGTTCTTAAGAGGCTACTATCAGTAGCTGATTTTCCAGGTCTAGAAGTTTGCCAAAAAATCTGTAATACCACTGTTAAAAACACATCGCATCGCAAAATTTCCTTTATTCTTTCCCCTTTCCTCTTCCGAATGTCGATCCTCCAATTTAATCTGGACTGTTGAATCCACAAGAACCAACGGCCCAGATTCAATCACGCTCCGCTCATTTTCCTTCCGACATCAACCCACTGATTTAATCCTGACCTTCGATCTCTCTTAGATCAGATGTTCCGTGCTCAATCGCATCAGCACATCGCATTACCACTTTGCGCTTTCCTCTTGCCGATGTGATCCCGTGATTAGATCTTTGTCGTTGGTCCTCTCAAATCCAATGGTCCACAAACAATTCCTCTTTCAAACCTCTCCCTTCTCGTTCTCCCCATCGACAGATCTCCATCATCCATTTCTACCAATCTTATGGTCAGGATCTAACCACCATTCACCCTAGAGCTTCCACCGTCGCATGCGATCCGCACCGTTGGATCTGCACCCATTCATCTAACGGCAAAAAATATGTTTCGCAAAATTTATGCGACAATACATTAATGCCCAAAAAGAGTGAAAAATGTGCGGCATTGGGAGGGACACATGTCAGTAAGTGTATGGTATCGTGTTTTTTTGGCCAAAATCTAAAACCACTTGAATGCCGTGCGAAAGCCGCTGTCGGTTTTCCACCAAACCACCGTCTTCCTCAAAGTCATTTTCGCATTTTAATCGTGGCCATTGATCATCCTGATCAGATGGCTCACGTTATATCCCAACCCCAAGTCATTTTCCCTTCTCCTTTTCTCCCAAATGCTCCATTGAGAGTTCTCCACCATCGATCTCCGAAGATCGAATGGTCTTGACTTAATCTTACAACCATTTCATTTTTTCACCCAACCTTCTCCCAAATGACTTGATCGAGCAATCTCGACCATTGATTATTCCAATCTAATGGCCCACGTTCATCCTCGCATCCAAACTTCCATTTTCACTTGGTTAGCTGTTCTGCCAGGATTTTCCTCCGTTTTTTTGTTGCATCCACGTTTTTCCTCACTGCTCCTCCACCCACATGAGCCTCTGAAGCAGTCTTAACCAAAATCCACAGGATTTTATCATGAGTTTGTGTGTTTTTTCATAGTTCTTAATCATGGTTTTTTTGTGTTTTTCCATAGTCACAGACAGGTGACAAAAAGGTTCAGAGTGACAATTCCGTGCCTTAATTCAATGAAGGAAAGTATCTACATAGTATGAAATTCAAGTTTAAAACATCTGGATCATGATCCAGGGTTTGACAGAATCCCTCCAATAGAAGAAACCCACTTGTATAAACAAGACAGACAAAGTGTATTATTAATGAAGATTCAATGTTAAAGGATGATTAAAGCCAAAGCCAAAATATCATATTTTTAATCCACAAATCAAAGAGATGAAGACCGTATCAAAGAACAAAGGATCAAAGCAAATATCAAGGCTAATTAGACCTAAAACATAGACCAAAAGCATATTGAAAATGTTTTAAGGTTAAACAGAGAATTATATGTCGAAGGAAGCCTCCACTACCACATCAAAGGCCAAATATCTTTTCCAGCTACCAAAGTGCCACCTACAGTCTCAATAAATCAAAGAAGGCATAGTTATTGCCTTAGTCAGTGATATTTTGTTTAAAGCAGCCAAAGTTATTGCTAGCCTGCCTAAAAGAGTTTTTAAGTCAATAAAATCTGCTACGCAGCTAAAAACTTAATGAAAACCAATTAATACTGAAGAAATATCAGAAAAATTCTCTATTGAGCCCCTTAAAGGCCGAGAATCATTAACTTGTATTAATTGAACCTAGAAATATTTTCTTTCATCCCACCTCCTCTCTCTTCTATAAATACTTCCTTAGAAGATGAGATATTGTTGGTATTCGAATATCCGTTGCATGTAAATAGTTTTCTAAAGCTGTTGTAAGCTCTATTTGTAATTGAAGGTACCTAAGTTAAGATGAGAAGTTCGAGGCTGTAGAGACCCACTAGACTTGATGATTGTAACTGGTTTGAAGCATCAAATACAAGCTGATTTATGGGATCCTGGTCTATGTCAATGGTGACGTTTTTCTTATTGTAACTTGTCATTTTATTTCTATTTTCATTCTATCCATATTCTCTGATAAATAACAACAATTACAGAGTTAGGATTTACTGTCAAAAGTACCCTTCTCTTAATAATAAGCTTTATATGAATGTTTTCTTCCAATTGTGTTATTTAAGAATGATTGAATACTGTCCAAGTAGTCAAGATGTTGGTGTTCCCTTCTCTTATTGTCTAGATTTTAAACATTGTTCTTGAATGTTATTTTCAGTGTCAGCTAAGTAAACTTGAACTAGGAAAGTCTATGGTTAGCCCTGTCCTCTAGTTCTCTTCTCCAACATTCGCTTTGAAAAGTTTCCCTTTGAATATGCTGAAGGCAAGATAGGTTCAAAGTCCTTACTTGATCTTAAGCTATTCTATTTTTGTTTTAAATATTTTCTATTGAAAGTGCATTGAAAGCAAGCTAGTTTCAAACTACTTACCTAATCTTAGATAAATTTATGTCTTTCTTAAGTGTATGCCAAAAGCAGGATAGTTTCAAAGTACTTACTTGATCTTAGGCTACTCTTTGTTCTTCATTTGTTTGTTTCCCCTTCATATTGTTTCATTCCATTCCATAAAATAAAATTTAAAGAGATCCTTAGACATATATGACTTGCCCCATGGACCACTCCTGAACCTTTTTGTTTCAATTAAATCCTACTATGAATTCAAATCCCAATGTATTGAAGCTGTTTCTTTCCTATCTTTTTAGCTGAATCAATCTTTCACTTTCATACACCTTCACCCTTCATTTAGAATTCCTTCAGCTTCATTTATCTTAGCCCAACCAAAATAAACAAAACCTTGTTCCTCATACCTATCCTAATATCACATTTCAAGCCTTAAAAGATACATCTATATTTGCACTTTATAGAGAGATCCCTTTCTAGATTCAGGAGGGCTAGATCCTAGAATCCCAAAGTGGTTCACATGTTTCCCCTGCAGTTTTATTCTTTCCAATCTACTGAAATTACAGGGAGATAACAGAAGGATCATGTTCAACATGTTGATAGGGTGCTCAAACTATTGGAGGAGAAACAATTATATGCAAAAACAACCAAATGTTTCTTTGGAGTACAAGAGGTGGAATATCTAGGTCATATTGTATCTCATGAGGGTGTTAAGGTAGACCCTAACAAAATTAAAGCCAGTAAGGAATGGAAAGTCCCCACAACCATAAAGCAGTTGTGCAGATTTCTCGAGTTAACAGGGTATTATCACAATTTTGTGAAGAATTATGGGAGAATAGCAGCACCTCTAACAACATTATTAAAGAAAGATGCATTTTCATGGACTCTTGAAGAAACTAAGGCCTTTGAACATCTTAAATAGGGAATGTGCCTAGCTCTAGTCTTAGCTATGCCAGACTTCAAAAAAACCTTTATTGTGGAATGTGATGCCTCATGAAATAGAATTGGTTCTTTTTTAATGCAAGAAGGAAGACCCATTGCTTTTGAAAGTAGTTCAATCAAAGGAAAGTATTTACAAAAGGATATCTATGAGAAGAAAATGTTGGAAATACTACATGCACTAAAGAAATGGAGACCTTACCTAATGGGAAGACAGTTCAAGGTAAAAAATAATCATGATAGTCTTAAACACTTTTTGGAACAAATACTATCTTTAGAAGAGTAGCAAAAAAGGGTCACAAAGATGTTGGGTTATGAATTTGAAATCGTTTACAAAAAAGGGAAGCTAAATGTTGTTACAGTTTCACTCTCAAGAAAGGATGAGGAGGTGGAAGTATTTCTTTGTTCCATTTCAATTATCCAACCAGATTGGATAACCGAAGCAAGGGATGAATGGAAGAAGGACGAAAAAGTGTGGACTCTCATTCAAAAGTTGCAGCAAGATTCTATTACATATGATACATTTAGTTGGAAAAATGATTCATTATGGTACAAAGATCACTTATAC
This sequence comes from Pinus albicaulis, assembly GCA_034641835.2. Lineage (NCBI taxonomy): Eukaryota > Viridiplantae > Streptophyta > Pinopsida > Pinales > Pinaceae > Pinus > Pinus albicaulis. The sequence goes on along the minus strand of CM076570.1, from coordinate 289,726,600 downwards.
ATTTTCAAGAATTCTCAACTAAAATGAAAGATTCTTTTGGAATTGCACACTTCTCCTTTAGGAGGACACTCAGGATTTTTAAAAACTTACCATAGGGTGAAGAAAGAATTTTTTTGGTATGGCCTTAAATTTGATATTCAAAATTTTTTGGTGGAATGTTTGGTTTGCCAGCAAACTAAAGTTAAGACAATTAAGACCCCGGGTCTTCTACAACCTTTATCCATTCCAAGCCAATGCTGGGAGGATATTTCAATGGATTTTGTGACACGTTTACCTAAGTTCGAAGGAAGGAGTGTCATCATGGTGGTAGTTGATAGAATTACCAAGTATGTACACTTTTGTGCATTATCTCATCCATTTAAAGCGAGTATAGTTGCTATTGCATTTATGGAAATAATTCATAAGCTACATGGAAACCCGAAGATTATTGTAAGTGACAGAGATCCCATTTTTACAGGAAATTTTTGGATGGAATTATTTTCTTGTTTGGGTACTCAACTAGCTCATAGCTCATCTTATCTTCCTCATTCTGATGGTCAAACAGAGATAGTGAATAAATGTTTGGAAAGATATTTTCTCTGTTTTGTATCTGATAAGAAAGCACAATGGGTCAAGTGGTTTCCTCTCGTTGAATGGTGGTATAACACTTCCTTCCATATAGCAACAAAAATGACTCCATTTATGGCACTTTATGGATATAATCCACCATCCATCACATCTTCTTTAAGGGGAAATTCTAGGGTTCAAGCAGTGGAGGATCACATCGATCATCAACAAGAAGTTCTCCAACTCTTAAAGGATAACCTAAATTTGGCACAAAACCAAATGAAACAACAGGCATATCAACATCGCAGCGAGAGAATTTTTGATGTGGGAGACAGGGTATTTTTACGGCTACAACCATACAAACAAATGTCCCTTAAGCAAGCTAAGAAGGATAATAAATTATCGCCAAAGTACTACGGTCCTTACAAGGTTTTTCAAAAGATTGGTACTATGGCATACAAATTGGAGCTTCTTGCTTCTTCACGAGTGCATCTAGTTTTCCATGTTTCATGCTTAAAAAAAGTTATAGGGGACAAAATTCCAGTTCAAACAATATTTCCAGAACTTGATGAGGAAGGGAAAAACATATTGGAACCTGAAGCAGTCATGGAAACAAGAACTTGAAAACTACAAAATCGATCAATTTCAGAGTATCTCATCAAATGGAAGAGCTTACCCACTAAAGATTCTACATGGGAGGATGAGAATTTTATTCAAAAGCACCTAGAACTACTCAACAATTGAGGACAACACTTTTTTGAAGGCGAGGAGCATGTTAGGTCCCTATAGTAATAGTATAGTCCCTTATTGTCATTAGTGTAACCCCCATATTGTTATTGTTGTACCCCTATAACCCCCATATTGTTATTATTGTGCCCTTAAATTATTATTATTAGGTCTACTAGGATTACATTGTGGCCCCATGGGCTCCTATATATAGAAAGGAGGTTTTTTCATTTGTATCATTCAAGAATTGTTCATTTATGTAATGTATTGGAGGTTGAATCCTCGAAGTGACTTATTTCCAAGGCGTTGATCTCTCTTTTCTTCTATTTTTATAGCTGGTTTCATAACACCCTCATCAATATACTAGGCAAGACATTGTTACCCATCATAGAAACCAACTTCTACCTCTTCAAACCCTGATAAAACATACATTAGATTGTATATGATATTGTTATTAATCATACGTGTGTACATACGCGCTTGACCTGAAGAATAACCATGTATAGATTTAAAAAGTATTGATACCTAAATATGAATAACTATCACACTGAATCAATCACTGTATCACATAATAAACCCAACACAGATCATTTAACCAGATACATATCATCCTATGTTAGTGTCATTACTTAATTTCACTCCAAAATCAATTCAACCCAAAAAGTATTGTCAAACATAGATTATTATGAGAGAGACATCATTGATAGAAAACAAAAAACATATCTGATTTGATCAACCATCATTAACAGTTTATACTTCAAAAACTTAACACCTGTATGTGACTCTTATAAATAAAATCTAGGCATGTATACACTTTTAATACTGGACACCTTCGTACATATTCTGAATTTTTATATAATGTATACATGATCCCTGTGAAGTAGATCCAGATATGTACACGACCTCTTAATGAAAACCTGCATACATATATGCAGTCATCGAATCATGTTGTTGCTGCAACCACAAAGAATATTTCACAACCCTTACTATCACATGTTAATCTCAGACTATCATTACCATCAAAAATTTGTCATTGTTAATCATAATCATAAGGATTTAAGTAATCATGTTTATTATTCACTGCAATGGTTTCATATCTATCAAATTTTAACCTCCTTTATGCTCATTGGTTCACACCTATTTCAGATCAAACCATTCATAAATAACCCATAACTTTCACACCTAGCACTTTGATCTCCATACCCTTATATAACTTATGCCTTAGCCAATACCTTAGGAAAATTTCTCATTAATGCTGATGGTATTCTTTGACGAGATCGAATATCCATTGTTGTACTCATTACTATGGTCCAATACCATGGTAAATACCCCTGGTATTTAGAATACCATGGTGTGGAAATTGTATGTAACTTTGATTCATCATACCCGCGTATGTACATAGCATTTGTTCATAGGACACACATATATTTTCTTAAACTTACCTTTATCATTCCTCTGTCCTTGAATTGATATTCCTTTTCCCAGTATCTATGTCACATATGTATTAGCTTTTATACTCATTGTGCTACTATCATGTTGACATGTTTATCAAGTAGGTTTCCAGAAAGGACACCACATTAGTCATAATTCCAACAATCTCACTTTTTGGACTTGATGGAAACCACTTTGGTGTTTGGTTACCACCATCTATAGATACATGTAAAAGTGTATGTAAACATACCAATATTCTCTCCCAAGTCACCAATAATTCTTAAAACACCAAGCTTCTCTCACCCTTTGACATCAAGGAAAAGGGTTGACCAATGTTGAAGGAATGCTTCTTCCTCCCTTTGTAGAGATTAGCACTGTAGATCTGATTCTGCTGAATATGAGAATTTACCATGGCCCACTTGAGCATATAATGAAACTTCTAGAATATATAAAAATAAGTACATGACTCTATGACTCAACCAAATATGGCCATTCCTATCACCAAGGACTCATGTTTACATAAGTCATCCAACACAATAAGGTTACATATTTGACACAACATTACATCAAGTGACCAAAATAATGGGATTACATACATAATTGACTTGAATCCAATAGCCCAAACATGGCTAAATATTACAATTTTACATCATGGTTCTTTACAAGAGATTTACATTAAGATACTAATATGACATTTATAACTGAAACCAAAGACCTCAATAGTGAGGTAGAAAGAGCATGATAGTCACCAACAACCATCATTCACCATATAATAATTTTTACTATGAGAATCTTACAACAACAATATGAACTTCATTATGCAATAAGGAATTCTCAATAAATCGTGATGCCAACAATGGAATATTAGAAATATAGAAAATTCTCCCCCTGAACCTGCGCAATTTGTGCACTATCAAGACTAATCCTGTCCAACTCATTCACCATTAAATTCATCAAAGAAACTTCAATAATAATTAAATCCATCAAAGCACCAATGTCATATTGTAGAAACCATCATAAACCAATATCAATTGTAATACTAATTTCAGTAAAAACAACCTATAACCAGTCAAAATTAGAAGCATAGGGCCAAAGAACCAGTAACCGAAATATACATAAACCTCTACTTATGTTTTTCCCATAGTTTATTCTTTATAGAGAAACATACACTATTATATAGAACCATACTCGCGTATATATGTGACTTTCCTTCATGTAATACACATACATAAGGTAAAATTTAGTAATTTCAGTCTTGACCCCCTCTGAACATGAAATACTTTTCAGAATAATTAACAAAGTGATGAGGCATAGGCCACTCTTAGTTTCTATATAAGATATTCATGGGAATCACGTGGAAGTTGATTTGTAAATATATCCACTAATTTTTCCTTTGAGGGAACATATTCTACTTTGACCTTTTGTTCAAGTGCCTGTTCTCTTAGAAAGTGATATTTCATATGAATATGCATCATTTTTAAGTGCATGGAAAGATGTTTAGAAATACTTATGAAACTATTATCATCACAAATAATAGGTATAGGTTGAGGAAAAGTTATTTTAATGTCTTCAAATGTTTTCATAATCCATAGAAGTTGAGTACAACAGGGTGTCATAACAACATATTAAGCCTCAACAATAGATAAATAAATGGAGATTTGTTTATTAGTGAACCATGATACCAAGTGAGGTCCAAAATAAAATGTTTCTCCACCAGTACTTTTTTGATCATCAATATTACCAGCCCAATCTGCGTCTGTATAAGCATGAAGTGAAAAATATGCATCTTTGGAATACCATAGAACAAAATATTTAGCTCCTTGTAGATATTTGAATATTCTCTTGGAGAATAGTTTCTTTAGGATTTGATTGAAATCGTCAAACAATTCCAACGACATGATATTTGTTTATTGTTTATGGATTATTTGTTCTTGTTCTTTGTCTTAGGGCATGTAGCAACTCGAATGATAGGGGATGATAAAGATTATTCATTGGTTCTAGGGATGATGTCTACTTTAATGAGGTCATTGGGAATGGTGCCCAAATTCAACTACAAAACTTACTGAAGCATTTTTGTTGAAGCTACATTCCAAGATGATAATACAATGTATGCAGAGCATGTTTTAGCCCATATAATGCCTCTTATGTTTTCAAACAATATTTTTATCATTTCCTAGAATGAACCCTTCAAGTTGTTCAATATAAACTTCTTCCTCTAGGTCCCCATTTAGAAATTCATAGTTAACATCCATTTGATATACTTTAAAGTTATGGAAGGTTGGAAATGCAAGGAACATTTTTATGGCTTCAAGTCTGGATACAGGTGAAAATTTTTCTCCAACATCTATTACTTCTTGTTGAGCATAGCCTTTGCATACGAGTCCTGCTTTGTTTGCAATTACCTCTCCTTTTTCTTTTTGTTTGTTTTTGAATACCCATTTATTCATAATAACATTTTTATCATGAGGTTTTCGTACTAATTCTAATGTATGGTTATTTTCTACTCATTCAATTTATTCATCCATTTCCTTAACCCAACATTCATATGTTCTTTCTTGATTTACATTTTGAGGTTCAATTGTGTATAGTAAGGCTAGATAACTAGAAGTTACAACAAGAGTTCTTCTAGTATGTACTCCATCTTCCTTTTCACCTAGAATTTGAGATTCTGGATTATTTTTCTGAAAATACCTTGAAGGAGTCTTTTCTAATGCTTATGTGCTTTAAATTCCTTCTTTTTATGCTTCAATAATTTCCTCTTCTACAACCTTTTTGTTTGTTTTAGGGACAAGTTCATCATCTACTCGTGCTTCATTTTTTCTACCCATGGATGCTTCATCAATCACAACATCAATGCATTAAAAAATATTTTGAAGCCTTTTATTATATCATTTATATCATCTTCTTTTAGAGGAGAATGCAAGGAGAATTCCTTCATCGGCTCCAGATTCAAACTTTCCAAGCTTATCATCATTATTCTTTATGTAAAACTTTCTTCCAAAACTCTAAATTGTTTGAAAGTTGGAGGCTTACCAAACCATAGTTCATGAGTAGTTTTACCATTGTTTACGCAAATATGAGATTTGTTGAGGACATGAACAGTTGTATCTGCTTCTTCCCCCCAAAAGGTATGAGTTGTTCTAGACTCATCAAGCATTACATGTGTGATTTGTTAGATTGTTTTGTTCATTCTTTCTGCCACTCCATTTTGTTGAGTTTTGGCTATAGAAAACTTCCTCTTGATTCCATGTTTTTCACAAAAATAGAAAAACTCATCTAATATAAACTCTCCTCCTCCATCAGATCTAGGAAATGTGATTTTACAATCTAATTCATTGTCTACTAAATATTTTAAGACTTTACATTTATCAGATGATTCATTTTTATGTTTCAATAAACCAATCCAACACATTCTAGTAAAATCATCAATGAATAATATGAAGTATTGTTTTCCTCAGGGATAATTATTTATCATAGGACCACACGAAATCAATATGAATAATTTCAAATGCATTACTTGAAGTACCTTCTTTGGAATTAAGCTACACCCTAGTTTTCTTACCGAATTGACATGATTTTCATATGGTACTTTTTGGTAGAGATGTTAGGAAAGTTATGAATGGCTCCCATTCTGCTTGACTTGTGTAATTGAGTGAAGCTTAGATGCCCCAATATTTTGTGGCAAAGCCAAATTTCTTCTGATTTTCTCAAGTAACAATGCTCTATACCACCTTCCAAGACATAGACATTACCTGAAGTTCTTGTTCCCTTTAATATGATCTTACATGTATCAAGATTCTGTACTACACAGTTATTTGATCTGAAAACAACCTCATGAACTTGGTCACACATTTGAATAACACTCAACAAGTTATGTTTTAATCCAAAAAAAAAAAAAAACATTTCCAACTTTAACCTTATCCTTTAGCAAAAAAATTGCTTTTATTTTGAAAACAACAGATGAATTATTTCCAAAGGTTACATTCTTTGCTTTCTTTTTTTCATTAAAGGACATAAACTTATCTTTATCACCTATAATATGATTTGAGCATCCACTATCAGTGTACCAAATATTTTCTTGATCTCTTGCATAGAAATATAATCCACAACTTTTAGATTCTATGGTTTTATTTTTCCATACCTTGGATGTAGTTTCCTTTTGTTCATTCTGAAGAGTTGGTCTCATTTTTCTTATACATTCAATATCTCTATGCCAAAATTTATTGCAAAAGGAACATTTTGTTTCATCTTGAAGAGGTGAGAAAGTATTCTAAGAGTATTTCTTTAACCCAATCGCATTCTTTTGTTTTCTTGCTTCTCTGTTCATGATAGTTTTATAAGCGACACACTGAGCATCCTTATGACCAAAATTGTGACAAGTGAAGCAGTGACCATTGAAGTAGAATATCTTGGGAGTATAGTACCCTTTTGTGTAGTTTCCCCTTTTATTGTGGTAAGTATGATTTACCTAAGAGAAATTTGATCCCTTATTCCTTTGATGAGAGCTATAATTTTGTTGACTGTTTCCCTTTAATACATTTAGATAGCTTCCTATACTTGTTTCAGAAGATTTTACAATCTTTGATGATTATCCATTATATCCAAGGCATTTTTGTATTATAGGATAGCATTGTACTTTGAATATTTCTTCGAGGGTCTCTGATCCTTTAGCAAATCTAAGTTTTAGACCTCTTGTTTTCTAAAGTTCCTTTCTTATGCTTACTATTTCTAGTTCTAACTTTTCATTATACCTCTCCTTTTCTAGAATTTGTTTCTTTGGTGCTTCTTTTGATAATTTACCTTCTTCTAGATGGATTTTAAGTTGAGTTATTTATTCAATGAGATATCTTTTACTTCTAAGGAATCCATAAACACATCATCAATCTCATCAATAAATTTATTTGTAAATTCCATATGTAATTAATATTATTGACGAAACTCACCTTCTTCACCATTAGAAATACCATCACTATCTTCGTGTGTGTAGAAAATTTTCTTGTTTTCAAACCTTACTCTACCATTTATTTTTGCAGAATTCTTCCATTTCTTATGGTTTTTTTTATAACAACATTCAACAACATAATGACCAACTCGTTGTTACACTGAAAAATGTCATCCTGACATTCTGCTGTGTGTATGACCTCATTATTACTCATACTTCTCCCTTTGCAAGTCTAACATATCAGTTCCTCTTGTCAAGCCTTGAAAATCAGAGAAATGTTCCTAAAAATCTCCTAAACTTTGGTGTCGCACTTTCTCTCTATCTTGCTTGTGGTCCCGCACCTAATGTTAAACTCTCTTGCGTACTTGAACGCACTTTATTTGTGTTAAAGGTGCGGACCCATGTAAGATAAAAAAGGCGCAAGTAAATTTCAAAAATCTCAATAAAAGTGAATTCTAGAAGCTTCCAGAAAATATCTTGCGGTGATAGAACTGCTCTTATGAGGTGCATGTATCCCTTACCTTATGGAGCTAACCCTTTGATGTGAGGAGCTTATCCCTTTGAAGGAGGATTCTATCCCTTCATAGTTGGAACAGAAAACCTCCTCTTTTCCACTATAAAAAGAGGCATTGGGTAGCCTCAAGGGGAGTTCAAGCTTTAGAATATTTGAATTTAAGTGCTATTGAGATTCAGACTCAGTTGACTAAGAATTTTGTGAGGAGAGATTACATACCTCTATTTGTCTTGGTTAGATGAGTGGAGAGCTTATCAAAGTAGAGGAGACTCCTAATTCGGACCCCGGGAAGGCCTGTGCAACATCAAGGCTCAGGTTGTAAGGTTTTCCTTCTTTTGAAATTAATACAAATATACTCATTTTCCTCAATCAGCTTTCAGTTAATGGTTTATTTCATAGATTCCTTGATCACTATGATAAGCGTGGTTTATGATGATTTCTATATAGGTGATATGTGATATTTTGCTTGTTTGTGACTGTAGGTTTATGAGGAAAACTCCTTCAAGCGTGTGAGGGACAACAATGACTTCAAACAAGCGCTGGACATACGGTAAGTCTTTTACCCCTCTATAGAGCTTTTCGTAGATCATATATGCTTAGAGAAAGATAAGTTTATTTGGCCATTTTTTGCTACATAATTTTATTACTAGGGAGATGTGTCTTGTCCACAAGACGGATTAATCCACACAACAAATTGGCAACTCCGCTGGGGAAAGAACTTGTTGTTTTTGGTTCTCTTTTATTTTGATTTGAGGAAAATTTTTTCCTAATTTTTGATTGATAGACATCTGCCTGGGTAGCTTAGGTTTTCTCTATTTTTGAAAATTTTGAGATCTTTTATGTTTTTCTCTAATTTTTCCTAGGACCGCACTTTGCCTTCTTTTCACAGTGTAGGCAGTTTCACATTTTTTCTTAAGTAAACAGTGCAGTTCCACACCTGTTACTTCTGCAAGCCTGCAGACCTTGTTAAAATTTTGAAAAACTATATATTTCTTTATTTAGTTTATCTTTATTTTGATTTAGAGTATTTGGTTTCTACCCAAATTGACAATTGTTTCTGTTAAAAGCTTTTTGTGAATGAATCTTAGCAGTATTTGGTGTTTTGACGATTTTCTAGAAGTTTTGCGTTTTGGATTGTTTTTCACTTGGTCTTTGTAGCGATTCAAAGCATTGAATGTTTGAAGAACCTGAGATTACATTGGTATTTTATATTTTTGTTGAATCTGACCTGATTTTGAAATCATCCTTTATTGAGAAATATAGCTACTTGTTTCTTTGCAAATCTTCGAAAAGAAACTTTGTTATAGGTTTTTGAATTTCATTTTTTATAAAAAGATATTTGAGTGTTTTTGATCTGTTTGTTATTCTGAATGAATATATCCTTAGTTTTCTGAATAATTAAGTAAAAAATTCTTCAAAAAAAAATCTTAAAGCTTTTATTCAATTAGATTATTAAAATTTGTAGATCTCAGAATTAGTTTTATAGTTTTGAGTGTTTTTTTAAATTTTGTAGATTTCTTTTGGAGGAAAATTGTTTTGTAGCTTCAAGTTTTTGAAAGTGAAAGGATTTTATTGTGAGCTTTGATAATTTGTTTCATTTTGAGTTATTGTTGAAAAGACAAAAATATTTTCTTTGAATTGTTCTTTATGTTTAAAGAAGGAATTTTTTATTAAAAGAATTTATTTCTCCAACTCTTTCTTAATTAGAATTTCATTGAAAGGAAACAATCTGATTATCATTTTTAGGTGCATTTTTAGTGCTTTTGGAAGTTGATTCTTCACACCATCAGAGTTTCATTTCCGCACCCTTGACTTAAGAAACAACTATTAAAAGTAACGCTTATTTAAAATTCATCTAGAAATCTTTTATTTTCTAGGGCTCTTATCACCAACATAGCTTAGGCTAGTATCTTGGAGTAGGGAGTAATTAACTCTCAAAGGTAGTAAAAACAAACAAGTAGACAAATCTTGCGGTAGGAAATAAATCCAATTGTAACTTGTATAATCTGGGAAGCTTCTCTTAAAGAAGTCAATCATGAGATCATATCCGAACCTTTGAGACAATCAATTCTATTTCATTGGGGAAGATAGAAGATTTTTCACGCATTACAAACGGTAAACCTCGGATTAACCATTGTCGAGGAGCCTGGGGTCACTTGTTAGTAAACCTTGGATTAACCATGACAAGGAACCTTCAAGGGGATTGAGCTTTGTTACTCTACCCTTGCGCGTGGGATCGGATCGTAGACTGTTCCCCCAGTTGTATTTGTTACTGTTGGTAAACTTAGTGTCCACAAACTTAATATTATTTCCTAAGGTGACGGTGAATGAAAGATCTCACTCCACCTGGAGCAGACGTTGAATAGACTCACTTGGACTCTTTGGGGGGTTCTCTTCACACGAGATGGTTTTGTGAGGAAGCTTGTGCCAGTCTGTTTCATTAAGCAGGTTGTCGGGGTAACTATTCCAACTGCCCTTTCTGTATTAAATTTATACTAAGTTGGATTTCATCACCAACTAGTGTTTTTAGTATGGGAAGTTATTGTTTGTGTGTGGTTTGAACTCTTAGATTTTTAAGCATGCGATTTAGATGTTTGTTTCTTTAGAGACTTTAGGTGTTTTCATCGAAATTTTCTTCGTTTGCGTGTGATTAGTTAAATATTTAATCCTGGCGGAATTGCCGAGACAATCCCGGAGATTACAAGGAAAACCCCTTGAATATACACCAAGTCAGCTTGAAGGGTTTCGTGCTCTGGTTTCTTCTAGCAGCGGTAGGATTAAATCAACAGAAGTTGGAAATTCATCTATAGTTGTTCATCCTTATTATCAAACACCTATAACAAAACACATTCAAGAGCCGATTTCAGTTTCTGAAGTTACTGGTAGTATTTCTCCTACTAGTGAACTAGCTGACGAACCCGAAATCTCTAAACCTGAAACTGAACCTTCTATTTTGGAAACATCCTTAGGATTTATTATGCCAACTTCTAGCGATCCTGGTTCACCTAGGGTAAGAAATATCTTCACTGACGATCTTCCATCTGGACTAATTTCTACTGAAGAACTTACTAATCTAGACGAAGAGTTATCTCTTCTCGATTCCCCTCAGTCTTTAAATCTTAGGGAACATGAATCAATTCTAGGCCATTCAGGGCATCAGGGCATAGGTAGACCTCCAACTTAAATGACTGCAATTTTGGAGCATGTGGCGGTCATATGTTTGGGTATGCCACAGCCCAAAATATATTGTGCACTAGTTATTTTTGGTCATCGTTATTCAAATATTGTATTTATGCAGTCTAGAAATGCCACAATTGTCAACTTTTTTATCATAAAATGCACGCGCCACACGCTCTTCTTCATCCCATAATTTTTGTTGGTCCTTTCGCGAAATGGGGTATCGATTTTATTACATGTAACCCTCACTTGGCCGGGGGGCATGTGTATATTATCTCAGCAGTAGATTATTTTACTAAGTGGGCTGAGGCGATGCCTACATTTTCAGCTGACAGAAAGACTGCTGCAACTTTCATATTCAATCACATAATTGCTAGGTTCGGTGTTCCTTAAGCCATTATTATAGATCATGGAATTCATTTTTTGTGTGGATTAATTAATTATTTAATCGTGGTGGAATTTCCGAGACAATCCTGGAGATTACAAGGGAAACCCCCTGAATATACACCAAGTCATCTTGAAGGGCTTCGTGCTTTGGTTTCATCTAGCAGCGGTAGGATTAAATCAACAGAAGTTGGAACTTCATCTATAGTTGTTCATATTGATTATCAAACACTTATAACAAAACATATTCAAGAGCTTATTTCAGTTTCTGAAGTTACTAGTAGTATTTATCCTACTAGTGAACTAGTTGACGAACCCAAAATCTCTGAACCTGAAACTGAACCTTCTGTTTTGGAAACATCCTAAGGATTTATTATGCCAACTTATAGCAATCCTGGTTCACCTAGGGTAAGAAATATCATCACTAATGATCTTCCATCTGGACTAATTTCTATTGAAGAAATTACTAATCCAAACGGATATTTATCTCTTCCCGATTCCCCTCAGTCTTTAAAGCTTAGGGAACGTGAATCAATTTTCTACAACCCTATTCGAACTATTGCTTGGTATTTACCCTTAACAATTTTTTTAGAGAATCCGAGTCTTGCTTTTTCTCCACCTCGAGTTCCATTTCATCCAACACCCAGAGGTTACTATCCATCATCCATTATGGCAGGAGAGACATCCATGTTTTCCCAGACACCAAAAGAATTTTTACATGGTGGTCCTTTTGTTCCTTCGGGATATCAGGCTCTGTTTGGTACTTTCTCGGGGGCAGCTCCTCAACCAATTGAAAGCATGTTATCATCTGGTTTACGTGGAATTAAAACTGAAACTTCGAACGCAGAGAAAATATTTATGATGTCTGGTAATATTCCGAATCCGCAACCTCAAGGCAATCAGTTACTGCCTAGAGGGAAATCTCAGGGAAATCAGTTACCACCTGGGGGGCAACCTCAAGGTAGTCAGTTATCGCTTGGGGGGCAATCTCAAGGTAGTCAGTTACTACCTGGGGGGCAACCTTCAGGAAGTTAGTTACCACCTGGAGGGCAACCTCAGGGTAGCTTTTTCCCAATACAAACTGTGGAATCATATTATTTTGGGGGACAACCCCAAGGACAGTACATACCTCAATGATATCAACCTTCAGGATAATACATACCCCAACGTCAACCCCAAGCTCAATATGCTCCTCAAGGTTATCAACCTCAAGGTCAGTACCCAATTCAAGGTTACCAACAACCTTCTGGTCAGTCATCTATACAAGGAGCCAGAAATTTACCACTTACTTATCAACCCTATGTTGAACCAGGTTATGGTCCTTGCATTCAACCTTCTGCGGGACAATACCCTGGAATGAATATGGTGTGGGATCCGTCCCAATATCAACAGCCTATGCAGCCTAATGTGTAGTTACCTTTTCAACCTGGACAACCTTTGATTTCTGGTCCAACCCAGCAACCTGTCCAACCAACTATTCCAACTCCTGCACTTAGTTCCGTTCAGCAATCTGCACCTAGTACACCTCAGACTCCACCTCAAATTACTACAACTACTGCAACGTATGTTCAACCTGTAACACCTGTTTCTGGAGTATCTGTAACTCTGAGTTCGTCTATCCCTGCATCCGTGAAAATCCCTCAAGTCTTTGTACCCTAGTCAGGACCTTTAGTTCAGACTTCGATTCGGATGCCTGCAGGACAAGCCAGTACAAGTACAGCTGTCACAAGTCAACCACAATTCACATATCAACCATACCAGGGATATCCTTAATTCGGTCTCGGTTCACAAAATCGAAGTTATCAGTATCAACCGTACCATGGCTATACTTATCAACAGCCTCAACAACCCCAGTTTGGTCTGGTTAATCCTGATTTTCTGGGAGGTTACACAATTCCTAACGCAACTCTGATTCCCAGTTATCCTAGGTATCCACCTCCTGGAACTGATTTGGCTACTCAAGGTTTTCGTGACCCTAACTGTCAGTTACCATTTATTGCAACTTTGGATTTACCTGATTTGATGTGCCTTACGAATGATCTGATTTTCTATTATCCATAATGGCCGCCAATGCCGCATAAGTTTCCCAGTGATATACCAAAATTCGAAGGTAAGTCAGGAGAGGATCTATCAAATCACGTCATGAATTATCACCTCTGGTGTGCATCTAATTCAATTATTGATGATTCGATTCGCTTACTTCTTTTCCAAAGAACTCTTATTGGTCTTGCAGCCAAATGGTACATTGAGTTACCACGAGGCTCATTTAACAATTTCAGCTAGTTATAAACTGCCTTCTTGACTCATTTTCAGTTGCCTGTCAGATACGACAATGGCATGGAATTATTAAATTCACTAAAACAATCTACGTCTACATATATTTCTGATCATATTCATGAATGGTGACGTAGAAGGTGTTTGGTGAAAGTTTACATTCCGGATCAAATTTTGGCAGAATGTTTTGTTAAATCATTGTTGCCCAAGATCACTGAAGATGTAGCTAAGGATGGTGTTGTTACTGAAGAGCAAGTAATTTCTCAAGCTCAGGACCTTGAATTTGTTTATACACAGTCAGATACTTTACACGAAAAAATCCCTGACCTTCCAAAACAAGGTCAAATAGCTGCTACTCCTGTAGGGTCTCATGCCACTGATTGTATGATTGGTACAGTCAATACTAAAAGTAAGAAGAAATATTTAAAGAATTCTTCTCCTATTATAAATTTACCAGATTCCCTGAAAGGAGAATCTTCCCCCGAAATTTATGTCGACATTCATGTCATAGAAACATCTACAGCTAAATCTAAATCTGGTGGTAAAAAGAAAGGGAAGAATAAAAACAAAAAGAATTCAAAAGAGAAAACTGATAAAAATGAATCCAATGACGAAAAGCGCAAACCTCGCTATCCTTGTCACATTTGTGATGAGGATCATTTTACTAAGGATTGCCCACATCGAGCAGAAGTTGAAAAATTCGTTAAAGGTTCACAACAACATGTTGTCTTGAAGGATCCTTTTCTGACTCAAGATAGCAAGATGGTTGGTTCCACCTTGACTGCTTCAGAAGAAGAAAAATTTGATGATGTCTCATGTAAGGATTGCGATGCGATCGCAAGATTATGTTACTAAGAATCAGGTTGATTGTAAAGAAGCAGAATATTCTAATGCAAATACATCAAATACACCTCCTCTTGTTTCTAGTCCGCTACAGATCGAGAAAAAAAATCTAGACTTAATAATCAAACCGCCTGCTAAAGGTGTTCTTCATAAATCAGCTTTCAATCCACATGCGAGAGCTACTTAGAATTACAACATTGTTGAAGACTTAGCTATTTCCCCTTCAACAATGTTGGCTTTGGAAGTGCTACAATCATGCCCAGCACAGGGTAAATTGCTTTTTTCTGCCATAGGAGCTGTAGATATTCAAGATTCTAACCTTATAATCTTTGATTTAGAAAATAGTACACCTCGCCTACCTCACCAAATGGATTTCGAAATTCCAGTGTTAGTAAAAAATAGACCGATCTATTGAACTATGATTGATGAGGGAGCTTCAATGTGTATTATGTCAATTTATTGTTGGAAATCGCTTGGTTCTCCTACACTCAACCAATCTCCAACGATTCTTAAGGCTTTTGATGGTCGAGGTTTCCACCCTTTTGGTATTTTGCAGGATTTACCCATAGGGGTCGAAGGTAAAATCGTAAATCTAGATGTGGAAGTGGTTGATGCGCCTCTAGATTACAACCTTCTTCTAGGTCGCAGTTGGTGTTATGCTATAACTGTTGTTGTTTCTTCGGTCTTTCGACTCATAAAATTTCCATATCAAGGAAGGATCGTTACAATAGATCAGTTAACTTATTTTTATTCCGACCCAACCTCTACAGAAACAATCTTGCACGTTGGTAAAGCGGCTATCCCTTATAAGGATGTTGGATTAGGTTTGATTAAAGATTCTGGTTTACTAGGAACTTTTTCCTTTCCTCCTCCTAATGTATCGCCTCCTACCGCAACTATTCACATGATTTCGTCAGACACTGTTATGTTTGATGATCCTTGGATCGTACCTTCCGACTTCGAGTTAGATTCAATTGATGGCATGATGCCTTTGAGTCCATTTGAAATTGCGTATCAGGCTGTACAGTCACTTTCCGACCCCTCTTCAACCGAAATTGATCCAATGAATGGGATCCATGAGGAATCACTTTCTATATCTAGTTTAGCCACAACGAAATTTCTTGATCTTGTTCATACTGATGAGCAGATTCGTGAATTTTTGTCTGTTGATCATTTAGCATGGGAAGATCTACATCACCGATCTTCATTTTTACCTGAACTAGATCATTTTGAAGATGGTTTCGCTTCAATTTTTACTACTGAATATGTCAAAGAACCCCATAATCCATTGCAAAATCCTGATTCTGAGTTAAATTTGGAAAATATCTCTCGAATGATTCCAATTGACATTTCAGTAAAACCAAGAATAATTGAAAACATTCATATAGGTGCTTGTTGTACTGAAGATGAAATTCAAACTTATAAAGCCCTATTTCAAGAATTATGTGATGTGTTTGCCTGGTCCTATGAAGAAATGCCAGGAATTTATTTGTCGATTGTCATACATGAAATCAAGACTTACCCAGATGCCAAACCTGTTCAACAACGTCTACGTCAGATACATCCTAGAAAAGCTGTTGCTATCAAAGCAGAAGTTGAAAAATTACTTCATGCAGGTTTTATTTATCCAATTCCCTTAATGGATTGGGTATCAAATATTGTTCCTGTGACTAAAAAACAAGGAACGATACGAGTATGTATCGATTATAGGGATATTAATTGAGCTTGTCCTAAGGACAATTATCCAACTCCCTATATCGATCAAATAATTGATGATTGTGTCGGTAGTGAAATGTTTTCCTTCATGGATGGCTTTTCTGGGTATAATCAAATAAACATAGTCCCTGCCGATCAACCAAAAACAACTTTTATTTTTCGTGGGGGATATTTTCTTATTGCAAGCTACCCTTTCGATTGAAGAAAGCTGGAGAAAATTTTCAAAGGGCAATGCCTTATGCATTTCATGACATTAACCACATTTTGCAGCCATATCTCGATGATTTACCTGCTCATTCATCGCGCAGGGCCGATCATCTCACTCAGTTATGAGCTATTTTTATGAGATGTTGGCATTATCGGATTAGGTTGAATGCACACAAATGTGTTTTTTGTGTAGAGTCAGGTCGTTTACTGTGATTTGTTGTTTCGAAATTGGGCATTCACTTCGATCCGTCGAAGGTTGAAGCTATTGTTAAATTACCTCCTCCTTCAACTTTGTGCCAACTCCAAAGTTTACAGGGGAAAGAAAATGTTTTACGTCGGTTCATTCCTAACTATGCCGAGCTTACAAAGGGTTTTACCCGGTTGCTGAAACAGAACATTCCATTCTTTTGGGATGAGATCGCTGATCGATCTTTTGATGCACTTAAACATGCGTTAACCCATGCATCATTATTGCATCCTCCCAACTATAACCAAGATTACGTTTTATACCTCGCTGCTTCTCATTCCACTATTGTGATAGTTTTAGTTCAGGAAGATGAATCTAAAATTGAACATGTGATTTACTATATTATTCAGAATCTGCATCCGACTGAGATCAAATATACACATGTGGAGAAATTGGCATTGGCAGCTGTTCAAGCTGTCCAAAGATTTAGACACTACATCTTGTTATGTAAAACCACAGTAATTTCTGATTGCAACCCTATGATGTACATTTTAACCAAACAATTGCTAGGTGGCAAATATTCCAAATGGATAGTCATCCTGCAGGAATTTGACTTGGATTTTGAAAAATCCAAGGCAAAGAAATCTTTGGTATTTGCGGAATTGATGTGTGATTTTCCCTCTACTAATACTAAAACTATGGCAGAAGAGCCCATTTCGGACGAATCTCTATTTCTTATCAGTACTCTTGATCCATGGTATGGAGATATTATTGTTTATCTTCAAACCCAATCTTTTCGGACTGAAATCTCACGATCTCAGAGACATAAAATACACTTCCAATCCTCGTAGTACAATATTATTGGTGATGCACTCTATCGTCATGGAGCGAATTCTAATTTCTGACGCTGTCTTGTTCATG
Organism: Pinus albicaulis; assembly: GCA_034641835.2. Lineage (NCBI taxonomy): Eukaryota > Viridiplantae > Streptophyta > Pinopsida > Pinales > Pinaceae > Pinus > Pinus albicaulis. The sequence goes on along the minus strand of CM076570.1, from coordinate 289,708,732 downwards.
AATAAGCTGAAAATGTTTTAAATGACTGCCATTCTGGATCATGTGGTGATCATATGTCTGGGTGTGCCATAGCCCAAAATATATTGCGCGCTAGTTATTTCTGGCCATCGTTATTCAAATATTGTATTTATGCAGTCTAGAAATTCCACAATTGTCAAATTTTTTATTGTAAAATGTGCGCACCACCCGGTCCTCTTCATCCCATAATTGCTTTTGGTCCTTTTGCGAAATGGGGTATCGATTTTATTACATGTAACCCTCACTCGACCGGGGGGCATGCATATATTATCTTAGCAGTAGATTATTTTACTAAGTGGGCCGAGGCGATGCCTACATTTTTGGCTGACGATAATACTGCTGCATCTTTCGTATTCAATCACATAATTTCTAGGTTCGGTGTTCCTCAAGCCATTATTACAGATCATGGAAGTCATTTTCGGAATGTCATGATGACTGAACTGACAGATCAACTTGGCCTGCACCATGATAGTTCCACTTCGTATTATCTGCAAGCCAATGGTTTGGTTGAAGACATAAATAAAGGTTTAGTCACCATGATTAGAAGAATTATTGGTATAAACAAAATGAATTGGCATTCCATATTATTTTCAGCACTTTGGGCATATCGAACCTCAGTAAAAACATCAACTAGTTTCACTCCCTTTCAACTCGTTTACGGTTTGGAAGTTGTATTGCTGATTGAATGTAAAATTCTGTCACTGAAATTAGCCATAGAATTAATCCCAGCTACATTTGAAGAGGAGAAACGTTTCTTGTACTTGGCTCAGCTGGATGAGAATCGATGAAATGCTGCAATAACAAACGAGGCTCATGTTAAACGAATAAAAGCTCAGTATGATAGAAGTGTTACCCCTTGAAAATTTTCAGAAGGAGACCTAGTCTTAGTTTATGATCAAGCCAATGATAAGCTAGGAACTGGGAAATTTGTGCCTATGTGGCATGGTCCTTTCATTTTTAAGCGAAAGCTGGCAAAAGGGGCCTATGAGCTGATAGATTTTGACGGTGTCCCTTTAGATAAACCTAGAAATGGACTTTATCTGAAGTGATATTATGCTTAAACTTGGTATGGAGATTTTTTATTAGATTAGATTTATTTATAACTGTTGTGTCTTAGATTAGAAAATCGTGACTAGTTGAGAAGTGTGTTTTTTATCACTATTCCTGCTCATCTGAGTTTTACTCCTGATATTGCAGATGTCGACGTCTCTTCAAACCTACATTGGTTTTTCTGATGGTGCTTGTCGTAGTACATGGAACATTTCTTCCACAGCTTGGGTTATCTATTCACGCTTTGACGAGTTAGTATCCATTCATGTGGTAAGCCTTGGTCAAACAACGAATAACATTGCTGAGTATAATGCAGTGATTGAGTTATTATCTGAATCCATATCATTTGGAATTCGAAGTTTGATTATTAGCTTGGATCCTGAACTTGTTGTATTACAGCTTAACAGGGTTTATGCCATTAGAAATCCAGTGTTATTACAGTTATTTTTAAGAGTTCATCTCCTAGAACGTGAATTTGATTACATTGAATATCAACATATTCCAAGATATTTAAATACATTAGCAAACGCAGTTGCTTCTAGTATGATAAATCGACATTTGCAATGATCAAAACAGTATAACAAACAACATCCATAATATGTACACAGATAGTCGATAAATAGTGATATATCATAGTATAGAAGTGTTTTCAAAAAATATACATCATCCTCGATCATAGGTTTGAAACACCTTATGGTTAGAAAAATGATAACACAAAAGTCAAAAATATGAGTCTACAACACGATCATCCCATCACTGATAGTGATCACGATAAGAAACCACTACTTGGGCCACCCTACACAGGAACCTCCTAAAAGGTCCTAGAACACCAATCATGTATCTCTGCAATCTGAGTGGGATCTCATCTATGTCCATCTCTAGAATATCTAGAGTCAGACACTCTAGATGATGCTCTAAATTAGACAATATTTCTGTCGATTGGCCTACTGGGGCTAGTGTAGCTGCAACTGGTTTTCTTCTGTCATAAGGCTGGAGATGGGCTCATCACCGTGGGCCCACATCTGCATTCAAAAAAAAATTGGTTATTAATTGTCAAGATGATAAAAAATAAATAAATAAAATTAGAATTTAGAACTGGTTGAAAATGATTTTACCTGATTCATCCCACTGTTCCCCTACTGGGAGAGTCATCTCTCAGTCGCTGCGGAAATCTATCCTGGTGTATGGAAAGTCCTCGATGACAAAAATTTGGCGGTCCAGCCACCAGAAATATAAAGGAGGAAATTGAACAATCTCAGTGCCCTCAATACCGTGACGGGCCATTAATGCAACCCAACGAACCATCCTAGGTTCTTGGGGTCGACCAACATCAACAGGAATGCTCTGCGGAGCTAGCATGGGTACCCTCTCTAGAGAAAAAGTGACCACGATGGATCCATATCCAAAGTTATTTAGTTTTCCATTTTTCACTCTAGTTAGTTGGCCTTTTACATTGGCCAACACAGCTTCGCACCAGTTGAAAATGGTGCCTTGAAAGTAGTCTACAGCAATGCACATTTGGGAACCGGTAGCTACATGTAGTGTTTCACTCCCACACAGTCTGGTAACAGTAAACACAATAAATTTCAGCTCAGGACGGATGATAGTTTTTATATCAATCCGTTTGTCTCTGGGGTCTGCCTCATCATTACAAAACTCTTGTCGAAGACTAGCGACAGTTTGGCCACCTGGCCTAGTCCCAAACAAGGAAATTTGTTCGCCCCTCTTAGACAAACCAGTTAGAAAATAAATATCCTACAGCTCAATTTTGAGCCGGTGGGTGCCGATAATGAAACACTTGTCCTGCATGTTCCACCTATTTACCAGCCATGTCAGGAGGTCTACCTATGCCCTCATGCCCTGAATGGCCCAAAATTTATAAAAACCACATGCTCTTAATGCCTTCATTGTGGGAAAATGGAGTATCGCAGTGTCGTCCACATCCTCATGCTCACGTTCTCTCCAAATCAACATCTTGATGATCCTAAAATGCATAAAAAGATATGTTAGAACAATTTAATTTGAAAATTTTTGGGCGCCAAATGAGAAATTTAATTTTGAAATTTAAAAATGTGGGGACCACAATTTCCCTTTGTACACAGTGTGTAGGAATGCATGCGCTCTGTAGGAAAAGTGCGGACCCACGACTTTTTTTCTACATAGGAAAAATTTGGGGTCCACAGGTCCCATGTGTGGCACCTGCGAACCTCCGCGGGCGATTTCTTAAACTACTTTTCTCCGTTAAAAATAAAATCTAAAGCCTAAAAATGAATTGTAAATGGATGAAATGCAATATTAAGAGGTTGTGGATTACCTGGGACTGACGGTTCTCCATTTTGTTAAGTGGATTTTCTGGAATATTCACAGGAACTTTTTTACCCAAAAGCTTCTACTTTTCACTCCGAACTTGAATGGTAAAAATGAAGTTGAGAAAGTCCTTTCTATAAGTTTTTTCGAATAGATGAATTTTTAATTTGTTTATTTTTCATTTTAAAGAGGGTATTTTGAAAGCATTTTTACTTATATTAAACATGTATGCGTAATGTTTCAAGTTTTTGTGCAGAAATTGGATTTTTTGGGAGAATTGATCATTTTTCAACAAAGAGCATACTTTTATCACTTTTTCAGATTCTTTCAAAAATTTACGAAAAAGCGAAACATTGGAGTTCTCTTTTAAGCCCTTTTCAGACTCTCTAAACATGAAAATATTTCTGAGCACTTGATTATTCGAACTTGTTAAAGTAAATGAATAATCGTCCCTTCAGTATAACTTTACCCATTTTACAGACTGAAATGGACTATTTACGAAAAAGGTATACGTTGACTGATTACGGTCAATAGAGTTCTCTCCCGCATTATTTTATCCTTTTTCGGGCTTGAGAGACTAAATTTACGAAAAATTACACCCATGGAGTTTTCTTAAGTTTTTACTTTTGACTCCCTAAAATTAAAAAACACCGAGTTTCTCCTATACTGGACTCGTTAAAATTTAACAGTAAAGGACCTGTTTAATTTTTAATAGGAACGGACCACTCCTTCTTAGGGTTCAAATCTTAAACTAAGTTGGACACATTCGAAGGATGAGCTTATAAACAAGCAAATGTTATCCTCCTCAAGCTTGTCAAAAATAAAGAGGTACTTGCCAGAAATGGTGGGGGAAAAGAGAGAAAAATGACTTGTTTGTTGTATTTTGAATTTTTGAAAATCCAGTTAACCACTCTGGAACATGACACTTTCATTCACCTGGGTTGGGAAATCCTTTGCCTAAAAGTTAATAGAACCTCATTGAAAGTCTTCATCTGGTTTCTGGGTATTAGCTTTGGGTCAATTGTCAGCAAGCCAGCTGCAGTGTCATTATGTGTTCAAGAGGACAGTTCAAATAAACCATTCATCTGAAAAATATCTGTCATCCATTTTGACCATCCTTGAGTCAGTCCTTGCCAATATATTTTCAAAACTTGATCTATGATTTCATGTTGTGGGCTTGCCTACGACAGATCACATTATATCAACGACAACTCATTATCTAGGGAGTTGATCTAGAAATCATCAGTACCTTGAAATCTGCATGCCTCAATGGCAGGTCTCTCACCTTCGATAACAGGTTGCATCATTGACCTTTGATTGAATGATTCCGTGACATGTTCGACTTCAGCTCATTCATTCACATTTCATGGATTGTACTGGGTACTTTGAGAGCCATTGACATTATAGGTGGTTACTCTCACACTTGTTAACATTTTACATCATTGACTGGTAATCAAGTGGTTTCTACCATGTTCGACTTCGACACATTCATTCACATGGATAGAATCGTACTAGTTCAAGATGCGTAAATCAAGACCCTAGATCTAGTTTCTACCATCCAGGTTGCGAGGAATTTTTTTATCATTTATACAGTGGACTATTTATAAACAGATGGTTGCATCCATATTGTGTCTGCACATGTCTATACTGTGTTGTATTCAAAATCATTCCTGTATCAGAACAGTTTGAATTAGTTTCTAGTTAGTTTTGATCTGAGTATGGGAATGCCTACCTCAATGATGACATATATATATTTTTCATTGAATTTTTTTACAGGTTCCGACTGGGGTGTCCACAGGATGATCCTTGAAATGATAAAGTACTACACTCTTCATATATGAAAGACTTCAGCATCATCTATTCCAGACTTCACACTTTAGGGGGAAATCTGTTACACTGAAAATTTTCATCCTGACATTTTGCTATGTGTATGAGCTCATTATTACTCATACTTCTCCCTTTGCAAGTCTAAAATATCATTTCCTCATGTCAAGCCTTGAAAATAAGAGAAATGTTCCTAAAAATCTCCTAAACTTTGGTGTCACACTTTCTCTCTATCTTGCCTGCGGTCCCACACCTAATGTTCATTTCTCTTATGTACCTGAATGCACTTTATCTGTGTTAAAGGTGTGGACCCATGTAAGATCAAAAAGGCACAAGTAAATTCCAAAAATCTTAATAAAAGTGAATTCTAGAAGCTTCCAGAAAATATCTTGTGGTGATAGAACCGCTCTTATGAGGTGCATGTATCCCTTACCTTATGGAGCTAACCCCTTGATGTGAGGAGCTTATCCCTTTGAAGGAGGATTCTATCCCTTCATAGTTGAAACAAAAAACCTCCTCTTTTCCACTATAAAAAGAGGAATTGGGTGGCCGCAAGGGGAGTTCAAGCTTTAGAATATTTGAAGTTAAGTGCTGTTGAGATTCAGACTCAGTTGACTAAGACTTTTGTGAGGAGAGATTACATACCTCTACTTGTCTTGGTTAGAGGAGTGTAGAGCTTATCAAAGTAGAGGAGACTCCTGCTTCAGACCCCGAGAAGGCCTGTGCAACATCAAGGCTCAGGTTGTAAGGTTTTCCTTCTTTTGAAATTAAAACAAATATACTCATTTTTCTCAATAAGCTTTTAATTAATGGTTTGTTTCATAGATTCCTTGATCACTATGATAATCATGGTCTATGATGATTTCTATACAGGTCTATGTGATATTTTTCTTTTTTGTGACTACAGGTTTATGAGGAAAATTCCTTCAAGCGCGCGAGGGACAGCAACAACTTCAAACAAGCGCTGGACATACGGTAAGTCTTTTACACCTCTATAGAGCTTTTCGTAGATCATATATGCTTAGAGAAAGATAATTTTATTTGGTTTTTTGTTGCTAGATACTTTCAGTACTAGGGAGATCGGTATTGTCCGCAAGATAGATTAATCCACACAACACTCTTCCACAAGAAAAATATTTGAAGGGAATCTTACCTCTAAATCTGTCAGTTCCCACTTGGAGTTTCTTTACAAAATTTTCCTCTTCTTCATATGATATATAGTCTGATTCTTTGATCTCCTCCTTTTATTTTCCTTTATAAGTAGTTTTGAATTTTACCTCTTTGATATCTGATCAACCCCATTTTCTCATTTCATAGGCTGTTAATATCCCATGGATCTGTTCAATAGTAATATTCTTCAAATCCTTCATTTATTCAATGGAAGATATTTTTTAATTGAATTTTGGAGTTAGAGATATTAGTATTTTCTCCAAAAGAATTGATTCTTTTAGTACATCACCCAAATTTCTCATTGAATTAAAAATCAATATATCCTAAGGAAGAAAATTGCAATACTTTCATAACTATGCATTCTGAGAGTTTCATTTTTAATTCTAAGTGTTTGAAGTCTGACACTCTTTACCTTAGTGTGACCTTCATAACTTTGGCTGAAATTGTCCCATATAGCCTTTGCATTATTTAGTTGCATGACCTGTACAAGTTATGATTCTGCCAAGCTTCCAAATAGAGTGTTGACAAACTTTTCATTGGTCTCATATTTTTTCTTTTTTTCTTCATCTGTGGGAATGTAGGATGGATATTGATAGTCTCCTTAAAGGATTCCCCAAATACCACCTCCAAGTGAATGCAATAATCTCTTGTTACAACTTTCTATAAAACCAAGTTGGATACATTAAACAAGGGTGGCTCAATAGATGCTACTCCCTCTCAATTGCTCATCTTGATGATTCTTCCTACAAGCGATCAATATTCTTCTGAAGGACCTGAATTGATACAAATTTTTAGGAAAAATACTCAAAGGCGTGGGGGGTGAGTCATTATTTTAAAACTTAACTCAAATTTTATTTTCTTATTCCAATTTCTATAAGCGATTATTATTTAGTGAACCGGCATATGTATGCAACTATGATGAAAGAAAATTGTGTGTATCCAGTCAATTAAATTTATATATAATTCGTCATCTATCAATATTTAAACAATGCATAATTACTTCATTAAAGATGTGTTAAGAAGAAACTATGAGTATTAAAGAGTAGATAGATCATCAACACATAAGAAACAAATCAACACACATGAACACCATGATTTTAGGTGGAAACCCAATGTGAGATAAAATCATCGTTGTTGTCATCTCTATCTTATTTTATTAAAAATAAACTTCGTACAAACTTGTACTGGTGTAGACTTTAACTAATTCGTAGGCTCCTACTTGTAGAAGGATACAATCTTCTCTTGTTTTCCAACTCCTACTGGAAGGGAGCTACAACCCCCTTTCTCAAGACTCTTGTCCTCATCCCTTTATGGATGAATTTTTAGAATGTTTCATAATGGATCAAAATTCAACTATTTTGAAATCAATTACTCAAATATTGAAGAAAATGAATCATCAAATAAAAAAATGTAACCAATAAAACTACATCAAACTAGATTAGAACATATCGTGCCAATGCATATCCCCTCATCAATATACCAAGCCAAAAAATGCTACCGAACATAGAAATTAGTGTCTAGCTCTGAAAACCCTAATCAAGCATACATTATGTTGTATAATGGTTACTGTTCTTAATCATACCTTTGTATATACACGCTTCTCTTGAATAATACCTGCATATAGATCTAAAAAATATTGATACTTGAATATGAATCACTGTCACACTGAATCAATCAATGTATCACATACTAAACCCATTAAAGATCACAAAGCAAAATACAGATCATCATACAGTAGAATCATCTCTTAATTTCATTCCAAAATTAGCTCAACCCAACCAGTACTATCAAAAATAGATTATTACGAGAGAGACATCATTGAAAAACAACAACAAACATAATTGAATTGATCAACCATCATTAACCTTTCATAGTTCAAAGCCTTAAAATTTGTACGCAACTCTTATAAATAACACTATTGTATGTACATACTTTTAATACTTGACACCTTTGTATAGACTCTAAAATTTTGCAGAATGTTTATGTGACCCCACTAAAGTACATCAACATATGAACATAATTTATCTGAATAAAACATCCATATATATCAGAAATTACTGAATAATGCCCTTGCTACAACCATAAATAATATTTCACAACCCTTAATATAACATGCTCATGTCAGAGAAACATTACCATCACAAATTTATCATTCTTAGACATAATCATCAAGGATCAAGTAAGCATGTTTATTAGTCACTAAAATTCTTTCATATATATCAAATTTAAACCCCCTTCATGCTCCTTGGTGCACACCTATTTCAGATCAAGCCATTCATCAATAACCCATAACTTGCACACATATAAATTTTACCACCATCCCTTTATATATCATAGACCTTAGCCAATCAATTCGCAATGCCAATGGTAGTCTTTTATGAGATAAAATATTCGTTGGCGTGTTCATTACAATGGGAAAATATGATGGTAAAGACACTTGGTATTGAGAAAACCATGGTGCAGAACCTATAAGAAACTTTTGTTCACCATACCTACGTATGTACGCGACCTTTGTTCGCAAGACCTGAATAAGGGTGAAAATGTGAAGTTGGGTTACACTTTTTTCCCTTTTTTGAGAAAAAAATTCATTTTTTTCGGTTCTTCAACCTTCTGCAAGCTAAAACAATTTTTCTGTTTATAATTTCATTCTGTGATAAAAATAAAAGTTTTCAAAAATTTTGTTAGCTTTCTATTAATTATTTTTTGGAATTTATTTGTACGCATTTGATATGTCAACTTAGCATTTATTTGAGTGTGTATTTTTTAACAACGGATTCACAAGAAGTCATGTTAATACACAATGTTGTATTCTTTGAAAATTTGTGTTTTTGTGAAAAAAAATGTGTTACAACAATCTAGATAGAGTCTAGTTTGTTTTTTTCATATTTACAAAGCCAATGGATGCAAATAATAATCACTAGAATTTTTTGAACTGGTCTGATATGAAAAAACTACATATTTTGAATATGTTTCGTGACACAAAAAAATTCTTAACATATAAGTTATAAACTAAAAATCTAAAAGCTATCCATTAGAGACGATGGACCAATGTAATGTACCATAATTTTTTCAATTTTTTTGACAATGTATTTTGGAAGATACAAAATTTTGATTTCACTGAATCACAATGAACTTCACAAATTGTTTGCATCTATTTTATTACAAAATTAATTAAAATTAGTAAATATTTATGAAATCCCATAAAAGTTATATTTCCTGAAAGTAGATTCAATTATGAAAATGCTTGTCTTGGTTCTGACAATTAATTCATAATGTTTCATGGAGTTTAATCAGTCCAAGTTGTAGAAATGTATTGATAGCTTAGTTCTGCGTAACTGGTGACGCGTTAGTTCACCCGAACTCTTAAACAAATTTCGGCCGAACTATTTTTCGCACTGACAGCTCGTGAAGTCAAACGAAAAAATAGTTCAACCGAACTATTTATACAAAGTTCGGTCGAACTTTTACCTAACTTTCTGTCGGCCAGAAAGTACAGCCGAGACCCTCCAAAAAAAAATTTCGCGGCAATATAAATTTCCGCGAAATCATTCATTATTTTCGCATATTTCGGACGTTTGGTCTGATTGGTTTTATTTTACAAAAGTCTTGATAGCAAAAAATTGTTTTGGGTTTAAGGACCTTTTTTTGGAGGTACATTCAAAGGACATTTATTTGAGGCGCATTATTTTCGTACATTTGATTTGATTTTGCAAAGAATTGTTTTGGGTTTAAAGAGTTTTCTTGGAGGTACATTCAAAGAACATTTTTGAATACTTTTCTTGGAGGTACATTCAAAGGACATTTCTTGGAAGTATGTGATACAGTTTTTTGGATGGTTTTTGGGCTTCATTTTTTTTGAAAGTATGGATTTGGGCTTAATTTTCATTATTTTTGGGAGTACAGATTTGGGCTTAATTTGGAAATGACATTTTTGGGACATTTTTTGGAAGTATTTTTTAAAATGATATTTTTTGAAGTATTTTTTAAAGTGGCGTTTTTTATGAAGTTGGAATTAATTTTCAATAGACATTTTTTGGAGGCATTTTTTGAAGTGACATTTTTTTAGAGTACGTGTTTTGGGTTGAAGTAAAAATTTTATAATGATTTTTTAAAATGAGTTTTTGTGTAAAATTTTAAATGAAATTTTTTTGTAGGGCTTGGAAGGAAATATTTTGAGCTTGGTTTCATTTTTATAAGACATTTTTTTTCTTGAATTTTTTAAAGTAAGTGTCTTGGATTAGAGTATGTATTTTTTTCAAAATTTTGAAAATGAATTTTTTTAAAATTAAATATTTTGTGATGTCTTTTTTAATTGAGTTTTTGTCTAAATTTTTGAAGGAAATTTTTTGAACTTCATATTCTATTATCATGGGAAATCGAAGGAATTGTACGAGAAAATATGATCGAAAAAGAGACCCTGAGGAATGTAGAGAAGAGACGAGACAATCTCACAAAAGAAATATAGAAGCACTCTCAATTATTGAAGGGGAAAATCAACCTCAACTAGAAGTTGAAGTAGGTATGTAAATGTAAATATTATTATTTTGATATATTTAAAATTTTCCTAGTGTAAAATGTGAAGCTTAATTTTTATTTGATGAACTAATTTGAAAAATATTTTGCAATGTAAACAGGGAGATATATTCCTCAAAACATTGATGATGAGATACAAAATTTTGAAAGAGAAAGTGAAAGAGATATTGAACCAATTATTGAAGATGGTGAAAATGTTGAAAGAAATTCAAGTGAAGAAATTGAATCACAAGGTATCTACACACACACACACACACACACACACACACACATGTATATGTTGAACACATGCACGTATTATTGAAATTATACATATATTTATTAATTTAGTTATTTATTGAATATGTAAACTTATTATGTACTATTCATTCTAAATATGTATAGATGAAATCAATGTCAATGATGAGATGTTAGAAAATGTTGACACTCACACATATGGAGATAAAAAAGCTGACCATTATATACAATATCGTTTTAACCACATTTTTTATAAGTATTTCATAAAGGAAAAGGTGACAGTTCAAGCCCAAATGTTGAAAGGTCTCCTATCATTAAGGAAATTAAAAGAAGCTACGACTTTATTGGGTATTTGAAAATTAACCAAAGATAAAAAAATGAAGGAAAATGTGATACAAAATATAGACAGAAAAATGAAGGAAAATATAGCCAAAAAATGTTTCAGTTGTACATAGAGAAATACATATGGCAGTGGTTTCATCAAATACTAAAGAGAATTACTTGGTAAAATCTATGGCACGAGCATTAGTAACCTCGCGAAAAAATTTGCGCAAACATTAGAAATTTCAGTTGCAAATAGATGTAAATGATGAACTCACTTGTTGGAGAGCTATTTGTAGCCAACCATACAAAGATAGACTTGGAGAAAATGTTAGAAAAATAATATATGAATATTGGAAGAACAATTCACGTGTTTCTCCAGCTGCAAGGCATGTGATGCAAAGAAGAATAACATGAAATCAGTATGAAGAACATGAAAGACATTTCTTGGAAACCAAGTTCAAAGAAGAGAATCATGAAATTCATGTTTCAATTAGTGCTTTTTTTCAATAAAAACCATGGTATGTAAAACCTATCACCGTACGTAAAACTTGTTGTTTCCATTATTATGTGGAATTTGAGTTATATTATGACACATTCCTTGATTTTGGTAGAAAATTTTGGAAGGATTCACCTCCTCCTTCCACTATCCGTGATTTCATATCTCAAATTCTATGTGAAAGAGAAAGCGATGAACTATTTTACTAAAAGAAATGTGTTGGTGGTAAAAAATGCGATGATTGTGGAAATTTGACTAAATTTCAAAGCAAATATCATACTGACATAAATGATCAACCATTGTCCAACATGAAAGTGAAATGGAATAGATATGAATATATCCATACATCGATTCAAGGTGCAAATAGTGTTAAAAGAATTCAATTACGAGAAGAAGAAATTTTTGTGATAGACTTTTTGAGAAAATTTGAGGCAAAAATTTACAAATACACTAAGCATTCCCATAGAGCTCGATGGAAAGACTCGCAATTCAAAAAATATCGTGAATTTTTTCCACCGAGGACCATTTTGTCAGTAATTGATTTTGCAGAAAAATACACATTTGTTCCACAAAAAGAAATTCGAAGTGAATACTATCATTCTGACCAAGTCTCCATGCTCGTCCATATTCTATATAGACATGTTGAAAAAAACGTCGATCATATAGAAAGCACCAGTGAAAATAGACATATTATTAAAGAATATCACTTTTATATCAGTGACGATTGTACACATGATACATATTTTGTACTATTGGGTATGTGTTATATTCTTTCCACAACTAATCACATGTGGGGGTGTCATAGGGGGGCAGTAGCCCCCCCTGTCAGGGTTCGGGGTAGCGCCCCGTAATTTTTTTTTTTTGGTCCTTATTTTCTGGTGGGCAGATCTGCCCATGGTTTTGTGCATGGGTTTGCACATGGTTTTCGGGTACGATGGTTTTCAACCCCTGGTATTTTGAAAATTTGGTCAAGGAAACTACGATTATGTTCTAATCCAGGGTTAATGGATTGGGTTTTATTTATGCTTCGGCATGTATATATGTGTTGTAACACTAAAAGGAATATAATGAAAAAGCAAGCTGGTCATCCCGATTTGGGATCCAAGGGAAAATCTTTGTGTTTATCTATTTTATGTTTTATGCTCTTGCTATTGTTTATTTTCTATTTTAAGATTCATTTGCAGATAATTTTTGTATAGGGTTAAGACCTACATTTGGTATCAAAGATGTTTCGGCTTCAAGGGATGCCTTTGCTACTGAGGGTTTTTTTCTCGAGCCTGTGGTAGACCCTTTTCAGTGGGAGATCTATGGGATCGATTCTTGTGGTGAAAGGAGATGGCGAGCAACGAAAAGATAGAGATTGAGAAATTTAATGGTCAGAGTTTTGAGTTGTGGAAGCTCAAGATGGAGGACCTGCTGGTCGATAAAGATCAATGGATTGCGATAGATCCACGTACTAAACCAACTACAACGTCAGATGAAGACTGGAAGAAGTTGGACCGGAAGGCGAAGAGCACAATATGGTTGTGTATCTCTAATTCTGTAGTGTTGAATGTATCTGGGGAAGCTACGATGAAGATGTTTTGGGACAAGCTAGGGAATTTGTACCAATCTAAGTCTCTGGTGAATAAATTGTTCCTACGGAAAAAGCTGTATAACCTGAGGATGAAGGATGGAGACTTGGTGACAAAGCATTTGAATGCCTTCAATACTGTGGTAAGTCAGCTGTCATCTGTTGATATTAAAATATCATATGAAGATAAGTGCATTAGTTTGTTGTGTTCTCTACCAGACTCATGGGATAGTCTAGTTATTGCAATAGGTAGCAATACAACTACCTTGAATTTTGATGACATTGTCTCAGCCTTGCTGTCATAGGAAATGAGACAAATAGATATGGAGGGTCATAATGGAGATGCCTTATCTGTACGAGGAAGGTCCTAGAACAGAAACAAGAATAAGGTTTTGAGTGGGAGATCTGAATCTCCTGGAAATTTTGTAGAGGTGTGCTAGAAATGCGGAAAGGAAGGGCACTACAAAAAGGACTACAGATCTAAAGCTCCTAAGAAAGGAAAGGGATCTGATGATGCTCCTTTTGCAGAGGAAAAAACCACCTCGGATGAAGTTGGGGATGTGTTTTTGGCTTCTTCTTTAAATACACATGTAGATCATGAGTCATGGTTGATTCCTTTGGGCGCATCCTTTCACTTCAGTCCCCATAGGGAGTGGTTCTATGATATGATAAATATGATGGCGGTGATATCTTCTTAGGTGATGATAGGAAGGCTAGAATCGTCGGACGTGGAAAAGTAAAGTTGAAGCTGCAAGGTGGAAGGATTAAAAAACTTCTTGGTGTTCTGAACATTCCTCCATTGGCCATAAATATGGCTTCTATAAGCAAGATGGATGATGCAGGCGTAAAAAAAGTGTTCGAGAAAGATACATGTAAGATGGTTCGGGGAGCACTGGTATTAATGCGGCGAGTTTGGATTGGAACTCTGTACAAGCTTTAGGGTAGCACTGTTATTGCTGGGTGCAATAGTTTTGTGGTTCCCGAAAGTGGAGTGGAAAGCCTAGTGGTTTTTGGAGAAAAGACCATGCTATGGCATCAAAGGCTTGGAAATATTGGAGAGAAGGGCCTTCGGATACTACATGGAAATGGTATGGTAGAAGGTATGTCTAATTTCTCTCTCGATTTTGATTTCTATGAACATTGTGTATATGGTAAGCATAATCAGGTGAGTTTTCCTTCTGGTGCTAAGAGGGCGAACAAGATATTAGATCTTGTGCATAGTGATGTGTTTGGACCTGTGTCAGTTCCATCATTGGGTAAGTCTGTGTACTATGTTTCACTCATAGATTACTTCTCAAGGAATACATGGTTATATTTCTTGGGGAAGAAATCTGAAGTCTTTGAGAGATTTAAAGAATTTAAGGCTCTGGTGGAAAACTAGATAGAGAAGAAGATAAAGGTGCTGAGGAAAAATAATGGTGGGGAGTTCTGTAAGAAGGAATTTGAAGAGTTCTATAAGAAGTGTGGTATTGCATGACAGAAGACTACTCCATACACACCTCAGCAAAATGAATTTCCAGAAAGAATGAACATAACATTGATGGAAAAGGCAAGAAGCATGCTCAGTGGTACTGGGTTAGGACAAGAATTCTAGGCAGAGGCAGTGGAGACTGCATGTTACTTGGTTAACAGATCACCTTCATCAGCGTTGGAGGATAAGACTCCACATGAGGTATGGACTAGTAAGAAACCCTCTCTTTCACATCTAATTATATTTGGATGTGATGCATATGTACATGCTTGGAAGAATAAAAGGACCAAGTTGGATAATAAATCTGAAAGGTGCATCTTTATTGGATATAAGGATGGTTTAAAGGGTTACATGATTTGGAACCCAGAAACAAGGAATTTTGTGTACAACCGAGATGTGGTGTTTAGAGACGTGAAAGATGTTGTTAGACATGAAGTATTAACAAAGGAAACTGAGAATATAGATTTTTAGCTAAAGGTGGATGAATAAGACTCTACAATAGAAGAAGACTCAAAAGAGGAAGAGCCAGAAACTCCAGCTATGAGAAGATCAGTTTAGGAAAGAAGGTAACCAAAAAGGTATAGTCCATCTACTTTCTATTCAAGTTTTTCCTTAACTATAACTGATGATGATCCCAAAACCATCAAGGAGGCAGTAGATTCAGAGGATGTAAAACTCTAGAAGGAGGCCATGGTTGATGAAATGGCATCCTTGCATAAAAATGAGGCATGGTATCTGGTGGAGTTGTCGGCTGGAAGGAAGCCCATCGGGAGCAAACAGGTGTTTAAGAAGAAGATGAATGTAGAAGGAAAGGTGGAGAAATAAAAAGCTCGATTGGTAACAAAAGGTTATTCCGAGGTGTCGGGAATTGATTTTGGTGATATTTTTTCTCATATTTCCAAAGTTACTTCTATTAGATTACTTTTATCTGTTGCTGATGCATTTGATTTTGAGGTGGAAAAGATGGATGTGAAGACAACATTTCTTCACGGGGATCTGGAAGAAGAGATCTACATGAAACAACTTGACAGCTTTATGGTGAAGGGGAAGAAAGAACTGGTATGCATGTTAAAGAAGTCTATGTATGGGTTAAAACAGTCATCAAGGATGTAGTATCAGAAATTTGATACCTATATATGGGGACTTGGCTTCACCAAAATAAAGGAGGATCACTGTGCTTATTTTAAATTAATTGGTGACCGTGTTATTTATTTGGTATTGTATGTGGATGATATGTTATTGATTGGAAATGACAAAGAAATTATCCAAGATTTGAAGACCCAACTGTTCTTCAAATTCAACATGAAGGATCTTGGTGCTACAAACTATATTTTCAGCATGGAAATTAAGACAGATTGGGAAAAAAGAAGCTCTGGTTAAACTAAAGGAAGTATGTCGAGACTATATTGCAGAGGTTCAATATGCAGGATAGTAAACCAGTGAATGTTCCTATTCCTGTAGGTGTAAAGATGTCTGCTGAATAGTGTCCCAAGACACAAGAAGAAGAGGAGGATATGTCCCGTGTTCCATATGAAAGTGCAGTGGGTAGCCTAATGAATGCAATGGTCTATCCTATACCAGACATTGCACATGCAGTGGGAGTATTGAGCAAGTTTATGTCAAACCCAAGGAAGGAGCATTGGACAGTAGTGAAGTAGGTTTTCAGATATTTGCATGGCACTAGTGGTTATGGCTTGTGCTATCAGGGAAGACCAGGATTGGAAAGAGTATTGGACATTCATGGTTTTTTTTATGCAAACTGGGCTGGAGATCTGGACCAAAGAAGATCTACAAGTGGGTATAGCCTTTTTTTAGGTGTAGTTAGTTGGATGAGTAAAATACAGTCTATAGTGGCTTTTTCAACAACAGAGGTTGAATACATGGCAACCACTCATGCAAGCAAGGAAGCAGTATTTTTGTAGAGATTGTGTTCAAGTATGGGGTTGGTTCAACAAGCTATAAGGATAGACTGTGATAGCCAAAGTGAAATTTTCTTGGCTAAGAACCCTGCTTATCATTCAAATACAAAGCATATTGATGTTCAATATCACTTTGTGAGAGACATGGTTGAGGCTAAAAGGGTGTTTCTCGTAAAGGTGGACACTTTGAAGAATGTTTCCGATGCATTGATGAAGTATGTAAGCACTCAGAAGTTCTGTTGGTCTAGAGAAACAATGGGTGTCACAGAACTGGGGTGATGACTAAACTCTCCTGTGGCCCCCTGCGGAAAGAAAACAACAAGTGGGAGAATGTTTGGTACGTGTTATATTCTTTCCATGACTAATCAGGAATGGCGGGGGTCACAGGGGGGGTGGTAGTCCCCCCTATCAGGGTCCAAGGTAGCGCCCTGGATTTTTTTTTTTTTTGGCCCTTATTTTCTGGTGGGCGGATCCGCCCATGGTTTTGTGCATGGGTTTGCACATGGTTTTGGGGTACGATGGTTTTCGACCCCTAGTATTTTCTAGATCTGGTCAAGGGAACTACGGTTATGTTCTAATCTAGGGTCAATGGATTTGGGTTTATGTGTGCTTTGACATGTATATATATGTTTTATAACAATGAAGTTAATATAATGAAAAATCAAGCTGGTCATCCCGATTTTATATCCAGGGAAAAATCTCTGTGTTTATCTGTTTTATGTTTTATGCTCTCACTATTGTTTATTTTCTGTTCTAAGATTTATTTGCAGATAATTTCTGTACAGGGTTAAGACCTAGATGTACAACATTGTTTTGGAAAAATTTATGATTCCTTGAAAAATTATGAAATAACATGCAATGAACATTGGATATGGTCAGACGGATGCACAGGTCAATTCAAATCAGCACTATAATTCTTTTGGTTGTGTTGTCTTCATCAGAAAACCTGCATTAAACATTGTTGGAATTTCTTTGAGACTGGCCATGGAAAAGGAGAATAGGACAGTGCAGGGGCATGCATAAAATGAACACTTCTAAAATATCAAATGAGCCCCTCTGCAAGCCGACTTATGGACACGAAAGAATTTTTTCAATGGTGCATCGCTACTCTAAGTCATGAGACTAACCAATCAAGGGAAGTGTGAATGTACATTCAATTTAATTTTTATTGGATACTTAATTTTAAACAGTGTACATTTATCACAATGATTATCTTTGATTGTATTTTGATATTATATTTACTTTCTTCTTTAAATTTTCGATATAAAGGATTTTTTGCCATATTAGGATCGAAGATGTAGATAGATCAATTGGAAATGATGTTGAAACAATAAAAGGGACTCGAAAATTGCATTAAATTAAAATAAATTTGTCCAAAAATGTGTTTGCATTGGATAAAAGAAAATGTTCTTGTTTTTGTCATGTTTGCATAGACAACACAAAATCCAATGACGTTTGTGAAAACAAAATGTATGTAAAAGATTTGAAAAATACAGAGCTAAATAGAAAGGGAAAATGTCTGTTGCAATGTTTGAAGAAATGCAATCAGAGGAGACTACAATATTATATGATGGTGATCGAGTTTCTGATATTGTTAGAGAAGGTAACATTTAAATTTCTTTCTAATGATAAAGATCTAGAAATAAATTTGCCTATGTATAATTTTGTTAAGTTTGTTTTAATGTGCAGGAGATGTGTTTACTGTAATTGCACCTACTAACAACAATGAAAATGTGAAGTATTATTTGATGTGTTGCATTGAACGAAAAATGAAATTATTAGAAGACTATAATGATTAGGGAATTCCATATGAAAAAGGATCTATTATACTGAAAGGTTATTTTATTAGACAAACTAATCAAAGTGGGGATTTTGTTTACTTTGAAGACCATGAACCTGATTTCATAAGTTTTCAATATAGTCACTTGGTGTGTGCTACACACATAAAGTTGATATAGGTTCAATAAAAGAAAAAACAAAAATTAAGAAATGGAAAATTTCAAAATCCGATCATGAACGGATTATTGAAGATGGCATT
This sequence comes from Pinus albicaulis, assembly GCA_034641835.2. Lineage (NCBI taxonomy): Eukaryota > Viridiplantae > Streptophyta > Pinopsida > Pinales > Pinaceae > Pinus > Pinus albicaulis. The sequence continues at coordinate 289,689,772 of CM076570.1, read as the reverse complement.
CCATTGGAATTTTTTTGGTTGAACTGTCCAACAATTTATTCTCTTTGGATTATATGTTCTAGAACTTCCAATACTCAACTAAAAATTGAGCTGCCTTGTTATGTTATCTGTGCAAGTGTTTGCACATGTACAAATTGTTTTGGTACATGCACACTCTAGTATCAACTGAAAGTAGCTTTTCTATACATGCATTGATGAAAAATGTTTCATGTATTGGATATATATATATATATATATATATATCAATTAATTGTTAATTAGTGTTCCCATGTGCATTGATGAAAAATGTTTCACGTACTGAATATATATGTTCTTGAATGCAATTAACTGAATGTCATCAATTTACCAATTTATAAATCAACAAGGCTACCTATTTGAGTGCATTAATGACATTGACCCCAATTCAACAAACATGTATCTACTTCTTATATTTCCAATCAAAATTAAAGGAATTTATATGGGAGAGAGGTAGAACATATAGCACATGAACTGATTTTTAGAGGTCAATGAAGGTATCATGATGTGGGAAAATGTTTCAAGAACACTTGATCGTAGTTGAAAGTAATCTTAAGATTGTTTTTTATCTCTACATACTACATACTATTGTTTTAGTGAAAAAAAAATTCCAATGAAACGAACATAGCTTTTCAATCTAACTAACCATATCAGTTGAGCTCTATTTCAAAAAAAAGTAAAAAAACCAAAAAGCCAACAAAATAACATCCTTCGTTGTTATTTTTATTGGAATAAATAAATCATATTAAGGATTCTCTTCATTGAAATTGTTTTTCGCTGGACAATCCTTAAAATATGATTTAGCTATTCTAACAAAAATGACAACCACGAATGTTATTTTGCGGACATTTTTTGTGGCATGTTAACTTTCCTTTACTGTTTTTTCAATTAGAGCTCAATTGATATGGTTAGTTACATTGAAAAGCTATGTTCTTCCCATTGGAAATTTTTTCACTCAAACAGGAGAAGAGTATGTAGAGATCAAAAGCAATCTTAAGATGCCAAATGTACTCCAACCATCCAAAACTTGAATTTTAAAAAAATTTTCATTATATCAAAAAAAATTACTTCACATGTCATACCAATTGTAGTTCAACTATCCAATAAAAACATTAAACATTTAACATTATATCACATGCCAAATGTAGATTGAAACCATCCAAAACTTGAGTTTTATTTATTTTTTTATTATATCACAACATTACTTCACATGCCATGCCAATTGTAGTTCAACTATCCAATAAAAACATTTAACATTATATCACATGCCAAATGTAGATTGAAACCATCCAAAACTTAAGTTTTAAAAACATTTTGATTTTATATCACAAAATTTCTTCACATGCAATGCCAATTATAGTTCAAATATCCAATAAAAACATTTAACATTATATCACATGCCAAATGTAGATTGAAACCATCCAAAACTTAACCTTTAATTTAACCAAAAATTATAGATCACAACATTACTTCACATGCCAAATGTACTTCAACCATCCAAAACTTAAGTTTTAAAGACTTTTTTATTATATCACAACATTACTTCACATGCCATGCCAATTGTAGTTCAACTATCCAATAAAAACATTAAATATTTAAAATTATATCACTGCCAAATGTAGATTGAAACCATCCAAAACATGAGTTTTATGTTGGCAATATGATGCAGAGTGTTGTCCTTGATGGCAACCCACTGAATGAAGATGAAGACATGAGATTGTTGACATGTGTTGTCCTTGATGGAAATACACCTGATGAAGTTATTCTTGACTTGATGGACTTGGTAAATGATGTAAATCTGATGTGAAATGATGTTAGTTAGCAACATGATGCTGAGTGTTGTCATTGAATGGCAACCCACTTGATGAAGAAGATGGAAACTTACTTGATGAAGTTGTGCTTGATAGAATATGTTCTTGATGAAGTAAATCTGATGTATCTACAGAGAGTACAGAAGGTAATGAAGAAAGGAATTCAATATGTGCTAGATCTATGATGAAAAGAGTATGTCTCAAGGCATACGTGGATTTTCCTAGGAGAAGTCGCGTATGCACGCGGTAAAGTACGTGCCAAGTCGCGTATGGGCAAAAGCACTCATAAAGTGCAAAACCAGGGGTAACCACCATGGTATTGACCCATTGTATTGGGTAATGATTCGTCTAAATGACCTCGTCCAGGAATACCATTGGAAGTAATGTAGTTTTGGGCTCATGGTATTGTTTTGGCTCATGGTATTGAAAAAGGGGCTCATGGTATTGAAAAAGGGTAAACCTATATAAAGAGAAGAAATTCATTGTGCAAATCATGAGTGTGGGTGCAAGATGTATGAGCTTGAATGAATACTTCTCTGTGAAGTATATCTGTATGGAAAGGGTAAAGGTTTGATGATAGATCTGAATCTATGATGGACCTATGAAGAAATGATGAAGCGGGATATCTAGATCTGAAGTGTATTTGTATCTACTAGATCTGTTTATGGAGTGATTAGATCTGTGATGAGGCGAACATCTGTCTGAAGTAAAGGTTTGAATCTAAACTGAATATATGATCTGAAGAAGTATGCAGCTTTGTAAAGGTTGAAGATCCATACGCTAGTTAGCCGCAGAGGAAGCGCGTATATACGCGGCTTCTCTGAAGAAAAAGCGCGTATGCACAGTGAAGTTTATGTGCAGATATATACGTTGGTTGATGTGGACGGAAGCGCGTATATACGTGACATCAGTGAAAGAAAAGCGCGTATGCAAACTAGGGTTTGCTGAAGTATGGGGTATGAAATGTCTGATCTGATCTGCTGTGTTTTAGCTATCTGTTGTTGATTTTTGACTGTGCTTAAATGTATGGAGAGGGTCCAGTCTGAAAATATGATGAAACGTGGCCTGCAAGTTTTGTCCTAAGAGAAGGTTTGGATCCAGTGTGAAAATTGATGAAACGTGGTCCATAGAGGTGCTGAGGGTTGTAGCCTTCAGTCAAGGGGTCGTAGCTCCCTTCCAGGTGAGGCTGGTAAATGAGAGCAGGGGGTCGTAGCTCCCTTTCAGGTGAGGTTGGTAAACGAGATCAGGGGGTCGTAGCTCCCTTCCAGGAGAGGCTGGTAAATGAGTTAGGGGGTCGTAGCTCCCTTCCAGGAGAGGCTGGTAAACGAGCACAGGTGGGTGCCTGCGTGCTGGTAGGAGTCTGCACTAGCACATATGTTGTAAGATGTTTTCTCTATAATAAAATATTGAAGGCTAAGCAACTGCAGCGGTGGTTTTCTCCCGACTTGGGTTTCCACCTAAAAATTCTGGTGTTCATGTGTGATGCTTTGTGTGATGGTTTATTCTGTTGTTACTGCACATGTTGTCTATTAACTTAACATCAGATGATTGAATAGTGAAAAAGAACTAAGCTAATAATATCTGCATATTTAGATCTCTGCTAATACGGGAGTTGTATGAAGGATATCCGCGTATATACGCAAGTTTACTAAAGGAAAGTAGCGTATGGGTTTTGGAAAGTGAAAAAGTAAAAATTTTTGCATATGCTGTAAATACTGATTCACCCCCCCCCTCTCAGTATTTTTCCCAACAATTGGTATCAGAGCAGGTTCTTCTGCAGAAGCTTAATTGCTTGAAGGAGATCTGTCGCAATGGGAAGTCAAGAAGGAGTGATGTCTATAAAGCCACCTCTATTCAATGGAATCAATCTGATATTCTGGAAGGTACGAACAAAAGCATATCTGCAAAGTCTTGGTGCAGATGTATGGGCAATCGTGGAAGAAGGCTATCAATATCCGACAAGTATTCCTACTGATGCGGCTGAAAGGAAGAAGTATGAAATCAATGCCAAAGCAGTGAATGTCTTATTAGGAAGCATGTATCAATCATAATTTGCTAAAGTAATGCAGCTACATTCATCAAAAGAAATATGGGACAAAATCATTCTAAGCTATGAAGGAGACAAAAAGGTAAAAAGTGCAAAACTCCAAACTCTTAGAATTGAATATGAAAACTTGAAGATGCATAGTGATGAAAGTGTTGCCAGTTTCTTTCTTCGTCTAGATGATATTGTAAATCGAATGAGAAATCTGGGTGAAACCATAACTGATACTACTCTGGTGGAAAAATTCTTAAGATCTTTGACTGCAAAATTTGACTCTAAAGTTTCAGCTATTGAAGAAAGGCAAGATCTGCAAACTCTTACTGTTGTTCAATTACATGGTATCCTGACTACTTTTGAAATGAGACAAGGAGGTCCTTCTCAAATCAGAGAAGCTGCTTTTAAGGTATCTACAAAAGGAAAGGAAAAGGAAGTTGTCAAAGAATCTAGCTATATATCTGAAGAAGAAGAAGTGAATTTCGTGAGAAACCTCCAACTAGGTACTGGAAGATTGAAAGGTAAGCTTCCCTTCAAATGTTTTGAGTGTGGAAAATTCGGTCACTATGCTGTTAAATGTCCTTATAGAGAAAAACATGGTAAAGGGAAACAATTTGAAAAGAGGAAGAGTTTTTATACAAATGAAGATGATGATGAAGTGTCCAGTGAAGATGAAGAAGATTCTGACCATGATCTAAAAGTGCTCATGGAAAAGAAGCAAAAGAAGAAGGCTACTCGAAGCAAGCAGATACCTCAGAAATCATGTCTAGCAGAAATTGAAGTAGATGAAACAGGTATTAATCGTTGTTTCTGTATTTTACTTAACTGTATATGCAAAGGTAATGATAGTGAAAGTGACAGTATGGATCTAGAAGAAGCTGTCAAAATTAAAGATAAAGAAGATTCTGACCAAGCTCTACAAGTACTCATGGCAAAGAGGAAAAAGAAGAAGGCCACTCAAAGCAAGGAGATGTCTCAGAAAACTTGTATAGCAGAAATTGAAGAAGATGAATCAGATAGTGATTGAGGTCCTTGTAATACTCTTCTTTGTGCAAACAATAGTGAAGATAGTGAAAGTAAAGTTGTGGATATAGAAGAAGCTATCAAGATCAAAGTTGAAGAACAACAAAAGGAAATTGATAAGAAAGATTCTATCTACAAAGAGATGATCTCTCAAATGAAAGAACAAATAGAAATACTAAATGGACAGGTGGATAAGTATCAAAGGTTTCATACTTATGCATCCAATCGAATTAAAGGACTAGAAGCAGAAATCAACGATCAAAATGTATATCTTGAAGAATCACGCAAGAAGAATTAAGGACTTGAAGCTGCAATCATCTCTCTACAAGAAGATCTTGAAGCATCAAGTAAACCTCTACAACCCTTTGAAAAGGAAGGCCTTGAAGCAGAAATCATCTCTCTCAAAGAAGATCTAGAAAAATCAAATAAGAAGAATGAAGAGCTGCAACAAACATGTGAAGAAAATGAAAATTGGTTGAAAGAAGAGATTCTAAATCTGAAGGATCAAGTAGAAGATGGAAGAAGGAAAGAAGAAAGCATAACAAAGCAATGTCAAGCCTTGGAAGTTGAGGTAAACATTCTCAAAGGTAAATTAGAAGAAAAGGTTAAAATTTTGAGGTTTCAAGATAGTACTAATATCTTGGACAATATTCTGAGTAATCAAAGGTCTCCTACTATCAAACTTGGTCTTGGTTTCCATGAAACTGTTAAAGGAGAATCTAGCTCACAAGGAAGTGCTAAAAATTCAGAGGATGTCAATGTAAAACCTGAAGTGTTGAAAGAGACAAAAGGTCAACCAACAATGATGAAATCTTAAAGGAAATCAGTCAATAATGTTGAATTCTTTAAATGTCATAACTATGGGCATGTTGCAGCAAATTGCAGGAGCAGATCATTTCAGCCTCAATCAAACAGTTCCTACATAGAAAGGTACTCTAGTTTTTTCAAGGGATATTGTTTTTCATGTAACAAGTATGGACATAAAGCAACTGATTGTAAAAGGAGGAAGATTAGAAATAATCATTATGATTCTTATGCTTATTTCTCTGGACACATGAGATGCTATTCTTGTAACAAGTATGGACATGTAGAAAAGGAATGCAGGTTGAACAGATTTGAGAAAGTGGAAAATTTTCAGCACACATTTAGGAAGTTCAAGCAAATTTGGAAAAAGAAGGAGGACCAATCAGAAACGTAGGGAATTCTGACCCTACTGCAGTCATCCGCTTCTGAAGCTTACTTCTCTTATTGGCTGCAGGAATGATGTGAGATACATTATGAGATTTAGTAATGTATCGTCACAGGGGGAGCAATGTATGATGACTCTCATGGTTGATCTGATTTTTCTGGTTATATGTATTTCTGACAGAGCATCTGGTATGAAGACGATAGGTACAGGAAGTACAAGTTCAGGGGGAGATGAAATAATGTGAAAAATTTCTATGCTTCACTTTCCATATGCGGGTTCTATTAACAAAAGTCGCGTATACACGCGAGTTCCAGCAGACACAGTCACATATGCATTGATGATAAGAGAATTTATATGATAGCTGAAGATCTGGAGCAGAGGTTCAGGGGGAGCATCAGTCTGACTGTTAATAACTGTACTATTGACTCAATATCAGCTTAGTTTCTCAGTTCTAAAAAATGATGATATGATACATGGTTTCTTATGTTGAAGATTGTGGATGATTCTTGTTTGCTTTTTGATGAAGAGTATTCATTGTTGAGATGAAAGTCTTATAATTCAGAGATAAGGGCAGTTCATGCAAAGATTGTTGCTGATGACTTACTGATGAACATATTCAGGTTGCACAAGTTAAGAAGGAGCACTGGTTCAGGGGGAGCAGCAGGTTGAATACTAATGATTGCATTATTGGCAATATGACTGCTTATTCTTTGGTTTTTGTGATACTCATGCTCAAATGATGATGACTTGGTACATGGTTTATTATGATGAGATTTTACACCCTGGTTGCTGATAAGGATCTTTTGTGCTCACACATGGATGAGTTGGATGTCGTTTGATTCAGAAATAAGAATAGATCATCAGAGTTTGTTACTATGGTTGAGATCTTTTGCCTACATATGTTACTTCATGTTAAATCTTGAAGATCTTGATGATATTGGACCACATGGATGATTGCTTGACACATATTTGAAGATGTTGTTATGATATGATAATCTCTCTTGGAAAGATTGTATTAATGCGGCAAAGAATCTGAAGGCTTGGTTACTAATGTGCTTATGCTACAACCGTTGGATGACGCTTGAAGACACAACTACACTGTTCTATCTATCTGTAGTCCAGGGAAGCATTCAAATATCTCAGAAAGAAGCTGAACACTATCTTTTTCTCACAGAGGATCAGATCTGGTTAAAATATAGAAGATGGTATTGGATACGCGGGTTTCCTGAAACACAGTCGCGTATATACGCGAGTTCATGCATAGAAAACCGCGTATGTCTGATTGCTGACAATTTTCTGTTTGGAGTCAGCTCTCTTCAGCACAGCTGCAGTGATGTTTGGTATCTCTGATACTGTTTGGTATCTCTGGTGGTGTTCCAGTTCTCATAATTCTATTTCTAATGTTTTGATAAAGATGCCTTGATTATTTGTTGGTGAAAGTGTTCAGGATGCACAAACTAAGGGGGAGCCTTAGTCATATGGAAAGGATGTTCGGATGCACATTTTCAGGGGGAGCCCTAGCCTTGCTGAGTATAATGCATTGTTGGCATTATGGTGGTTCTGATATATGATATCTCTTGAGTTTTTTCTGGTATTGGTCATGAAAATTCATATTTGTAATTTGATGAAAAGGTCATGTTGAGATTCATGATGTAAAATTGTAATATTCAGTCATGTAAGGACTTGATAAATTTGTAAACCCACTTGGTTGGGTAGCTGAGTCAAATTTTGTAAACCCACTTGGTTGGGTAGTTGAGTCAAATTTGTAAACCCACTTGGTTGGGTAGTTGAGTCTCATATGTAAATCCACTTGGATGGATCTTTGATGTAAGTATGAGTCATTGGTGATAGGAAATTCATAGAGTCATGTACTCCATTGGAAAATATGTTTGAAGATTCAGCATGAACTCAGGGGGAGCTTGGTCACTTTAGTATATATCACATCTGCAGAATGCTTCTTCCACATGCGGAGAAAAGGGGGAGAGTATGTTGGTTTTGATCCACCCTTTGCCCTTGATGTCAAAGGGGGAGAGTGACATGGTGTTTGAATGAAGGAAAAGAATGGTGTCAAAATGGAGAGAGTGACATGGTGTCATTGTATTCTTAATGTACCTATCTGTTGTGGTGATCAAACACCATCGTGGTTGCCATCAAGTCCAAAGGGGGAGATTGTTGGCAATATGATGCCGAGTGTTGTCCTTGATGGCAACCCACTGAATGAAGATGAAGACATGAGATTGTTGGCATGTGTTGTCCTTGATGGAAATACACCTGATGAAGTTATTCTTGACTTGATGGACTTGGTAAATGATGTAAATCTGATGTGAAATGATGCTGAGTGTTGTCATTGAATGGCAACCCACTTGATGAAGAAGATGGCAAATTACTTGATGAAGTTGTGCTTGATAGAATATGTTCTTGATGAAGTAAATCTGATGTATCTACAGTGAGTACAGAAGAGAATGAAGAAAGAAATTCAGTTTGTGCTAGATCTATGATAAAAAGAGTATGTCTCAAGGCATACACGGATTTTCCTAGGAGAAGTCGTGTGTGCACGCGGGAAACAACGTTCCAAGCCGCGTATGGGCAAAAGCGCTCAAAAAGTGCAAAACCAGGGGTAACCACCATGGTATTGACCCATTGTATTGGGTAATGATTCGTCTAAAAGACCCCGTCCAGGAATACCATCGGAAGTAATGTAGTTTTGGGCTCATGGTATTGAGAAAGGGGCTCATGGTATTGAAAAATGGGCTCATGGTATTGAAAAAGGGTAAACCTATATAAAGAGAACAAATTCATTGTGCAAATAATGAGTATGGGTGCAAGATGTTTGAGCTTAAATGAATACTTCTCTGTGAAGTATATCTGTATGGAAAGGGTAAAGGCTTGATGATAGATCTGAATCTATGATGCACCAATGAAGAAAATGATGAAGAAGGGGATCTAGATCTAAAATGTATTTGTATCTACTAGATCTGTTTATGGAATGATTAGATCTGTGATGAGGCGAAAATATGTCTGAAGTAAAGGGTTGAATCTGAACTGAATATCTGATCTGAAGAAGTATGCAGCTCTGTAATGGTTGAAGATCCATACGCTAGTTAGCCGCAGAGGAAGCGCGTATATACGCGGCTTCTCTGAAGAAAAAGCGCGTATGCGTAGTGAAGTTTATGTGCAGATGTATACGCTGGTTGATGTGGATGGAAGCGTGTATATACGCGACATCAGTGAAAGAAAAACGCGTATGCAAATTAGGGTTTGTTGAAGTATGGGGTATGAAATGTATGATCTGATCTGCTGTGTTTTAGCTATCTGTTGTTGATGTTTGACTGTGCTTAAATGTATGGAGAGGGTCCAGTCTGAAAATATGATGAAATGTGGCCTACAGGTTTTTTCCTAAGAGAAGCTTTGGATCCAGTGTGAAAATTGATGAAACGTGGTCCATAGAGGTGCTGAGGGTTGTAGCCTTCAGTCAAGGGGTCGTAGCTCCCTTCCAGGTGAGGCTGGTAAACGAGAGCAGGGGGTCGTAGCTCCCTTCCAGGTGAGGCTGGTAAACGATATCAGGGGGTCGTAGCTCCCTTCCAGGAGAGGCTGGTAAACGAGTCAGGGGGTCGTAGCTCCCTTCCAGGAGAGGCTGGTAAACGAGCGCAGGTGGGTGCCTGCGTGCTGGTCAAGTCTGCGCCAGCACATATGTTGTAATATGTTTTCTCTATAATAAAATATTGAAGGCCGAGCAACTGCAGCGGTGGTTTTCTCCCGACTTGGGTTTCCACCTAAAAATCCTGGTGTTCATGTGTGATGCTTTGTGTGATGGTTTATTCTGTTGTTACTGCACATGTTTTCTGTTAACTTAACATCAGATGATTGAATAGTGCAAAAGAACTAAGCTAATAATATCTGCATATTTAGATCTTTGCTAATACACGAGTTGTATGAAGGATATCCGCGTATATACGCGAGTTTACTAAAGGAAAGTAGCGTATGGGTTTTGGAGAGTGAAAAAGTAAAATTTTTTGAAGATGTTGTAAATGCGTTCACCCCCCCTCTCAGTATTTTTCCCAACATTTTAAATTTTTTTTGATTATATCACAACATTACTTCACATGCCATGCCAACTATAGTTCAACTATCCAGTAAAAACATTTAACATTATATCACATGCCAAATGTAGATTGAAACCATCCAAAACTTATCCTTTAATTTAACAAAAAATTATAGATCACAACATTACTTCACATGCCAAATGTACTTCAACCATCCAAAACTTAATTTTAAAAAACAAAACAGATTATAACACATCATTACATAACATGCCAAATGTAGTTCAAAAGCAAAACATTAATTTATAGGTGACAACATTACTAGTAGTTCAACTATCCAAAACTTAAGTTTTAAAAACCAAAAAAAAATATATAACAACATTACTTCACATTCACATGCCAAAAGTACTTCAACCATCCAAAACTTAACTTTCAAAAACAAAAAAAAATATATTAACACAATAAAATATGTCCAAAAATTATAGATCTCACAAGTATCAAGTATCAAATGTTATATATATATATATATATATATTTGTATTTGATGGACATGATTTGTAGATTTGATTGAGATTTCCAATCTTAAATTTACTTTTTTATATATTATCTAGATGCACAGTCATATATATATATATATATATATATATATATATATATGATTGTGCATCTAGATAATATATAATAAAGTAAATTTAAGATTAGAAATCTCAATCAAATATACAAATCAAGTCCATCAAATATAGACGGATGTAGTGTCTTTCCTAGCAAAGTCTCAATCCGCGCGCTATCTTGTGAAGTATGGGGAACCTGTACAGAATGCACGTACAAACATTAAAATTTGATGTTTTAAAAATGAGTGAGAATATATATAACTTCATGTAAAAAACAAAATATAAAAAAATCATGCAATACCTCATGAGGTTCTGTCCATTTCTTCACCTACTACAACTTCCCCCATGGGAACATCTCCAATAGTGAACTATACAATCTCTCTCTCTCTCTCTCTCTATATATATATATATATATTAAAAAATTTCAGATGAAAATGCACATGTTTATATATGAGCTTGTTTTCAATAATATTAAAAAAAAGTTAGATAACTTGTTCAAATGGTTGAAATGGTGTGGATGTTTCTATGTCCGTCGCTAGAGTCCGTGGATTAAAAAAATCTTCTATAGAAACCGAAAATTCAAAATTTTAAAAGTATAAAATAACTCAGGATCAAGATTTCAATTTATAATACAACTTAAATAAACTTCAATTTATAAATTATAACTTATATATATATATATATATATATATATATATATATATATATATATATATATATATATTTAAAAATGAAAAATTGAATACTTAAATTTGAATTTGGGACATCTCCAAAGAGAGGCTCCAAAAGAAAATCTCCAAAAACTTAAAATTTAGAAAATTTAAAATAACTCAAAGATATAGATATATATATATATATATCTAAATTTTTAATGGAAATTTTTTGGGGTGGAATATATATATAACTTAAACATAAATTTTAAAAGTGAAAAATTGTCCATACTTGTTGTGGATATGGAACATCTCCTAAGGAAGTAGAAGGTACATCTCCCAAGGAAGAAGAAGGTACCACCATCCCAAAAACATCGGATGAAATCGGAATGAGTTAAAACATTTTATTATTATATATGTACATGTACATGTGTGCACAATTATTTATTTTAAAAATATCACTTAAAAACACTAACATTTGTCAACATATCTTGATGGTGAGACCCATCTTCATTGTTTGAACTAGAGGCCCTGAACATGATATTAACATTTTCGTCATTCATCATGCGTGACAACTACAAATGGTGTTTTAACATATAATGATACATTTTTGTTAGATTAATGTACATACAAATAAATGTATACATGTACATACACATGTATTTATTAAAAATTGTACACATGTATGTGTTAAAATAATTGAATCCTAAGGTCATTAACACATACCATTCCCGTGCCCTCTTCCTCATGAAGAATTAGGTGTTACCAACCATTGCGACAATTCTTTGCATATATTCTAAGATCTTCAAAACTCATGTTTTCAATCTCTTCATTTGTACAATACACAAAATTGGCACGTGCATTCTCATGTGCTCTTTGTCGATTTAGACAAACATCGACTCCACCCAATCTGTTGTGTAACTTGACTCAAAAATAGAGAAGAAAAAGAGATATTAACGCCGTAGAAATAAGCCACTTCGAGGGGGAAACCTCAATACATTACATAAATGAACAATTCTTGGATGATCCAATTTACAAAACCTCCTTTATATATATAGGAGTCCATGGGGCCATAATGTAATCCTAGTGGGCCACAATGTAATCCTAGCTGACCTAACAATAATAATTTAAGGGCACAATAATAGTAAAATGGGGGTTGCAAGGGTACAATAATAACAATAAGGGGGTTACACTAACAACAATAAGGGACTATACTAGTTATATAGGGACCTAACATGCCCCTCTCCTTCAAAAAGGTGTTGTCCTCAACACTTGAGTAACTCTGGGTGCTTCTGTATAAAATTCTCATCCTCCCATGTATAATATTCAGTGGGTAATTTCTTCTACTTGATGAGATACTTTGAAATTGATCGATTCTGTAGTTGTCGAGTTCTTGTTTCCGTGACCGCTTCAGGTTCCAATATGATTTTTCCTTCCTCATCGGAAGTTCTAGAAATATTGTTTGAAGCTGGAAGATTTTCACCTATAACCTTCTTTAAGCATGAAACATAGGAAACATGGATGCACTTGCGAAGAAGCGAGCTCTAATTTGTATGCCATAGTACCAATATTTTGCAACACCTTGTAAGGACCATAGTACTTTGGAGATAATTTATTATCCTTCTTAGCTTTCTTGAGGGAAATTTGTTTGTATGGTTATAGCCGTAAAAATACCCAGTCTTCTACATCAAAACTTCTCTCGCTGTGATGTTGATCTACCCATTGTTTCATTCGGTTTTGTGCCAAATTCAGGTTATCCTTTAAGATTTGGAGAACTTTTTGATGCTCAATGAGATCTTCCACTGCTTGAACCTTCAAATTTTATCTTAAAGATGATGTGATGGACGATGGATGATATCCATAAAGTGCTATAAATGGGGTCATTTTTGCTGCAGTATGGAAGGAAGTGTTATACCACCATTCAGTGAGAGGTAACCACTTGACCCATTGTGTTTGTTTATCAGATACAAACAACGAAGATATCCTTCCAAACATTTATTTACTATCTCAGTTTGACCATTAGATTGAGGATGATAAGATGAGCTATGAGCTAATTGAGTACCCAAACAAGAAAATAACTCCGTCCAAAAATTTCCTGTAAAAATGGGATCTCTGTCACTCATAATAACCCTTGGGCTTCCATGTAGCTTTTGAATTCTGTCCACAAATGTAATAGCAACTGTACTTTCTTTAAATGGATGAGATAATGCACAAAAGTGTGCATACTTGGTAAGTCTATCAACTACCACCATGATGACATTCTATCCTTCGGACTTAGGTAAACCTGTGATAAAATCCATTGAAATCTGCTCCCAACGTTGACTTGGAATGGATAAAGGTTGTAGAAGTCCCAGGGTCTTAATTGTCTCCACTTTATTATGTGGAAAACCAAACATTCTGCCACAAAATTTTGAATATCATATTTCAAGGCCATCCCAAAAAAATTATTTCTTCACCTTGTGGTAAGTTTTTAAAAATCCTAAGTCTCCTCCTAAAGGAGAAGTGTATAGTTCCAAAAGAATATTTTGTTTTAGTTGGGAATTCCTATAAAGATATAAGCAATCTTTGTACGATAAGGAATCATTTTTTCCAACTAGATGTATCGGATGTACTAGGATCTTGCTACAACTTTTGAATGAGTTTCCATACATCTTTGAACTACTTACATTCATCTCTTGCTTCGGTTATCCAATCTGGTTGTATAATAGAAATGGCACAAAGCAATGCTTCCACCTATTCATTCTTTCTTGAGAGTGCATCTACAACAACATTAAGCTTCCCTTTTTTGTAGATTATTTCAAAGTCATAACCCAACATCTTTGTGACCCATTTTTGTTGTTCTTCTAGAGATATTCTTTGTTCCAAAAAGTGTTTAAGACTATCATGATCAGTTTTTACCTTGAAGTGTTTTCCCATTAGGTAAGTTCGTCATTTCTTTAGTGCATGCAGTATTGCTAACATTTCCTTCTCATAAATAGGTTTCTGTAAATACTTTCCTTGGATTGGACGACTTTCAAAAGAAATGGGTCTTCCTTCCTGCATTAAAACAACACCAATTCCATTTCTTGAGGCATCACATTCCACAATAAAGGTTTTTGTGAAGTCTGGCGTAGCTAGTGGTGCTCGACACGTTGCCTCTTTAAGATGTTCAAAGGCCTTAGTTTCTTCGGGAGTCCATGAAAATGCATCTTTCTTCAATAGTGTTGTGTGGGGGTCTTCACTATTCTCCCATAATTATTAACAGATACCACTGTGCTTGATAAATCCTGCTTAATGGTTGTGGGGACTTTCCATTCCTTAATGGATTTAATTTTGTTAGGGTCTACCTTAACACCCTCGTGAGATACAATATGACCCAAATATTCCACCTCTTGTACTCCAAAGAAAAATTTGGATGTTTTTGCATACAATTGTTTCTCTTGCAATAGTTTGAGCACCCTTTCAACATGTTGAACATGATCCTTCCAAGACCTGCTGAAGATTAGTATATCATCAAAAAATAATAGCACAAATTTTCTAAGGAAGGGTTTGAAAATGGAATTCGTCAATCCTTGAAATGTAGAAGGTTCATTGGTAAGGCCATAAGGAATGACGAAAAATTCATAATGAACCTCATGAGTTTGAAATGCTATTTTTTGGAATATATTCAGTCTTCATTCTAATTTGATGATATCCTGAATGAAGATCCAACTTGGTAAAATAAATTTCTCCATGTAATTCATCCAATAATTCATCAATCTTGAGAATGGGAAATTTATCTTTAATGGTGAGCTTATTGAGCTCCCTATAATCCAGACACATTCGCCATGATCCATCCTTCTTGTGTACCAATACTACGGGAGTAGAGAAATAAGTTTTACTAGGTTGAATTATACCCACCTCTAACATTTATGCAATCATACGTTCAATTTCGCTCTTTTGGAAGTAAGGATATCTATAAGGCCTAATGTTTGGAGGAACACTTCTTGGAATCAAATGAATAGCATGATCATGATCGCGAATGGGTGGGAGTCCTTTGGGAGTTCCAAACACCTTGGAATGATTGTCCAGGACTTTTTGGAGATCTGCAGAAATAGATGATTTTGATGTCGGAACTTCTAGTGAGCATAATTGTGCAATTACGCCTCATTTTTCTTTCTTTAGAAGCTTTGTCATGACATTAGAGCTTATTATCCTTGGCTTCTGAAATACCTAGTAATTTGACGTCCTTTCCTTAGAAAAAACATTCAAAGAAAAGTTCTTGAAAATTAAAAGCTACCATCCCCAAAGATTGTAGCCATTGTATCCTAGTACAACATCAACACCTCCCATAGGAATGGAAAGCATTGGACTATTCAATACATATTCACTCATGGCTAGCTTTGTATTATGGAATTTCCGAGAGAAATTTATAGTTCCTCCATTTGCAACCATCATTTTGCATTCTGCTGATGGGTATAGGAAACAATTCAATTCCTTGGCTAGCTTACAATGAATAAAATTATGGGTACTACCCAAATAAATCAACACTATTACCTTTTTCTTCTTGATATGTCCTTCTATCTTGAGAGTTTGAGGAGTGGTAATTCCTGCCAATGCATTACATGATATGGTCGGACTCATTTCTTCTTTTTCTAGGGCTGGTTCCTGGTGTATATCCTCTTCTTGTTCATTTTCTTCTTCCTCTTCACAATCTATGTAAAATAATTTCTTCTCAGCACACTTATGACCTTTAGTGTATTTTCTATCACAACCGTAGCAAAGCCCTTTCGATATTTTTCTTCCAATTGTTGTGGTGTCAACCTTGTAGGTTGTGGAAATCTAGGCGTAGCAACACTTCCTTGTTTATAGAATTGAGTGGTAGGCTTCCTTTTCGCCATAATTTTACATTCAACTTTTCTTGCCAACCTAAATGCCTTCTCCAATGAATCAGGTTCCAAAACGTGAACTTCATGTTGGATGTTATCCTTTAAAGTGCCTATGAAGAGATCAATCCTATGTTCCTCTGGAATATCAGTTACCCTTATATTCAATTTTTGGAAGTCCTCAATGTGCTTCCCCACTAAGCCCTTTTATTTGAGATTTATCAATTGGCTAAAGAAGGTGTTTCTCTTTGTATCCTCATAATGTGCTATCATTTCCTCCTTAAAAATTGACCAAGTGACAATTTTTTTACGGGAGCAAAGCCATCGATACCATACAAATGTATTTTGTTCTAAATGTAAAGTTGTGATACGTACCTTTTGTGTGTGTTTTGCACGTTATGGAGATCAAAATATTGCTCCATCTTGTAGTATCCATGTTACAAGATCCTTTCCATCAAACTTCCTCATCTCCATTTTTGGAATATGGTGGTTCTTCCTGCCAACATTAGAGTTTATGAAATCACAATTAACATTTATTTTGTTCTCATCATGAGTTTCTTCTACTATCTTTTCACCATTATGAAACATTTCTTGTATCAACTTTGTAAAACCTTCTATGTCTGCTTTTAGATCGTTCTTCATGTTTTCCATGTTTTCTTTCATGTCATCCATCTTAGCTTCCATGCCAGCTTCCATGCTATCCAGATTAGCTTCCACGCCTTTCTTCAAAACTTCCACTTCATTTTTTGTTGCTTTTTGCGAGAGCGAAATTTGGTGCACTTGCTCTTGTAATTTTGATAGATCATGTTGCAATTCTTCATCTTCATGAGTCATATTAGAGCCTTCTTAAGGCTTAATGGGTGTTGAATTATCTTAATGGGGCATATTTTAGAACCCAATATTGATATCTATTCTACAATATTCCCTTGGAATCAATTCAAATTGATTCTTCAAACAAGACTTATGCAATTCGAAAAAAAAATACACACCTTTTTCTTGCTTTTGAAGAGCTCGATATTGAAATTGGATTATCTCTGCGATTGCAGCACTTCAATATTTGAATTTTGGTACCAACGTAGCCCTCTGAATTCTCTTTTGAACGCCACAGGTCTGACCTAATTTGGATTCTCCAAGACAAAGTTGTGTCCAATCTCCCACAACGACCTAATTATGGACTGATTCAGTACAACGCACTTGTACGACTTGCCACGTGTCACTGTTTCATCCTTCGGCTCTGAAATTGATAGCTAAGAAACTAAAGTCCATGTAATTGTGACCACTTTTTACGGCACTCCATTCCGATGCTCAGTGAGAGAGTTATGAATATTTTCCCATGATCACCTCTTTGAGATGAAATTTGGGAGCCTGAAAAAGCACTACCTTCCACAGATCATATCTCCTAAAATATTGTGAACAAAGATCTGAAATTATTTGACGCATTTCCTCAGGATTTCGGCTTCACACCCTAAAAATTTTAGATTCTTAACCTTCGTAGAAAAAAATTTATAGCGAAAATGCCACGATGACCTGTTTAGAGCAGCGAAACCCTAGAATCCAAGCTCTGATACCAAATGTTGTGTAACCAGCTCCAAAAATAGAAGAAAAGAGATATCAACACCTTATAAATAAGCCACTTCGAGGGGGAAACCTCCAATACATTACATAAATGAACAATTCTTTGATGACTCAATTTAGAAAACCTCCTTTCTATATATAGGAGTCCATGGGGCCATAATATAATCCTAGTGGGCCATAATGCTAATCTAGCCGACCTAAAAATAATAATTTAAGGGCACAATAATAACAATATGGGCTTACAAGGGTACAATAATAACAATAAAGGGGAGTTTTACTAACAACAATAAGGGACTATACTAGTAATATAGGAACCTAACATCCAATCCGTTGTGAATATTGTCGATGATGGCATCCCTTGCTTCTCAACTTATTTGAGAAGTCGCATCCATCTCTGCGCAAAGTTTCGACCCAAGGTCGACTCACCGATGGTGGCTCGGGCGAGCAACTCCACATCTCGCCTAGCACCCCTACGATCCTTTCATGTGACCTTTCCCCGGGACCAAAAAATTCTGCGTAAAACAATTTTGCAAAATAAACAGGAACCTTGTTGTTCCATGGGAGTCTTCCATAGGCCGCAATGTGCCTATCATACAAATAGTGAGCTATATTGGGGTGCTTGAAATATTGCACCTTCAACATCTTTCTTTATGGCCCTTCCTTGAAATTAAACATTGACTTCGCCATTTCTTTTGTAACTCTTTGTTTTACATCCTCCCATTTATCAGAACCCATTACTGTTTCCTTTCTCTTTCTCATGACTTCTAAAAATGTATTAGTCATTGGCCCAATATTTTTGTACACATTTAATAGTTTTCCCAATGAATGTGTAACTATTTCGAAGCTTTGTCAACTCTCAGCAGGTAGAGTCAAAGCTACGAGATATTTCCGCAATTTTGCATGAAGTTGTTGACACCTTTCTAAGGTGCATTGCACCATGTTTCTTTCCCATGGTATATCAAAAATGTCAGTCGGATAAGTTGTGGTGGGTAGACAACCTTCTTCTTGAATATAGCATTCTGCCCTGCGTCTATTTTGACCAACATTTGAAGGATTTTCAGCCTCTGCATCAATATATATATAATTTTTTACGTTAGAAAAAACACATGTAAACAAATTTTTACAAATTCAATGAAAAAACTATTGAAATTGATGGCAACCTCGACCTGGTTGGATAACATCTTCTCCACCCTGAAACTGTTCAGAACCAGAGCGACCTTGCTGAGAACCAACACCACTAGCTGTTGATTGGCCTCCGGGGGAATAAATATCACCACATTCACACAACCTACTACCACTTATTGATGGCCCTCTAAGGGGATTTGAACCACCACCAACCTCTCGAGAGGAGAGAGAAGATTCGTAAACAAATACGAATTTATAATCAATTGAAAAATACATGCATACATATAAATACATGTGTACATATTCATTGATTCAATTGTGTTCAAACCATACCACGACTAGGTGAAACATGGGCATCCATGGATGGAGTAGAGACCCTTCTCTTCTTATTAGCTCCTAAAAAATAAAAAATGAAACTTATTAACAACTAATTTAACTCACAAAGTTGATAAAAAATTAATTCTATATGTACACACATGTATGGAGATTTAAGATTATATTTAAATTTACCATGAACAACTCTCTATCTCTAATCCCCCCCTTTCGTAGAGATATGGGATTTTTTTGATCTTTGTCGTTCATCCTCCATGATATATATATCTACGGTGGAAATTTACAATTTTTTTAAAATAAATAATTTAAATTAAATTAAAAATAAATTTCAGAAAATTAATGTAATATAGTGTAAAAAAATTATGTAAAACACAATTTTCAAAGAACTAATTGATGTGTGAAACTCAATTTAAGCAAAAAAAAAGTTATAGAAATGATAAGTTCACGAAATTGTGTTTTACATGATGGGAGCACACTTGGTATAAAAATGAAAAAAACACATTGTCATTAAAAAAGAAGTGAAACTCCATTTAAACAAAAATTTATTAAAGTCCCCGCATTTTAATTTCATAAAAATGTGAAGTTCACCACTTGTTGCAAATGTGAAGTTCACCAAGTTGCGCTTTACATGGTGTGGTGGGTGTACACTTGGTACATAATTGAAAAAAGCACATGGTCATTAAAAAAGACGCATTCATAAGTACACAACACAGACATATCCAAGATATGTTACAATGTCGATCAATAAATTTTGAAGGAGAGCGCCTCAACACTAATTCATCTTTGAGAGATGAATCTTGAATTTTTAGAGAAGAGCGTCTCAATAATAGTTCGTGTTTGAGAGATGAATCTTGAATTTCTGAAGAAGAGTGTTTCGAAATTAATTCATCTTTCAGAGATGAATATTGCATTGGAATTGCCCCATATAATTCTAATTCATCTATTAATTCATATTTGATAGATGAATCATGAATTTTCATTGCCCCATGGAATAGATCAATAGACATCTTATTCACATTTGTACAATGCCTTATACTAAAAAATTGAAATTGGCTAACAATATTTTTTGCTATTCCATGCAGTTCTTTTAGTCTTTCCTTCTTAACTTGGTACACGTCATTCATCCGGTTGCACATAAGTTCAAAATTGGTGAAAAATACAATTCCATTTGATCCATATTCCATCGTTGTTCCCAAGCCTTCTATCAATCCAATATAATATGCCTTGTTGTTTGTTATTCTTCCCGGTATATTTATTTTCTTTTGGATGACTTTGCTAGTCGCAATATTGGAAAGCACATATGTGATCACTGCTTTCCCTGGATTGGGATAGCAAGAAACTTCTATGCATAATTTTCATTTTTCAACCATATTTAATGGTTTTCTTATCCCTAAAAAGAAAACCAAATTCAATAAAAATATATATATTAAATTGACATTTATTGCAAATGAATGGGATAAATGAAAAACTTATATTTAGAACTATTCTAGAGATTGACTATAGGGGAATTTACAAGATATGTCACCCTTCATAAGAGATGAGATCTAGAGGCTACCTGGCCCTTTACAGACTCTGCCTATAGAACTTGTAGAAGTTAACATTAGTTACCAGTCCCAATTATACCCTATGAAGGGAAAATATCACAATTATATGTTAATGTGCATGTGTTTTACATTGAATATTTTTCGTTTTGTTAAGAATCTATTTTTAGAATATTTAAAAATATATATTCGGTTAAAACCTATGTTTTGTATCAAATTACATTTTGTTTCTAAATACTATACATGTTGAATATAAAAGATTTTTTCTCTCTCATTGTTTGAGACCATGGATATGAAAATGTTCTCTGCCTAATCGGATCTATTCTAGAGATTGATTGTAGGGGCATTTACTCTTAGGTTAAAACCTATGTTTTGTATCAAATCACTTTTGGTTTCAATGGGAGACTTTTATGGCTAATTTGTGTTTTACATGTTGAATATAAAAGGTTTTTTCTCTTCCATTGTTTGAGACCATGGATATGAAAATGAAAAACTATATACTTGTTTAAAACCTATGTTTTGTATCAAATTAATTTTTGTTTCTAAACACTATATACATGTTGAATATAAAAGTTTTTTTCTCTTTCATTGTTTGAGACCATGGATATGAAAATGAAAAACTTCTAATTAGATCTATTCTAGAGATTGACTGTAGGGGCATTTACTCTTAGGCTAAAACCTATGTTTTGTATCTAATCACATTTGGTTTCAATGGGAATCTTTTATGGCTAATTTGTGTTTTACATGTTGAATATAAAAGGTTTTCTCTCTCTCTCTCATTATTTGAGACCATGGATATGAAAATGAAAAAATTCTATTTAGATCTATTCTATAGATATGGCTAATTTGTGTTTTATGTGTTGAATATAAAAGGTTTTTTCTCTCTCATTGTTTGAGAGGTCATGGATATGAAAATTAAAAACTTCTGCTTAAAACTATTCCAGAGATTGACTATAGGGGCATTTACTCTTAGGTTAAAAAATATGTTTTGTGTCAAATCACTTTTGGTTTCAATGGGAAATTTTTATGGTTAATTTGTGTTTTACATGTTGGATATAAAAGGTTTTTTTCTCTCTTTCATTGTTTGAGACCATGGATATGAAAATGAAAAACTTCTATTTAGATCTATTCTAGAGATATGGCTAATTAGTGTTTTACATAAATTAAATATAAAAGGTTTTTCCTCTCATTGTTTGAGACCATGGATATGAAAATGAAAAACTTCTAGATATTTTAAAACTATTCGAGAGATTGATTGACTTGTAGGGGCATTTACTCTTATGTTAAAACCTATGTTTTGTATCAAATCACTTATGGTTTCAATGGGACAATTTTATGGCTAATTCAAGTGTTTTACATGTTGAATATAAAAGGTTTTTTTCTCTCTCATTGTTTGAGACCATGGATATGAAAATGGAAAACTTTTATTTAGATCTATTCTAGAGATATGGTTAATTTGTGTTTTACATGCATTGAATATAAAAGGTTTTTTCTCTCATTGTTTGAGACCATGGATATGAAAATGAAAAACTTCTAGATATTTAAAACTATTCGAGAGATTGATTGACTTGTAGGGGCATTTACTCTTCTAGTTTAAAACCTATGTTTTGTATCAAATCACTTATGGTTTCAATGGGGAACTTTTATGGCTAATTCAAGTGTTTTACATGTTGAATATAAAAGGTTTTTTTTCTCTCTCATTGTTTGAGACCATGGATATGAAAATGAAAAACTTCTATTTAGATCTATTCTAGAGATATAAATAGTTTATGTTTTACATACATTGAATATAAAGGGTTTTTCCTCTCATTGTTTGAGACCATGGATATGAAAATGAAAAACTTCTAGATTTAATCTTCTTCTAGGGAACAGTTGTGGATTGTTACTCTTAAGTTAAAAACTATATTTTGTATCAAATCACTTTTGGTTTCAATGGGAAAATTTTATGGCTAATTAGTATTTTACATGTTAGTCCTTAAATTCTTTTTCTCTGTTGTCATTGTTTGAGACCATGGATATGAAAATAGAAAAACTTCTATTTAGATATATTCTAGAGATATGGCTAATTTGTGTTTTACATACATTGAATATAAAAGGTTTTTTTTTCTCTCATTGTTTGAGACCATGGATATGAAAATGAAAAGCTTCTATTTAAAACTATTCTGGAGATTGACTATAGGGGCATTTACTCTTAGGTTAAAAACTATGTTTTGTATCAAATCACTTTTGGTTTCAATGGGAAACTTTTATACTTGTTTTTTGTTTTACATGTTGAATATAAAAGGTTTTTTTCTCTCTCATTGTTTGAGACCATGGATATGAAAATGAAAAACTTCTATTTACATCTATTTTAGAGATATGGCTAATTTGTGTTTTACATACATTGAATATAAAAGGTTTTTTCTCTCATTGTTTGAGACCATGGATATGAAAATGAAAAAATTATATTTAAAATTATTCCAGATATTGACTGTAGGGGCGTTTACTAAGGTTAAAACATATCTTTTGTATCAAGTCACTTTTTCTTTCAATGGAAAACCTGTATGGCTAATTTGTGTTTTACATGTTGAATATAAATTTTTTTTCTCTCATTCATTGTTTGAGACCATGGATATGAAAATGAAAAACTTCTATTTAGATCTATTCGAGAGATTGACTGCAGGGGCATTTACTGGATATGTCACCTTTACTAAAGGATGAGATCAAGAGGCTACCTGGACCTTTATAGACTCTTCCTATATAACTTGTAGAATGTAACACTACCTGTCCCAACTATACCCTATCAAAGGTGTATAAGACCCGTGGAATCACTCAAACTACTTTACATAGACATAAGGGTGTATAAGAATTCATAAGAATGCATGTGTTTTACATTGAATATTTTTCATTTTCTTAAGAATCTATTTTCAAAACAATTAACTATATACTTGGTTAAAACCTATATGTTTTGTATCAAATTACTATTTGTCTCTAAATACTATGTTTTTTACATTGAATATTTCTCATTTTATTAAAAATCTATTTGAAACAATTAAGCTATATAAGGTTAAAACCTATGTTTTGTATCAAATCACTTCTGGTTTCAATGGGAAACTTTTATGGCTAATTTTTGTTTTACATGTTGAATATAAAAGGTTTTTTCTCTCTCATTGTTTGAGACCGTGGATATGAAAATGAAAAACTTCTATTTACATCTATTCCAGAGATATGGTTAATTTATGTTTTACATGTTGAATATAAAATGTTTTTTCTCTCTCTCATTGTTTGAGACAATGGATATGAAAATGAAAAAATTCTATTTAGATCTATTCCAGAGATTGACTGTAGGGGAATTTACTGTTAGGTTACAACCTATGTTTTGTATCAAATCACTTTTGGTTTCAATGGGAAACTTTTATGGCTAATTTGTGTTTTACATGTTGAATATAAAAGGTTTTTTCTCTCTCATTGTTTGAGACCATGGATATGAAAATGAAAAAATTCTATTTAGATCTATTCCAGAGATTGACTACAGGGGCATTTACTGGATATGTCACCTTTCATAAAAGATGAGATCCAAAGGCTTCCTGGCCCTTTACAAACTCTGCCTATAGAAATATCAAATCACTTTTGGTTTCAATGGTTTGTTTATTGGCTAATGTGTTTTTATCAAATGAATTGGATGCAAGTTATGTTAAGATGATGGATGATGAATGAGTTTATGTTGATGATAACCTTTACATCTATATGATAGGAAGCTTGATATACATAACAAGGTTTAGACTAGATATAATTTTGGAATTTATATTAGTTGGAATATTTCAATATAACAGAGTCATCTATAACCAACAAACAGATATTAAGATAGTTGAAAGAGGCTACAAACAATGGACTATAGAACGCAAAAGGTGAGAAATTTACATTCACAACATAGAGAGATTCAACTAGGCTTGTGTGGATGACATGAAAAGTACAAGTGGAAAATGTATAATTCTACTTAGAAGAGTCTTTGGTTGTATGTTTAAGCAAGAAAGATTCATTACTTGGAAAATGTATAATTCTACTTATAAGAGTCTTTGGTTGCATGGTTAAGCAAGAAAGAGTCATTACTTTCTCTATCTAGAGTAGAAGTGGAAAACATAGTAGTTACTTCTTTTTGGAGACAAGTGTTTTGGATGAAATGAGCTCTACAATATATTAAGGTAAATTTCAGTCAACCTATATCTATTAAGTGTTTCAATACAAGTGTAATAATAATCCCAAAAATAAAATATTCTACTTCCTTCAATCACTAAACACATCATCATAAAGTACCACTTCCTCACACAACAAGTCTTTGTGAAAATAGTGACTTGATGGAATACATACCCACAAAGCCTCTTGTTAGAGAACCATTTGAATATGTGAGAAATAAATTAGGGATAGTTCTTGTAACTTATTTTCACTTATTTGACTTCAAAAGAAGAGCCTAGAATATTATAGAGAATATGAAATTGAGTGCAATATCTATGTGGGAGAGTACAAAATATCTTAGGGGGAGAATACAATATAAAAAATGTTTAAAAAGAGTAACAAGAAGCATATGATTGTGTCAATAATTTGAAGTAGTCAAGAAGCATAACAAAGGACCATCATCAAATTGCAAGATCAAGTAGTCTTCTTCATGAAGAAGCAACATTTACTAGGCTCATCATTTAAAGGTTAATTTTTTAATGAAAATATTTATGAAAAAAAAAGCTACATATGTTTATATAAATTATATAAACATGTAAATAAATATTTTCAAATTTACACAGTAGTATTATAAATTTCCATATCTAATTAATAGATGTTGAAGATGAGTCTAGCTCATTCTTTATTGGCATTATCAGAACTTTCTCAAAAGATCCTCCTGAATTTAAAAATGAATATGGAATGAATCATTGTACATTATGATAAATCTTGTATTTAAATGAAATTTGATCTATGAATAAAAACGAAAATGGGATCTCTTCATATATGTGAGAAACAAATTAGGGATAGTTCTTGTAAATTATTATCACTTATTTGACTTCAAAAGAAGAGCCTAGAATATTACAGAGAATATGAAATTGAGTGCAATATCCATGTGGGAGAGTACACAATATATAAGGGGGAGAATACAATATAACTAAGGATTAAAATATTAACAAGAAGCATATGATTGTGTCAATAATTTAAAGTAGTCAAGAAGCATAACAGAGGACCACCATCAAAGAAGCATATGATTGTGTCAATAATTTGAAGTAGTCAAGAGGCATAACAAAGGACCCTCATCAAATTGCAAGATCAAGTAGTCTTCTTCATGAATAAGAAACATTAACTAGGTTCATCATTTACAGGTTCATTTTTTAATGAAAATATTTATAAAAAAAAAAGTACATATGTATATATAATTTATATAAACATGTAAATAAATATTCTCAAATGTACATAGTAGTATTATAAATTTTCATATCTAATTAATAGATGTTTAAGATGAGTCTATCTCATTGAATATAAAAATGAATATGAAATGAATCGTTATACATTATGATAAATCTTGTATTTAAATGAAATTTTATCTCTCAATAATATGGAATGAATCATTGTACATTATGAAGAGTTATGAGATCCACATTTCCACCATACTATTTGCAACTTCTATATGAAGATATGCAGTCTAATAACTAATCAGTTATGATATTTGTGTAAATATGAAAATAGTTATGTGATATAAAGACAAACATGGGATCAAAATACAATGTTACATTTCACTCCATCACTACTATTCCTCTAAATCCTTTAGCTTTGTATTATGAAAGAAAATTTATATATGCTATGCTATATGTGAATGTGAGATTTAAATGTATACAAATGGTGAATGGTTAAAGTATTAAAGTAGAAATTGGTTGTAGGTCTTATAAAAGATAAACTTCATTTGCAAAAGAATAATTAACATCACATTCTTCATATCTCTCCAAGAGGACTATATATATCACAATGTTTTGAGTAGATCGTGAAGATAATAAAAAAAAGACATTTGGAAAAGGAAAATAAAGATCTAAATGCATATGAAAGTCAATAAGGTAGTGCATAAATTCAAACAAAAAATGAAACAAAGATCAAAGAAATACTAATATTGCAGGGGAAATTCATACATGCAATAAAAAAACAAGAAAAAGAGGGAAACAAAAACTTTCACAATCAGATATCATTAAAAGAGACACCACTAGTACCGATATATTGAATAAATTCATACATTGAACTACTACAAATGGAAATGAAGAAACAAATCAATAGACTCTAAATGGCCTTTCATACAATTAGTTTTTTGACAGAACCCTCTAAGACTAAGAATAATTCCCTACAATGAAGTTTTCACATACATCCAGAAACAATAAAAAAAAAATTATGTTCTAAATAGAAAGAAAGAACCAACAAATATGTATATATCTACAAAAATTCTTTACTCTATAGAATTGATAGGTGCAGAGATAGTTGGAGATAGAAAGGAAAATAAAAAGAAAGCTGACACTAGTAAATTCGGCCAAATTTCAGACGGCCACTTCATCGCTATTCCAACACATAGTCGTTGCAAGAGTGATAGTTTGAGGCCGGAAAAAACGTGGTTAGCCATTACGTCACAATTCTGACACTTCAATAAAGTGTTAGTATTGCGACACTCTTTCTAAAATTTTGCAGAAGTGTCGCAATACCGACGCTTACAAAGTGTCGCAATAGCGACGCTTGTGAAGTGTTGCAATACTAATGTTTTGCAGAAGTGTTGCAATACCGACTCTTTACCGAAGTGTCGCAATACAAACGTTTCGCCCAAGTGTCGCAATACCGACGCCTTGCAGAAGTGTCGCAATACTGACTCTTTACCGAAGTGTCGCGATATCGACGCTTTGCATAAGTGTCGCAATATCGATGCTTTTCAGAAGTGTCACAAGACCGATGCTTTGTGGAAGTGTCGCAATACCGAATTTGTGTCGAAAAGCATCGGAAGATCGACGAAAGTTTAATTTTTTTCTTAAAAAGAACCGTCGCAATACTGACGCCAAATTGTTCCAACTTCAAGGCGTCGGTCTTCCAATGACACCTTATAAATATTTTTTTTAAAATCACAGGTCTTCTTACTTCAAGGCATCGGCCTTCCTGCTTCAAGTCGTCAGTCTTCCCACTTGAAGGTGTCCCTAAAGCAAAAATGAATGGTGATTTCACACAAGATGCTAGCAAGATCTAGAGGATCTGATTTTCAGCATTTTAGAACACGATCTAATTTTTTAACGTTTTAGATAGTTGTATTATATAATGTAGGTGAGAAATTAAAATTATCAAATTTCTATGGGATTATAGACTGTATGATTAATATATTATCTGGTTGCTCAAACTCAGTTAAGATTAAATATCTAGATCAATCATATAGGTAGCCATAAAGGTAGTTTTGCATCAGTTTTGTGGAGTTGGGTCAACAATGCATATGTAGCCAGCGAATGCTCAGATGCATCCACAAGCTTTGGCACTAGTGAAATCAAATCTGGCTGCAAATGTTTAGGAGACCTCTCCAAGACAAAAGCAATATTCTGTGCTGATTCTAGTCACCGTCGAGGTTCTAAATAGCCTTGTGGCAGAGCACTATCTAGTGCCCTCAGAGAATTGACAATCAGTCTTAGAAGCTCATAAGACTGATCTGGAAATTTAGGCAACATGCAAATGTGTAATTAAAATTTCATTATTTTCAGCATGCTTGGTGAGGCAGAGAGATGTGCATCCCTTACTTTAAACCGTGAAGTGAAGTTAGTGGAAAAGCTGCCCCCTGTAGCCCCCAAGGATACAATACATACAACGGGATATGTGAGTGAAGAAGACTGTCAATTTTGTCATCACAGATGACTTGAGTGTAATTCTAGTTAATTCCACTGCTACAATTAATAATAATATTGATATAACAATGGTAAATTTTAGCCAAGACCATTTAGAGAACATGGTGATCACTTTAATGTTAACCCTATGTATTCATACTGGAATCGACTTTCAAATGAATAATATATGTTGCAAAATGCACTTATATGTGTGTGTCTATAGCAGCATACCTCATTGAGCTTTCCAAGAGCATTAATTTCTGATTTTGCTGCAGCAAGCTTACTTGCCAAGTCCCTCTTCTGGTGCTGAAGTTCCATGTTACAAGTGTCACAATACCAAACCTTCATATCCGATGACAGGTTCCATCACAGTAATCAGTAAGTAAACAACATAGAGGATGAACTGTTGCAGCTTCTAGCTGTTATGCAATTGAAGTGCCAATGGCTCCAATTGATGGTTAGAAATTCTTCACCTATAAATATTGTATGTGTTTATTGTATTGCAATTATTGCATCTTCATTTGAATCCCTTATTCCCAGTCTCTCTCTCTTGCATTCTCAAGCATTCAACATCAGCAATACTAAAATTACAACAACTTGACATTGACTGTCAAGCATCTCCACTCTCACAGTCTCACAAGTTCATACTAAATTTTCCAGAACACCCTTCATATGCCTTTCTGCATAAGGCATCTCTAGTCTTATAAGTCATAGAGTTATGATCATAGTATATGGCCCAATATTCTCTAAATTCAGTATAACACTCTGAAACTACATTGTATTGTAAATTTTTAATTGATATTTCCATATCAATTGAGCACTATTTGAGATATCTGTCGATATTGTTTATTTAATATTGTCAGTTTCTTGTCCGTTGGGATGTACTAGTTTGATAACTAAATTTGATAGTTTGACTACGAATTTTATAGTAATTCATATATACCATCTTGAATCCTCAGTTGTCCAATAATATTACATATGGGTGCTCAGATCACATGCATAGGGATGTGGATAGGAATGTGCCATCTTGTCCAAATTGCCAGTTTACCAAAGGAAGTTTGAAGAATATAAGAGTACATAGCTTTTTCTAGTACCAAATGGACCTTGCATTGACATCACTATATAATTGGACCTTGTGCTGGGATTGCCCAGGATATAGCAAGATAATGGTTTTATTTTTAACATTCTAGAATCTATAGTGCTTCATCCTTTACACAGAATCATCATCAGATGGTTCTGAAATTCCTATAAGTGTCTCGAGTGAGAACTTCTCCAGCTTCTGGAGAATGAAAGTTTCAATGCTTATGGGCTTTTGTTGGCTAGGGAGCTTGAACCCTGGGTCTGATCCCCATGCCAACAACCTGGATCTGCAGAAACATAGATCCTGAATCTTCAATAGGTGGAACCAGTAGTGAATATGTTCTTCTCTTTAAGAGAAGAAACACAGAAATATTTCTTAACGTATCTCTCGATACCTTAGAGCTTTTAACTAGGTGAGAAGCCTCAGATTTTCAATGGTTTATTAATGTCCAATTTTGGTGACCTTGTCGTTTGAAAGCAATTTAAGGCCAATGCTTGAATCATTATAGTTTTTTTTTATCCACGGTATATACTGATAAAAAATCATTATTATGAGTGGAAATTAATGGCCAGCATAAAAATGAAGTTGGCCTTATCAGAAACATTTTTGATCAATTTTTTCAACATCCTTTTAATGCAAAAATCATAAGAAAAACAATTTTCTACACCTTCCACTATATCGATTTAAATAATTTAAGATATTTCTTATGTATATATTACTCTTGTTTGGATCATTTTTCTTCACAATCCTTCCTTTGTAAGGAGCAGTGTTGCTCAGAGAAGCACCCCAACCTCATCAAGGCCCCCGAAGGTCAACCATCAAGTCTTGATGATTATGATCGCTCAAGTGCCTCCATTGCAGCCATGAAGGATTATCCATAGGGGAGTAATAAATGAAACCAAGGACAAGACTTGGAAAACAAAGTGGAGTTTCATTGACCTATTTACTGCCTTTCGACCACTTATGCATGTGTATCATATGCTCACCAAGAACCATCTGTTTATTACTCTGATTTTTTCCTATTTAATACATTATTTTTTTATCATATTCTTCGAACTAACTGGGCTCATATGTGCATTGAAAATGTGCATAGCATATAGGTCTTCAAATCAGAAAGAAAACCATCTCCAACAACCCATTTCGTTTCATGTAAAAATACTAGTGCTAAAACAAAATAGGTGTGCTATTTTTCAAAGAAAATGTTGCATGCTCTGTGAAATTATTACTAATGACAGGGATACTAATTTCCTTAATAATTTTTGGAGAAATCTATGCCAAACTAGAAAACAAAATTCAGTATAGCTCTTCCTATCATCGAAAAAGTGAAAGACAAGAGGAGGAAAAAAAAACTCTCAAGATTTTTTCGTGGAGTATAACTCAGAAATAACAAAAACAGTGAGATATAGCTTTGCCACAAGCCAAGTTTGTTCCAATGTAAATCCATGGATCAGCAAAATGCTTACAGAAGAAACCTAACACAATTTCTAGATTTAATGCTGAGTTGCATCATGCATGGTAAAGCTTACAGATTTGTCGAATTTTAAAATGTCAGAACCGAGATACAGGGAAATAATCTATAAAAAACATGAACTAGAAACATAGAAAATTCAGATTTCTGAATGTATATTTCTCCAAATCCTACTTATAAATTCTGAAATGCAAACCCCTATGAGAAAGTTAAATTCTTATGTTTTAGGATGGAGGAAGGGATATTTTATAGGAAAAATTTAGGGATTTAGGGCCTTGCAATTTGCCATTTTTCATTTATTGTTATGATTTTTAATATGTTTTTAAATAAAATGGCTTTTCTTCAAAAATTTGCTATCTCGATGTTTCCAGCTACCAAAAACAGATTTAAATTAGATCCTCTGGTGCTTATTAGGGTTGAACCACATTGTCCTGCTACTTCACTGGCCATTGAAGTGCGATAATAATTTAAAACCCTTTTGTTGTGTTCTATTCCTCGCTATATTCTACAATTCACCCTCAATTCACCTATAGCCTCATATTTTATTGGGTTAGTTCAAGGGAGAAGAATCTATATCCCCATAATTTGAACAGACCCAAAAAAGATAGAGTGCAAAAATTCAAACCTACAACCAGCTATATCTCATAACCAAGATAGCGTAGAAGAAAATAAGAAATTTGAATGGGGTAAAACAAGGGAAATACCAATCTGATTCTTCCATGATATATTTCTCTTCAGATCTCCCACAGATTTCTAAACATCAGCAAAAATCGAAATATCTCCACCAACTACTATGGCTTTTGAGCTGTTAATGGATTGTGGTCACTTTATGGTTTTAGAGCGTCCATGATTCTATAAGAATTTGGAAAAAAGCAAGCATCATAGGGAAGAATGGAATGATGGGAAAGAAGGAATAACGGTCGAGCAAGTGCATAGCGGGAAAGAAAAAATTGAATAGGTCGATTAAGAAAATTTGAGTAGGTGGAACAAGCGAAGAAGGAAAAAAATTTGAATAGGTATAAAATATAATAATAATAATAATAATATATGAATGATAATAATATACATAATGAGCGGAAGGGTTGTATTGTATGAATGATAATAATAATATACATAATGATATGTCACACAAATTTTTGAGTGCATATTCTAATCCTTATATGAAAACTTTTGAAAATACAAATATTCATATTTAAAATTCTAATGTTCCATATATTGAACCATTATATGTTATTCCTAATGAATATGTAAATACATTATGTCAACATACCTAGACATCTGCCCAGGAAATAAATAAGTTGTGCATTAATCCATTACTTTTATTTTGTTAGATGATGTGAGTTTTGAGATGAGTTGCATGCCTAACATGTGATTTGAGTAGCCATGAACCAAGGGCTTTTAAGCCGTCAAAATCACCTAGGGATCATCCAACCTAGGACACACCATCCCTTAGCTTGACTGGAATTTTTCCCACATAGTTTCGAACCAATGATTTTATCACCAGTGATTGTATCTTCCACTTTATTTCACATTCCCCAAGGTACAAATCAAATATTTGGATGTATCTTGGATGACTTGTCACATTCCATGACTAGCTTCATGCACATTGAATAGGAATTCCCATCATTTAAGAATTTTTTGGAGGGTTTTCATGGCATATTTTTTAGGGGCTTAGGGGTTCGATGAATAGGATGTTAGGGGTTAGAGGTTTAGGTTTTAGTGGTTAGGGGCTAGGACTAGAATAATGAGTTAGTGCAGGTTAAGGGGTTAGGGATTGGGGGCTTAGGGGTTAGGGGATCTAGGTACATTTAGGGGTTAGGGAAGTAATGATTTAGTATTGGTTAAGGGATTAGGGATTGGGGTTAGGGAGATCATAATGATTTAGTGGTTAAGGGTTTAGGGATTGGGGGTTAGGGGTTAGGGGATTTAGGTGCCAGGTCACAAGTATTGTCTACTAGGAAGGCTTTCCAAAGAAGTTGGTTGGCATCACTATGACACTATTAGGGAATTAGAAGGGAAGATAATGGAAAAGGCTCAGGTATCATATGAGAGAAGGAAGAAATTGGCAAAATTGAGGTCAAAAGTAGTGGAGTTAGCTGAAAAGTAGCTTGCCCCAGAGATGGATAAGATAAAACTTGACAACATATTGGTCAATTTCCTTGACCCTTTATTGGTTATTCAGAAGGAGCATGAATACACCACCGTTAATGTCAAGGTAACTGGCCCCTAGTAGATCAAGGGATAAGAGGAAAATCAATCATCAATGAAAATTCAAAATTTTGAAGCTGACCAAGATCAACCAAATTGGGGGCAGAGTTTGGGGAACCTTCGTAAGTGAATGGGGCCTATGTGATATGGCTATGAGTTATCTGAGTATATAGTGAAATAGATAGAAGTAAGAAAACGATTACTTCTTCAAATATAATTCGAATTGGGAGGGCTTAGGGGATTGGGGGTTAGGGGTTAGGGGATTTAGGTGCATTTAGGGGTTAGGGGTTGAATAATGAGTTAGTAGTTAAGGGATTAGGGATTAGGGGCTTAGGGGGCCCGACTCAAATGCGTTTGGGTGGGTGCACTCAACCGAAACAACCCAACCAAAATGTGTTAAGGGGTTATAGGTTTATGGTTTAGGGGGTTAAATGGGTTAGGGATTGGGAATTAGGGTTTAATGGGTTAGGGGTTAAGGGGTTAGAGGTTTAGGGTTTAGGGGGTTAAATGGGTTAGGTTTTAGAGAGATTAAATAGGTTAAGGGATTAGGGATTGGGGGCTTAGGGGTTAGGGGATTTAGGCATAGTTAAGGGTTAGGTGAATAATGATTTAGTGGTTAAGGGATTAGGGATTAGGGGCCTAGAGGGGTTTAGGGGAAGAGAATGGTCACTCCATATGCTCTGTCTTCAGCCAGGTCACATGTATTATCTTCTAGGAAGGATTTCCAAAGAATTTGGCTGGCATCACTATGACACTATTATGGAATTAGAAGGGAAGAGAAAGGAAAAGGCTTAGGTATCATATGCGAGAAGGAAGCAATTAGAAAATTTGAGATCAAAAGTAGTGGAGTTAGCCGAAAAGCATCTTACCCCACAGATGGATAAGATAAAACTTGACATCATGTTAGTCAATTTCCTTGACCCTTATTGGTTATTTAGAAGGAGTATGAAAACACCACCATTAATATCATGGTAACCGACCCCTAGCAGATTAAGGGGTTAAGGGGTTTAGGGGTTAGATGTTTGGGGTTTAGGGGGTTAAATGGGTTAGCATTTTAGATCAGGTTTAGGGGGTTAGTGGATTTATCAGTTAAGGAGTTTAGGGGTTAGGGTTCGTTACAGGTTAATGGGGCTAGGGTTTAGGGGGTTAAATGGGTTAGGGTTTTAGGGGTTTAGGGGGTTAAATGGGTTTGGGGTTGGGAATTAGTGTTTAAGGGGTTAGGGGTTAAGGGTTAGAGGTTTAGGGTTTAGGGGGTTAAATGGGTTAGGCGGGCATTTAGAGGTTTAGGGGCTTAGGGGATTTAGCAGTTAAGGATTTTAGCTAGGGGTTAGGGGTTAAGGGGTTAAGGGGTTAGAGGTTTAGGGTTTAGGGTTTTAAATGGGTTATAGGGGTTTAAAAGTTTAGGGGGTTAGGGGATTTAGTATTTAAGGATTTTGGGGGTTAATAGCTAGGGTAGGGGGTTAAATGGTTTAGGGTTTTAGGGGGTTAAATGGGTTAGGCCAGTTGGGAAATAGAGTTTCAGTGGTTAGGGGTTAAGGGTTTAGAGGTTTAGAGTTTAGGGGGTTAAATGGGTTAGGGGTTTAGGGGGTTAAATGGGTTAGGGTTTAAGGGTTTAAGGGTTAGTGGTTAAGGATTTAGAGGTTTAGGGTTAAAGGGTTAAATGGCTGATTAGGGGTTTAAAGGTTTATGGTTTAGGGGGTTAAATGGGTTAGGGGTTTATGGATTAGGGATTACATAGGTTAGGAGTTAAGGGGTTATAGGTTTAGGGTTTAGGGGGTTAGATGGGTTAGGGGTTTATGGGGTTAGAGGATTTAGCAGTTAAGGATTTTGGGGGTTAGAATTTAGGGGCTAATGGAGTTAGATTTTAGAGGTTTAGAGGTTTATGGTTTAGGGTCTAAATGGGTTAGGGGTTAAATTAGTTGCTTATTCTTTGCATCTTAATGTAACAATTTTGTAAGTATTGTTGCTTGTTGCCATGACTTCTTTATTTATTAATTTATAGTATTTGTTTGCTATTGATTTACATTTATTGATGAAAATTTCTATTGCAATCAAACCAAATTTATGTTCAATCTACAGTTTCAAACTCAGCCACAGTGTTGTCACACAATTTAAGTCCAGAGAATGGCCATCTGATGAAGTCTTCGAGCAACCTCATATGGCATGACACGGCGCACTCGACCGAACGATGCCACAAGGGAGTGAATGGAAAATAGGGCACCCAAATGTGCACAAGGCACACGGCTGGTCACAACTTAGAAAAATTGATACGGGCACCCTCAAACGAAATGGCTCGACCCGAACATGCCAGTCAAGCGACCTCACATGGTGGGACATGGCATGCTCGACCAAACAATGCCACAAGGGAGAAAATAGAAAAACGGGCTGCTCGAATGTGCACATGGCACCTGGGTGGTCACAACTTAGCAAAACTGATATGGGCGCCCTTGAACGAAATAGCCTGACCCAAACGCGTCTGATCGGGCGACGTCAGATGGTGCAACATGGCGCACCTGACTGAACGAATATGCCACAAGGGAGAAAATAGAAAACGGGCTGCACGAACGTGTAGATGGCACCCGAGTGGTCACAACTTAGCAAAACTGATATGGGCATCCAAATGAAATGGCCCGACCTGAACACGCACGGTCGGGCGACCTCACACAATGCGACACGACGTGCCCAACCGAATGATGCTACAAGGGAGAAAATGGAAAATGGGCCACTCGAACGTGCACAAGGTACCGGGGTGGTCACAACTTAGCAAAACTGATACGGGCACCCTCGAATGAAACGGCCCAACCCGAATGTGCCCCGTCGAGCGACCTCACATGGCGCAACATAGTGCGCCTGACTGAATGATGCCACAAGGGAGAAAATGGAAAACGAGCCGCCAAAATGTTCACACGGCACCCGGGCAGTCACAACTTAGCAAAAACTGATATGGACGCCCTCGAACGAAACGGCTCAAACCGAACGCACTCAGTCGGGTGACCTCACACGGCGCGACACCGTGTGCTCGAATGAACGATGCCATAAGGGAGCAAAGGGAAAATGGGCCGACCGAATGTGCACAAGGCACCAGGGCGGTCACAACTAAGAAAAACTGATATGGGCACCTTTGCACGAAATGGCCCAACCTAAACACGGTCGGTCGGGCGACCTCACACGGCACAACACGATGCGCCCGACTGAACGAATATGCCACAAGGGAGAAAACATCAAATGGGCTGCTCGAACATGTACAAGCCACCTAGGCGGTCACAACCTAGAAAAACTGATATGAGCGTTGTTGAACGAAATAGCCTGAATCGAACACGCTCGGTTGAGAAACCTCGCATGGTGTGACACGGCACGCCCAACCAAATGATGCCACAAGGGACCAAATGGAAAATGGGCCACCTAAACATGCACAAGGCACCCAAGTGGTCACAACTTAGCAAAACTGATACGGGCGCCGTCGAACGAAACGGTGCGACCCGAACGTGCCTGGTCGAGCGCCCTCACACAGCGCGCCTGACCAAATGATGCCACAATAGAGAAAATTTCAAACTGGCCACTCGAATGTGCACAAGGCACCTGGGGGGTCATAACTTAGCAAAACTAGTACATGCACCCTCAAACAAAACGACCCGAACTGAACACGCTCGGTTGGGCGACCTCGCATGGCGCGCCTGACTGAATGATGCCACAAGGGAACGAATGGAAAAAGGGTTACTTGAAGATGCACACGGCACTTGGATGGTCACAACTTAGCAAACCTGATACGGGTGCCCTCGAACGAAATGACCCGAACCGAGCGTGCCCAGTCGGGCGACCTCACACGGTGCGACACGGCGGGCCTGACCGAACGATACCACAAAGGAGAAAACAGAAAACTGCGGGCTTCCTGAACGTGCACAAGGCACCTGGGTGGTCTCAACTTAATTAGAAAAAGTGATATGGGTGCCCTCGAACGAAACAGCCCGAACCGAATGCGCCCGGTCAGGCGACCTCACATGGCGCGACACGGCGCACTCGACCAAACGATGCCACATTAAGGGAGAAAATGGAAAATTGACCACTCGAATGTGCACAAGGGTCTCGGGCAGTCACAACTTAGAAAAACTGATACGGCACCCTCGAACGAAATTGCCGAACCCTAACGCGCCCAGTTGGGTGTACCTGCACAGCGCAACATCACACGCTTGACCGAACGATGCCATAATGGAGAAAATAGCAAACAGGCCATGTAAACATGCACAAGGCACCCTGGAAGTCACAACCTACCAAAACTTATATGGTCACCCTCGAACAAAATAGTCTGAACCGAATGTGCCTGTAGGATGACCTCACATGGCGCGACACCGCGAACCCAACTGAACGATGCCACTAGGGAGAAAATAGAAAATGGGTTGCCTGAATGTGCACAAGGCACCCAGGTGGTCCCAACTTAGCAAAACTGATATGGGCGCCCTCGAACAAGATAGCCTGACCTGAACGCGCCTAGTCAGGCGACCTTAGACGGTGTGACATGGCGCACCTGACCGAATGATGCCACAAGGGAGAAAATGGAAAAAAAGTAGCTCGAAAGTGCACAAGGCACCCAAGTGGTCAAAACTTAGCAAAACTTATACGGGTGCCCTCGAATGAAACGGCTCGACCTGACCCGAACGGACCCGGTCGGGCGACCTCACATGGCATGACACGACACGCCCGAATGAATGATGCCACGCTCGAATGAACGATGCCACAAGGGAGAAAATGGAAAACAAAGCACCCTAATGTGCACAAGGCACCCCAGCAGTCACAACTTAGCAAAAATAATATGGGTGCCCTTGAATGAAACGACCTGACCTGAACGTGCCCGGTTTGGCGACCTCACATGGCACGACACGACGCGCTCGCCTGAATGATGCCACGAGGGACAAAATGGAAAACGCGCTGCTCGAACGTGCATAAGGCACCCGGGAGGTCACAACTTAGCAAAACTGATACGGGTGCCCTTGAACAAAATGCCCTGACTCGACCCGAACGCGCCTGGTCGGATGACCTCACACGGCGTGAAACGACATGCCTGACTGAATGATGCCATAAGGGAGAAAATGACGAACAGGCCACCTGAATGTGCACAAGGGACATGAGTATTCACAACTTACCAAAACTGATATGGGCACCCTCGAACAAAACGGCCTGACTCGAACATGCCTGGTCGGGCGACCTCACATGGCGCGACACGGCGCGCCTGAAAGAATAATGCCACAAGGGAGAAAATGACAAACGGGCCACCCTAATGTGCACAAGACACTCAAATAGTCACAACTTATCAAAATTGATATGGGCGCCCTTGAACGATATGGCCCGACCCGACTCTAACGCAGCCAGTCGGGCGACCTCACACGATGCGACACGACGCGCCCAAACGAATGATGCCACAATGGAGAGAATGGTAAATGGGCCACTCGAACATGCACAAGGCACATGGGTGGTCACAACTTAGCAAAACTAATACGGGCGCCCTCGAACGAACCGACCTGACCTGAACATGCCCAGTCGGGTGACCTCATACGGCACGACACAATGCACCCGAACGAATGATGCCAAAAGGGGGAAAATGGAAAACGGGCCACCCGAATGTTCAGAAGGCACCTGGGCAGTCACAACTTATAAAAACTGTTACAGGTTCCCTTGAACGAAATGGCCCGACCTGAATGCACTGGATCGAGCGACCTCACACAGTGCGACATGACGCAGCTGACCGAATGATGCCACAAGGGATAAAATGGCAAACGAGATGCCCGAACGTGCACAAGGCACCCGGGTAGTCACAACTTAGCAAAACTGATATGGGTGCCCTCGAACGAAACGACATGACCTGACCCAAACGCGCTCGATCGGGCAACCTCACACGACACAACACGACCCGCTCGACTGAACGATGCCACAAGGGAGCAAATGGAAAACGGGCTGCTTGAACGTCCAAAAGCCACTCGGGTGGTCAATCCTTAGCAAACCTGATACGAGCGCCCTTGAACGAAATGACCTGACCCGAATATGCTAGGTCGGGTGACCTCACACAACGCGACATGGCGTGCCCGACCGAATGATGCCACAAGGGAGAAAAAGGCAAATGGGCCACTCGAACATGCACAAGGCATGTGGGCAGTCTCAACTTATCAAAACTGATACGGACGCCGTCGAACGAAACAACCTGACCTGAACACACCCGGTCGGGCAACCTCACATAGCGCGACATGCCGTGCCCAACCAAACGATGCCACAAGGGAGAAAATGGAAAACGGGCCACCCGAATGTGCATAAGGCACCTCGGGGATCACAACTTAGCAAAAATGATACGGGCAGCCTCGAACGAAATGGCCCAACCCAACCGGAACGTGCCCAGTCGGGCGACCTCAAACAACGCGACATGATGCGCTCGAACGAATGATGCCGCAAGGGAGCAAAGGGAAAATAGGCCACCCAAACGTACATAAGGCACCCGGGTGGTCACAACTTAGAAAACCTAATATGGGTGCCCTCGAATAAAATGGCCCGACTTGAACGTGCCCGATCGAGCGAACTCACACAGTGCGATAAGACGCATCCGGTCGAACGATGCCACAAGGGAGAAAATGGCAAAGGGGCCATTTGAACATGCACAAGGCACCCGGGTGTTCACAACTTACCAAAACTAATATGGCCGCCCTATAACGAAACGGCTTGACTTGAACTCACCCGGTCATGCGACCTCACACGGCGCGACACGGCGCGCCTGACCGAATGATGCCAG
Organism: Pinus albicaulis; assembly: GCA_034641835.2. NCBI lineage: Eukaryota > Viridiplantae > Streptophyta > Pinopsida > Pinales > Pinaceae > Pinus > Pinus albicaulis. Next base: position 289,649,607 of record CM076570.1, on the reverse strand, counting down.
AAGGGAGAAAATGGAAAATGGGCCGCCCGAATGTGCACAAGGCACTCGAGCGGTCACAACTTAGAAAAGCTGATACGGGCACCCTCGAACAAAATGGCCTGACCAGACCCGAAAGCGCTAGGTCTGGCGACCTCACTCAGCGCAACACGACGCGCCTGAACGAATGATTCCACAAGGGAGCAAACAGCAAATGGGCCACTTGAAGGTGCACAAGGCACCCGTGTAGTCACAACTTAGGAAAAATGATACGGGTGCCCTAAAAAAAATGACATGACTTGAACGCGACCGGTTGGGCGACCTCACACGGCACAACACGACGCGCTTGACCGAATAATGCCAGAAGGGAGAAAATGGCAAACGGGCCACCTGAACATGCACAAGGCACCCAAGTGATCACAACTTAGCAAAACTGATATGGGCACCCTCGAACAAAAGAACCTAACCTGAACACGCTTGGTCAGGCGACCTCACACAGCACGACACGGCGCGCCTGACCGAACAATGCCACAAGGGATAAAATGGCAAACGGGTCACCCGAACATGCACAAGGCACCCAAGTGGTCACAACTTAGAAAAAATTATAAGGGCGCCCTCAAGTGAAAGAGCCTGACCAAACCCGAACGCACCCTGTCGGACGACCTCATAGGACGCGACACGATGCGCCTGAACGAATGATGCCACAAGGGAGAAAACGAAAAACAGGCCACCAGAAAATGCACAAGGCACCTGGGTGGTCACAACTTAGCAAAACTGATACGGGCGCCCTCAAACAAAATGGCCCGACCTGAATGCACCTGATTAGGCGACCTTAGACGGCGCGACACGACGTGCTCGACTAAACGATGCCACAAGGGAGAAAATGACAAACAGGCTGCCTGAACATGCACAAGGCACTCGGGTGGTCACAACTTAGCAAAAATGATACGGGCGCCCTCGAACGAGATGGCCCAACACGATCTGAACGCGCTGGATCAGGCGACCTCACACGGCACGACACGACACACCCTAATCAACGATGCCACAAGGGAGAAAATGGAAAATGGGCCACCTAAACGTGCATAAGGTACCCAGATGGTCACAACTTAGAAAAACTGATACGGGCGCCATTGAATGAAACGACCGGACTTGAATGCACCCGCTCAGGCGACCTCACATGGCATGACACGGCACGCCCGACCGAATGATTCAACAAGGGAGAAAATGGAAAATAGGCTTCCTGAACATAGACAAGGCACCCGGGTGGTCACAACTTAGCAAAACTGATATGGGTGCCCTTGAACGAAACGACCCAACCCAACCCGAACACGCCCGGTCGGGCGACCTCACACGACATGACAGGACGCGCCCGAACGAACGATGCCACAAGAGATTAAACGACAAACAGGCTGCTTGAACGTGCACAAGGCACCTGAGCATTCACAACTTTGCAAAACTGATATGGGCACCTTTGAACGAAACAATATGACCCGTCCTGAATGCACCCAGTCGGGCGACCTCACATGGTGCGACATGGTGCGCCCGCCCGAATGATTCCATAAGGAAGAAAATAGAAAATGGGTTGCCCGAATGTGCACAAGGGACCTCTGTGGTCACAATTTAGCAAAACTGATACAGGTACCCTCGAAAGAAATAGCCCGTCCTGAACGCAACCAGTCGAGCGACCTCACATGGCACGACAGGGCGCATCCAAACGAACGATGTCACAAGGGAGAAAATGGAAAACGGGCCACCCAAACATGCACAAGACACCTGAGCAGTCACAACTTAGAAAAACCGATACGGGTGCCCTCGAAAAAAAGGGCCCGACCTGACCCGAACGCACCCATTCGGGCGACCTCACACAACGCGATACGACACATGCAAAAAAATGATGCCATAAGGGAGAAAATGACAAATGGGCCATCCAAACGTGCACAAGGAACCTTGGCAGTCACAACTTAGCAAAACTGATACGGGCACCCTCGAACGAAATAGCCCAACCAGGCCCGAACGCGCCCTCTCAGGCGACCTCACACGACGCGACACGACGTGCCTGAATGAATGATGCCACAAGGAATAAAACAACAAACAAGCCACTAGAATGTGCACAAGGCACACGGGTGGTCACAACTTAGCAAAACTAATATGGGCGCCCTCAAACAAAATGGCCCGACCTGAACGCACCAGGTCGGGCGACCTCACACCGCATGACACGATGCACTTGACTGAACGATGCCACAAGGGAGAAAACAAAAAAATGGCTGTCTAAATGTGCACAAGGCACTCGAGTGGTCACAACTTAGCAAAAATGATACGAGCGCCCTCGAACGAGACGGCCCGACACAACCCGAACGCACTGGGTCGGGCAACCTCACACGGCGCAAGACGACGCGCCCTAATGAACGATGCCACATGGGAGAAAATGGAAAACGGGCCACCCAAATGTTCATAAGGCACCCAGACGGTCACAACTTAGCAAAACTGATACAGGCGCCATTGAACGAAGTGACCCGACCTGAACGCGCCCGATCAGGCAACCTCACACGGCGCGAAACGACATGTCCGACCGACTGATTCAACAAGGGAGAAAATAGAAAATAGGCCTCCCGAACGTGGAAAAGGCACCCGAGTGGTCACAACTTAGCAAAACTGATATGGGCGCCCTTGAACGAAATGGCTCGACCCGACCGAATGATGCCACAACCGAATGATGCCACAAGGGATTAAACAACAAACGGGTCGCCCGAACCTGCACAAGGCATCTGATCATTCACAACTTAGAAAAACGGATATGGGCACCTTTGAACGAAACGATCTGACCCGTCCCGAACGCACCCAGTCGGGCGACCTCACACGGCACGCCCGACCGAATGATGCCATAAGGGAGCAAACAGAAAATGGGCTGCCAAAATGTGCACAAGGGACCTCTGTGGTCACAACTTAGCAAAACTGATACGGGCGCCCTTGAACGAAACAGCCCAACACGAATGCGCCTGGTCGGGCGACCTCACATGGCATGACAGGGCGCACCCGAACGAATGATGTCACAAGGGATAAAATGGCAAATGGGCCACCCGAATGTGCACAAGACACCCGAGCAGTCACAACTTAGCAAAACTGATACGGGCGCCCTCGAACGAAATGGCCTGACCTGACCTGTACACGCTCGGTTGGGCGACCTCACACAATGCGACATGACGCACCCAAATGAACGATGCCATAAGGGAGAAAATGAAAAACGAGCCATCCAAACGTGCACAAGCCACCCGGGCAGTCACAACTTAGCAGAACTGATACAGGCACCCTCGAATTAAACGACCTGACCTGAACATGCCCGATCGGGCGACCACACACGGCGTGACATGGCGTGCCTGACCGAATGATGCCGCAAGGGAGAAAACATAAAATGAACCGCTCAAACTTGCACAAGGCACTCAGGTGGTCACAACTTAGAAAAACTGATACAGGTGCCCTTGAACGAAATGACCTAACCTGACCCGAACACGCCCGGTCGGGTGACCTCGCACGATGCGACATGACGCACCTGACCAAACAATGCCACAAGGGAGAAAATGGGCTGCTTGAATGTGCACAAGGCACCCGGGCAGTCACAACTTAGTAAAACTGATACGGGCACCCTTGAACAAAATGGCCCGACTGGACCCGAACGCGCCTGGTCAGGTGACCTCACACGGTGCTACACGGCATGCTTGACCGAACGATGCCATAAGGGATCAAATGGAAAAAATGATGCCTGAATGTGCAGAAGGGACCTAGGCGGTCACAACTTAGAAAAAATAATACGGGTGCCCTCGAATGAAACGACTCGACCCGAATGCGCCCAGTCAGACGACCTCACATGGCGTGCCCGAACGAATAATGCCACAAGGGAGAAAACAGAAAACGGGCCACCTAAACATGCAGAAGACACCTGGGCTGTCATGACTTAGCAAAAATGATACAAGCGCCCTCGAACTAAATGGCCTGACCTGAACATGCCCGGTCGGGTGACCTCACACTGCGCGACATGGCGCGCCCGACCATGGCTCGGGGCACACATTAAAAGTCAACCAAGGAGTGAGCACATAACGTCTTTAATATTTTATGAAACTCCTTAGAAGTCCCATCATAACCACTCTCCATCGTCATCACAATGTGATATGTCAACTAAATATATCTCATTACGTTGCTCCAACCATTCAAAAAGGGGACCCAAGTTAGATTAATTAATTAAAGGACAGGCCAAAGAAATTAATTTCCAAATTGTCGCAATAGCAACACTTTGATACAAATGTCACAAGAGCGACACTTAGCCCAAACTGTCGCAATAGCATCGCTTGTGGTTAAATTTTCACAATAGCGACGCTTTTGCCCAAACTGTCGCAATAGCGACACTTTAAACGTCGCAACAACGACACTTAGCTCTAGTCCATCGTAATTTCGACGCTTTTTCCCAAATTGTCGTAATTCTGATGCTTTTCTACAAATGTCGCAAGAGCGACACTACCTTCTAAGTGTCACAATATTGACACTTGTCTCCAAACGTCGGTATAGCGACAGTTGTGGGCGGGAATTGAAAAATTGTAAAACATTGGGGAAATTTCCGACATTTGATCAAAAGTGTAGGAATTTCTACCAAATGTACTAATGTGATAATGAATAGTGTCAAGAAATCCTGGCAGCTCTGAAACCTTACAGGAATTTTCAGAAGTAGTAGAAGCTTGAAGAATAGAATTGTAATTCTTTACGCTATAGAATTGGTAGGTGCAGAGATAGCTGGAGATAGAAAGGAAAATAAAAATAAAGATGATAATGAATAGTGTCAAGAAATCCCGGTAGCTCTGAAACCTTACAGGAATTTTTAGAAGCAACAGAAGGTTGAAGAATATCTAATTGTAATTCTTTACTCTATAGAATTGATAGGTGTAGAGGTAGTTGGAAATAGAAAGGAAAATAAAAATAAAGCTAGTAATGAATAGTGTCAAGAAATCTCGGCACCTCTGAAACCTTACAGGAATTTTCAGAAGAAGAAGAAGCTTGAAGAATAGAATTATAATTCTTTACTCTATAGAATTGACAGGTGCAGAGATAGCGGAGATAGAAAGGGAAATAGAAACAAAGCTGATAATGAATAGTGCCATGAAATCCCAACAGATTTGAAACCTTACAGGAATTTTCAGAAACAGCAGAAGCTTGAAGAATAGAGTTATAATTCTTTACTCTATATAATTGATAGTTGCAGAGATAGCTGGAGATAGAAAGGAAAATAAAAATAAAGCTGATAATGAATAGTGTCAAGAAATCCCGGCAGCTCTGACACCTTACAGGAATTTTCAGAAGCAGTAGAAGCTTGAAGAGAATGATTTTACTGGAATCGTTTTCGAAGGGAAGTTTTATGCTCCCTAAGAGTTTAAGACCTTGGAAACCATGACTATAAGGACATAAATCTATGCCAAGATCTTGGGCTCACTACAGAAATTTTAAAATACCAAAATTGATAGCCTAATAATAACTACGCTAATCTTAATAAATTTTATAATACATATTAAATACGATGGCCACAATAGCGATAACCACAAGCCACAATAACGATAAACAACACCCCTCAATCAAGCTAGTAGAAAAGACAAGAGACCAGGCCAACAAACAAGAACAATAGGGGGATGGAATGGAGCAGCGAGACTATTTCTATATTACTATAAGGCTATGACTGTTGCTTATATATATTTACTAATAATAAATATATCTTCACTTTCAAAATGCTAAATTTAAATTTACAACCATTCTAAACAAGGTGTCTTTTCACTTTCAAAATGTCTATAAATTTTCTCTTAATTTTCCATGCCATCAAAGCAATCAAAGAAATCTCAATTAAATGTATTGGCAAACACCTCAGCCAATTATTTTCATGGTTTTGGATTACCTGGAAATTCGCTCAGCGCAACTCCTGAGCAGCGATTCACGGACGCTAAATCAGCAACAGAGCAACAGTGCCATAGAAATGATTCATGGGTGACAAATTAGCAACAGAGCAGCGGCAGCACCACATAAATGTATATAAATGAAAATCAGAGAAGAATCCCTCGAAAAATAGAATATGCAAACAAATACGCGCGAAAATGAGAAAAATTCATAGGTGATATATTTATAAAATATGAGTTCTGCCGAAATATTTTAAAAGTTCGACCGAACTATTGTTGTCGGTTTTCCAATCTCCAGCCAAAAATCTATTTTCCCATGCCATCAGTATACCATGAATCTAAACGGCAGAATGAGCTCGGCTGAACTTTCTCAAAATTTTGGCAAAACTATTGCGGAAAAATGTTTTCTACCACCGATTCTCACAAAAGTGTAACCCAACTTCACATTTTCACCCATTACACATTTTACTCTTACTAAGAAGGAACTAAATTATTTGAATTTTAATTAATTTTTCCTTTCGAGCATTGAAATATGTTACTAAGGTATTGTCCCTACCATAACACAGTCCATAGATTTCACTAAATTCAAATTTTAGAGCCTACCTCGTTGTCATATTGAGTGTCGCTTTGGTCGTCAAGTGTCGTTCTGTGTTGATTCATATTTTTTGAGTTTTCTTGAGTGTTATAAACTTTCTTCGCATTGATTTGAAAATTTTTATATTCATTTATTGGTATCAACACCTTTCTTGTTGCAAAATAACACATTTAGGTTGCAGTCACACACACTTCACTATTTGTACTTGGGGAATGTGCATAAACTGGTGTTTTGATGTATATTCATGTTAGTTACATTTTTCTAAGTTTTCTCGATGTGTTAGTATGTATTTCACTTGGTTATATGTACATAACTCATCATATCAATTCCTCGACCAATCATTTGTAATTAAACAATTTTCGGAATAAGCTCATCAAGGTGAAGAGTGCATGAGCGCACTCTGAATCCTTGATGGGTGATCCTTCGTTGTTCAAAAATTTTCAATATGGCCTCCCACAGATTTGGGCACACTCAAAAAGCATGAATCCCATTCCATGTTCCAAACTGTGCCCTCGAAAAGCTACTAAGTCTTCTTAGAGTGCACTCCTTTGACTTGAAGAAGTCCATCCTCCTTAAGTCAACTAGTGCATTCTAAAGACCCAAAGCTCAGTCCCTTAGCCTTCCCTTATGTGCCTTGCGCCCTCCTAAACTCATTTGAGCACACTATCGCACCTTCAAGGCACACAAACTTAATGTTCATCCTTTAGGAATGTGTCTTATGCTCTTCCTAAAGCCTCTTAGGCCCATGACCATGCCCGAAAGGTGCAAAGCCTCAACCTTTAGCCTTTGAGAGTGTGCCCTACGCCCTTCCTCTTTTTCTTGTGTGCATAGCCCACTTGGGAAGCCTAAAATTCCCCTTCATATTTTGGACTTGTGCCATGCACCCTGCCTTGGCTTCCTTCTTCTTTAGGGTGCATGAGCGCATCTCCAAACCTCGAATCTCCTCCTCCTCGATCCTTCAACCTCTCAAAGTGCACCCTTGCACCTTAAAGCTTTGTTGACCATTTTAAGTGCACCAGAAGGGCGTGAAAAGGAAAATATGCATAAAACATCGTAGAGTAGGATATTTTCATATTGATAGTTTCTCGTCGTGACTGATTGCAAAAACAGGTATTACATGAACATTATGGCAATCACAAACAAATAATACTAGGCAAAGAGGATGAACAAAGGAAGCATAAGAAGAACCAAGAACACACCTGAAGCTTGATGATCAAAGCACCAAGAAGACTCCAAAGTTTTAATACCCTTTGGAGGGTGGAAGTACCTTGAGCATATGATGATAAATAATAGACAAAGTGGCAACCATGTCATTACTAAAGCAATTCCATGTCATCACTCATTGTCAGTTTGAGTCATCTAGGATAGTGACATGTTAAGTTTCATCATATGATTATGTGGAAGACAAAATATATCATTTTAATCATTTTATAATAGAAAAATGTAGAAGTCGAAGTTTCAAGTGTCAATCCAAGAGTCATGAAATTCCAAAGGACATGTGACACCAAAAGTCACATGTAATTCCAAAATTCATTTTGAACTTCAAAGGCTGTAGAAGTACAAAGGTCACTAGATGTTAGAAAGTCAAGAGTCATTAGGATATGAAATGTCACACCTCAAGTTCTAAATAGATGCTCATTTATCATGTAAATTACTTTTAGCCTTGGATTATCCCATACGGAACAAGAGAGATAGGTTAGTACTTTTGGGGAGCAAGTACTAGCTCCGACGCTCCATTATTAGAACATTTGATGTTTGTTGTATTTATGTATCTTGGTAATTTTACATAATAATTGAAGCTTGGTGGCCAACACTTTTCATACATGGATTATGAATGTTTATAATACTATTATGAAAATTTTTATGGTTCTTTTTTTCTTTCACCAGTACTAATATATTTGAATTTTTTTGTTATTTTAGGGCTTATCTTATTGAGAAAAATATTTTAATGGTTATAAAATTCATCGCATTTGAGTCGACTATTATGCTGGATGTTGTAAGAAATATTCCTGTTGTGTGTGTATTTATTAGGGTAGTAATATTACCTCTCTTCTAGAGGCTCACTTTATTTCCCACTTTTGGTAGACTAGCCATGATGCAATTGCAACTAAACATTCACCAAGAATAGTAGCTTGATTTTCGAAGGGACATATGAGATTATATATCTTGCTGGTAGCTAAATCCAAGATAGATCTTAAGGTAGATGAAAAACGGGTAGTATTTTGGATGGGAATCCTATCCCAAATTGTGTGATGTCTAGTTGGGACTTCTTATCGGGGAGACCCCCTTGAGTCTTGGTAGGTCCAACACTGTCAACGTTTCTGGTGCTAGAAGGAGGGAAGCATGTTTCTTATGGTTGATATCTCCACCCAACCACACCATACATCCATTGGAAAAGGAAAAAAAATTCCCAACATTTCTCTGACTCATATTCCTAAATGAGGTGGATCTTCTCAACCCTCCCCTGAAAAATGTTGCAAGATTTATTACGAGAAAATATGGGAAATGCGACCCATAACCTGTAATTTCATTAAGGCTATCAGATTGATTCTTGGAGCATATAATCTTCTATAAATTATGAAAAGGAAAGAAGAAACTCCTGCTGCGGTAGTAGTTTCTACGATTAAATATTTGGTATTTTCTACCCTCGAAGAGTTGGAATAATCTATATAGGTACAGAAAAAATAGAGTAGCCTCTATATTTTAATGGGTGTGATGGGGATAATGTTTTTCTCTCAGAAGACACTTTCCATGGGTTAGGTGGACACTAAGAAGAGGAAGAATATGCCTTAGATTCTAAAGAAGAGGAGAAGGATACAAATGAGAACATGATAGGCCAAAGTTTGGATTGAATGATTCAAGGTCCACTAGCCCTTCCATGTGTTTTACATAAGATTCCAAGATGCTCAAAAAATTTATTAAGGAAATCTGACCCTGATAAGGAACTCAAAGCGGAAGACCATTTAGATAATTTCTATTAACAGATGCATATGTTTGCGGTACGTTATGATGATGTTTCATGTAGAATATATCCTTGTAACTCAGATGATAGTGTGAATTCTTGGTACCATACTCTTCATGCTAATTCAATTCAGAATTAGAGGCGGTTCAAGAAGTTGTTCTTGGATGAAAAAACCCCAGCCACGTTACTAAAATATCTAGGAAATCTAGATATGGGGGAAAGAGGAAAGGTGAAGGTATTTAATTAGAGGTTCATTCATATATTGAACCAATTTCCTCTATATATGACACCTCATGTCTCCATCATAATTGATTACTATGTGTATTCCTTGCTAGTAAGCATATCACAATTTGTAAGAAAACAACGAAAACAAATTAGCTCATATTTTCGAAGAAGCCATTGTTGTCAAGAAGGACTTACATGCGATCAGAGCCATCGTTGATGATGAATCATCCAAAGACTCCAAGGACACATGAAAAATCTCTCAAGCCTCTTTGAGCAAGGTCAAGGATAAAGAGGCTACTCATATTGAATGCTTGATTCATACTATAAAGAATATGTCTAATAAATTGAAAAAACTGAAACAAAGGACAGGCGAGACCACAGTCTAAAACAATCCTCTAAATTTTAATTGCTAAGGAATTTTAGTAACAAAAGAAACAGAAATAGTCTATCATCCAAGTTTTCACAGAGCTCGAATGATGTGTTGAATGTTGAATGTATGGGCATGGATAAATATTGTTATTTTCATCATGAATATCATTCATAAAATACGTTCCCACACTGGAATCACAACATGAATTCTTTGACTGGGCATATCATTGACTTTTTAATTTTGTATGAGTAGACTAAAACAATAGAAGAAAAGGAACAATATGAGGCAGCTGAAGAGACTGCAAGCATTAGACATAGGTCAATACATTTGGTTGTGCGTTCAACGTTGGAAAGAAAAGCACTTAAGAACCAACAATGACTGAGGACCTGACTGAGAAGAAAAATAATCGATATAAACTGAGAAGTGAAGGGCTCTTTATTGAAAATCAACTGATGAGGAAAAAATTGAAATAACATTTGTTAAGATAACTTACTCCACCCATCAGCCAAGCTCTGAAATTTTTTTGATTTTCTACCATAAGAAAGAGTACTTCCACCAACAAAAAACGTAAGACCATAACTTCGGAAGTGCCAAACACAATCAATTCTCTAGAAAATTTAGTAGTGCATGTGACATTCGATTACAACATAGTCAAGTATATGAAGAAATCAAGCACAAATATTCCAATATTGGACATCACAAGAATAGTAGGCCAATGGTAAATGCATTTCTAAGCCTTGATCATCTCTCATCAGAAGGTAATTATTCTTCTTCCCAAAAAGTACCTGGTAAGTCTTCTGGTCCCCTAGAGTCAGTATTTAATGTTGCAACATTAGAAGGTAATACTCATTTCCCTCTATTTCTATTGACTTTTGAAATTTTCAATTATAATGTTCACAATTGTTTAGTGGATTATTGTGCATCTGTAAATGTAATTCCACTATCTGTTGCAAATAAAATAAATTTAAATTGGGACAAAATAGAGCAACAAATTATTCAGCGGGACAAAACTTTGGTCTAGGCTATTGGTGAATAGATAAATGTGCTTATCAGGTTATCTAAAGACGATCAAGTTCACCAATGTATAAAATCATAATTATGGAAATTCCAGAAGCAGATGGTTTACACCTTAGTATAGACTGGTCAAGCAAATTACAAGGTTATTTTGCAACCAATTGGTCACATTTGTGGCTTATGTGTAGGGGAAAGAACAATGATATCGAGAAGGAAAAAAAACCTTACATGAAATACATAGATATATCCCTCGAAAGGAAAAATTAGTCATTCATTTTGGCCAATATTATTTTCGGTAATTATTCTTTGAGATAGACCTTGGGTGCTATCTCACACAACCATCACCTGTTCCACCAGATTCACAGTTGTAGCTCCTTCCTTTCTCTCTGGTTGGTGTAAATGAATTATGTAATATATGTGCACATAGTATTACTGGTAATAATAGTAGTAATTTTTTAGGAAATAGCTTGGTAGCTTATAAATTTTGGACTCTTTACTTTTATGGTTCCAAGATGTAGGACGATTCCAAAGATGGTTGTGTCCTTACAGACCCACAAAATAGGAAACATGTACTTTCATGCCATCTGGATTCTGATTTCACCATTAAAATTATAGAATATGAAGCAGTCATACTTGAATTAAAGAAAGCTATAAACCTGGAGGTATAACTTTTGAAGGTAATGAGTGACTCACAGGTAGTTACTCGTAAGGTATGAAATATTATAAACTGTGTATCACCTTAGCTCAAAAAATATGAATTGAAGATATGAAGTTTGACTAATATTTTTAAGGATTTCAATATTTTTTTGTTCCAAGAGTTAGGAACGCAACAATAGATACATTAAAAAATTCTGTTATGATGATGTCGCCATTGAAAATTTTCTTTTTTATTGAAGTTTTCTATAAATCCTCTTTACTTGATAATGTCACTAACTTAAGCATTTTCAATGAAGACCAACAAATACTACACTTTATGATGAATGTTGATGTATTTAAATATGTCATCATTGAGGAGGAGGGACATGAGTAGGCTTTGTAGAATTATCTCAACCACCTAAATGAAACACTATGCCAAAGGGTCTGGTGTCCTTGGAGAAAATATATGACTTTTAGAACCAATTTAGAGGGCCAAAAAATACAAAGAAACAGATTTCAAAGCTCGCATCTGAACAAGTCAATTTGTGAACCCCGAAACATTTAAAGTATATAAATTTTCATACCTGTTTTTCCTCATAGGAGCGACAAGAATTTGTTAATTTATTCAAGAAGTATTAGGATGTGTTCAATTGGACATATTCTGATTTAAATAGCTATAAAACCAAAATCATCTAGCAAGTGATTCCTATAAAACAATGGGTGAAACCGTTCCAGCAGAAGCTACGAAAAGTTCATACGAAACCATATCCCCTTATTTAGAAGGAATTAAGAAAGTTGTTAAATGCTCGGATCATCGTCAAAGTTAGACATTCAATGTGGGTTTCCAACTTGGTCCCAGTAAGAAATAAGTCTGGTGAAATACTCCTATGTCTTGACTTCAAAAATCTTAACTAGGTTTTTGATAAAGACAACTATCCAATTTGATCTATGGAGAAGATACTCCAGATAATATCTTGGTCTGAAATGTTTTCACTAATAGACTAATTTTCAGTCGATAATAAAGTTCTAATAGCAGAGCTCGATAGATTGAAAACTACATTCCAGACGAAATGAGGAGTGTTTTCATTCAAAATAATGTTGTTTGGGAGAATCAACGTTGGCGAAACCTTCCAAAAAGTGGTGGACATCACCTTTCGCGGCCTTATAGGTAAGAGTGTTTCTGTCTACTTGGATGATGTCACTGTATTTTCAAAGAAAATGTTAGATCATATACATCATCTAAAGCACATATTCGAGATGTGTCGGAAGTATATGATTTCTTTGAATCCCAAGAAGAGTGTCTTTGGTGTGTCTGAAGGAATTTTGTTAGGGCACATTGTAACAAAGAGTGGTATCACGATTGACATGGAGAGGGTCAATGCTATCACAAAGATCCCATTCCCAGTGAATAAGAAATCCATGCAATATTTCTTAGGGAAAATTGATTTCCTCAGAAAATTCATCTCAAATTATGCACATATATTCAAACCTTTATAGGATATGGTCAAGAAAGATGCAGTATATAAGTGGGGAAAATGGGAGAAAGACACATTTTCTCATATTAAACATGTTATTGCCGATGCACATGCACTTTTCAGTCTAGAATACGATAAATTTTTCATACTCTATACATTTGCTTCATATTTACTGATTCCCACAATCTTAACTCAAAAAGCAGATCAAGGAAATGAGCAGCCTATTTCTTTTATGAGCGCTAGTATACAGGGGCGAGGATTAAATTACCCTACCATTGATAAATAAGTTCTTAGGTCCCTATAATACTAGTGTATTCCCCTTATTGTTATTGTTTTTGTATCCCCTTATTGTTATTGTTGTGCCCATGTATCCCCCATGTTCTTATTGTTGTGCCCCATAGAGGCCCACTATTATTATTGTTGTGCCCTTACATTATTATTTTTATGTAGTGTTTGATTATATTTTTACCCCTTAGACTCCCATATATATGAAGGAGGTCTTATCATTTGTATCATCCAAAATTTTTTCATTTATGTAATGTAAAGGAGGTTCCCCCCTAGAAGAGGATAATTTTTAAGTCATTGATCTACATTTTCTTCTATTTTGTGAGTTGATTGCATAAATTTTGGTATCAGAGCTTTGGATTCTAGGATTTTGCTTCTTCAAATATGGAATCTTGAAAATTTCGCTATAATTGTTTTTCTATGAATCTTGAGAGACTGAAATTGCAACTACGTGGAGTCGAAATATTGTTGAACCTCATATGTGAATTTCAGACCTTGGCTTGCTATATTTTTGGAGATATGATCCAAGGAATTTATGGTTTTTTCGGGCTCTACAATTTTGTCTCAAACACGTGACATATGGAAAATTTTCATAACATTCTCTCTCAACATTGCATTTGAATTTTTTTAAAAGTGAAGAAAATTGCATGGATTGGGTATCATTTTTCGGGCCAAAGGTAAACATAGACAAGTGGCATTATGTACGAGTTCACTCTATGGAATCATTCTATAATTTTGCCATCATGGGAGATTGGGCATAAATCTTTCTTGAAGAATCTAATATTTGTCTGACTTGTGGGGTTCGAAAGGATAATCAAAGGGGTACAAAAAAAGAAGTAGTTTCAATATCGTGCTCCTAAAAAACAATAAAAACGTGTTTATTTTTTTTTAAATTGTGCCTAAATTTTGTTTAAACAAATCAATTTTAAGTGATTCAAAGGTCATAGTAAAGCATAAATATCATTTTTTGATTCAAAAATGCCTCAAAATAAAAAAGGACACACCTAGTAAGCAGCCAAAAATCTCTTCTATGATGCACGAAGAATAGGAATAAATGCAACATGATATATCAAAATTAAGAGATCAAGTGCAAAAAATTTCTCTCTCACAAAAAGTAACAAAAAATTAATTGGAGGTCGTGATGATTGTTAATATAGATGGTATAAAAAGTGACATGGGAGTTTTTAATAATGGTTTTAAATCAAACATGGAATTAATGATGAATTTCAAGATATAGGGGTTGAAGCAAGATTTGGAAAAGTTTATAGAAGAAAGGCTTCCTAGTGGTGACAAGGTAATCCATGAAAATCATGATGAAGACAAAAATAATATGAATTATGATTTTAGAGAATTTTATTTTGGGTTTAATAACAACCACATTCCAATGATCGATATGAAGAAGTTTTATTGTCAGGATCCCATAACATGGATACTACAAATGAAGCAATATTTTAATCTCCATGATGTGCAACACACACAAAAGGTATGCATTGAAAATTTGTATTTAGAACTCAATCAAATTGTTTGGTATTAATGGCTCTATTGTCGTAAACCACTTGTCACTTGCTCAATTTTTATGGAGGTAATGATAGCACATTATGAGGATACAAATACCAACACCTTCTTTATCCAATTTGTAAATATCAAAGAAGAGGGTTCAACGACAGAGCATATTGAGGACTTAAAAAAATTGAATATTATGGTAACAAATATTCCAGAGTAGCATAGGATTGATGTATTCATAGGAATTTTGAAGAATAAAATCCAACATGAGTTTAGTCTTTGGGAATCTAATTCATTGGAGAAGGCATTCAATGTGGCAAGAAAAGTTGAAAGAAAAATTATGGCAACAAGGAAGTCTACCACTCACAACTATAAAGATGGAAGTGTTTATGCTCCTAGCTTTCCACATACTATAAGGTTGACACCATGACAATTGGAGGAAAAAAGAGAAAAAGGGCTTTCTTACAGTTGTGATAGAAAATACACTAAATTTCATAAGTGTGCTGAGAATAAATTATTCTACATATATTTTGAAGATGAAGAAGGAAAGGAACAAGAAACATAAAAATAGGAGGATATACACTAGGAACCAACCTCTGAGAAAGAATAAATAAATCCAACAATATCTCGCAATGCATTGGTAGGAATTACCACTCCTCAAACACTCGAGATAGAAGGATATATCAAGAAAAAAAAAGGTAATAGTGCTTATTAGTTCATGTAGTACTCATAATTTTATTCATTGTAAGATAGCCATGGAATTGAATTGCTTCTTATATCCAACACTATAATTTCAAGTGATGGTTGTAAATGGAGGAGCGATAAATTGATCTGTAAAGTTCCATATTATTAAGCTAACCATAGGGAAATATGTATTAAATATTACAATGATTTCCATTCCAATGGGTGATGTTGATTTTGTACTAAGAGTCCAATGGTTACAATATTTGGGGACGAAACCTTTTAATTTTCAAGAAATTTTCTTGAATTTATTTTGCAAAGGAAAGAAAGTTGAATTAAGGGGGTATCACAGGGAAGGCATGAAGTATTATTAGCTCTAATGGCGTGACAAAAATTATTAAGAAATAACATCAAGGAATAATTCCACAATTATTCTCACTATAATTTCAAACATCAAAATCATTTATTTCTCCAAATCTCCAAAAGGTCTTAGAAAATGATTACGAGGTATTTGAGACTCCCAAATTCCTCCCACATATTCATGATCATTACCATCTTATTCATTTGATTCTAGGAAGTGTTCCTCCAAACATACAACCTTACAGGTGTCCCTATGCCTAAAAGAGTGAAATTGAACATATGGTTGGAGAAATGACAGAGGCTAGCATGATTCAACCTAGTCAAAGTTCTTTCTCTACTCTAGGAGTATTGGTGCACAATAAGGATGGATCATGACGTATGTGTTCAGATTATAGGGAGGTAAAAAAGTTCATTATTAAATATAAATTTCCCATTCATCTCACTGATGGGTTTTTGGACGAATTACATGGAGAAATTTACTTCACCAAGATAGAACTTTGTTCAAGATAAGATCAAATTAGAATGAAGGGTGACGACGTTCTGAAAACAACATTCAAAACTCATGAGGGTCATTATGAATTTTTTTTCATGCCTTTTGGAATTACAAATGCACCTTTGAAATTTCGAGGTTTGATTAATTCCATTTTCAAACCCTTCCTTACAAAAATTGTGTTAATATTTTTTAATGATATAATACTATACAAGAATTCTTGGAATGATCATGTTCAACATGTTAACAAGGTGCTCAAAATATTGGAGGAGAAACAATTATATGAAGAAACCTCCTAGTGTTTCTTTGGAGTAGAAGAGGTGGAATATTTGGGTCATATTATATGTCATGAAGGTGTTAAGGTAGACCCTAAAAAAATTAGATCCATTAAGGAATGGAAAATACCCACAACCATAAAGCATATTCAATGATTTCTCGGGTTAATAGGATATTATCACAAGTTTTTTAAGAATTATGGAAGAATAACAACACCTCTAAGAACAATACTAAAGAAATATGCCATTTTCTTGGACTTGAGAAGAAGCTAAGGCCTTTGAAAATATTAAAGAGGAAGTATTCCAAGCACTACTCTTAGTTATGCCTAACATCACAAAAACCTTAATTGTGGAATTTGATGCCTCAAGAAATGGAATTTGTGTTTTTTTAAATTAAGAAGGAAGACCCATTTCTTTTGAAATTCATCCAATCAAAGGAAAACATTTACACAACTCTATTTATGAGAAGGAACTGTTGGAAATATTACATGCACTAAGGAAATGGAGACCTTACCTAATGGGAAGACACTTTAAAGTAACAATAGATCATGATAGTATTAAATAATTCTTGGAAAAAATATTATCTTCAGAAGACCAACAAAAATGGGTCACAAATATTTTGGGTTATGACTTTCAAATCATCTACAATAAGGGAAGAAAAAGTTTGTTGCAGATGCACTCCCAAGAAAGGGTGAGGATGTGGAAGCATTTCTTTGTGCCATTTCTATTATCCAACGTAAATGAATAACTAAAGAAAGGTATGAATTGAATAATTACGAAGAGTTGTGGACACTCATTCAAAAGTTGCAGAAAGATACAAGTGCACATGATACATTTAGCTGGAAAAATTATTTTTTATGGTATAAATATTGTTTATATATTTCTAATAATTCCCAACTCAAGAAAAATATTATTTTGGAATTTCAAACCTCCCCCTTAGGAGGGAACTCAAGTTTTTTAAAACTTACCTCAAATTCAAGAAGGATTTTTTTTTGCTATGGCCTTAAATTTCATATTCAGTAGTTTGTGATAAAATATTTTGTTTTCCAACAAAAGAAAGTGGAGAAAATTAAGACCTCACTTCCGTTACAACCTTTAGCTATTCCAAGTCATGTTGGGAGGAGGTCTCAATGGATTTTATCACAGGTTTACCCAAGTCTAAAGGAAATAGTGTCATCATGGAATTAGTTGATAGACTTAATATGTATGCACACTTTTATGCATTATCTCGTCCTTTTAAAGCCAATATTTTTGCTTCTGCATTTATGGAAACAATTCAAAAACTACATGGAAATCCAAATATTATTGTAACTGAAATAGATCCCATTTTCACTAAAAAAAATTGAACGGAATTATTTTCTTGTATTGGTACTCAATTAGCTCATAACTCATCTTGTAGTTCTTAGTATGATGGGAAAATGAGATAATGAAAATATTATTGGAAGGATATCTTCGTTTCTTTGTATCTGATAAAAAAACAATATGGGTCAAGTGGTTACCTCTAGTTGAATGGTGGTATAACACTTCCTTCCATAGTTTAGAAAAAATGACCCCATTTATGGAACTTTTTGGATATCATACACCATCCATAATATCATATTTAAGAGAAAATATTAAGGTTCAAGCAATGGAATATCATATTGAGCGTCAACAACAAGTTCTCCAACTATTAGAGGATAACCTCACTCTCGCACAAAATCAAATTAAACAACATGCATATCAGCATCACAGTGAAAGAAGTTCTGATGTAGGTGATTGAGTATGTCTACAACCATACAAACAAATTTCCCTCAAGAAAGCTAAGAAGGATACTAAATTATCACCCAAGTACTAGGTTTCCTTACAAGGTATTGAAACATATTGGTACTATGGGATACAAATTGGAGTTGTTTGCATCATCCCGAGTACACCCAATTTTCCATGTTTGATGCTTAAAGAAGATTATTGGTGATAAGATTTGAGCTCAAACAATTTTTCAAAACTTCACAAAGAAAGAAAAATCATGTTTGAGCATGAATCAGTCACAAAAACAAGAACCTGACAACTAAATAGTCGATTAATTTCATAGTATCTCATTAAGTGGAAGACCTTACCTGTTGGATACTCCAGATGGGAGGATGTAAATTTTATACAGAAGCATATGGAACTACTGAAGGGTTGAGGACAACACTTTTTTGAAGGAGAGGGGCATGTTAGGTCCATATAACACTAGCATATTCCCCTTATTTTTATTGTTAGTGTAGCCTCATATTGTTACTGTTGTGCCCATGTATCCCCCATGTTGTTATTGTTCTTCCCCATAGAAGCCCACTATTGTTATTATTGTGCCCTTACATTACTATTATTATGTAGGCTCTAAGTATATTGTGACCCCTTAGACTACTATATATACCGAGGAGGTCTTATCATTTGTATCATCCAATATTTATTCATTTATGTAATGTAAAGGAGGTTTCCTCCTTGAAGATGATAATTTTTAAGTCATTGATATATATTTTCGTCTATTTTGTGAGTTGGATGCATAAAACAAGAATATGCATTATAAAAGGAATTTACTTATTTCAAGTCCTACTTATTGAAGTCTTACACCATCGTGTTCATACCTCACCCAATAGTAAGAACTCTACTTTTGCAACAAGAACTGGGTGAGAAAATAGTTAACTCGGTGACCAACGTTCAAGAACATGATTTACAATTCAAACCAGTTAATAGTATAAAGGGTCATGAAATATGCAGACTAGCAGCCAAAGAAAAGGATGCTACCAAAAAATATCTATATATATGGGACTAGGAAATTAAAATGTATAATATTGATCACATTCCCAAGTCTGCATCCACAATGCCTTGGTATGCAGAGATATGACATTTTTTTGGAACATGGAACCTTTCTCTTGCACTTATCAAGTAAACAAAAAATGGAATTGTGCTTAAGGAATCTATTATACCAATTCTTCCATGGAGTTCTTTTCTGGAAGCAACATAATTGACTTATGTTAAGGTGCCTTGAGTCACAAGATACAAAGAGGGTTATGAAGAATTTACATGATGGAATGGTAGGTGGTCATTATGTGGGATACACCACAATGCGGAATGTCACGAGGGCTAGTTATTATTGTCCCATTCTTTTTAAGGATTCTCACGCCTATTTCTGCGAGTGCCAATAATTTCATAAATGTGTCGATCACAATCAAATGTCAGCCACACCATTTCTCTTAGTAGCAGTCAAAGAACATTTCCAACATTGGGGATTTGATGTTATCGAAAAAATTATCCTACATTGATCAGAGCAACACCAGTATATCCTATAAGTTATAAATTATTTCACCCAGTGGTAAAAATAAATTCCACTTAGACAAGTAAATTATCAGGAAGCCACTCAGTTTATACAACGAAATATTATCACTAGGTTTGGAATTCCTATGTCCCTTGTATTTGGTAATACAACTTAATTTTCATCATTAAAAATTTATGATTTTTCATTGGAAAATAGGTTTGTGCTCAAGCATGCATATAATTATTTTCACCAGGGAAATGGTCTAGATGAATCCACCAATAAAAATCTTATTCACATTATCAAGAAGACCATATTCTCTTAAATTAAGAGCTGGCATACTGCTTTAAGAATGCCCTATGGGTTGACCGTGTTACTCCCAAACCCTCCCCGAATACCTAACCACACTTTCTAGTATATGATAAAGAAGTTATATTTCATCCAAAATTTTACCTTACAGCCTTGCAGCTCTCTTGAGAGTCATAATTTAAACCTTACCTACTACTTTAGAATAGGATAGAAACTTTACTAAAACGCGATGAAGAGAAACTCAAATCCAAATACCGATTTATTGTTCATCAAAACCATAAAATGTGCTTGTTTGAGAGAAAATCCATAGGGAAAAAAATATTTGACGTGGGCAACCTAGTCCTAAGATGGGATAAACCCCATGAGGAAAAATGTAAACATAAAATTTTCCATCCACTGTGGATTGGTCCATTCACCATTGAAGATAAGTTTGGCCACAACACTTTGAAGCTCAGATCCTTGGATAGGAGGATGGATCTCCTACCCGTAAATGATTTTGATATAGAACATTATTTTTAGTAGCATCTAGGATTTGCACTTCCTCTATATATTTCCTTTCATTTCCTTTTATTTGGTCTAAGTTAGTTGTATCTTTGTTTTCCAATCATGTCATCTTGTGTAACAATGTCGGTCATTGTATATAAATCAGACCTGTGTGGAAAATGTGTGGCCCAAAGACATTGTAGTGTAATCAAAGATAATCGTGACAACTTAAACACTTTTCTTTCTGACCATTCTCCTTCTTTTTTTAGGAAAATTCAATAGGTTGATTTAAGTCTAGATGAAAAATACAAATCTCCAAATAGGGGAACCTAATATATTTGTGCTTATGCTAACACTAGAACTCCTAAACTTTGATCCTGCTAGAACCTTATGAACAGTTGAAGCTTAATCATCAAAGCACCATGAATACTCTAAAGTTTGATGACCCTTCAGAGGGTGAAAACACCTTTAGTAGATGATGATAAATAATAGACATAATGGTAACCATGTCACTACGAAAGCAATTCCATCTCATTAGTCACTATCAATCCCCGTCATCCAAGTTAGTGATGTTTCAATTTTAATCAAATGATGATGTGGAAGACCAAATTTATCATTGTAATCATTGTATATGAAAAACAAATAGAAGTCTAAGAGTCATGTGTGAATGCAAGAGTCATGGAGTTCCAAAGGAATGTAATATACCAAAAGTCACATGTAATTCCAAAAGTCATTTGGCACTTCAAAGGTTGTAAAAGTCCAAAGGTCAATAGAAGTTATAAATTCAAGAGTTATGAGGATATGAAAGGCCACTCCTCAAGTTATAAATAAATCCTCATTTCTCATGTAAAGGAATTTTAGCCTTGGATTCTCCCATAAGGCATAACATAAATCAGTTAGTATTTTTGTGGAGCAAGTAGTGGCTCCAATGCTCCACTATTAGAGCAACTGATATTCATTGTATTCATGCATTTTAGGAATTTTACTTAATAATTCAAGCCTGGTCACTAAAACTTTTCATACATGGACTATGAATTTTTATAAGACTATTATGTGAATGTTTTTGGTTCATGTTTTCTTTCACAAGTATTATGATAGTTTAACTATTTCAGTTTTTTTAGTTCTTATCTTAATGAGAACATGTTGTAATTGCTATAACATTGGTCACATTCATGTGGACTATTCTACTGGATGTTAGACGAAAAAATTATGTTATGTGTGTCTTTATTAAGGTGGTACTATTACCTCTCTTCTAGAGGCTCACTTTCTTTCCCCCTTTCGATAGAATAACATTGATGCACTTGCAACTGAACATTATATAGGCACACTAGCTTTATTTTCAAAGGCACATATGTGTTTATTTCTCTTGCTGAAAGCAAAAGCCAAGGAAAATATTTAAGTAGATGAAAATCGTGCCATAATTTGGATGGGGATCCTATCCTAAATGGTGTGAGTTCTAGTTGGGACCGCATATCAGGGAGACCCCCTTGAATGTTGGCATGTCTAACATTGTCAACATAAGGTAAATATTGACACACAAACATATATATAGACACACTTTATATGTGTGTATAAAGAAAATATATATGTGTTTATAATTTATCTACATATATATATATATATATATATATATATATATATATATATATATATATATATATATATATATATATATATATATATATAGACACACACACACACATATATATAGTTCATATTGAAATATATTAGTTAATAGAGATATTCAAATCATTTATTTAAGTTCTATATTGAGAATAAACATTTTTATTTATTTAAGATAGACATCGGAATAATTTATTTATTAGAGTGAAAGTTAAATATCAATGAACCAAGTGAGCAACTATTATTAGTTTTTGATAACGTTTTTAATTAAAACTAATCAATTTTTTGTAATCACTTATGATTTTACTATACCAAACATTGTTTTTTCATTTAAAGACTTTTTTTAGGTGACATTTCTCAACTCCAAGTGGAGCACACCTAAAGTCACATGCCCTCATTCTGGATTGTACAGTATTTATTATTCAATAATTTATTATTATTAATATTTTATATTAAAATTTGAATGAGTTACATATTTTCCTCTCACTAAGAAGTAACTAAATTTTTTTACATTTAGTTACTTTTCCTTTCAAGCATTGAAACACACAGATCTCTCTCTCTCTCTCTCTCTCTCTCTCTCTCTCTCTCTCTTTATATATATATATATATATATATATATATATATATATAGATATATATATAAACACTCATTTTCTATATATATACACAGAGAGTGTTCATATTGAAATATATTAGTTAATATGGATATTAAAAAAATTTATTTAAGTTCTATATTAAGAAATATATATATATATATATATATATATATTCTTTTGTTGCTTTATCTTTCTAAAGATATATAAAATATACTATTTAAGATAGACATCGAAATATTTTATTTATTAGAGTGAGAGTGAAATATGAACAAACTAAGTGAGAAATGATTAGTAATATTTTATAATGCTTGTAATTAAAACTAATCAAATATGTGTAATCATTTATGTTCTTACTATACCCAATATTTTTTTTCATTTAAAGTATTTTTTTCAAAAGACTTGTAGTTACACATCGCCCTCATACTGAATTGTAGAATAATACTCTCCATTCAATAAACTATTATATCTAAGTTTTCAATTTTGTATTCCCAAAATTTACAATAATAAATTTTAAACACATTTCAAATGACTATGTGTTGTGGTTTCTCATCACCCTTGATATAAAATCTCTAAATTTAGAAAGAATAACTCGAAAATAATAGAGAAAAGATTTGTTAGGTACTTTAGACTTTGTTTGTATTTTGGACTTATCTCCTATTTTTATAGGATTTTTTTTTATGTCCATATTTGAATGACTCTTTATATGATTGTATTGATTATTTTATTAATCAATGAAAGTGAGTGATGTGGCGCCATTACGGTCTCCTCACCTTAGTGTTGTGAGTTTCACTCAATTAGTTTTGTCTTCTACTTTTGAGTTGGTATTAGAGCATGACTATTTTATTTGTTAGAGGCATTGTAGGTTGGTTGTTAGGGTGTGAGAGGTGATTTCAAGAGATCTTGGTGTGAAGATCCATCTGTTGAGATAGATACTTGTTTGGTTTGTTTTCCACTATCATTAAGAGAGATGAAAAAGATTCAATTTGCGAGGAGTGTTTTTCGATTTTCAGGGCTTGTGCATGGAGCTTGTTGAATAAATTTGTAGATCTGAGGGAGGTATGTGTTGATAGCCCCATATATTTGAGTCTTTGATGTGTTTTATCGGTGGAAAATCTGCTCTTCCAGTGAGATACGTGCCTTGTAAGAGATATCGATCGATTTCCCTATAAGAATCATGGTGCGTTTGGATTCTTGTGTATTTTTTTGGAGGAATCAGTGGTCGGTTTGTTGTGACCACTTGACGATATAGTTATTGAGGAAACATCAAAAGAGAGCGTGATTTCCTCATGGAGGGTTGATGCAGGAGCATCGAGCAAAAAAATTATTATTTATTTGTGTGATTTAAGCGGTGATGTTTTTTTAATTATTTTTTAAATTATGCACATTTTTATTTAAATTAAGAGAAAAATATGAGTGTGAGATTTATTGTAAATACTCTCTTAATTAATTGAGAATATGAGTGGAGTTGGGTTGGATAGATATTTTAGGGATTAGGAATTCCTTAAATGGAACTTAGTTGAGTTTAAAAAGGGATAAATGTATTTTAGAATTTGGTTGAGTTATTGGTGAAGGAAATCCTGGATATAAGTTATTCCACAATTATGTATCAATATGAGGTTTGTGTAAGGATAGAGAGACACGTAGAATGGAATAGAACAAAGAGAGATAGAGAGAAATGGTGTGAGACTTTTTGAAAAAGGACGAGAGATGAGAGGCCAACAATTGTAATATTTGGCCAAAATGGTTTGAATTTGTAATTTTCCTATTTTATTATAAGAAATTATTTTGTTTATTGTTTGGTTAACTCCTAATATGTATTTTGAGTTGCATCTAGTAGATTAATATGAATATTTCGATTGAGATTTCATAAGAAGGGAACACACTATATATTATTGTGCAAGTATCTGATTTATTTTAGAAGCTCTGCATCATTTTGGTATCCGAGCCTTCCTTTGATTTTTTTTCCCTAAATATTTGAGCCTTGATCTACAGAGTTCCTGCATTATATGTTTGAATCATTATGTGACCAAGAAATGAAGTACGATGGTGTTAATGTTGGTTTAAAATAAAAGCCACAAAATTATTACTGATTATCTAATGTTTGTGTGTAAAATCCATCGCAAAAAGGAGCGATTTCGCTCTGCATGCTGGAAAAGTTCAAGGAATCTGAGTGTGGAGTAGCATACCAAGTAAAGAGAGAAGGCTACTACGACATTTCTTTGTGTGTGACCAGAGATTGGTTTGTGTGAAGAGATTGTTAGTTACACATAAGTGAATTTTCACCAAGCATTGAAGACATGTGTCTCTGTATTAGCGCAGAACTGAGCACAATATTGCAAGAGAGGTTGTGTGATATATCCTTCGTTCCAATTTCTGTGTTTTACGTGGAAAATTGAATTGCCACATGAGTTGAGAATGGTAGCGTAGGGAGATCATGTAGTGTGTCTCTGGATTAGTTTTTTCAATGCACTACACCAATCATGCCAGTTCAGTATTTTTCTAAGACATGTCTTAAAGATTCTGCATTGAACATGTGATGGCAACCCTCTGAGGCAGTGTCTGCAAAGTATTTCAGACTCAGAGATCTCTAGGATCACTACAATGAACAAAGTATGTATGGAACAGGAATACCAATCCGTTTGAATGCTGGAGAAATTATAGTTCAATATTATGTGCCTTACTTTTCGGTGCTCCAGATATATACCTCGACTGACATTAGATCGTCTTCAAATTTCAAGAGTATGAGGGATGAGAGTGACGGAGACTTGAATCGAGGTATTCGAGCAGTGATTCGTCCAGTGATAATGAAAGTGGACATGGTACTGAAAGAGCTTTAAGCTTCAAAAGTGAATCCTGCAATTCCAGTGAAAGAGAAGGAGCGATAGAATTATAAGTTAGACGACTTGCATGTTGGAGACAATTAAGAACTAGATCGACTTGTGTGTTGGAGATAATCTACTAGAGTTGTGAAGATCAAATTGTGGTATGTTTTGATTCAATAAGGAGTTCTTGCTACCATGTGTACATATAGTGGAGTGAAGCATTAAATCGACTATTGTGTTTAAAAGGAGTTTTTGCAAAGTCATAAGTTAGAAAATAGCTTGTTTTGTAAAACCAAATATTTAAGTGGAAGTGGATTTGGTAATTTCTAGGAGTTAGCATCTACTCTTTTCATAAGTTGAATTCCCTTCTTGAAGTAGAGGTCGAGTTATATTTTTTTTATGGGTAAAAGCAAAATAGAGATTAAGGCTAGCGATAAAAAGCAAAACATACTCTGAATACAATCTAAATAAAAGACACTAATGCACACACTAAGAAAAAATATTATGAAAAACACATAATATATAGAAGGAAATATCTTTATATTTATCAAACTAGTTTCTTCAAAAATGGACTCATTAGTGATACAAAGATAATTCGTTTACAGAGTGTCCTTATATAACATGGATAAGAACAGAGCTCGGAAATGATAAAAAAATGACCATTTAGAAATAATACTAAAAAATTCAAAAAAATGGGAAGGATTTAGTCAGAAAATTTTCCATTGTGCCTTCTATCAGAAAGATACCAAAAATAGCCCGAAAAAACTGGGTGCGAACAGAGGAAATAAAAACTCTCAGAAAGATGCCAAAAACGATCAAAATATTTGGTGGAAACTGCAACTGCAACTGTACCATCTATCAGAAAACGGCCAGAAACGCTGAGCGTGAACAACTTTAAGGAAGATGCCAAAAATGGCCAGAATATTTGGTAAAAAACTTCAACTGTACAGTCTGTCAGACAACAGCTAGAAAAAGTTGAGCGTGAATAGAGGAACAACTGTCAGAAGGATGCCAAAAATAGCCGAAGTACTTGGCAGAAAAGATGCCAAAAATCTACCTGAAAAACAGGGTATGAACTGTACCTGCTAGAGCTAAAAATAGAAATTTCTTATTGGAAAAATATGCAAAAAATAGAAAAAATTCCCAAAATTTTCCCCTCAATAGCCGGGGTTGCTCACACTCATCCAGAGATCCGAAAAAAATGAGTTTGGTCCCAAAGTCGCAACCAAAAAAGCTGTTGAAACTAAGGACATGGATCTGAACTTCTCATCATGAAAGTACTAAGCTTTCGAGGATTTCTCCAACAAACCATAGGTTTAGGAATATGTTTTAGCAAAGGGAAACGTTTCATATCTCCATGAATTTTAGGGTTTAGGGAAACCCCAAAGTTTAGAGATCAAGTAGCGTCATAGAAGTCTAACTTTAACACTAAGGGGGGACTTTTGAGGCCTGAATAATGAAGTGGTCCCCACGCATAAACCAAATGCAAAAGAGCATCCCTCTGATCCCAGAGAAATTTAGAGAAACAAGGTTGAAGAAAATAAGGAGGATATCCTCTGGAGCGAAGACATGAATAAAATAATCTCCTAAGCTCCAAAAAGATATATTGATTGCTTTCTCTGAGAAGGTATATTGTCAATTCATTGAATACAAATTCAAATTTTTGATGTCTAGGATGCCAGGAATTAAACGGAATGTACTGGTAAGCATTAAGAGGCTTATGAAAGCATCTTGTAGAAATTTTACCAATAGACTGAAAATATGGTCCTCTGAAAAGAACAACATAAAGAAAATTAACACTATTAGAAGAAATGACAGAAGTGATACGAATATTATTAGGGTAGATTGACTAATAACATTCCAAGTAGGCCAAAAGTTGATCTTTGGAACCGATCCAAACCAGAAAACCATCATCAATAAATCACTTGAAAAGGTTAACTTCCAGAGAGGGAATTCTATGGTTAACTTCTAATTCCAGAAGACAAAGAAAGAGACATGCATAAACTACAACAAAATTACTTCCCATAGTTGTGCCGCAGATTTGTCGATAGAAGGAACCATTAAAATAAAGAAAATTCCAACGGAGAACCAATTCTACTGCACTGACCAAAAAATCTACATCTTCTAGAGTAAAAATTGGAGAGCATGTCTCGAAGAGCAATCAAGCCTTCCTGAGTTGGAATACTAGGATATAGTGACTCTACATCAAAAGTAGCCAGAAAAAAATCCAGAGAAAAACGCTCCGTTTCAATAGCTTAACAAAGTGACAGAGAGTCTGGGAGATGATTTGGTTGAGCCAGCAAAGTACTTAGGATATTGTGATGCAGAAACTTAGACATGGGTTCCAACATGAACCCATTATAAGAGAAAATAGGCCGACCAATGGGTAGATTTTTTTTCACTTTCCAGATAAAGTACAGAACACAAGCTCGAGCATGTTGAATATCAATTTGCAAAATAAATTTCCACTGATTAACTTCCAATAAGTTTCTGAAGCGTGCATGGAGACTGCACAAAGAAGCTCTAGCAATACCCCAAGGAACAGAAGGAACAAGATGATAGAAATTTTGATATGATTGTTGCCTGATATCTTTGACAACATATTTATCTCTATCAATTATAGCAATTCCTAATTTTTTATCAGATAGTTTACTTATAATAGGAAGTCGGTGAAGACTTTGGAGAGAAATAAACTGAGATCTGGAAAAGTGGGGTTTAGTCGAGAAACTAGCAGAGGCCATTTTATTATGCAAACTTTGAAGTCTAGAAAGAAGGGCATGGTTAAGGTTGGGATCGTTTATGGGTAGTTCCCAATTAGGATTAGGGATTCTGAAAGGATCATAAGATTCTTCAGCAGAAAGCCTAAAATACCATCTCAATCTGCACAATCTAGAGAAGACATCATACTCTTTTAAAATATCATTCCTAGTCATAGGGGGAGGCTAAGGAATTTATTTATGTCCAAGTCCTAACAACTTAATATGATTAAATGGTATATGAACAGAAGAAAGATTGTGGATAGCAAGGTTGCTGATCCGACAATTAATCTTGGAGGGGGTCATTTTACTAAGCAGATACAGTAAGTAAGAGAAAGGATCAATGGAATGTAACCAATATAGATGTGTTCCATGGCCATTATTTAATAAAGTAGAAGAGATTTTCCCTTGTTCAGAGGGTGGTTTTGATGTTGATTTTTTGACGGTGGTGCAAATGGCGCAGCTTCCAGATTTAAACCAGAATTCCAGAAAGGTTGGTTTATAGCTGATGGCCTAGCAGCAGATCGAGTGGACTGATTTTGATTACAGCAAGGGTTGGGCCGACGACCTGATATGTTTTTTGGCTAAGTAGACTGTCGATTTCCTTGTGGCTATTGTTGTTGTTGGTGAGACTGCAAAGGTCGATGTTGTTGTTGCTGCTGGCAAGACTGTTGCAAATTTGGCTATTGCTGGCGAGTTTGCTGAAATTTTTGTGGCTATCGTGGTTGGTGAGGTTGCTACTGCCGATGACGACGTTAGTGATGTGCAAGAGGCTATTGAGGCTATCATGGCTCTAGAGGCTGCTTCTGAGGAGCATTAGCATCATTAATTCCATTGGACTGTATGTCAATAAGACCAATTCCAAATCAGGACAACCAGCTTGACTTTTCATTCTATTCCTTTTATTGTTACAACACATATATATAGATGTTGAAGCATACATAAAACCCAATCCATTAACCCTAGATTAGAATGTAACCGTAGTTCCCTTGATCAGATCTACAAAATACCAGGGGCCGGAAACCATCATGCCCCAAAACCATATGCAAACCCATGCACAAAACCATGGGCGGGGCCGCCCACCAAAAAGTAGGGTCCAAAAAATTTGTCCCGGGGTGTTGCCCCAGACCCCGAACAGGGGGGGCTACTACCCCCTCTATGACCCGCGTGCTACACCCAATGCAACATACATGGTTTCCTTTCGCCCCCCCCCCCCCCCCTGCACATGACTAGTCCTAGAAAGAATATAACACACACCCAACATTCTCCCACTTATTTTTCTCTTTCCACAGGGGGCCACAAGATAGCCTAGTAGGTATCCCAGCTCTACAACACCCATTGTTTCTCTACACCAAGGGAACTTCTAAGTTCTCACATACTTTTTCAATGCATCTAAAACATTCTTGAAAGTTTCCACCTTTACCAAAAACACCCTTTTAGTCTCAACCATATCTCTCACAAAGTGATATTTAATGCTTTGTCTTTGAATGATAAGCAGGGTTCTTAGCTAACAAAATTGCACTTTGGCTATCACATTCTATCCTTATAGCTTGCTGCACCAACCCCATCCTTGAACACAATATTTGCAACCAAACTTCTTCCTTGCTTGCATGAGTGGCTACCATGTATTCTGCATCTATAGTTGGAAGTGCCACGACATATGGTCTTTTACTCATCCAACTGACTACACCTCCAAATAGGCTAAACACATACCCACTTGTAGATATTCTTTGGTCTAGATCTCCAGCCTAGTCAGAATCAAAAAACCATGAATGTCCAACACTCTTTCCAATCCTGGTCTTCCCTGGTAGCACAAGCCATAATCACTAGTGCCACACAAATATCTAAAAACCCGCTTCACTGTTGTTCAATGCTCCTTCCATGGGTTTGACATAAACCTCCTCAATAATCCCACAACATGTGAAAGGCCTGGTCTATTATAGACCATTGAATACATAAAGCTACCTGTTGCACTTGTATATGGAACACGGGACATATCCTCTTCTTCTTCTTGTCTCTTGGGACACTGTTCAGCAGACATCTTTACACCTACAGGAATTGGAACAAGTTTACTATCCTGCATATTGAACCTTTGCAATATAGTCTCGGCATACTTCCTCTGGTTTAACCAAAGCTTCTTCTTTGCTCGATATCTCTTAATTTCCATGTCCAAAATATATTTTGTAGCACCAAGATCCTTCATGTCTAATTTGGAGAACAGTTGAGTCTTCAAATATTAGGTAATTTATTTGCCATTTCCAATCAACAACATATCATCCACATACAAGACCAACTAAATAAAATGTTCACCAATTTATTTAAAATAGACACAATGATCCTCCTTGCTTCTGGTGAAGCCAAGTCCCTCTATATAGGTATCAAATTTTTGATACCACATCCTTGGTGATTGTTTTAACCCATACTTCTTTAACCTGCATACCATTTATTTCTTACCCTTCACCATAAAGCCTTCAGGTTGTTTTATGTAGATCTACTCTTCTAGATCCCCATGAATAAATGTTGTCTTCACATCCATTTTTTCTACCTCAAAATCAAATGCAGCAGCAACAGATAAAAGTAATATAATAGAAGTAACTTTGGCAACAGAAGTAAAAATATCACCAAAATCAATTCCCGACACCTGGGAATAACCTTTTGCTACCAACCAAGCTTTGTATTTCTCCACCTTGCCTTCTACATTCATCTTCTTCTTAAACACCCATTTTCTCCCAATGGGCTTCCTTCTAGTTGACAACTCCACCAGATCCATGCCTCATTTTTATGCAAGGATTCCATTTCATCAACCATGGCTTCCTTCTAGAGTTTTCCATCTTCTGAATCTACTGCCTCCCTAATAGTTCTAGGATCATCATCAGTTATAGCTAAAGAAAAATTTGAACAGAAAGGATATGGACTATATCTTTCTGGTTGTCTTCTTTCCCGAACTAATCTTCTCATAGATGGAGTTTGTGGCTCTTCCTCTTCTCAGTCTTCTTCTGTTGTAGAGTCTGATTCATCCTCCTTTAGCTTGAACTACATATTCTCAGGTTCCTTTAGTATGAATTCATGTTTAACAACATCTTTCACCTCTCTAAACACCACATCTCGACTGTACACAACCTTCCTTGTTTCCGAGTTCCAAATCTTGTAACACTTTAAACCATCCTTATAGCCAATAAAGATGCACCTTTCAGATTTATTATCCAAATTGGTTCTTTTATCCTTTGGAAGATGTACATATGCATCACATCCAAATACCCACAGATGTAAAGAGAGGGTTTCTTACCAGTCCATACCTCATGTGGAGTCCTATCCTCTAACGTTGATGAAGGTGATCTGTTAACCAAGTAACATGCAGTCTCAACTGCCTCTGCCCAGAATTCTTGTCCAAACACAATACCACTGAGCAAGCTTCTTTCCTTTTCCATCACAGTTCTGTTCATTCTTTTTGCAACTCCATTTTGCTGGGGTGTGTATGGAGTAGTCTTCTGCCCTGCTATACCACACTTCTTACAGAACCCTTAAAATTCGTTCTTGCAGAACTCCCCACCATTATCTATCCTCAGCACCTTTATCTTCTTCTCTATCTGGTTTTCCACCAGAGCCTTAAATTCTTTAAATCTGTCAAATACTTTAGATTTATTCCTCAAGAAATATATCCATGTATTCCTTGAGAAGTCATCTATGAATGAAACATAGTACACAAAATTACCCAGTGATGGAACCGAAAGAGGTCCAAACACATCACTATGCACAAGCTCTAATATCTTATTCACCCTCTTAGCACCAAAAGGAAAAATCACCCGATTATGCTTCCCATATACACAATGTTCACATAAATCGGAATCGAGAGAGCTATTAGACATACCTTCTACCATGCCATTTCCATGCAGTATCCAAAGGCCCTTCTCTCCAATATGTCTGGGCCTTTGATGCCATAGCATGGTCTTTTCTCCAGATACCACTAGGCTTTCCCCCGAATTTCAGGAACCACATAACTGTTGCACCCATCAATAACAGTGCTACCCTAAAGCTTGTACAAAGTTCCAATCAAAACTCCCTGGAATAATACCAGTGCTTCCCGAACCATCTTACAGGTATCTTTCTCGGACATTATTTTTACACGTGCATCATCCATCTTGCTTACACAAATTAGATTTCTGGCCAATGGAAAAATGTGCAGAACACCAGGAAGTGTTCTAATCCTTCCACCTTGTAGCTTTAGCTTGAATTTACGTCCGATGATTCTAGCCTTCCTATCATCACCTAAGAGAACATCACGGCCATTATATTTCTCATACTCGCAGAACCACTCCCTATGGGGAGTGAAGTGAAAGGATGCACCAATTCAATCAACCATGACTCATGATACACATGTACATTTGAAGAAGAAGCCAAATACCCATCCCCACCTTCATCCAGGGTGGTTTTATCCTCTGCCGAAGGAGCATCATCAGATCCCTTTCCTTTCTCAAGAGCTTTAGATTTGCAGTCCTTTTTGTAGTGCCCTTCCTTTCCACATTTTGAGCACACCTTTATAAAATTTTTAGAAGATTTAGATCTCCCTCTAGATTTAGATCTCCCACTCAAAAACTTATTATTATTTTTGTTCTGGGACCTTCCTTTTACAGATAAGGAATCTCCATTTTTACCCTCCATATTTCTCCATATCATTTCCTTTAACAACAAGGCTGAGACAATGCCATCAAAATTCAAGGTAGTTGTATTGCTACCTATTGCAATAACCAGACTATCCCATGAGTCTGGTAGATAACACAACAAACTTATGCACTTATCTTCATATGAAATTTTAATATCAATAGATGACAGCTGACTTACCATAGTATTGAATGCATTGAGATGCTCTGTCACTGAGTCTCCATCCTTGATCCTGAGGTTATACATCTTATTCCACAGGAAAAATTTATTCACCAGAGACTTAGATTGGTAGAAAGCCCAAAATTTTCCCCACAAATTCTTCATTGTAGCTTTCCCAAATAAATTCAACAATACTAAATCTGAGACACACAACCTTATTTTTCTCTTCGCCTTCTGATCCAACTTTATCCCGTCCTCATCTTACATTTCTATTGGTTTAGTACCTTGATCTACTGTGATCCATTGGTATTTATCCACCAGCAGATCCTCCATCTGGAGCTTCCACAACTCAAAACTCTAACCATTAAATTTCTAAATTTCTATCTTTCCACTACTCGCCATCTTCTTTCACTACAAGAATCTATCCCGTAGATCGCCCACTGAACAGGGTCTACCACAGGCCTAAGGGAAAAAAAACCCTTAGCAAAAAAGGCATCCCCTTGAAGCTAAAACAAATTTGATACCAAATGTAGTTTCTAACCTTATACAGAAATTATCTATAAATGAATCTTAAGAACATAAAATAAACAATAGAAAAAGCATAAAACATAAAACATATATACGTAGAGATTTTCCCCTGGATCCCAAATCGGGATGACCAACTTGATTTTTCATTCTATTTATTTTACTATTACAACACATATATATACATGTACATAGTTCCATTGACTAGATCTATAAAATACAAGGGGCCGAAAACCATCATGCCCCAAAACCATGTGAAAACCCATGCAAAAAACCATGGGTGGGTCCGCCCACCAAAAATTAGGGTCCAATTTTTTTCTTCCCAGGGCGCTGCCCCTTACCCCAAAAAGGGGGGCTTCCACCCCCCTGTCACCCCCCTGTTGCACCCAACACAATGTAAAATGGTAGCTTTCGCCCCCTTGTGACCCCCTTGTGCATGACTAGTCATGGAAAGAATATAACACATACCCAACTGGAAAAAGAGTAGTAAAAAAAGGAGGGCATTGATTATGAAAAAACATTTGCACTTGTAGCTAAGTTAAACACTATTAGATTGTTAATTGTATTATCTACAAAGTACCATTATAACTTGCACCAACTAAATATAAATTTATTTTTTTTAAATGGTGATTTAAAAAAGGAAGTGTATTTGACACAACTTGAAGGGTTTGTTAAAAAGCAGAAGTACCATTTTCTGTGCATATTAAAGAAGGCTTTTTATGGGATGAAATAGACACCTAGGTGGTGGTATGATAATATATATTCCTTGTTTGTTTATCAAGATTTTATGAGAAGTCAAAGCGACCCAAATATGTATACAAAATTTGATGCAAAGGTGCATGTTGTACTGATTTCATTGAATGTTGATGATTTAATTATTACAGGAAATTCAATTAAACTTTAATTAATGGAATTAAGGTGTATATGTCACAAGTATTTGAGATGAAAGATCTTGGTGAGTTACATTACTATATAGGTTCTGAATTTTGGAGAGATGTTGGTCAAACTTTTGTCTCTCGAGGAAAGTATGTTAGAGAATTGCTTAAAAAGTTTTAAATGGACCAGTGTAAAGATTATTTTGTTCCAATGCAATGGAATGTAAAAGTTTATTTTGATGATGCCTCAAAATATTTTAATGGTACAATGTATAGACAACTGGTGGGAAGCTTGAATTTTCTTACTACAACCAGAATCGATATAACATACTATGTTAGTGTGTTAAGTTAGTTTATGGAAAGACCTCTAGAAAGACATTAGAGAGCAACAAAATAGGTACTCATGTATCTTAAAGGAACAATTAATTTTGGTATTAAATACATTGACTCATTTTATGTTAAGCTTACATATTACTCATACTCAAATTGCACTGGTAATCCATATGATAGGAGATCTACTACATGTTATGCTTTTAGCATTGGATCCAATATTGTTTCATGGAGTAGAAAAAAAAAACTATTGTATATTTATCGTCGACTGAGATAGGGTATACAATTCTTTGTTGAACAACTTGTGAATTTGTTTGGTTGAGGAAAATTATTCAAGATGTTGGATAATAACACAAGAAATCTATAGTGATAAAATGTAACAATGAGAGCTCAATCAAGTTTGAAAACGATCCAATTTATCATGCAATAACAAATCATGTTGATGCCTAGTTTCATTTTGTTAGAGAGAAGATACAGTCTAAAATTTTTTTTCTTGAATACTGTAACATTTGTGAAAATGTTGCTGATATTTTCACTAAACCCCTTAGGAAGATGAAATTTGAGTTCTTTAGGGATATTTTAGGCATGGAAATAAATCCTTTTTCCATTAAGGGGGGAACTAGAAAATAATGGAGAAAAAAATTGTTAGGTTCTTTTGACATTATCTGTATTTATGAATTAGATCCTATTTTTCTTGTATTCATTTTGATCTCCCTATTCAAATTTATCATTATATGATTGATCAATGAAATTCGGTGTTGTGGCAGCCTCACGGGCTCCTTACCTGAGTGTTGTGAGTTTCATTCAATGTGTTTTGTCTTCCATTTTTGAGTGAATATAATGAGTGTCCAATGCTTTTTAAAATGTAGATTAAATTTAAGAAACATATTTTTATTGTTGTGCTCCATAGAATCCCACTATTGTTATTGTTGTGCGCTTACATTATTATTGTTATGTAGGTTATGATTATATTGTGACCCCTTAGACTCCTATGTATACCAAGGAGGTCTTATCATTTGTATCATCCAAGATTTATTAATTTATGTAATGTAAAGGAGGTTTTCCCCTTGAAGAGGATAATTTTTAATTCATTGATCAATATTTTGTTATACTTTGTGAGATGGTCACATAAAATTTGGTATAATAGCTTTGGATTCTATGGTTTTGCTTATTCAAACAAGGAGTCTTGGAATATTCCCTACAGTTTATTTTCTATGAAGCTTTAGAGGCTGAAATTGAAACCTCTTCGAGCTGAAATATTAGTGAACATTGTATCTGAATTTCAGATCTTCATCCGCTATATTTTTGGAGATATAATTAGAGGAAGCTATGGTTTTTGTAGGCTCCACAATTCAGTCTCAAAAAGGTGACATAGGGAAAAACATCATAACATTTTCTCTAAGAATTGAATTTGAATTTTGTAAAATGTGACATTAATTAGATGGAATATAGTATTTTGGGTATCATTTTTAGGGTTGTAGTTCGAACCAGTGGCACGTGGAACTTCATACATGTTTTCTCTATTGAATAAGTCTGTAATTTGGTCATTGCGGGAGATTGGGTATAATATTTCTTGAAGAATCCAATATCAGTATGAACTATGGGGTTGGAAAGAAGACTTAAAGGGATATCACAAGATGAAATTTTAAATCTTGGAGATATGAAACTACAAAGATACAACCATGTCAATATCAAGCTCCTAGAAATAGATTCAAAGTGATTCAAAGGGAATAGTGAAGCATAAATACCATTGTTTGATTCAAAAATTACTTGAAACAAAAAAATGGACACACCTATTAAGCAACCAGAAATATATTCTATGATGCATGAAGAAGAGGAATAAATGAAAAATGATATATCAAAATTAAGAGACAAAGTGCAACAAATTTCGCTGTCACAAAAAGTAATAAGAAATCAATTGTAATCCATGATGAATGTTAATATAGATGATATGAAAAGGGACATGGGATTTTTTAATGATGGTTTAAAAGCATACATGGAAGCAGTGATGAATACCAATATAGAGAGGTTGAAGGAAGTTTTGGAAAATTTGCTAGAAGAAAGGCTTCCCAGTGGTGACGGTAATACATGAAAATCATGATGAAGAAAAAAATAACATGAATTGTGATTTTAGAGACTCCAATGTTGGGTTTAAGAACCACCACATTCCAAATATTGATATGAGGATGTTAGATCACAATGATCCCATAACATGGATACTAGAGATGGAGAAATATTTTGATCTCCATTATGTGAAACAGTCATAAAAGGTACACATTTCAAATTTATATTTATAATCCAATCATTTTGTATGGCATCTATGGATTTTTTCTTGTAAGAAACTCATCACTTGGTCAAATGATAACACATTATGAGTATACAAATTGCAACACCTTCTTTAGCCAATGTATAAATCTCAAACAAAAGGGTTCAACGGTGGAACACATTCAGGACTTCTAAAACTTTAATATCATGGTAA
The DNA here is from genome assembly GCA_034641835.2 of Pinus albicaulis. Classification (NCBI taxonomy): domain Eukaryota; kingdom Viridiplantae; phylum Streptophyta; class Pinopsida; order Pinales; family Pinaceae; genus Pinus; species Pinus albicaulis. The sequence goes on along the minus strand of CM076570.1, from coordinate 289,611,949 downwards.
CATATATTCTAGAGGAACATAAGATCGATGTATGATAGGGAATTTTATTCAATGATAACATATAACATGACTTTCACCTTTGGGAACCTGATTCAAGGAATTCAGGGTGGCAAGAAAAGTTGAAAGAAAAATTATGGAAAAAATTTTGTCTACCAGTCACAACTATAAATATGGAAGTGTTGTTGCTCTTAAACTTCCACAACTTACAAGTTTTACACCACAACAATTGGAGGAAAAAATAAAAAAAAAGGATTTGTCACAATTGTGATAGAAAATACACTAAATATTACAAATGTGCTGAGAAGAAATTATTCTACATAGATTGTGAAGAGGAGGAACAAAAAGAACAAGAAACATCAAAGGATGAGGAATAAAAATAAAAATAAACATCAAAAGAGGAGGATATACACAAATAACCAACCCCTGAGAAAGAAGAAATGAATCTGACCATATATTGCAATGAATTGGGTGGAATTATCACTCCTCAAACACTCAAGTTAGAATGATATATCAAGAATAAAAGGGTAATGTTGTTGATTGATTCAGTAGTACTCATAATTTTATTCATTGTAATATAGACAAGGAATTAAATTTCTTCCTATATCTAGAACCAAAATGTCAAGTGATGGTGAAAAATGGAGGAACTATAAATTTCATCAGAAAGTGCCATAATATCAAGATAACCATGGGATAATATTTATTGAATAGTACAATTCTTTCCACTCCAATGGGTGGTGTTGATGTTGTATTAGGAGTCCAATGTTTGAAATTTTTGGGGACGGTAACTTTTAATTTTCAAGAAATTTTCTTCAAATTTCTTTGCGGATGAAAGGAAGATGAATTAAGGGGCATCACAGGGAAAATAGGAAATATAATGTGATGTAATTGCATGAAAAAACTTATAATAATAAAAAATGAGGAATAATTTCACAGCTATGCTGACTAGAGTTTCAAACATCAAAATCATCTATTTATCTAGTTCTCCAAAAGTTTTAGACAATAATTACAAGGTATTTGAGGCTCCCAAAGGAATCCCACCTATTTTTTATCATGGACATGCTATTCATTTTATTCTAGGAAGTGTTCCTCCAAACATCAAACCTTACAGATATCCTTATGCCCTAAAGAGTCAAATTTAACGTATGGTTATAGAAATGATAAAGGATGGAATAATTCAACCTAGTCAAAGTTATTTCTCTACTCTAGTAGTATTGGTGCACAAGATGGATGGATCATTGATCTGAATATTGGAAAACTAGTTTTTTTGTGCTAGCTTCCTCATCAGTATTAAATAAAAGTGTGCTTAAGGATCATCTCAATTAGCAAGTTATATGAATGTTTATGTGTGTTTTATGTGAAATTAATTAAATAAATTATCTTTTAAAAACACATAACAGTAAGTAAATTACAGATAATACAATACACATAAAACGCATTACGTAGAGTTGATAACAGATTTCACCCCTCTTGGGCTACATCTCCATGGACCTGCTTCAATGTCTTGGCCCTCTTTGGATTAATGGTAAATTCTCTGATTACATTCGCCTACAATGCTCCAATGGCTCTACAACATACTCCATTGCATTCAGAATATGCAAAAACCCCTAAGTAGCCTCTTCTGGCTCTACAAATGGTCTTTGGGTGATCTAGACATGGCCTCCTCTCCCAGTGGCCCTTAGAATATTAAATCTTAAAAGTGGAAAAATGACTTACAGAAGTGCTCCAGTGCCTCTCCAACCTACACTATCATGCTCAGAGCATCCAAATAATCTAGGATTGACTCTTTCTGAGCCTAATTTGGTCAAAATATGCCAAGTTTATGGCTTCTTTAGTTTCTCCTAGGAAAGCTCCTCTAAATCTGGACAAACTCCAGTTAACCCCAACAAAACTAAAGGTCTCGCCAAGATTATTGGCCTCTACAAACTTAACCACCAAGATAATTTCAGATTAATTATTAGATAATTAGGAGTTAAACTGTGGTTAGGCGCATTAAGCGCGTCTAACAAAATTTGAAATTAAAAATTTGGTTAGCGCACATTAAAACATGTTTAGTGGTTAATAAAACCAATGTTTAAAAATAACTCCACGCATTTAAATCTTGGCTTTTTCCACGTTCATAGCCAAAGGCTATATGGTAAGGGGATGACCCCACTTACCTCCGTCAGAAACCGTAATCAAACTCAAATGTATGTGGAATAAGTATATGGTTAAGAAACGATTTGGAGTAGACTTGGTATGGCCTGTTGTTTGCATGGGGGAGGTTTTGGGGTTGAGCCCGACCTCCACTCGTCCATTACATAAAAAAATTTCACCCATATAAAATGAAATTCAACCTTTGAACTTACCCAAATTTTTGGACTTTGGGAGGGCACGTGGCGACTTCTGGAGGGCATGTGGCGGCCTCTAGGCTAGCCACGTCTCAGCATCCCATTGGTTCCTCAAAAACCAACCAAATTGTGCCAAAAAACCATAAATTTTTTTCAACCACAATTCAACACATGCCAACACACCATTGGATAGAGGAAAACCAAAAATTTTACACCTTTCATCCTGTTTGACCTTTTTTTTTTTTTTTTAAATTCACGTGTTTGGAAAAGTGGACAATAGGCTCTAACTTTCTCATACGGAGTCAGTTTTTGATGAAATGAAGTTTTCTGGATTCATAACAATGATACCTATCCAATCATTCTAGTTTGGAGAAATTCTGAGCACTTTGATTTTTTAGCAGTTTTTTTCCCCAAATTCAATTTCTGATCACTCCTACCCACTGACAAGATTTTGGTCCCACAAAAGCTGGTTATCTGATAATAATTTAATAATTTTCTCTTTTAAATATTATATTGACTTGATTATACTTGAAAAATATCCATGACAACCACTTGGGTTAACCGACATGCCTTGCCTTGCAAATGGCTTGGCACTTCAACCAATGTTCTCCTTTCGCTGCTGATCCAATCCCACACTTTTTGGTTTCTTGCTGACTAATTAAACACCTTGATTTAACAAAGATATCCGTTTGTGCTTGGAAATAAGACTAATGGCCTTCCCACTGAGAATCATGCTCTTCCTTCGCACACACATGCATTCGATGCAAGCTTCTCCTTGAAAACCACTTTTCCAATTTAAGCCAATCTGAGTGTACTACAAAAATGAGTTTCAATATCAGTAATCAAAAGAAAAAAAATTACCATTATTTTTACCTCCACATTTCCAAATTCCACATTTGGAAGAATGCATTCACCATCTCTTTCGTTTCCTAGCATGAACACATCAAATGGTCTACAATGACTGATGTTTTGGATCCAAATGTTTTGACATCTTGTCCCTCTTTCCACTTCTTGATTCCATCATCCTCAAGTTCAACATGCTGCTCATTCCATGATTTGAGAATGAAGGCGAATCATGAGCCTCTTGCTCAAGAGTGGACCTTCCAAAATCCTGAGACATATTGTCACAAGAAAAACCATTAACTTGAAAAACACATCATGTAGGAAATACAACTTGATGAGCTCTTTATTTTTCTCCTTCAAAGAAAATAATTTCAAATCCTGTGAGAATTTCCATGCACTCGTACATATTGTTGTACAAAAAAAACATAAGCGTAATTTGTCGATGGGTTTTGACAAAACATGTGTCTTCAAAGTATTGACTCTCATGTCAAACAAAAGCATCTACAACAACTTAACGATTATTTTCCCAAAACAACAAGAATTTCACATATCAAGAAAAAATTCTTCGACATCTCCCTTTCATCTTTGGAGACAAAATCAACTCTTCCAAGTCGATATGACATACATGTAAAAATAAATTTACCAACACAATTCAATCACTCATGAATGTATACAATTCTCAACTCTCTCACAAGTACAATCACAAGTACAAGAATCCCATTGGTATGTACGAGTACTTAAAGAGTTGAAATGACCAGATTTAAACCCAATTCAACCTTTGGTATTGTTGTGGAAAATTTGGTCAACATAGTCCACTTTCAAACACCGTCCTAGCGTAAACATGTAACATGCATTCTAGAGAAAAAGAAATGTATGAACATGAAAATTGCAACTACAAATTTCCATCTTTCCTGCATCTACATGAGTCAACATAACTCTAGCTTTCAAGCATCTTGCTTCGTGCAATACGCAGCATAGTTTCAAGAGAAAATAAATTCATTCAGTTGGAAAATAAATGTATCAATAAGGAAATATTTGAATCAATCACCAAAATAAATGAAAGGCCTTAATAGGTTAAGAAATCTAACCATCTCTTTCAAAACCATTTCAATGGCACTTCTTTCAGCTGCACTTCATCATGTGAATAATCTTGACCCACATCAATTATGTAATCCTCCTTTCCATTCTTGTCAATATCTCTTTCCACCTTCTTCAAATGTTGTTGATGAATTTCTGGATACAAAGTCCAACACTTGTCTACAAGATGACTCTGCTTATGGCAGTGAGTGAAAAATAATTGTTTCTTCTTTTCAACATGGTTTTTATTGTCCATTAGACATTTGGGTTTCTTTCAACTTTTTTTTGAAGGTTTCCTGTGTATGGATATATTTTTCCAAAATCTTGAAATATTATGGTTATTCAAACCACAAAATGAACCTGTAAACTTTCTCCAAATCTTATGTGAGGATTTACAATGTTTATCATAATTAAAATCAACTTGATTAAAGGCATATTTATACCTTGCACATTCACCTTTGTCTCCTTATTGAGGAGATTAATTTGATGAGCTAGTGGCTCTCTTTGGAATACCAACAATGGCTTCAATGACTTTAGAGCCTTCAACATCCTCTTGTTTTCCATTTCCATTAGTTGCATGCTTATAAGCATCTTCTTGCAAAGTGGGTGTAAAATTTTTTCATTCCTCATGACTAAAATCTTCAAAAGCTTGAGGTAATGAACATGTAATGAAAGTCCTTCTTGGAACACCTTCATGTTCCTCCTTGGCTTTGGATAATTCTCAATCATGTTGTCTATAACCAAGAACCAAATACCTAGGACTTTCCTCTAAAACAATTGGGTCAACTATGCCTTGTGCATGTTTTCCTAACCCTTTACCTTCATAGCCCATCTTCATCAATAATTTGGACCCTATTTCTTCATTGTGTCTTTCAAAAGCACCTCCACATTCATTTTTAGAGGAAATAGAACATAAACTTGAATTGCATACTTATTTTTCATGCACATACTTAGCGACGGTTTCCTTTGCAATATGGAGCTCAGTCTCCATATCATGCATCTTTTCAAGAAGCTCTTGCTTCTCCTCGTTCATGGAAATCCACTACTCTTAAATTACAGTGCTCTCCTTATTATATTCATACATCTCTTGCACCATACCTCTCATGATGTAGAGCTTCTGCAACATCTCTTTATCAAAGAGTCTTGATAAGGAAGATTGATTAGAAACAATGCTTGATGAAGCTACCATCACACTTGTAGTACATAAAAAAATTCATTGTTGTGATTTGAGAGTTCTGTCCTCAATCTTGACCTTCTCCTGAAGAGAGGAGATACACATAAACTTGCACAAAATTAAGTTCTCCTTGCGCAAATACAAAACTAATAGCTAATTTTATAGCTAACCTTGGCAAACCATATTAGGGCTAAAATGATCTAAATTGTGCTCTGATACCAACTTGATCTGAATATGGACAAACCATTTTTTTTGTGCTATATTTCCCATCAGTATTAAATAGAACTGTGCTTCAAGATCGTCTAAATTAGCAAGTTATAAGAGGGTTTATGTGTCAATTGTGCGTGTCTTTTATGAGAAATTCATTAAGAAACTTATTTTTTTAAAACACATAACAACAAGTAAATTTTAGAGAATACAATACACTACAAACACATTACAAAGAATTGATAACTAAGTTCACCCCTCTTAGGTTACATCTCCATGGGCGTGTTTCAATGGCTTGTCCCTCTTTGGATTAATTATCAATTCTCTGATTACATTCACCTACATCTTTCCAATGGCTCTTCAACCCACTCCATTGGATTCATAAGACAAAAAAACCTCTAAGTAGCCTCTTGTGGTTCTGCAAATGGTATTTAGATGATCTAGACATGGCCTCCTCTCCTGGTGGCCCTATGCATATTTAATCTTCAAAGTGGAAAAATCACTTACAGAAGTGCTCCACTGCCTCTGCAACCTACACCATCATGCACAGAGCATCCAAATAATATAGGATTCACTATTTATAAGCTTAATTTGGTTGAAATATGCCAAAATTATGGCTTCTTTAGTTTCTCCTAACAAAGCTCCTCTAAATATGGAGAAACTCCAGTTAATCTTGACAAAACTGGATGTCCCGCCGAAATTAGCAGCCTCTGCTAACTTAACTGCCAAGATAAATGCAGATTAATTAGTGGATAATTGGGATTTAAACTATGGTTAGGAACGTTAGGCACATTTAATAAAATATGACATTAAAAATTGGATTAGCACCCATTAAAACATGTTTAATGGTTAATAAAACCCATGTTTAAAACTATCACCGCGCATTTAAATCCTGGCCTCCACCACGGTCACAGCCAAAGGTTCTGTGGTAAGGGGATGCCCTTGCTTACCTCCACCAAAAACCTAAATCAAAATAAAATGTATGTGGAATAGAGTTATGGTTAAGAAAAAATTTGGAGTGGGCGAGGTCGTGGGGTTGAGCCAACCTCCGCCCTTCCAATACGTAAAATTTTTCCACCCATATAAAATAAAATTCGACCTTTGAACTTAAAAAAAAAATTCAACTTTGGGAGGGTAGACGGTGGCCTCCGAAGGGCACATGGCGGCCTCGAGAGGGCATGTGGCAGCCTCCATAAGGCATGTGGTGGCCTGCGGGCTAGCCACATGGCGGCATCCCAGTGGTTCCGAAAAAAGAAACCAAATTTTCCCAAAAAACCAAAATTTCATGCCAACCACAATTTGACACTTGTTAACACACCATTGGCTGGAGGAAAACTAAAAATTTGACCCCTTTAACCCTCTTTGACCTTTTTTTAAATTCACTTATTTGGAAAAGAAGATAGTCGACACTAACTTTCTCATACAAAGTCAGTTTTCGATCAAACGAAGTATGCTAGATTCTTGGCAATGGAACTGTGCGATCGTTCTAGTTTGGAGAAATTCTAAACACTTTTAATTTTCACAAAGTTTTGCCCCCAATTCAGTTTCTGATCAATCATGGTGTATGTGTACATATTATAGGACGTTAAAATTCTCACTGTTAAAGAGAAATTTATAATTCCTTTAATTGATGAATTGTTGGATGAATTACATGGAGAAATTTACTTCACCAATATTTATCTCTATTGAGGATATCATCAAATTAAAATGAAGATTGACGACATTCTGAAAACAACATTCAAAACTCATGAGGATAATTATGAATTTTTGGTCATGCCTTTTTGCCTTACTAATGCACCTTCAACATTTCAAGGTTTGATGAATTCCATTTCGAAACCTTTCCATAGAAAATTTGTGTTCGTATTTTTTTATGATATACTAATCTACAACAAGTCTTGGAAGGATCATGTTCAACATTTTGACAAAGTGCTCAAACTATTGGAGGAAAAACAATTATATGCAAAAACCTCCAAATGTTTCTCTAGAGTACAAGAGGTGGAATATTTGGGTCATATTGTATCTTATGAGGGTGTTAAGGCAGACCCTACCAAAATGAAATCCATTAAGGAATGGAAATACCCACAACCATAAAGCATATTCTAATATTTCTCTGGTTGATAGGGTATTATCGCAAGTTTATTATGAATTATAGGACAATAACAACATCTCTAACAACATTTCTAAATAAATATGCATTTTCTAGGACCCCAGAAGAAACTAAGGCTGTTGAACATGTTAAAGAAGCAATCTACCAAGCAATGGTCTTAGCTACACATGAATTCACAAAAACCTTTATTTTGGAATGTGATGCCTCGGGAAATGGAATTGATGTTGTTTTAATGCAAGAAGGAAGACCAATTTCTTTTGAAAGTCATCCAATCAATGGAAATTATTTACACAAACCTATTTATGAGAAAGAAATGTTGGGAATACTACATGAACTAAGGCAATGGATACCTTACCTAATGGGAAGACACTTCAAGTTAAAAAAAAAAAAACATGATAGTCTTAAATACTTTCTAGAAAAATATTATCTCCAAAAGAGAAACAAAAATGGGTCACAAAGACATTGGGTTATGAATTTGAAATCATCTCCAAAAAAGGGAAGAAAAATGTTGTTGCAGATGCATGCTCAAGAACGGATGAGGATGTGAAAGAATTTATTTGTTACATTTCTATTATCCAACCTGATTAGATAACTAAAGCAAGGGATGAATGTAATAATGACAAAGCAGTGTGGACACTCATTCAAAAGTTGCACCAAGATATAAGTAACTCAAATACATTTAGCTAGAAAAATGATTCATTATAGTACAATGATCATTTATATCCATGTAACAATTCCCACCTCAAGTAAACGATTCTTCTGGAATTGCACACCTCCCCTGTTAGGAGGGCACTTAGGATTTTTAAAAACTTACCACAGGTTCATGAAGGAATTTTTTTGGGATGGCCATAAATCATATACTCAAAATTTTGTGATAGAACGCTTGGTTTTCAAACAAAATAAAGTTGAGATAATTAAGACCCTATGTCTCCTACAACCTTTAGCCATTCCAAGTTAGCATTTGGAGGAGGTCTCAATGGATTTTATCATAGGTTTACCCAAGTCTTCGTTTTTCCTTCTTCGTAAAGTTCAGGAAACACTTGGGTGATAATTTGAGCATGAAGTAGTCAAGAAAACAATAACCCAACAACTATGTAATCAACTAATTTTAGAGTATCTCCTTAAGTGGAAGAACTTACCTACTAAATGCTCTAAATGAGAGGATGAAAATGTTATACGGAAACATTTGGAACTACTCAAGCTTTGAGTAAAAAACTTTTTTTGAAGGAGAGTAGCATATTAGGTCCCTATAATTCTAGTGTATTACCCTTATTGTTATTTTTAGTGCATCCCCCTTATTGTTATTGTTGTGCCCATATATACCCCATGTTTTTATTGTTGTGCCCATATATACCCCATGTTTTTATTGTTGTGCACCATAGAAGCCCACTATTGTTATTGTTGTGCCATTACATTGTTATTGCTATATAGGCTCTAACTATATTGTGACCCCTTAGACTCCTATATATACCAAGGAGGTCTTATCATTTGTATCATCCAATATTTTTTCATTTATGTAATGTAAAAGAGCTTTCTCAATTGAAGAGGATAAATTTTAAGTCGTTGATACATCTTGTCCTCTATTTTGTGAGTTGGTTGCATAACACATGCATATGCAGTATATAAGGTAGTGAAGTATTTCAGACCCTGCATATTTAAATCTCACACCACTTTGTTCATATCTCACCCATTGGTAAGAACATTGTTTTTGCAACAATAACTAGGTGAGAAAAGAGATAACTCGGTGACTTCACTTAAATAATATGATCTGGAATTAAAACCAGTTCATAATATAAAGAGTGATAGACTATGTAGACTAGCAACAAAAGACAATGATGCTCCCGAACAAGATCTATCAGGATGGGAGTAAGAAATTGAAATGTACAATACTGATCACATTCCCCAGTCCACATCCACAATGCCTTGGTATGCAAAGATATGATCATTTTTAGAACATGGAACCTTACCCTAGCTCTTATCAAGTAAAAAAAAAGGGGAATCCTCTTAAGGGATATATCATACAAGTTTTTCCATGGAGTTCTTTTTTGGAAGCACCATAATGGAGTTTTGTTAAGGTGCCTTGAGCTGCAAGATAAAAAGAAGGTTTTGAAGTATTTACATGATGGATTGGTAGGTGGCTACTATGTGAGCGAAACCACAATGCACAAAGTCATGAGGGTTGGTTATTATTGGCCCCCTTTTTTTAAGGATGCTCACACGTATGTTCACAAGTTCCAAGCGTGTCAAAAATGTGTCAATCACAATCAAAGGTTATTCGTCCCACTGCTCCCAGTAGAAGTCGAAGAACCTTTACAATAGTGGGGCCTTGATGTTATTAGATAAATTATCCCACAATTTTCAAAGAAGCATCGATATATCCTCACAAGTATAAATTATTTCACTCGGTGGTCAGAAGTAGTTCCATTTAGACAAGTAAATGATCAGTAATTCATTCACTTTATAGAACAAAATATTATCAGCAGGTTTAGTGTTCCTATGTCACTTGCATTTGGTAATGAAAATTACTTTTCGTCATTAAAAATTTATGAGTTTGCATTGGAAAATGGGATTGTGCTCAAGCATGCATTTAATTTTTATCCTAGGGAAATGGTCTAGCTAAACCCACTAATAAAAATCATATTCGCATGATCAAGAATACCTTCTTCTATGAAAATAAGAGTTCGTATATTTCTTTAATAAATTCCCTATGGGTTGACCATGTTACTTCCTAACCCTCCATGAATACCTCACCATACTTTTTTTGCATGGTAAAGAATTTATGTTGCCTGTGAACATGTACCTTCCATCCTTCCAACTCTATTAGGAGGAGCAAGGTAAACCTTACCTACTTTTTCAAAACAAGATAAAAAATCTACTAAAACTTGAGGAAGAGAGGCTGAAAGAGAAATACATATTTTTCATTCATCGGAACTGTATAAAGTGTTGGTTTGATAGAAAATCTGCAGGGACAAAGAGCTTTGAAGTGGGAGACCTAGTTTTGAGATGGGATAAACCCCATGAGGTCAAAGGTAAACATATAAAGTTACATCTACTGCAGATTGGGCCATTCACCATTGAAGAGAAGCTTGAACACAACACTTTGAAGCTTAGATCCTTGGATGGGAGGATTGACCCCCTATGCTTAAATGACCGAAATATAAAACATTATTTTCAGTAGTAGCTACGAGTTTCACTTCATGTACATATTATATTTCATTTCCTTTTCTTTTTCAGAGTCATTTATATCCTTGTTGTCCATCCATGTCATTTTGTGTCACAATTTTAGTAATTCTATATAAATAATAGTTGTGTGGAAAATGCATAACCCAAAGACTTTGTAGTGTAATCAAAGAGAAGTGTGACTACTTCAACGCTTGGACTTTTGATAATTCTTCTTATTGGTTTAGGAAAGTGCCATATGTTGAGGTAAGTCAATATGGAAAATATGATTCCCCCAATAGGAGAACCTACTAGATTTTTGCTTATGCTAGCACTAGAATTGCTGAACTTGGAACCTACTAGAACCTTCTAAACACTTGAAGCTTGATGATCAAAGCACCATGAAGAATCTAAAGTTTTAAGACCCTTTAGTAGGTGGAATAACCTTGAGAAGATGATGATAAATAATAGACATAGTGGCAACCATGTCGCAACTAAAGAAAGTCCATGTCATCAGTCATTGTCAGTCCGAGTCATCCAAGATAGTGACGTGTCAAGTTTCATCATATGCTAATGTGAAAGACGAAATGTATAATTGTAATCATTGTACAAGACAAAAAAATATAAGTCCAAGACACATGTGTGAACTCAAGAGTCATGGATGTACAAAGGAAATGTAATACCAAAAGTCACATGTAATTCCAGAAGTCATTTGTAACTTTAAAGTTTGTAAAAGTCCAAAGGTCACCAAAAGTTAGAAAGTCAAGAGTCACGAGGATGTGAAAGGTCACACCTCAAGTTATAAATAGATCCCCATTTGTCATGTGAAGTTATTTTAGCCGCTTAGGTTCTCCGATAAGACATAATAGAGATATGTTTGTACTTTTGGGGAGGAAGTAGTTGCTCCAACGCACCACCATTGGAGCAAGTGATGTTCACTTTATTCATGCATATTTTGAATTTTACTTAATAATTTAAGCCTGCCCACAAACACTTTTCATAGATGGATTATGAATTTTTATAAGGCTCTTATGTGAATTTTTGTGGTTCATGTTTTATTTCACCAATTCTATAATAGCTGAACTATTTCAGCTATTTTAGTGCTTATCCTAATGAGAACATGTTTTAATGGTTATAAAGTTCATCACATTCATGTGGAATATTATGTTGGATTCTAGAGGAAACATTCCTATTATGTGTGTCTTTATTAGGGTGGTACTATTACCTCTCTTTTATAGGCTCACTTTCTTTCTCCCTTTCGATAGAAGAACATTGATGCACTTGCAACTGAACATTCACCAGGCACACTAGCTTGATTTTTGAATGAACATATTCTCTCTCTTGTTGAAAGCTAAAGCCAAGAAAAATATTTAAGTATATGGCAGTTGGTCCATACTCGGGATGGGGATCCTATCCCAAATGTTGTGAGGTCTATTTTGGACCACATATTGAGGAGACCCCCTTGAATATATATATATATATATATATATATATATATATATAGAGAGAGAGAGAGAGAGAGAGAGAGTTCATATTGAAATATATTATCTAATATGGATATTCAAACAATTTATTTAAGTTCTATAATGAGAAATAAGCATTTTTTTTAATTACTTTATCTCTCTAAGTTATATAAAATTGTATTATTTAAGATAGACATCGAAATAATTTATTTATTACAGTGAAAGTGAAATATCAACAAACCAAAAGTGATCAGCGCTTATTATTGTTTATGACGTTTTTAATTAAAACTAATAAAATATGTGTAATCACTTATGTTTTTATTATACCCAGCATTGTTTTTTCATTTAAAGTTTTATTTTAAGTGACACATATCAACTCCAAGTTGAAGACACGCAGAGTTACACACCGTCATACTGGATTGTACAATACTTATTATTCAATAATTTATTATTATTATTATTTTATAAAAAAAATTGTAAGAGTTACATATTTCCCTCTTACTAAGAAGTAACTAGATTATTTGACCTTTAATTACATTTTCCATTTGCGCATTGAATTATTTTACGAAGGTAAACATTAACACACAAACATATATTGAGAAATAAATGCTTTTTTTATTTTTTTATTGCTTTATCTTTGTAAAGTTATATAAAATATACTATTTAAGATATGCATCCAAAATATTTTACTTATTAGCGTGAGAGTGAAATCTGAATGAACCAAGTGAGCAATGATTATTAATGTTTTATAATATTTTTAATTAAAAGAAATTAAATATATGTAATCATTTATGTTTTTACTATACCTGATATTTTTTTTTCATTTAGATTTTTTTTTTTCAAAGGACGCATAGTTACACATCGCCCTCATATTGAGTTGTAGAGTAAGCCTCTCTGCTCAATAAACTATTATCTCTAAATTTTCAATATAATATTCCCAAAATTTACTATAATAAGTTTTCTAAAACATTTGGAAATAATAACTTGAAAATAATGAGGAAAATATTTGTTAGTTTGTTTTGACATTGTTTATATATAGGACTTATATCCCATTTTTTTGGATTTTTTCTTGATCTCCCTATTCGAATTTATATTTGTATGATTGTATTTGTTATTTGATTAATCAATGAAATTCAACAATGTGGTAGCCTCAAGGGCTCACACCTGAGTGCTGCAAGTTTCATTCAATTAGTTTTGTCTTCCATCTTTTAGTTGGTATGAAAGCATGGTTATATTCTTTGTCAGAGGCATTGCGGCTCAATTGTTGGTGTCTGAGAGGTATTTTCAAGAGATATTGGCATGGAGATCCATGCTTTGAGATAAATGCTTGTTTGCTATGTTTCCCATTGTCATTAAGAGAAACACAGAATACTCAATTTGTGAGGAGTGATGTTCGATTTTGAGTGCATATGCATGGAGCCTTTTGAAGAAAGATTCAGATTGGTGGGAGGTCTAATTTGATAGCCCCATTAGGTTGAGTATTTATGGAATTGGCTCGTGGATCTTATGTCTCAGTGGAAAATTTTCTCTGTGAGTTAGAGATGTGCCACATAATAGCTATCGATCTATTTCCTTATAAGAATCGTGGTGCGTTTGGAGCCCTACAATTTTTTTGGAGGAATCACTGGTATATTTATTGTGATTACTCAATGATATAGTTATTGAAGAAGTGTCGAAAGAGGGCTTGAATTTCTCAAGGAGGGCCCAGGTGAAACCTGCAAGAGTATATGTGTTTAGCTTGTGAGGAACTTTGTAGTGTGTGAAATACATAACATTCTTCCCATGGAGAGAAAAATCAGCTATGTGTGGAGAAGCTCCATTGAAGCATGTTCAAGCATTGTGTGCATCTTTGAAGTATGAGCCATGAAAAGGACGCATATTCATCTTATTCACGGGGGCCTAGCGGAGAGCGTGGAGACACACCGAATGTGGTCAATTTGACCACTTGAAATGTGGTAAGGAGAAAGAGGACCAAGTTTTTTGGGCACTAACCTATGTTACGTGAAAGAAAAACTATCATAACACTACATGTGTTGGAGATATGCTGTCACTGATATTGAGTGGAAGAATAGACTCGAGTATTTGTTATTTGGAGGGAATGATACTTGGCCTGTATGTTAAAGGAAAGATTTGGAATCTCATAATTTTATTTTATGATATCATCGCATATTACTCCTAGGTGAAAGGTGCACTCATAATGGAGAACTTTCATATTTCATAAATGTTTATAATGCATTGCATGATTGTGATTCCAAGAGAGCATTGATAAAAATAAAGTTATGTTCAATTTTTCAGGAAATGTGTGGATTTTTTTTAAGAAACCTCATTTCTAATTGAGCTCGATTTTATTTGAATTTATTGATAAAATTATGCTCTCTCTTAGAGTCACTCTCTAGATTTGTTTTGAAAATATATATTTGGAGTTTTTTTTGTGTTTGTAAAGTGCGAAGCAAGATGTTGTTAAGGACTTATTTTTTTCTGTCAAGATGACGAATCCACTTGCAAATAAATACCTAATAGATCCCAATAAATTGGATGGAACCAATTATGTTAACTAGAAATTCAGGCTACATATAGTATTGGAAGGATTTGGTGTTTGGACCATCACAAAGGGAGAAGAAGAAAAATTTGATGCAGGTGCAACAAGTGCATTGATTTAATATTTAGAGAAGCAAGAGAATAAATCAAAGGAATTATTAATAATTTTTGTTAAAGATAATATAATCCCTCACATTCGTGAGTGTAAAACACCTAGTAAAACCTAGACTTCACTCAAGGATCTGTATGAGACCCAAAATACAAATCGAGTCCTATTCCTGAAAGGAAATATCCTTTATATTAAAATGGAAGAAAATCAAATTTTAAATGCTTTTGTCTTAGAATCAAAGATTTGAAATATAAGTTTGGAGATATATGAGAATCAGTACCTCATTAGGGGAATTTTGAGTTCTAAAATGGGCCTTTGAAGAAGAATGTACAACCAAAATAAACTTTATAAAAACCAATAGGATTTACGATGATGATGTCAAACATGGGGGATGATTCACCATTTTTGGAGTAAAATGGTAAAAAGATTACAAAATAATAAAGTAATAAAACTAATTTTTCAACTCGTATTTCAAGTTATCTCCTAAGGTTTTACTCAAATTTTGAGTGGTAGTACTCGTTGGATGAAAAATTTAATTCCTCATCCGAGGAGTACCCATGTTGCGTACTTTCGATGGACTCTACTACACGAAAAATGAGAAATACAAGAAAAAACATGATTGCAATCATGTTTTTCATGTATTTATCATTTTTCATGTAGCAGGTTCCATTGAAAGTATGCAACATGGGTAGTAATTTGATGAGGAATCAAATTTTGCATTCAACGAGTGTTTCTGCTCGAAATTTGAGTCAACCCATAGGGAGATAAGTTCAAAATACAAGTTGAAAAAATAGTTTTTTCTTTTTTCCCTCTAGAATTTGATGATGTCATTTAATCTTATATTATTATTTCCAGTATTATTTTATAATTTCCTTAGGAGGCCCATTTTAGACCTCAAAATTCCCGTAATGAGTATTGATCTTATGACAATAAGATTAAATGAAATGTGAGGTGATTATCAAATGTTTATTATTGGTCTTGTAGCAAGGGATAAATATGCCACTTTTAAGGAATTTATAGGTATACTACTGTAGGAAGAAGAGAAGCAAAAGAATTTGAAGCCTTGGAAGCTAGATTTAGCACTTATGGAAAAGAGGAATTTCTTCGAAGGAAAATAGGGGGAAGGAAGTAAAGATGGATGTCCATTTCAGAGAAGGCCATCTTGAAAGTAAAATCAAGGTATGTCAACTTTTATAATGATTCTAAAATTAGATTTTTTTATTGTGGTAGAAGTGAGCATCTTGGCTGAGACTATTATAAGAAGGAAAGCGATGAATCCAGGCATAAAAACATAATACATTCAGGACATTTTGAAGGAGAAACCCTAAATTCTTATCTCAAAAATGTATGTTAAAATGGATGATGTGATTTTTTGGTTTGTGGAAAATGGAGGTTCAATGCACATGACATGTAATAAGGATTTCTATGCAAAATTCAAGGAAACAAGTAATAGCAGCAACATCTATATTAGATATGATCGTACACATCACATCAAGGGATATGTCGATATTCCAGTGAATTTACCAAATGTATATGTTAGGCGCATTCATAATGTTATGTATGTGCCCAGGATCAAGAAAGATCTGATATTTGTGTCTACAATCAAATATTAGAATCTGAAGGTTGAATTCTTCAAAACACATTGCATAGTGAAGGACTTGTTGGATCACTACAAGTTGGTTGCTTGAGGAGTTAGAGTTGGTGGCTTGTATAAAATTTATATCACCAGTAAGAGTCATCATGATCCACGTGGATATTGGTAGCCACCTACCTATTCGATTTGTGGCCCCACCATAGTTTATTTCATTTTTTCAGTTTCCTTACTTTTAGCATAGTTTACTATTTTTAGAATTTTTTCAAGTCTTGAACTTCTAGAGTCGTTTTGAGGCCCTAAACGAAGTTTTTTAGGGAAAACTAAATAACATGATATTTCCTTCGATGTCTCACACATCAAAATTTGTATTCCTTGGATAGATATTTCTAACGAGGCATTGTTCATGTCAAACGAAGATCGTATGCCAAAGTTACGTCCCCGAGAAGTCAATGTACCAATTTACCCAAACAAGGCCCATAGTTTTGGTGCTTCATCTCATAGGGTTAGGTTTCTAGATGTTTAGGGTTTTCCATTGTTTCTCAATAATAAATAGGCCCTTGAGCCTCAATGTAACACAGTTCCGAGGCCTATAGTCTCCACATCTCTTCTCAGAGATAAGCTACCAGCGCTCTAGCTAGTTTCTTTCCGTTCAGTTTGTAAACAAATTTCAGTTCTTTGATATTAATGAAATGAAGTGTTATTTACATTGCATATTGGTATTTATTTTTATATTTGTATTTTGTTTCATTCCTACATAAATTCAGATAAGTGGTATCAGATCGATCTAACCTTTCTCGATCCTTCTTTGCAAGTCCCCAACGAGGTCGGGTATAAGGAGTTAGGGCTCAATCTGGTTGAACCTTTGCATGAACAGCCTCACAAACCCCAATGAACATCCTTGGAGGATGAAAATAAATACAAGGGAGTAGGAGATCATATCAAAATATTGCTTGAGGAGGCCCTAAAAAAATAAAGGAATGCGATGATGGATAACTTTGCCCAGATCCTTCAATGAATTCCCACTGGCAGCTACTCTAGAGGCGAAACTCCTTTTAAGGTACAATTAAAATTTTAAATTCACATATTTGATGGAAAAATATATGTAGACGCCACAGATATATGGTTGAATCTATTAGAAGGATATTTCTTGGTTCATGACATTTCCGACTTGGAGCAGATTATTTTTGCACTCCTCAAAGTCGCCCCCCATGTCAATGACTACTGGGAAACCTACTGTGAGAAAAAGGACGAGGGGGAACCCCCTCTATTCTAAGCCGTACCCACTTGGAATTATTTCCAAGACATCATCAAGGAACAATGTTATCCCATGGGGAGCTATGAGGACAAGCACATAAAATGGACTATGTTGTGGCAACAAAGGGATAAACATGTGCATGAGCTGATGAATCTATTCCATACCCTCAGCGCAAATATGGGTATGAAAGATTCAGAGAAACAATTGGTGGTAAATTACCACATTTGTCTACACATATACATGTAGGAGGAAATGGAGTTCCTTGACATCGCCTTGCCCTATACGACATACTGGTATGCTGCCATGATTGAGCAGAAATTTGAACAATAGAAGCGAGACTTTGGATATGAAAATCAAAAGCAAGGGAAAGGTGCCTCCAAACCACAAAACAAAGGACAAATCCAAGGCATGGCGACCTAAGACAACCTGTGAAAGCCACAAGCAAAGAACAACACCCTAAAGCTAAGAAGGAAATGGGAAAATGGTGTGAGTTCCATAAGAGCTCCACTCACAACACAAGTGAGTTTCAAGCCAAGTAGTCACTAGTGGTCGAGATTAAGGTTTATGAATCAGATACATGCTCTGAATCTGAATCAGAACCCAACAAGGGTAATGAAAAAGGGAAGCATATTATCGATGCAGAGACCAATGCCACTGTTGCCACCACGAAGATCTAGAAGGAGGAAACAGAAGATCCAAAGGAGGAGGACCATCTCTTCCATTCCTAGATTTTGGTAAAGGGTTCCTTGATATAGTTCATTGTCGACATTGGGAGCCAAAATAACCTCATTTCAGCAGAGGTCGTGAAGCAGATGGGCTTTCCAACCACAACACACCCACAGTCATACACCATCATGTGGCTTCAACAAGGACAAGATCTCTGCATCAACCATTAGTGGCGCCTTCCCTACAACATCAAGCCTTTCACGGATGAGCTATTATGTGACATTTATCCTCCTGATGTTTGTGATGTATTATTAGGCCAACCATACTTGTGGAAGTGACATGCTATGTATGAGTCCCGACCTTGCACTACTATTGTTACTTTTGTATGAGATACGAGAGGTACCATTGCCTGCCACTATCTCTTTGGTTACAGCAAAATAATGCAGTAAGCTCATTTCCAAAACTAGGAATTTTTTTTTCCTAACAATCTGGCTTCAGGGCAAGATAATATTATGGCTGCGACCTCCAGAAAGGGATCCTCCACAAAACAACAACAAATGGACAAGGTCACGGATGGGTACGGGGACATCTTGACCTCACCCGCAGGGGTTCCTCTACACTGTCAGGTCAAGCACCCCATCAATTTGACCCCATGTGTACTAATTCCCAATGGACCAATCTATCGGTGCTTTGTTTTGGAGAACGATGAAATAACGAGGAAGATTCAGGAGATGCTGCAGAAAGGTCACATCCAGCAGAGTTCATCATGCTGTGGGACCTCGATCGTGTCTATGCAAAAGAAGGATGGGACTGGGAGACTCTATATTGACTATCGAGCATTGAACAAGATCATTGTATGGAATAGGTACCTGATCGCATAGATTGATGACCTTCTGGACCAACTGAAGGGGGAAAAATATTTCAACAAATTGAACTTGTGGTCTGGGTATCATAGGTACCAATCGAACGCTCTGATATGTGGAAGACTTCCTTCAAAGCTAGGGTGGGCCTTTTTCAATGGTTGGTCATGCCTTTCGGGTTGACGAATGCTCTCACAACCTTCATAAGGTTTATGGAGGACATCTTGTGGTGATTCACCAACTCATTGGTAGTAGTGTACTTGGACCACATCCTGATCTTCAACTAGATTTGGAAAGAGCACCTCCACCACATCCGACAGGTCCTCCAAACACTATGGCAACACAAGTTGTGTGCCAATTTAGAGAAGTGCATTTTTGGCATGACACAGGTTCGGTATTTGGGATACATTATTGATGAGCTAGGGTGCATGTGGATCTAACCAAGATATAAGTCATTCGGGATTGGCTAGCCCCAACCACTCTAACAGAACTTCGCAGATTTCTGGGTCTTCTTAATTTCTACTGAAGGATTGTGTTGGTATTCTCTCATATCACTTCACCCTTGAGTCATGTCACCAAGGGAGGAGTGAAAGAAAAATTATTTCGGTTGGAATATCAACATAAGGTGTTTGTATAATTGAAACATCTCCTCTGCTCTACCCCAATGCTCACATTACCAGAGTTGCAAAAACCATTTGAGATCAAGATAGATGCCTCTTACTATGCTATTAGGGAAGTTCTTACTCAACAGGGGCATCCAGTGGCAAATCAAAGTGAGACACTGTCCGACATAGTCTACAAGTATCCCACTTATGACAAAGAAATGTATTGCATTATGCAGTCTTTACGACAATGGAAGCATTACATTTCGGGGAAGGAAATGGTCATCCACACAGACTACTGACCCTTGCAGTTCATATAGACACAAGGGAAGTTGCAGGATTGCCATCATAAGTTGTCCACATATTTGCAACAGTTTCATTTGAAAATAAAGTACAAGAAGGGAAGCAAAAATAATGTTGCAGATAGCCTCATGCGACCACCAATCATGGTGCTAACCATCATTCTCAACTCTTGTGGGAATAAGAATTTTTATTGGCCGCTTCTCTACAAGAGCAATCTTTAATTCAGCCACACATACAAGATGCTCCTGGAGAGTACGCAAGTTCAAAATTTTCACCTCGAGGTAGCACTGGTATGTGACTTGGGACACCTTTCTATTCCTATAAGTGAGCTTGCGAAGATGATTTGGGAAGTGCACTACAGTAGGGTTGCTGGGAATTTCAGGGTCGAGAAAATAGTGGCATTATTGCAAAAGTATTTCTATTGGTTGAACCTTCAACAATATGTTGGGAAGGACATCAGATCCTACACTGCTTGCACCATTTCCAAAACAACCATCAAGAAGAAAGGCCTCTATACTCTGCTACCTACCCTTAGTCGACCTTGGGAATCCATCTCCATGGATTACATTTCAAGACTTCCTTTTACTAAGCATTGAAATGACTGTATTTTCATGGTCATAGACAGATTCTCGAAGATGGCCATTATGGATGTCTGCAAGAAGAATGTAATAGAAGAAGCCACTGCTAAAATATTCTTTGAATGAGTGTGGGTGAATTTTGGGATCCCATAGTCTATCATCTCAGATCAGGATAGCACAATCCTCAGCAAATTTTGGTTCCACCTCTGGTAAATGTTGGACACCAAGCTCACCGAGTCAACCACTTTCCATCCCCAAACTGATCACTAGACAAAGATCATCAATAGGTTGATCGTAGACATTTTGAGTAGCTACAATTCAACGCATCCACGCACATGGTATGAGAGACTTCCATATGTACAGCACAGTTATAACTGGGCTCTTGATAGCTCAAGTGGCCACTAACCCTTTTAGGTGGGCTTGGGATTTTAGCCACTATGTCCCATTAACGCATCCATGCCATTTGCAGCTACTCACGCCGATTCATCTCATGTCCATTGTGAAGCTAACAATGTGAACAAATTCATTGAGAGAATTCATCACATCCTTCAACATGTTCATGACATATTTTACAGAGCCAAAGCCAAGTACGAGCAATGGCATGATCAACATCAAGTGCCACACAACTTCCAGGTTGACGACAAAGTGTGGCTACATTTACAGAAGGAGCACCTCATTGGACCCCACCGCAAGCTTCCCCCCTCTCCGATATGGTCCATACACTATCACCAAGGTTGTAGGGGAAAAAGCCTTCGAGCTTAGTATTCCTCCATTCCTTGTTCTACACCTAGTGTTCAACGTGGACCATCTTTGGACCTACTACCTGCCTCTACTGGAAACCTCCGACATTGAAGAAAAAATCACACCAACATATTTAAACACAGACTGCATGGAATGGGCCACCACGGATCATATCATGGACATGAAAATCAAGAATACTTTCCAGTAGAATATCCAACTGTATCAGGTTGTCAAAGCTTGACAACTCCTAGACCAAGGCAAGTGGTTCTCCAGGGACAAAGTTCAACAGAATTTTCCTCATCTCATGGAGGAACTCGACGCGATGGGGCCCAATTCTTCCTAAGGGGGGAGGAATGATCTAGGTGGATATTGGTGGCCACCCGCCTATTCCACTTGGGGCCCCACCATTGTTTCTTTCATTTTTCCAGTTTCCTTAATTGTAGAAAATTTTACTATTTTTTGTATTTTTGCGGGTCGTGAACTTTCGAAGTTGTTTTGAGGCCCTAAAAGATGTTTTTTTGGGAAAAATGAGAGAAACATGGAGGTTACTTTGATGTTTCTTCCAAAAAAAGATGTAGTTTGCAGATAGATCTTTCTAACGAGGTAGTGTGCGCATGAAACGAAGATCGTATGCCAAAGTTATGTCCCCGGGGAGTTGATGTACTAATTTAGCCAAACGAGGTCCATAGTTTTGGTGCTTCATCTCCTAGGGTTATGTTTTTGGATGTTTAGGGTTTTCCATTGTTTCTCAATAACAAATAGGCCCTCGAACCTCATTGTAACACAATTCATAGGCCCGTAGTTGCGACATCTCTTCTTATAAATAATCAAGACACCTAGGTCATTGTATGAGATAAAAAAGACACCTAGGTCATTGTATGCGAATATAGATTCCTTATTTCTTCAGCAGGGTTTTATGGGGAGTCAAAGAAATCCAACTATGTAATCCAAATGTGATGCCGAGGGGCATGGTGTATTGATTTTCCTATATGTTGATGATTTAAAAATTACTAGAAATTCACTTACAATAATTAACAAAATCGAGGTGCAGATGCCACAAGTATTTGAGATGAAATATCTTTGATGAGTTACATTATTGTCTAGGTCTTGAAGTTTGAAGAGATGTTGGTCAAAATTTCGTCTCTCAAGGCAAGTATGTTAGAGAATTTCTTAAAACATTTAAAATTGATCAATTTAAAGATTATTTTGTTCCACTGCAACGAAATGTAAAAAAAAAAAATTGATCATGGATCAAAGGAGGTTGATGGTAGAGTTTATAGAAAAATGGTGGGAATTTTGAATTATCTTACTATGACCAGACCTGATATAGCTTGCTTTGTTAGTGTGTTAATTAAGTTTATGGGAAGACCTCTAGAAATCCATTAGAGAGCTGTGAAAGATGTAGTCAGGTATCTTAAAGGAATAATTAATTTTGGTATTAAATACACTGATTCATTTGATCATGAGGTAACAAGTTAATGAGATTCGAATTGAGCTAGAGATATGGAGGATAGGAGATCTACTATAGGTTATGCTTTTAGAATTGGATCGAGGATTGTTTCATGGAGTAGCAAAAAACAACCTATTGTATCATTGTCATCGATTGAGGTAGAGTATACAACTTTGTGAGTAGCAATTTGTGAAGTTTTTTGGTTGAGGAGAGTTCTACAAGATGTTGGATAAGAATAAAAGAAATTTATAGTGATCAAATGTGACAACTACAACTCAATCAAGTTGGAAAAAAAACCAATTTATCATGCAAGAACAAAGCATGTTGATACTTAGTTTCATTTTGTTAGAGACAAGATACAATCTAAATATTTTTTTCTTGAATATTATAACAAGTGTGAAAATATTGTTGATATTTTCACTAAACCCCTTGGGAAGATGAAATTTGAGTTGTTTAAGGAGATTTAGGTTGAAATAAATCCTTTCTACATTAAGGGGGAAACTTGAAAATAATGAATAAAAAATGTGTGACGATGTTTTGACATTATTTTTATTTAGGACTTAGATCCTATGTTTCTGGGATTTATTTTGATCTTCCTATTCGAATGTATATTTATATGACTTTATTGATTATTTGGTTCTTCAGTGAAAGTAAACATTGTAGATTAAATTTAAGGCACATGTAAGGAATATAGATTCCTTCTTTCTTCAACAAGGTTTTACGAGGAGTCGAAGAAATCCAAATGTATTCTAAATTTGATGCAAAGGGGCATGTTGTACTGACTTCATTATATGTTGATGATTTAAATATTACATGAAATTCAGTTAAACTAACTTACAAAATTAAGGTGCAGATGTCACAAGTATTTGAGATGAAAGATCTTCGTGAGTTACATTACTGTCTAAGTCTTGAAGTTTGGACAGATTTTGGTCAAAATTTTGTCTCTCAAGGTAAGTATGTCAGAGAATTGCATAATTTTTTTGAAATGGATCAGTGTAAATATTATTTTGTTCCAATGCAAACGAATGTAAAACATTTTTTTGATGATGGCTCAAAGAAGGCTGATGGTAGAGTGTATAGACAACCAGTGGGAAGTTTGAATTATCTTACTACAAACAAGCATGATATATCATACTTTTTTAGTGTGTTAATTCAATTAATTGGAAGATCTATAGAAATCCAGTAGAGAGCAGCGAAAGATGTACTCAGATATCTTAAGGGAACAATTAATTTTGGTATTAAATACACTGATTCATTTGATGACGAGTTAACAAGTTACTTAGATTCGAATTTGGCTAGAAATCTGGATGATAGGAGATCTACTATAGGTTATGCTTTTAGAATTGGATTGAGAATTTTTTCATGGAGTAGAAAAAACAACCTATTGTATCATTTTCATCTATTGAGGTAGATCATACAACACTGTGAGAAGCAACATGTGAAGTTGTTTGGTTGAGGAGAGTTATTCAAGATGTTGGAGAAGAAAAAAAGAAATTTATAGTGATCAGATGTGAAAACTAGAGCTCAATCAAGTTGGAAAACAATCTAATTCATCCTGCAAGAACACAGCATGTTGATACTCAGTTTCATTTTGTTAGAGAGAAGATATAGTCTAAATAATGTTTCTTGAATATTTTAACACTTGTGAAAATGTAGTTGATATTTTCACTAAACCCCTTGGGAAGATGAAATTTGAGTTGTTTAGGGAGATTCTAGGTGGAAATAAATCCTTTCTCCATTAAGGGGGAAACTTGAAAATAATGAAGAAAAATGGTTACGTTATTTTGACATTATTTTTGTTTAGGACATAGATCCTCTTTTCTAGGATTTGTTTTTATCTCCCTATTAGAATGTATCTTTATATGATTGTATTGATTATTTGATTCATGAATGCAGGTCAACGTTGTACATTAAATTTAAGGCACATGCAAAAGTTATTACTGTTGTGTTGTTTGCGTGATGTGTGAATGATAAACACTTAAATTCAAGGTATTTTAAATTTGATATATAATTTTTCAAGTCCTTTAGATGAAATTATGTAATATAACACTTAAAATATCTCAAATGTCTTGAAACCAAATATTTATTATTGGTATACATTTTAATTTTATAATCATATAATTATATTTTCATTTATACATTAAAATAAACAAAAACAATATTATGTATAAATATATTCATCATTTAAATAAATCTAATAATCAAAATATTTTCAAGAAATAATATTATATCAATAAAGATAAAACAAAGTAAATAAAATACTACACACTCTGACAATCAGAATATTTTGAAAAAAAATTATGGTATCAATCACCATAAAACAAATTAAATAAAATAATAGTCTATGAAGAGGAGATATAAGCCTATGTTCGAAAAGAAATGTTTGATTTTATTAAGGGGGAATTGAAGATACATTTCTAACATTCATTTTTAATTAACTTAACAAACGAATGCGTTCGAAATTAGTGTTAGTGATAGAGAATGGAATTGTCTCCCTATATTAATATGGTGTTGGAAAGAAATAAATATAAATGTTACATATTAATAAAGAAATATAAGTGTTACATGAAAATGAGATGTATTACTATTTATAATTAATTATAAATAAATGTAATTTTTATTTTATTAAATATATATTTTTATATTAAAATAAATTTTCTCCGAAATTATATGAGAATTTTTAGAAGTGACGCATTTGTAGTTCATTATCAGTATTTTGATGATGAACTACAGTCAGTAGTTGATAATGAACTATAGTCAGTAGTTCGAAACCCATGATTCTAAAAATTCTTATGTGATTTTCCAAAAAAATTATTTTAATATGATATCGATCATATTTTTATATTATATTCTAAAAAAATTTAACTTATTTACTTAATATTAAAATTATTTTGAATACAAATAATTATTTAATATTTTTTATCTTATATTTCAGTGTAAAATATTATATATAATAAATTAATTTTAAAAATTAAAATTTATACATAGTTTAAATGATATTTTTTCTTAATAAATTATAGACTAGAGATAGAGCATATATGTTTTAGATTTCAGTATTCAAATAACATATAAATGGATTATTTATCTGAGCATTCAAATAACTGCATATAAATGAATTATTTATCTCACAAATAAAAAAAATTGTTCGAGCAATGTGATATCAATTATTTTATATAAATATTAATACAAAATTATTAAATTATCATTCAATTTATATAGATAATATTTATCTAAATAATATTTATCTAAATAATATTTATATTTTAATTAAATTATTATTCACAAAATTGACCTTCTAGAAATTTTTTTTTTATTAAAAAGTAAGATAGGTTGATTACCCACAGATCGGATTGATTCTAAACAGTTAACACCATAGTGTTTGTAACTTTTAAACTTTAATTAGAAACCAGAAAATGAACAATGTTTGCTTAGAAATAACTAAATTAATCTTTAAAGGAAAATATCAATAGTCGTCTAATGGCCCACTTTCCGGCAGAGATTTTCATGAATCTATATTTATTTTAAAAGGCACTTTCATTAATTTTTAAAACTGACGTCACAGATGGCGTTTCCCACTATCTTTCCGAGCCCTGGACGACGCTTAATCCAGGCACTTTATGAACCATCAAATTTTCAATTGTTGTTTGACAACTCCTCAACTTCACATGGCCAGCGAAGATTAGAACTCTGACAAACCTAATTTTAACTGCTATTCAATTATATATATTTTTCTCTTACCTACTCCCCTAACAAAAAAAATACGATACAGAGTAATTATAATTGTCACAACTATGGAACTGCTATCAAAAATATTACACCAGACACACTTGAGGAATTCGATAAACGTACATTACAACATCCAGAGTGTTATAATAAATACGTATTAATAATAATAACAAGTATTCTTATTAACAACAACAAATGTTCTCATACGCTGCAACTGAAACTTTTCATGATGGAAGGATTCTATATGCTTAAGAAATCTCTGGAATGCTCTCTAACGAGGGTCTCCATAAACCCTCGCATCTTTTGGCCGCATAATCTTCTTTAACCTGAAGCTGAAGCCACGTCTGTTCCATCGACGTTTCATTTATAGAACGATCCGAAAGCAAGGCCTCCAGCTCTTGCTTGGATATTACCATCTTAACCCTAATAATACTGTTGCCATTTTGCACAGGCTTACCCGAAGAAGGGGCTGTATTCTCTTGCCTTCCCCTCTTAATTCTGCCATCACAGCTGCCATTATCGATGCCTTTTGATTCTGATAAAACGGCGTCCCGTTGACTATTATGATTCTTTGAAATTTGAGAATGGAAATTTGGAATTGGCAGTAGGCAATAAAGCTGTCCGGGAAGCAACTTGTAGTCCGGGGGAAGACTGCGGCACAGGTCCCCGGAGTGCATGAGCGAATGCCGTGGGTAAGTCGCCGTGAGATCGCTGACAACAAACGGAGCCGTGAATTCCATTATGTTTCCGTCCATTCTTAGCACCATTATTAACTCATCGTCTGTTAAATTTGCAGAGACCCTACTGCATCCAGATCGCAGACAGTTTCCCATTAGTGAATGAGAATGTTGATGGATTTCTCATACAATGTATGCGAATTGGCCAAACGAGTTCTTTCGCAAGACCACGAATGAAATCTGTAATAGTGACCTCTGCGGGTGGGAATAACAGAAATTAACAAAAGAGACAGCAGAGAATGGCAGAGCACAGCGGAACTACACCATATATTTATTGAAGGGAGAAACGTATATTTATACAACTCAGAAACAGTTATGCATAAACTGAATCTGGAAACTAACTGCTAACTAATCTAGAACTGCTTCTAAACTTAACTGAATGATTATTCTTTAACACCCCCTCTTAATCTTGAGGGTTACATTATTTTATTCCTAACTTTTGACATTGAAATTCATTCTATATTTCCGAAGTCAGAGAGAAGTCTCTTGACTTTCAACTAGATTTGACTTTCTTCTTCTTTTCTTCCAAATTCTGTAGCCTCTAAATTGTTTCCTAATATTCGTCTTATTGTATTGTTCAAACTTCAGACTTTTCATTTGCTGGTGCAGGTCTTTTACAATTCCAGGTTGTCTAAGCATGTCCTGGACATCTTCAAGAAATGTGGGCTGCTGCCACATATTGTCTTCAGTTTTATGGTTTTCATGATCAATCTGCTGCAACATAATACTAGAATAATGTCTTATTTCTTCAAAACTCCAATGCGTGAAAATTTCATTGACATGTTCATCATGCATGTCATCTTCAACATTCATTTCTACATCTTCTGTGTAGATCTCATCTAGACATGGTGTTGCAAGCCATGTTTCAATAAACTTTAACTCTTCTTCATAATCATTTTGTGTACCTGCACATTGGAAATCAATATCAGAATCCAAAATATTTTCAGAACAACATCGGTTCTGGTCTTTCTGCTCTGCAATGAGAGCTTTCTCCTGTTGTGATTCTTTCTCTATTTCTGCCTCTATCTCTGTTTCCTTCTGCTCTGCAGTGAAAACTTTCTGCTGTTGCGCTTCCTTCTCTGCTTCCAGCACTACATCCATCTCTATTTCTGCTTTTTCTTTGCAGACTTCTTTCTTTGCTTCTGTCTCTGTCTCTTTTCCACTAACCTGTAATGCTGCGAACAAATTGTCTTCCACTAACTGCAGTGAGGAAATCTCACCAAATAACATCACGTCAATATCATATTTTTGTTGCATCATCTGCAACCAGTCATCATTAGTCAAAAATTCATGATCAAAGTTAACATCAACCATCAAATTTTCATCAGCAAGTTGCATTGCTGGATTTACCATCTCATCATCAGCAAACTGTGTTGCTGGTTTCACCAAACTTTCGTCAGCAAGCTCTGTTGCTGGAATCAACAAATCATCATCAGCAAACTGTGTTGCTGGTTTCACCAAACTTTCGTCAGCAAGCTCTGTTGCTGGAATCACCAAATCTTCGTCAGCAATCCGTGTTGCTGGTATCAACAAATCTTCGTCAGCAATCCATGTTGCTGGTATCAACAAATCTTCGTCCACTTGTAACTGTGTACAGTGGGGTATCAACAAATCTTCGTCCACTTGTAACTATATACAGTGGGGTATCAACAAATCTTCGTCCACTTGTAACTATGTACAGTGGGATTCAACAAACATCTTCGTCTCGTTCTACACTTTCTTCGCATACATCATCCACTCGTGACTCAACACAGTGGGATTCAACAAACTCTTTGCTTGACTTCCACAAACAAATGAGTCTACATATGCATCAAAAACTTCCAAAATTTCTACCAAAAACTTCCAAAATTTCTGTACTAAAACAATACATCAAATTTTTTGTACTTTAACACTTTCACTTTCTCACTCACTTTTTCACTCTTCGAATTTTAAATTAATTCCTCCAAAAACTTAAAAATATCTTTTAAAAATTACAACCCTCTTTTAAATCTCATTTTCTTAAAAGAAATCTCACTTTTTTTAAAACTTCAACTTCATTCATGCAAACTTCAACTTCATTCATGCCCTTTTATATAAACCTTCAACTTCAACTTCATTCATGCCCTTTTAAATAAACCTTCAACATTTTTAAAAACCTTTAAACATAACTGTCTTTAATAAAAGAGCTTTCTCTTCCATATGAATTTCATATGACAATAAAAAACGGATTAAAGAAATCGAATGCATTTAACATCCCTTTGAAATGCCTTTAAACTTTCACGCATACCTTTTTCCCAAATCACATTTTCTTCATATAAAACCAAATCACGTTTTCTTCAAGACAGACTTATACCAAATCACGTTTTCTTCAAGACAGACTTATGCTTCGCCAGATTGAAGTGATTCTGCTAAAGGAAGATGCTTTGCGTCTCCAATCATTTAAGTAGCATACGATTTGGACGACAAACCCAGAGGGAACCAAAAAACAAACCACGCCTCAATACCAAAGAGCCGAGATTTCAAATTCTTTTAGACCTGCAGTAACTCGAAAATACCGAAACCCACAAGATTCTATCATAACAACAAAAAGCTCCTCAAGAATTCTGCGAAGCCTTTCTTGAAACAACAATGAAACATTCAATTATGTGTCCGTATCAATTCTCTCTCTTTCAGTGCAATAAGCATCCGCTTTGAGCAGTTTCACTCATTCATCAAAACGCATAATGAAAACAATTGACTCCTGCTATACAGGTTGGTGAATGAGTTTGAACAAATGATGAAACAGTTAATTCAATTATGAGAATCATATAAAACTGGTTGACCGGAAAGACTTCAATACAGATTAACCACAAAAGAATACTTTCATCTTTCTTGAAAAAATGGAAGCAAAGGCACTTCCCAATGTCCAGAAGGGTATTAAAACATTTTCTGCTATATCACTTGTCAAGTCGAACACCTTCTGCTTCCTGCATATATAATTTCAGGTCTAGGAAATGCATAGCATACATACTCAAATGGGCAGGCTCATTATGGCCTAGGAATACTAGCACCAGGACGACTTATTGCTTTCAAGTGGTGGAAAGAATGACAACTCCAACACCCTTACTTCATTTCTTCAACTGTGTATTTTCAATCAAACCCTGTGGCTTGAAAACTACAAAATAAATAGGGCACTGTAATTTACCCTCAACGAAGTAAAACGCAGAACATAACATAATTCCCAAATTCTATGCAGTCATCACAAAATTTACAACACCAGACCTTCATCAAACGCTGCAAACGCAGGAGGTTCTCAACTCGCACAACTCGCACCAGATGGTTTCACCTCCCTCTCCGTCGTCGATCGCGCCAAGGGTTCTCTCTGGTAACTCTGCCAACAAAACAACACCCAACTACTCTCTGCTTCTCCAACGATGATCAACTCTCGGCTCCGATACCATGTCAAATTAACAAAAGAGACAGCAGAGAATGGCAGAGCACAGCGGAACTACACCATATATTTATTGAAGGGAGAAACGTATATTTATACAACTCAGAAACAGTTATGCATAAACTGAATCTGGAAACTAACTGCTAACTAATCTAGAACTGCTATGAAATTTGCCAATAGTGGCGGCTATTTCAAAGGTGGAATGAAGCAAATATTTAAGCATTAGAGGAAAGGTGTGGCCTTTTATCGAGAGGAGCCGAAACAGCTGGCATTTCGGGTGGGTGGGTGTCGCTTTCCTTTCCCTTGTGATTTCTCCTCACCGTCACCGCTCTAAATGTGAAAGGAATATAATCGGTATCCAGACATTTTGCAAGTCGAGATTAAATTTAAGGCAAATACTATTTATCCTGCGGTGTTTACGCCTGTGCTGATTTGATGTTGCGGAGTTTTGCGCCTGTCCCGAATTACTTGATGTTGGTTTGTTGGATTGGATGATTTTTACAAATAAATTTTGTTTTTCAATAGTAGTTTGATGTCGAAAAATAGTATCAAGTTTAACATAAAGTCCTGTATAAATGGTTCGGTTTGAATTAATTCAGATCCAACTAATCCTATACAACCGTCGATGCTTTACAATTTTATCACCATGCCATGTATAAATGGTTCGGTTTGAATTAATTCAGATCCAACTAACCCTATACAACCGTTGATGCTTTCCAATTTTATCACCATGGCATGTATAAATGGTTCGATTTGAATTAATTCAGATCCAACTAACCCTATACAACCATTGATGCCTTACCTTAAAGTAGTAATTTTATCACCATCCCCTTAGATGAAGCTTCATGCAGTCCCAAGAACCTTCATACCTTTTCATGATCTTTTAAGGAAAATATTGGCATCCATTCATTGATGCTTTACCTTAAAGTAGTAATTTTATCACCATCCCTTAGATGAAGCTTCATGCAGTCCCAAGAAACTTAATACCTTGTCATAATCTTTTAAGGCAAACATTGGCATCAATGAATGCATTAGTAGGAACCCTTTGTCTTTTTTGATGGTGTGTTGACAAAAGTAATCAAAAGCGCAGCTGAGTGGTTTTATGTGGCAAATAATGGCAGGGGAGGGTTGTGGACATGTTCATATTTTTTTGTTTTAGGTTTGTAATGTGGTTTGAGGAGTCCTGACTTAGGCGTTAAGTTTTTTAAGGTTTTTGAAGTAGTTTTTAAAGTTATTTAGAGATATTTAGGTTACACTAGCTTTCAGTTGATTAGATTTTTTAGCATATATTTAAGTCTTTAAAGTCACTCCTGGATCATTCGTTACTAGCTTTCAAAATCATTAAAAAATAGTCACCAAAACATCTCTTTCACTGACTTAATTTTTTAACATATCTCATCCCGTACTAGCCACTAAAATTTGATCCTAAATTCATTGGTGAAGCCATCCTCTAAATCCATTGGTGAGGCCATCCTCTAGTTGTGTAGTAAAACTTGAAGTTACACGACTGTTACTTGAAAATTTTATTAGGTTTGAAAAAGAAAAAATCTATGGTTATTTGTCCATCCTTGGAACTTGCCTCAGTCGCATGACTCGCATCAATATAATAGTCCGTATTTCTACAATTCTCAGCGAAGTGATAGTCTAAATGCACGGACTCCAATTCTCTTTGTATGATTTTTTCAAAATATTGCCAATAGGGCTCCTTAAACTATGGCCTTTGAATTTAGTGAATGAATGTAAGTGTATGATTATGATTTTATAAAATAGATAATATTAAAAATTAAATTATCTTTTTATGGTATGATTTGTTATATTTAAGATATAGCAAATTAGATTATGATTTTATGATTTTATAAAATATAAAATATAAAAAATTAAATTATCATTTTGTGGTATTATTTGTTATATTTTATATTATCATTTTAGGGTATGATTTGTTATATTATATAGAAAATTATATTGTGATTTTATAAAAGTATATCATATAAAAAAGTTATGAAATGATTTGTTATATTATATATATAATAAATGAGAACATGATTTTTTTTTTTTTTAAATTTAATGCTTTTATTATTATTATTATAAATTTTTATTTCAAATTTTATAAAGATGAAATTTAATATAATCATTTTTTATTGGGTTACATTTTAATAAGTTAAATTTCTGAATTTTCATTTTAATATTTTTAATTTATGTTAAATTAATTTTAATTTTAATTTTTTAAATTTATGTTAATTAATTTTTATATTAGGAAGTAATTAGTAGAAGCATGCTTTGCCTAATTTTAGAAATGTCTAATATCTACTCTAATGATTTCTCTACTTGTAAGTATTTGGTTTGTCTTTAAAATTAATAACTCTAAAAAATTTTAAGATTTTGTCAATTATATATATATATATATATATATATGTATTAAGAAAAACTTTATTTTTACAAAATTTAAATAAGTTCTCCAAATTTTTCTCAATTTTTATGGTTCACTCTCAATCGTAGTTGAAATTGGTGCCAAAATATTTGGAGTGTTGCACATTTTTGATACATTATCATCATGCAAAAATAAATTTAATATATAGATTTTTCTTAATGACTATAAACTATCATGGATATTCCATTTGAAAATTTGGTCACGATGGATCTTACAATATTCTTCTGGAATCTATATTACTTAGTTTGTCGCCTTAGACCCCAACTTTAATATAACTAGCGTATAGCTAAAAATCATGGAAATAATTGAAATTGAAATGAAAAAATAGTAAATGAATGCAGTATACACACAAATGAATGCTAGATGTAATGTAGAAAATCCAATATGGGAGAAAATTCAACTAAAAGGTGAGGTTTGTCCTCTCCTCTCCTTCATTTCATGAAATAAAAAAACAAATAAATGGGCACTCAATATGAAGTTGATATTGAGTAATACATATAGGAAATGAATGGCTTCTTGGGCTTTCGCCACTGGCTCCTCTGTCATCGTCACGACACAGTCGTGCCCTATTTCCCATGGCGGCCATAGACATTCCGCATCTCTACTCCCTCCCAAGTTCCCTCTTGGCAATGGTCGTGTCGGTTGCGTCGGTTGCAAGGAAATCACAAATGCAACTCCCTCATTTAAACACTCTACCCTCCTCAGCAGCTAAGGGTTTCTCTCACAAAGACGATGTACATGCACAACCCTCCAATCAAGCTACTCAACCCCCAGAGGCTCCCAAGCCTTTTTTGGTTGACAAAATGGAGGAAGTGTCCTTTGTAGAAATCTCCCACTCGGATTTGGAAGACAATATTCAATTTTATGTAGAAAATTCCTTCATCTAAAGATTTAATGGACTTTGGCCTTGCACAACAGATTTATACCAATGGATTCACTCCACTCGGACCAATAACTGCAAGGTCATTTTCTACTCCAAGGGTTTCTTTATAGTTTTATTTGCTCATAATAAGGTTTACCATACAGTCCCTATAAGCGGTCCATGGTTCTCGGGAAAAGCAGGGCTAGTCCTCACCCCTTAGTTCCCATTCTTCGATCCCTCCATGACAATCATCACCCAAATTCCGAACAGGGTGAGGCTTCCAAACTTACCTGCTCATCTGTGGCACTGTGCAGTCTTCCAAAGCATTGGAAACACTCAGGGACATTTTCTGGCAACAGATCCCTTGAGAGGAGAAAAGGGCATCTACACCTAGGGTAGATATGTAGCGAGATTGACATCAACAAAGGATTAGCCGACCAAATCATTCTCAAAGTTGGTGATTTCACTTGGTCACAAACCTTAGACTATGAAAACACTACGTTCCACTATCGGCATTTCCATCAAACATGACATCTTCAGAACTCTTGTGCTTTTTTCCTCGCCCAAAAGAAAATAAGCACAGGAAAATTGAAAGATAAAAGCTGGAAACCCTTTGATCTGCCTCCCATGAATGATATTGATTCCTCCAGCTCAGATGAAGAATAAATCAAATCAGATGAGGATGTTGCAACACAGTAGCAATCGCATTCATCAGCAGTCCCTGATAGGCCCTCTACCTCCTCGAATCTCCAAAAACATTCTCATGAGTCCACCTCCTTTGACTCGGATAAATATTCTCTTCCTTTGATCAGCAACAATCTTCAAGTGGTTTCAGTCCACCTGCCCCCTAACAGTTGCGTTAAAGTCACAAAAAGAAAGGAAAGAAAAATCATATTGTGGATTCTACCCATTCTGGGTAGAGCCCTGTGTCTGTCTCTTGGCTCTTCCTATTCTTCTCCATGGATCTCTTGAAAGAATCATGAAATAGTGGTGGATTGTTGATTTCTTCATGCTCCCCCAGTTTCCTACTTCTCTTAATTGTAACTCCTTTTGTACTATAAGCTTTTAATAGAACCAGTCCTATCTTATTTACAATATATATATATATATATATATATATATATATATATATATATATATATATATATATATATATATATATATGAATTTGATATCTATAATATTCAAACACTTAACCTCATTAACACTATAATTGTAATTAATTATGTTATTGGTCTAGATTAATTGTAATATTTTAAATACCAGTTGATGAATAAGTGAAGCCTTGATATGATATGGACTATGAGAAGTTATGTGAAAGAGGGAAGCCAACAAAAAGGGGAATTAAAAAATTGATATTTTCCACAGGATTATTGACTAAACGAAATGTTCATAAGGGTTAAGATTTACAACCTTTCCCAAGAAAATATTTAGAGGGAAGGTGTGGCAATAATTGTTAAAATTTATGAGAGTGGAAATTAGTACTAAAACTACTAAAATATATGGGTAGTGTATCACTCAGAAGAATTTTGGTGTCGACCCATTTTTTTTTTTTATATGAGAAACACGAGAACATTTGAGAAGGAACATGTTGAAGAAGAAACCTAAGAAAGTTGACCTATCAAAGACAAGGAAAGGGTGAGAAATAAGCATAAGAAACAAATATCCTCGGAGGATATGGGAAAAAAATCTATTGTTGTTTAAGGAAAAACTCTCATAGGGAAGGTGAAGTTGTGCTCAAGGAGGGAATGAATCATTCTCTCATGGAGAGAGACAACACTTTTGTATGTGTGAGTATAGTGAATAGACACATTGGTGTGTGTGCAAGAAAGAGAAGGAGAAACAATGGAACTACAATATAAAGAAAAGAGAAAGAGTAGAAACACCGTAGAGAGGCGGAGAGAATCTACATTCATATGAATGAGAGAGTAGGAAGAGACAAAGAAAAGAGAAATGATGAATCTAATTGGATGAAGGATATTTGTTTTAGAACTCCACCTTCTATTGTTGTTTGGAAAATTTTGTCATGGCTTCTTGGTATACCTCAATGGTGGCCAAATGTAAGAAAGAAAGTAGTGTAGATAAGCCTATCACAAGGTGGAACATTTCTCACCCTTAATTAGTTGTAGACAATATTTGATTCTAATGAGATATGTGTTCCTTGGGGAATTTAAATTTTGTAATATAGCCCTGAGAAGATAAATATAATAAATGTCAATGAATTGTGTAGTTATAAGGTTTCTAGTTGAATGCATAACATAACCTTTGTGTTGTTTAGTTATGTTATGAATTGGTAAATTACCAGTTATGCCTAGATGATAGGGTATATTTGGTTTTAAGGATTTTGTTAGATGTGTAATATTAATATGCCTACTTATGTACCTTTATGTTCTCTTATGATGTGTTTGAAGGGGTTATGATGGACATATATGTCCATGGTCGTTGTCTATCTCCCTAGTTGTTATAGACCTTGACGAAAGAAGAAATATGTTTTAGAAAATAAGGGAAGTTAACCCATTAATTTGTTGGATAACCTTGATGACTAGTTGGGTGTAAGGAGTTCTTTATAAGTTTCAATTCATAATTTTGTAATACCTTGGATAGGTCATAGGAGTCCTATTTTTGCATGAAGGTTTAGAAGGTCTTGTTAATGGTGGATGTTATCACTCTATGATTTTCCTAGGCTAAGGAGGAAAATGACAAAGGTAACCACAAACCACTTTAGGCTATAATCTAGCCCTTCTAGCCTACAGAGGGTTCTCTCACTTAGTTTACTAAACAAAAATATATTAGGTTGGGTAGTAAGCCCAAAAATGGTTTTGATTTTATATATTTGTTGATGAGAAAAGGAGGAAAACCATTGGGTATGGAGTCATGATCAAAATTTGATTTATGTCTAGTGAAATGATGGGAAATAAGAGGGTTTCTTCATAGGGGTGAGGTAGGTAACTTTGGTGGTGGTTTTAGATCTAATTTTGGTGTAAGTTGAATGAATAAAAAGTGAAAAAAACAAACATTAGAGGATATAAACTAGATGAATTCTAAAATTTTGTACTAAAGCAGAGAACATGAATAACTTGGAAAACTAATTAGAGCATCATTAGGGATGAATTCTAAAATAATCACCTGGTTTTTTTCCAATAAACAAATATGTACATTAAATGAATGAAAACACATAATATAACTAAAAAATCATAGTATGCAAAAGTCACCAAAATTATGACATAAGAATCCCAGCAAATCACGTGCTATTCCATTCATTTAGTGGCAAAAAATATTTAAAATTACAGTGCACAAAGGGAATTCTCTCTGAACTCAACCAACAGAACCATTTCTACATTCAAAATCATGCGCTATATACAAAATACATTTTCTAGATCAAAGGAGGCTGAAACCCACCTATTCCAAAATAGTTGGAATTGATCTCATGAAGATAGGAAAGAAAAAACTAGTATTCTGGAAACTAGGAAAGCACCTTTGACTATTAATTATAATCTTTCCTACACACCTAATACATAAAACTTATACGATAAATTGTTAGTGAATTTTTTACATGATAAAACCCTTCCTTTGCCAACGTTGGGATAAAATGTTTTACCCAAAAAGCTAATTATATTTGTGCACAACAAAAGAGTGTTCTTTCTCTAAGTGCATGGATAGTTGCACATTTTTCAAAATATATTGGTGGATGACATGCTTACTGTAATGAAGGTTTCCATGACCTCTAAATGCCAAAAAGTTCCCAAAAAAACTCCTTTTCAAGAAACCCTACTCTCGTTATGCATTCTATGTGCAACGACAAAACTAATCGTTTTCAAGCCCCTGGACATGAAATTTCTGTGAACTCTAAAGCTTGAGGCATGAAATTGCATGCAATTTGATAGCTTTTTAGAGAAATTTTTTCCCCCTTTGGCAATAACAGTACTTTACGAACATCAAAATGTTGAATGAAACAAATGTAGGATTATGCCAAATTTGATGATGAATTTTTTACATTTGATAATGTCACCCACCACTAACTATTATTTAAACCTAATTTACATTACTATAATGTGACTCTTATGAAAATGAACCCAATTTATTCCCATAATTATATTGTTTCCCCATGATTACTAATTTCAAGTAATGACCCCTTATGGACCTCACAATTCAAATCAGTACTAATAGACCTCTTTTGAAATATATATTTACAATGACTTGACCAATTTGAGTCTTTTGTACAAAACCTCCTTAGACTATGATACTTGGTGAATTCATAGGCTAAATCTTGAATAAATGCCCCCAAAATGAATAGTCACACAGACACACTTGTATCCCTATACTATAGGACCCTAAAAGTGGGACCCAGCTAAGAGGATAAGCCTTGATTTGAACAGGGGAGACTCAAGAGGACAATGTCTTTTCGGAACATTTAAGATCAAAGTTTAAGAGTTCACCTAAGAACTCTTGAGCTGGTGGAAATTTTAAAGAAGAGATTAAGTTTCCTTGGAGTGAATATGTGTGATATTTTCCAAGCCAAAAATGAGGAATTAGTAGTGTGAATCTATATACATTTGGAATGTTAAGCAGTTGAAAGGTTTACTTGGTTAAGTAGAAAATTCATGAAGATATTAGAAGAAGTAAAATATGTTGAATGAGTTCTCTGGCTTCACGTGGGGAGTTGATGATATATGAGGTTAAGAGCTCCAACTGCAAGTATACCTTTCCAATGAGAAATTGGAGATGCATCCCCTTAGTATAACACTCCATTGAAATGATGGGATGTAATTCCCTTTAGTTCTGATTATTCGTTGGAAATTAGGGATTAAGTTTTCGTACCTTGTACTTTGTCATGCAATCGAGAAGTGGGTTGTGATGAGGAGCTAGAAGGTAGGTTCCTTAATGAGATATGAGGCCACTAAAGGATTTGGAAATCACACATTATATGGGAATCCATAGTATGGCATAGTTTCATTTGATGAACCAATAATAAAAAATAAGCATTTTGTTGACAAAGCATGCCATTTGAAAACATCAAAACCTCAGATTATCTAACTAAATAGGTATTGGAGTATCAAAATCATTGAGGAATGGAGTAATGATGGAATTACCCATGATGACATGGAGGTTCTAGGTGGAGTACACATGTTAAACCAATTCAAAACTTTCGGTTTCCAACCATGAAATTGTATGTGAAATGTGGAACATGTCGATAGTACCATGTGGGAGAGGATAGGTGAACAAACATATTTTCCTAAGCTCTGATTAATTTTTAGAGGAATGATATGGTAGGTTTAGCTTCCATATCAACATATTAGGATTTCATAGGGTTGCACTTCGGAAAATCGTCGATATACCAATATATTAGTATAAATTTTAGCAATTCCACATGTCAAACATGTCATATCCTACCACCCATCAGATGTCAATTGAGATCAATGGGTGAGGTAGCATGTTGTGTGGTCTCTACATACCATCGTAATATTGGGAATTGTAAAGAATGGCAGTGTATAAAGTTAAATATTGTCGGCATATTACCATATTAGTGTATCAATACCTTAGAGTTGTATAACGGTGGCATATTACCATGTTGACATATCAAGCCACCAACATATTGGCATATTGGAACAAAAGAGGACTAGATAGTGCATTTTTTTATGGAAAATACTTATATTACAAGGATCTAGTATGAAATCCACACAAAATAACAGAAAACAGTGTGGTAGTGACATGTGGAAAAGGGGCACCATGTGTTAACCAAGCTGGATATATAAAAGTCGATGTCGCCTGAGAAGGGGAAAATTTTCAAATGGTCCTACCTTTACGATGAGAGATGAAAATGAGATGAAATTTATATATTTGCAAAGATCTCAATGAGTTGAAGATGATGAAAGTAGTATAATTATGATTTGAGCTTAAGGACGAAAGATGAAATTTGATAAGCCTGTCTTAATAATAAACCTTGAACGTCAGGACTAGTTATGCCCCATATCCTTAATACACCATTAGTGGGATGTGTGTGTTATGAGGTGGTATCAGAGTTGTGGTTTTAATTTTGGACTTGAATAGGAAAGAGAGGCCCCATATGAATGAAAATCAGAGCTTTGATACATGGTAGTATCAGAGTTGTGGTTTAGACATTGGAATTGAATTGATTAGAGATAAACCATAAAAATGAAATTGGAGCTCTAATGCAAAGCAGTGTTAGGGTTGTGGTTCAAAAACCAAGACCAAGGGGAAAAAAATGTACTAAAAGCATGAATTTAGAGCTCTTATATTGCGTGGTATCTACTACAAAGTAGTATCAAAATGGTTTATAGAGGCACCAATTTACGACAAAGTGGTATCTTCTACTACTACACTACAATGGCCTTAACAAAGGTTCAACATTAGGATTGCATAGGCCAAGAATATTGACGATAAAAGAAGACTTTCGAAAGTAATAGAGGAAAGGTTCCATAGAAGGAGTATAATAGGAAGGTTGAAGAACATGTAACTATGATCATTGGGTGAAAAATAATGGATGTATATAGCTAATATTATTCTTGAGACAAGAGTAACAGATCTTTATTAATAGATTTAGGTATTGTTGTTAAATATACGACACAGGAAGATATTCATTAGAATTCTTACTACCAACTTTGTGAAAGAGGACATAATCAAGATGATAACTAGAAATCCCTAAGAAAATGAATAAATGATAACTGTGAAAGCACATGGCCAAGTTATATAGCCATGATCATGAGGGGGAATCTATAATATTATTTCTTTATACTTTTTATCCCTATTAAATTTTAAAAGGGCTATAATATGTTAATAAATATGATCACAAACACAATCATATGGCAATGGATTGCATATGAACTTATAAGCATGAGGACAATGACATGTTAAATGCATATAGATGTGCCATGGTGCATGTAAATAATGGTTGGACATACATGTGATATGCTTTGTGGACTTATAATAGGTTACTATCATATGATAATTATGATGAATAACCATGGACTGATAAACATATAACCAAGAAAAAGTTGGTTATATGGCTAGAGAATTTAATAAGGATGTTATGTAGAGTCTTGTCAAGACAAGGATAGGGAAAATAAATTATTGATCAAGAGTTAGGTGAAGAGGAGTGTAAGAACTCGGCCTGAAATTCCAATTTATCAGGTAACATCCAATAACTACTAATAACCAAGCATGTGTGTTTGTTATGCTCAAAACACTAAGAGGACATCATGGAATAATTTACTTCATAAAATATAATAGTGATTATATGAGAGAATGCATGGAAAGTACATCAATAGCTACCATGATCTATGTTGTGGTTGGTGTTAATGGTCACTTTGATCTTGGAATAAATTATTCCTTTCCAGTTGTTGTTATATGAAAGGGGAAAACATGTTCTACGTATGACAAATTTCAATAAATGGATGTAATTTCACATAAGGTAGGATTATTTTACATTTCATGAATGTAAATGAATAATGAGAAAGGTTAAATTAGTGCACATGAATGTTGATAGGCATGGTTAAGGATTTGGTTGAATTAATCTTCGTGATTATGCATCTAAAATGGATTTTTGAGTAGTTGAAATGATTAGAGTTGGTGCATGGCATACTAGGCATTGAAACTAAGGAAGGGTGCATGTTGACATGTGTAAAATTTTGTAGATGTTCTATGCTTGAAGCAACTTTACTTTTCTTACAGCAATCACACAAATAGTTAAGTAAAATGCTGATAGAACATATAAGTGGATCTTATAGAAGACAAACCAGAAACAAAAAAATGTGATGGTGCGTTACGGCGGTCAACAGGATGCTTCAACCAGCAAAGTCTCCTTGGTCAGCCAACCCAGAATGTGTCACAACAGTCCTCCAATCAGCTACCGAGTCA
Source organism: Pinus albicaulis (assembly GCA_034641835.2). Lineage (NCBI taxonomy): Eukaryota > Viridiplantae > Streptophyta > Pinopsida > Pinales > Pinaceae > Pinus > Pinus albicaulis. The sequence goes on along the minus strand of CM076570.1, from coordinate 289,569,859 downwards.
ACCCAAGTCAACTCCAGAAAATTCAACGTTGTCCAGAAAAGTCAACGCAGCAATAGTTCGGTCAACCCTTTGACCTTGATTTCAATGCCAATGTGTACGGCCTCTCAAAATCGAACTCTCCAACAATTTTCAGCCCTTTCGGACCATGCGTTGACCAAAGTCAACGCTGGTCAAACTTCTAGCAAAACCCTAGCTGCAGAAATTCGTCCTTCCTCTCAGCCGTACAGATTCGCCCTTCTTCTTCTTCACACGTGTGGGCTTAACTTGACCTCCAAGGAGCTCATACTAAATCAGATGAGAGAAGAAGATGTGTGTTGAGTTGTTGTGAAATGCTCTCCAACTTTGCCTGTATTTATATTCATCATTGGGGTGTGTGACACATCTGCTGGGGGTGTGAAACCTTAAGGCCGACCTGCACATATAATTTATTATAAATAATAAATTCAAAATAAATGTTCTTCTCATCGGATTAAGATATATTTTATATGGATTTTACACCTCTCCGAAAGAGGAATCCAACAAAAATATTAGCCTCTTAATCTGAGCATCACAACATGGAGTTTGGACCTAGTTTTCCAAAATTAACACTCCCTCTCAACTAGGGAGAACTCCATCCATCAGTGCAATCAAACATCGTGCGTCATCCCGCCATAAATTGCTTTGCTGGCCTCTTTATTTCAGAACAGAAGTGGGTCAGTCACAAAGACATCATCCCTTGACTGACATAATCAGCCTAGAGGTTCAAAACCTCTATTAGACTCACAAAGAGTCTCCAACCAACCCAAAGTTGGTTCATTTGACCCGAAGTCAGGCAGATGTCCTAGACCTCACTAAACTTGATCCCAAATCAAGTGGTTGGACCGTACCATCCTAGATAGAGAGTACGACAATCTCTGATGCATCGATCAGTATTTGCTACTAGTCTCTAGCTTTTCCCACCTCATTGGCCAAATGAGAGGTACTTCCCATGAGCCCTGAACTCAATGGGCAGGATGCATACGGGGTACAGATAAATGAGAGGCGAACCAGCTCAATAATCACAACGGTGGGGAAAAAGCATTATGAGTGCTTATAGCTCCGAGAAGCTATCCCCAAAGCCCCCCAGAGCTCCCAGAGCTCATCGTCCAACAGGACCCACATCATAGGGTTGTTCCACGATACCAAGAATCTCACGGAAGGTTAGGAACTTGACTTTCCCCAGGGGCTTAGTGAGAATATCCGCGACCTGCTCATCAGTTCCTATATGATCGAGCCTTATGGCACCTCGCTGTACCATATCCTGGATAAAGTGGTACCTGATATCAATATGCTTGGATCGGTCATGGAACACAGGATTCTCAGTCATATGAATCCCACTCTGGTTATCACAGAGTATCACAGTGGTATCTAGCGCATGTCCAAATAGCTCACTAAAGAGCTTTCGCAACCAAACTGCTTCACAATAGGCCATACTTGTTGTAATGTATTCGGCCTCAGCGGTGCTCAAAGCCACCGAATTATGCTTCCTGCTCATCCATGATATCGAAGCAGAACCAAGATTGAAGCAGCATCCTGATGTGCTCTTACGATCCACCACACTGCCAGCCCAATCGGCATCAGTATATCCACGGAGTGTCACACTCCCGGCAGTGTATCTCAGCCCATGGGTTATCGTGCCCCGAAGATATCTCAGAAGATTCTTGGCACCAACCCAGTGAAAATGATGAGGCTCAACCATCTGTTGACTCAAAGTGTTCACTGCAAAACATATATCTGGTCGGGTGTTCACTAAGAACATCAAAGCTCCTATGAGTTGACGATACTCGGTAGGATTGGCCAAGATAGGCCCAGCAGCGCTGCCACTCAACTTCTTGAAGTTGAGTTCCATCGGTGTTGACACGGACTTGCAGTCCACCATACCAAATCTCTCTAGAAGTTTCACAATGTATTTTCCTTGAGAAAGGAAAATCTCTCCAAGTCTCTGCCAGACCTCCAGGCCTAGGAAGTAGTGCATCAGTCCTAGGTCCTTCATCTCGAACTCAGCAGCGAGCTCCCTCTTACATTGATGAATGAGAGGGTCAACACCTGTCAGGAAGAGGTCATCCACATATAGCACTAGAATGAGAGGCTTCCTCTGTACAACCTTGAAGTAAAGGTTCAGATCAACATTACTTCGAGTGAAGCCCAGCTTCATCAAGTAACTATCCATCCTCTCATACCAAGCTCTGGGTGCTTGCTTTAACCCATAGAGGGATTTCTTTAACTTGCAGAAATGAGTGTCTCGATCCTGAACTTCAAATCCCAGAGGTTGTTCTACATACACCTCTTCTTTTATTGCACCATGCAGAAAAGCGGTCTTAACATCCATCTGATGAAGACTCCATCCTTGCGTAGCAGCAAGGGCTATGATTGATCGAATGGTGGTATATCGCGCCACAGGTACAAATATGTCATCATAGTCTATTCCTTCCTTTTTAGAGAACCCACGGGCAAAAAATCTTGCCTTAAACTTTTCAGCACTCCCATCAGATCCATGTTTGATCTTGTAGAGCCATTTCGCGGTGACAATTGATTTGTCCTTCGGTCTCGGGACCACATCCTAGACATCATTCTTCATTATGGACTCATATTCTTCGTGCATAGCATCCTTCCAGACTTGATGCTTTACGGCTTCCTCAAAAGATCCAGGTTCAGATTGTACAATAGTACTCATGGCAGCTAGATACCCTTGGTATCTACACGGCTTCTTGCTTTCTCGGAATGTCCCCCTTGGGGCAACATGACCCTTAGCATCTTCGAGGGTGTCCCTGAGCCATGATGGTCTCTTTCCCAGTGAAGGATATGGATCAATAGGGTCCATTGGTCCTTCAATATCAGGTATTGTCTCATTCTGCGGTTCTTCATGATTTCCAGGCCTTTCTTCATGATTTTCTTCAGATCTTGGAAGATCTACTACTTTCTTCAGAGAAGCATCTTCGTCAAAAGTGACATCATGGCATATCTCTACTTCCCTTTGACCAGGTACATAGACTCTATAGGCCTTAGAAGTCTCACTGTAGCCCACAAACATTCCTTTCTTCCTAGAAGCATCCAACTTACTTCTCTTTTCTTTCGGCACATGAAAATAGACAGGACATCCAAAAATTCTAAAATGTGAGACATCAGGTTTCTTACCAGAGAAAACCTCTTCGGGAGTTTTGGAGTCCAGAGGGGAATGAGGGCATCGGTTTTGAATATACACAGCAGTATTTGTAGCTTCTCCCCACAGAAACTTTGGTAGACCCTGGTCACATAGCATGGCACGGGCAGCTTCCACAATAGTCCTATTCTTGCATTCAGCAACACCATTCTGCTCAGGAGTATATGCAGTAGTAGTCTCCCTCTTAATGCCAGCTTCTATGCAAAAGTCTTTGAACTCATTTGACTCATATTCAGTGCCATTGTCGGTCCTCAAAATCTTGATCTTCTTTCCAGTCATATTTTCCACCAAGGCTTTGAAGGTACGGAACCAAATGAAAGCCTCATCCTTCTTCTTCAAGAAGTATATCTAGGTTTTGCGAGACAAGTCATCAGTGAATGTCATGTAGTAAGAACATCCTCCCAGGGATGTCACGGGAAACATACCAGATAGATCAGAATGGACCAGTTGCAAAATATCAGATGTCTTTGTGACACTTGAGGGGAAAGGTCCCCTTGTATGCTTTCCTTCGGCACAACCCTTACATACACCTTCATTATTATTTCCAAAGTTAGGCATCCCTGTCACCACCTTCCTTGCTTCGGGAAGGGCCTTGTAATGAAGGTGTCCAAATCTCCTGTGCCATAGTTCGGTTTGTCGGATAGTATCACATGTCATTGCTCCCAGCGGACTCCCTCCAACCTGGTAGAGTGTGCCAACTCTAAAACCAATCGAGATAGCTTCCTTGAAGCTCTTCTTCCACATGAGCACCTTTCCATTAGAGAATGTTACATTGAATCCTTTGTCTTCCATGGCTGATACAGACACAAGGTTCTTCTTCAATTTTGGTACATAGAGTACATCTTGCAAATGTAGGACTTGTCCTTGAGACAAGTAGAGAGTCACAGTCCCTGTCCCTTTCATGGGGTATGTGGCATTATCTCCAAGGATAATTTCTAGATTAGTATCCCTCTCAACCATGTCAGAGAGTGCTTCCTTGAATCCAGTGATGTGTCTTGAGGCACCACTATCTATCAGCCAGACATCCATAGTGTCGGGCGGAGATGTAGCAGAGAGAGTAGATACAAGAATATACTCATTTCTTTTATCAAAAGCATTAGGCTCCTCATACCTGGAGTTTCTAGACCTTTTAGAAGGTTGATTGTTTCCACCAGAGGGAGCCTTCCTCTTTCCTTTAGATCTGTCGTTTCTTCGATTCCCATTCCTTCGGTTGTTGTTGTTATCATCACTATCGGGAGAATCCTTCTTGAAGGGACATTCTCTAGCATAGTGACCAGGCCTATGGCAAGTGAAACACTTACCCTTCTTTTCTTGAGTCCTTGTTCTTCCTTTTTCCTTAGGGCCACCAGAGTTCTTCTTTCGAGAATGAGCACCATAGGCAACATTTCTGTCATTTTCGAATTCCTTCATTCTTGTTTCTTCTTGCATACATCTAGACATAAGCTCGTCAAAGTTAGGAATGGTATTATTATTGAGAATGGTAGTAGTGAATACTTGCCATTAATATGGGAGTCCTCCAAGTGCGGTGAGAACCATCTCACGATCGGCTATTGTCTCCCCAATAGCCAGCAGATTGTTCCTTGTTTCGGTCAATTTCAGAAAGTAAGCTTGAACAGACTCATCCCGGCCCTTCTTCATATTCTTCAATTTATTCTTGAGGAATAGCACTTGGTTCACATTGTTTACTTTGAACATCGGGATCAATTTGTCATACATCTCCTTGGATGTGCCTAGCTCAGATATATAGGCAACCAAACTCTTATGTATGGATTCCCTGATCATCAGCTTTGCTTTGATCTCCGCCTTCTTATACTTGTTTTTAGCAGCAGCAGTGGCATTGGATGGAGGTTCTTGAATCTTACCCAGTACATGATCCAAGAGATCATGGTCTTCCAATTTGAGATCTAATATCATCTTCCAGGCATGGAAGTCATCCCTTCCAGTCAGCTTGTCATTCTCCTTGAATTCAAAACTTGTGGAACCCATTTCCTCCAGTGGTGATTGCTAAAGATAGGGCTTGTCTTCACCTCTGCTCTGATACCATGTAAATTTTTGTAGATGTTCTATGCTTGAAGCAACTTTACTTTTCTTACAGCAATCACACAAATAGTTAAGTAAAATGCTGATAGAACATATAAGTGGATCTTATAGAAGACAAACCGGAAACAGAAAAATGTGGTGGTGCGTTACGGCGGTCAACAGGATGCTTCAACCAGCAAAGTCTCCTTGGTCAGCCAACCCAGAATGTGTCACAACAGTCCTCCAATCAGCAACCGAGTCAACCCAAGTCAACTCCAAAAAAGTCAACGCAGGCAGCAAGCCAAAAGTCAACGCAGCAACAGTTTGGTCAACCCTTTGACCTCGATTTCTGTGCCAAAGTGTACGGCCTCTCTAAATCGAACTCTCCAACAATTTTCAGCCCTTTCGGACCATGCGTTGACCAAAGTCAACGCTGGTCAAACTTCCAGCAAAACCCTAGCTGCAGAAATTCGTCCTTCAGCTCAACCATACAGATTCGTCCTTCTTCTTCTTCACACGTGTGGGTTGAACTTGTCCTCCAAGGAGCTCGTACTAAATCAGATGAGAGAAGAAGATGTGTGTTGAGTTGTGGTGAAATGCTCTCCAACTTTTCCTGTATTTATATCCATCATTGGGGTGTGTGACACATCTGCTGGGGGTGTGAAACCTTAAGGCCGACCTGCACATATAATTTATTATAAATAATAAATTCAAAATAAATGTTCTGCTCATCGTATTAAGATATATTTTATATGGATTTTACACCTCTCCGAAAGAGGAATCCAACAAAAATATTAGCCTCTTAATCTGAGCATCACAACATGGAGTTTGGACCTAGTTGTCAAAAATTAACAACATGGTTACATGTGAATCCACTACTAGAAAGCTTAGACCAAGGGTACAAAGCTACAAAAGTTGAATATAATAGTTATGTACTGTCACTTTGTTAGTCTGAATTTGAGTCATTTGTTTAAAACTAATTGCATTGGAATAATATGTTAGACGCTAATCAAGTTTTATGAAGATGGTGTGTTATGCAGAATGAGGGGATGAATAAAACCAAGATGATTAACATACTTAATAGACATTACTCAGACCATAGAGAAAATTTCTTCAAAATATTAGTTGTAAAAAGAAAATAAAAAATGAGGAACCCTTGATATTCTTCCTATTGATATTTTTTTTAGAATAAAAGGTAATATAATGTAGAAAAAGATAGAGGCATAAAAGTTCTTGCATAAGTGATATTAAAATGATAATGATATTGTTCTAACCAATATTGAAACAAAATGTAGGCATATGAGTGTAAGGGGGAGGGACCCCTAGGTTATTATAAACATATTTTTGGTTGTTATGCCCTTCTTTGGAAAGAGGTTGCATGGAAAGATTCAAAATATTGAATGGATTTGACACTAAAGGACCACTTTTTTGCAGTGTAACATGAGGGAATGGAGTACCTTCATGCATTGAAATAATACTAAACAAAATGAGAGTGGTACACAAGGCTAGAGAAGGAACCAAATGGATTCCCTTGAGAAAATCAATAGTTGAACATGCATAATAATGGCAACCATGAAAATATGGGAATCTACCATTCTACAAAAATGTGTAAATTGAAGGAATGGGTAATAGTTTTATCATTATAGTTAATTTGAACCTTTAATGATATGATTAAATGCACATGATATGAATTACCAAGAAGGGTATAGGTAAGGCGGAAATTTCCCACCAAATATAGAATTTAATTATAAAAAAAAACTTATCCTTTGAGTTGTGAACTACCACTCGAGCTACTATCCTCTGACCTATTTAATTAGCACTATATATATATATATATATATTTGAAATTACTATTCATAAAATTAAAATTAGTCCTCATGCTAATATTAAGAAAGGAAATTGCAATAGTTAGGTTTATAATGAGGAAAATCCAGTTCATTGAAAATATTTTAGATAATGGTTATAACTTCTAAACAATTTTAAAAGGATTTAGTTAAAAACAATGAAACAAACCCCTTTATTTCCTTGAAAGTAATTATTAGTCACTACCGAGGCATAATTGTAGCAATCACACTATTAGTTTTGCATTGAACATGGAAAGTTATAAAGTTTAAATTTATAAGTAAATAAATAATTTTTTTTTTATATAAATAAATAATTTGTTAGAATTTAATTGGCTTCAAAAAAAATTTGTAGTATTTTAGTATTCCTGACATCTGTACCATGTTTCCCATGAAATTCACACACCCCGAGAACTCGTTAATTTTCACAGGGATTACCAATTTTCACGAGATCTTGGAATCTAATTAAACAAATTGATAGAATTTATACATATGTGAGCTTAAATTATTAAATTGATAATTATAGTCTTCCATATTTTTTAACCCAATCATACTAGAGGTTATTATTTCGTTAATGTAACTAAAATTCTATTTCTTAGTGTCAATCATGAGGTCGCGGGATTTAATCGATGCTCTAAGATGAAGGATGATGTCATTATTGTGGGGTCTCTTGTGCTCACAGCTCTTTTTGTGTGCTATGGTGTTCTCTACAAAAAAAATATTTCATCCAATTTCGATTATAGGTAAGTTGCATATGCTTAGGTATTTTTTAATATAACTACATTTGCCAAAACATGCATAAGATTTGAGTATGGAGTGTGGACTGGTGAGCATGTGTTTCTTGTCCTTTTCCATTGAAGGAGATTTATTGAGCTAATGAATGTTTTTTTATTTTTCTTAACAAAAAAATTTGTTTGAGTAAATTTTGGTTTTTTATAATTATGAAATTCAATTTTTATTGGGAAGAATTGATGATGGAAGTTAATTTCTTGGAAATTAAACTATCCTAAAAAGCATCAAAACTAGATCCAACTTATCACAATATTGATGATATCATTGAGTTATAGATATGTAATTCTTCTATTGATCTTTCTTCCATGCAAAAATTAACCGACACTCAACCTAATAATTTCATACCCAAGATTTGTTTTACAAAGTACAAGAATATGCATGATTTCTAGCTGCAATGTTTTTTTGTAGAACATTTTTTTCTTTTCCTTCATTTAAAGTAGCTTTATCTAGCTACTAAAAACAGGCACACTCTTCTCTTAATACAATTTTATCATATATGATATTTGTGATTTCCATCTTTCACTGTAAGATATGTTTCTTCATTGCTTTTCTAGAGCATCACGAAAATTTTCAATTAAAAATAAGATGCCATATTAAGATATGAGCTGCAATACAATTATGTATCATTTGACCCTGAACCACTCAACATTTGTTTCTCATGCTATGTTAAAAGGAGAGTTAACGAGCAATGGCAAGCTTATGTTTTTCTTAATAAAATTTTGTACTATATGAATCTTTGTGATTTATAGATTTCACCACATGTTATGTTTTTAATTTAATTGAATTGTTTTCTATTAAAAATAAGATGGATACTTAAGGTACTCTGTGATCCTCATATGTATTGATAAAACATCAGTCATATTTGACTCTAAATCTGTCAACAAGTGCCACCAACTCAATATTCTATTGATTCTAGGTTTTCGCCATTTCTTGTCTTCTTAAAACATCACTCATATTTGATTTGGATTATATCAGCAAGTTTTATTGACTTAGTTGTCTATTTGCTTTGAATTTTGGCCATTTCCTATATTTTTATCAGTCCCTGCCAAGACAAGAATCTAGCAATCTTTTTTCCTGTTGATCAGTATTAGTTTTGCATTGACTATGTCAAGTTATAATGTTTAAATTTAAAAAAAATTAAAGTATTTTTTCTTTTAATGAAAAATAATAATTTGTTAGGATTTCATTGGCTTAAAAATTTGTATATCTTATTTCAACATTCCTAACATATCATCAGATGACCAACACCACTACTGAATTACTCATTAGATAAACTATACTCATAAATTAATATTTTTTATGGGCGGTAAATTTTTTCTTTAGTTATTAATATTTTCAAGGTAATGTTTTCGAGGGTCAAAATCAATACAAATTATATGGTCCAAGTTTTAATAATTTAATTTTTGACCAACTTAGAAGTGTCTATCATTTTTATTTTTTATTTTTGAAAGATTAAAAACCATAATTTATCATAATAAAATTGGAACAATATGAATTTAAAAATAAATAACTTATCCACCTATTATGTTACTATAACCTAATGTAATTGATATAGACATGTAACATAATGTAAATGATCTAAACATCCAAGAAGTTCTTATCTCATGGAATAAATATTTGTAGTACTGAGACCCAGAGGTATCAACAGTAAACCAATTTAATCTTGAGGATTAAACCTAACATTATATTCTTCTTTATAAAATATCACGACCATAATGTAAGGAACCAATTAGTTAATAAGTGATGAATAGATATTTTCATTAGTGACAATAATTTGAGATTCAAGATTATTAAATAATTAAATAATTCTTCTTTTCTTAATTAAATTCAAATTTTGTTGCTGTAAAGTGAAGATATTGGTTAATCATAGACAAGAAAAGGTATATGCATATTACAACAAATTCATTTTAAAATAAGCTTTTCATGTCATTTTTTTCAATGTTTATTTTATTAATCATATAATTTTGTTTCTCAATAAATTTTATAAATGTAATTAAAAATTATTTATTTTTTTAAATTAAATTTGTAATAATAATAATAATACTAAACTTGTAAATAAAAATAATTAAATATTATTTTAAATATTTTATTAGAATAGAAATTATAAATATAATTTTTGTTTTTAAATTGAATATATCAAAAATTTATGTTAATTTCAAACATTTCATTTTATATTTGATTATGTAATAATATATATATATCTGTGTGTGTGTGTGTATACATGTACTCACACACACACGTATATAATTTTATTAAAATAGTTAAACATTTATGTAATTATTTAAATTTATAAAGTATTCTTTTGAGGATTTGTAGTAATTTTCTAGTAATGTATCATATTTTATCATTTTATTTGTTGTGTAACCAGCTTCAAAAATAGAAGAAAAGAGATATCAACGCCTTATAAATAAGCCACTTCGAGGGGGAAACCTCCAATACATTACATAAATGCAAAATTCTTGGATGATACAATTTACAAAACCTCCTTTCTATATATAGCAGTCCATGGGGCCATAATGTAATCCTAGTGGGCCACAATGTAATCCTAGCCGACCTAACAATAATAATTTAAGGGCACAATAATAACAAAATGGGGGTTACAAGGGTACAATAATAACAATAAAGAGGTTACACTAACAACAATAAGGTACTATACTAGTAATATAGGGACCTAACATGCCCCTCTCCTTCAAAAAAGTGTTGTCCTCAACGCTTGAGTAGCTCTGGGTGCTTCTGTATAAAATTCTCATCCTCGCATGTAGAATCTTCAGTGGGTAAGTTCTTCCACTTGATGAGATACTCTGAAATTGATCGATTCCGTAGCTGTCGAGTTCTTGTTTCCGTGACCGCTTCAGGTTCCAATATGATTTTTCCTTCCTCATCAAGTTCTGGCAATATTGTTTGAGCTGGAATATTTTCACCTATAACCTTCTTTAAGCATGAAACATGGAAAACTGGATGCACTCGTGAAGAAGTAGGAAGCTCCAATTTGTATGCCATAGTACCAATCTTTTGTAACACCTTGTAAGGACCATAGTACTTTGGTGATAATTTATTATCCTTCTTAGCTTGCTTGAGGGACATTTGTTTGTATGGTTGTAGCCGTAAAAATACCCAGTCTCCTACATCAAAACTTCTCTCTCTGCGATGTTGATTTGCCTATTGTTTCATTCGATTTTGTGCCAAATTCAATTTATCCTTTAAGAGTTGGAGAACCTCTTGTTGATGCTCGATGTGATCTTCCACTGCTTGAACCTTCGAATTTTCTCTTAAAGATGATGTGATGGATGGTGGATGATATCCATAAAGTGCCATAAATGGGGTCATTTTTGCTGCAGTATGGAAGGAAGTGTTATACCACCATTCGACGAGAGGTAACCACTTGACCCATTGTGTTTGTTTATCAGATACAAAACAACGAAGATATCCTTCCAAACATTTATTTACTATCTCAGTTTGACCATCGGATTGAGGATGATAAGATGAATTATGAGCTAATTGAGTACCCAAACAAGAAAATAACTTTGTCCAAAAATTTCCAGTAAAAATGGGATCTCTATCGCTCACAATAACCCTTGGGTTTCCATGTAGCTTTTGAATTGTGTCCATAAATGTAGTAGCAACTGTACTTGCTTTAAATGGATGGGATAATGCACAAAAGTGTGCATACTTGGTAAGTCTATCAACTACCACCATGATGACACTATTTCCTTCGAACTTAGGTAAACCTGTGATAAAATCCATTGAAATCTCCTCCCAATGTTGACTTGGAATGGATAAAGGTTGTAGAAGTCTCGGGGTCTTAATTTTTTCCACTTTATTCTGCCGGCAAACCAAACATTCCGCCACAAACTTTTGAATATCAGATTTAAGGCCATCCCAAAAAAATTCTTTCTTCACCCCGTGGTAGGTTTTTAAAAATCCCGAGTGTCCTCCTAAAGGAGAAGTGTGCAATTCCAGAAGAATATTTTGTTTTAGATGGGAATTCTTACAAAGATATAAGTGATCTTTGTACCATAAGGAATCATTTTTCCAACTAAATGTATCAGATGTACTAGGATCTTGCTGCAACTTTTGGATGAGTGTCTATACATCTTTGTCCTTCTTCCATTCATCTCTTGCTTCAGTTATCCAATTTGGTTGGATAATAGAAATGGCACAAAGCAATGCTTCCACCTCTTCTTCCTTTCTTGAGAGTGCATATGCAACAACATTAAGCTTTCTTTTTTTGTAGATTATTTCAAAGTCATAACCCAACATCTTTGTGACCCATTTTTGCTGCTCTTCTGACGATAGTCTTTGTTCCAAAAAGTGTTTAAGACTATCATGATCGGTTTTTACCTTAAAGTGTCTTCCCATTAGGTAAGTTCACCATTTATTTAGTGCATGCAGTATTGCTAACATTTCCTTCTCATAAATAGGTTTCTGTAAATACTTTCTTTTGATTGGACGACTTTCAAAAGCAATGGGTCTTCCTTCTTGCATAAAAACTGCACCAATTCAATTTCCTGAGGCATCACATTCCACAATAAAGGTTTTCGTGAAGTCTGGCGTAGCTAAGACCAGTGCTAGGCACATTGTCTCTTTAAGACGTTCAAAGGCCTTATTTGCTTCAGGAGTCCATGAAAATTCATTTTTCTTCAATAATGTTGTTAGAGGTGCTGCTATTCTCCCATAATTCTTAACAAACTTGCGATAATACCCTGTTAACCCGATAAATCCTCGCAACTTCTTTATGGTTGTGGGGACTTTCCATTCCTTAATGGCTTTAATTTTGTTAGGGTCTACTTTAACACCCTTGTAAGAGACAATATGACCCAGATATTACACCTCTTGTACTCCAAAGAAACATTTGGATTTTTTTGCATATAATTATTTCTCCTGCAATAGTTTGAGCACCCTGTCAACATGTTCAACATGATCCTTCCAAGACCTGCTGTAGATTAGTATATCATCCAAAAATACTAGCACAAATTTTCTAAGGAAGGGTTTGAAAATGGAATTCATCAAGCCTTGAAATGTAGAAGGTGCATTGGTAAGGCCAAAAGGCATGACCAAAAATTCATAATGACCCTCATGAGTTAGAAATGCTATTTTTGGAATATCTTCAGTCTTCATTCTAAATTGATGATATCTTGAACAAAGATCCAACTTGGTAAAATAAATTGCTCCATGTAATTCATCCAATAATTCATCAATCACAGGAACGGGAAATTTGTCTTTAATGGTGAGCTTATTGAACTCCCTATAATCTGGACACATTCGCCATGATCCATCCTTCTTGTGTACCAATACTACAGGAGCAGAGAAAGAAATTTGACTAGGTTGAATTATACCCGCCTCTAACATTTCTGCAATCATACATTCAATTTCTCTCTTTTGGAAGTAAGTATATCTATAAGGCCTGATGTTTGGAGGAAAACTTCCTGGAATCAAATGAATAGCATGATCATGATCACGAATAGGTGGGAGTCCTTTGGGAGTTTCAAATACCTTGGAATGATTGTCCAAGACTTGTTGGAGATCTGCAGAAATAGATGATTTTGATGTCGGAACTTCTAGAGAGCATAATTGTGCAATTACGCCTCGTTGTTATTTATTTAGAATATTTGTCATGAAATTAGAGCTTATTATCCTTCCTTTCTTCCCTTCAATACCCCGTAATTCGACTTCCTTTTCTTCTGAAAAAAATTTCAAGAAAAGTTCTTGAAAATTAAAAGCTACCGTCCCCAAAGATTGTAACCATTGTACTCCTAGTACAACATCGGCACCTCCCATAGGAATGGAAAGCATTGGACTAGTCAATACATATTCCCCCATGGTTAGCTTGATATTATGGCATTTCCCAGAGCAATTTATAGTTCCTCCATTTGCAACCATCACTTGGAATTTTGGTGCTGGGTATAGGAAACAATTTAATTCCTTGGCTACCTTACAATGAATAAAATTATGGGTGCTACCTGAATCAATCAACACTATTACCTTTCTCTTCTTGATCTGTCCTGCTATCTTGAGAGTTTGAGGAGTGGTAATTCCTGCCAGTGCATTACATGATATGGTGGGATTCATTTCTTCCTCTTCTATGGCTGGTTCCTGGTGTGTATCCTCTTCTTGTTCATTTTCTTCTTCTTCTTCACAATCTATGTAAAATAATTTCTTTTCAACACACTTATGACCTTTGGTGTATTTTCTATCACAACTGTAGCAAAGCCCTTTTTCTCTTTTTTCTTCCAATTTTTGTGGTGTCAACCTTGTAGGTTGTGGAAATCTAGGCGTATCAACACTTCCTTCTTTATAGAATTGAGTGGTAGGCTTCCTTGTCGCCATAATTTTATATTCAACTTTTCTTGCCAACCTGAATGCCTTCTCCAATGAATCAGGTTCCAAAACGCGAACTTCATGTTGGATGTTATCCTTTAAAGTGCCTAGGAAGAGATCAATCCTGTGTTCCTCTGTAAGATCAGTTACCCTTATATTCAATTTTTGGAAGTCCTCAATGTGCTGCCCACTAAACCCTTTTGTTTGAGATTTATCAATTGGGTAAAGAAGGTGTTTCTCTTTGTATCCTCATAATGTGCTATCATTTCCTCCGTAAAAATTGACCAAGTGACAATTTTTTTACGGGAGCAAAGCCATTGATACCATACAAATGTATTTTGTTCTAAATGTAAAGTTGCAATGCGTACCTTTTGTGTGTGTTGCACGTTATGGAGATCAAAATATTGCTCCATCTGTAGTATCCATGTTACAGGATCCTTTCCATCAAACTTCCTCATATCCATCTTTGGAATATGGTGGTTCTTCCCGCCAACATTAGAGTTTATGAAATCACAATTAACATTTATTTTGTTCTCATCATGGGGTTCTTCTACTATCTTTTCACCATTAGGAAACCTTTCTTGTATCAACTTTGTCAAACCTTCCATGTCTGCTTTTAGAAAATTCTTCATGTTTTCCATTTTCTCATCGATCTTAGCTTCCATGTCATCCATCTTAGATTCCATGCCAGCCTCCATGCCATCCATCTTAGCTTCCACGCCATCCATATTAGCTTGCACGCCATCCATCTTAGCTTCCACGCCTTTCTTCAAACCGTCCATCTTCACTTCCACGCCATCCATCTTAGCTTCCATGCCTTTCTTCAAACCGTCCATCTTCACTTCCACGCCTTTCTTCAAAACTTCCATTTCATTTTTTGTTGCTCGTTGCGAGAGTGAAATTTGTTGCACTTGCTCTTGTAATTTTGATAGATCATGTTGCAATTCTTCATCTTCATGAGTCATGGTAGAGCCTTATGAAGGCTTAATGGGTGTTGAATTATTTTTAGGGGCCATTTTAGAATCCAATATTGATACCTATTCTACAATATGCCCTTGGAATCAATTCAACTTGATTCTTCAAACAAGACTTATGCAATTCGGAAAAAAAAATACACACCTTTTACTTTCTTTGAGGAGCTTGATATTGAAATTGAATTATCTCTGTAATTGTAAATAGTCAATATCTGAAATTCATCCCTATAGTAGCCCTCTGAAGCTTCTTTCAAATTGCATAGGTCTGATCTAATTTGGATTCCCCAAGATAAATTTGTGTCCAATCTCCCACAATGACCTAATTCTGGACTGGTTCAGTAGATCAAACTTGTAGGACTTGCCACGTGTCACTGTTTCGTCCTTTGTCTCTGAAATTGATAGCCAAGAAACTGCAGTCCATGCACTTGTGACCAATTTTAACGACACTCAAATCCACTGCCCAGACAGAGATTTATTGAAATTTTCCCACGATCACCTCTTTGAGATGAAATTCAGGAGCCTGAAAAAGTACTACCTTCCACAGATCATATCTCCAAAAATATTGCGAACTAAGCTCTGAAATTTTTTGACGAATTTCCTCAGGATTTCAGCTTCGCACCATACTAATTTCAGATTCTGAACCTTCGTAGAAAAAAATTTATAGCGAAAATTCCACAATGACCTGTTTAGGAGCTTGAAAAAATACCTAACTTCCACAGATGATATCTCCGAAAATATTGCAAACCAAGCTCTAAAATTTTTAGAAAATCTGCCTCAGGATTTCAGCTTCGTACCCTAAACATTTAAGCTTCTGAAACTTCGCAGAAAAAAATTTATAGCGAAAATTCCACGATGACCTTTTTGGGGCAGCGAAACCCTAGAATCCAAAGCTCTGATACCAAATGTTGTGTAACCAGCTTCAAAAATAGAAGAAAAGAGATATCAATGCCTTTGAAATAAGCCACTTCGAGGGGGAAACCTCCAATACATTACATAAATGCACAATTCTTGGATGATACAATTTACAAAACCTGCTTTCTATATATAGGAGTCCATGGGGCCATAATGTAATCCTAGTGGGCCACAATGTAATCCTAGCTGAGCTAACAATAATAATTTAAGGGCATAATAATAACAAAATGGGGGTTACATGGGTACAATAATAACAATAAGGGGGTTACACTAACAATAATAAGGGACTATACTAGTGATATAGGGACCTAACATTATTGGATTGTATTAATGTAATTTCTTGCACATATTCTAATATTTCTTTAAAAAATATATATTTGGATTTTAATTATATATTCATTTAATTAATGGGTTAATAATCCACAACTGTATTCTCACTTGGGACTCCCTTTTAGAGAAATGTTTTATCAGCCCTGGAAGATGTTCGCTTTGTAAGTTAGCAGCGGAGGATTGTTTCCATCTATTCATCCTCTGTCCATTCGCCCAAGACATTTGGAAGCGAGTGATTTCAATCTTCGAATTAGAGATTCAAGTAGACTATACTATTGTGGTAGATAGCATAAGTGCTTTGGAATGAAAAATTTAGGCTTATATAGGGGTGCTCGAAATGAATGCATCTTTGAAGTATCCTCCCCTCATGCATTTTTTTTTTCCGTCCATATTGTGGCATATTTCATGGAGGTGGGGCCATGGACCCCTAAGATTCATTCTTGGTTTGTTAATTTTTTTTATTTAGATAATACCTTTCCAATTTGTTTCTTTGATGGGACCTCTACTAATGGGCTTTGTGGGTGTAGATTCTCTCTCCATATTGACTCTTTTCTATCCTTTCACTTCAGATGGTTCGAGGGTATGTGAAAAAACTACAGGGCTGAGATTTAGGCTTTATACGAAGCATTACAGGTGGCTCAATGGCTTAGCATTGAGAGTATGCTAATAATTAGGGGCTCCATTTCCTCGATCTGATGGATAAAAAACTAGTTTTTTTTTTTTAGGTTCCAACCCTTCTCAAATGGATGCAATGCATTTTAGACCTTAAGGCTCTCTTTTCAGAGGTTTCATTTGTTGGAATTATGATTTTTATGATTGCATATTGTTTTCCTTGATGGCAAATCACTTGCAAAAGCTAAATTTTAAGGATTTTGGAGAAGCACTGTGGTTTTGCAGAAGATCTAGAAGAATATGGTTAATTTTCATATTTAAGGTTCTATACATGAGTTTGTGCAGGAAAAGTCGTGTGTACACGTGAAAAAGAAGAATAAAAGTAGCGTATGCCTTTTGAGCTCTAAATGTATGATACCAGTGGTATTTACCATGGTCTTGGACAATATTATTGAGCGTTGTGTCATCTATTTGATTGCATCCAACAATACCATCAGCACTAGTGTATTTTTGGCTCATGGTATTAAGAAAGACTCAAGCTATATAAGGAGAAGAAGATCATAGTGCAAGGTGTGAAATTTTTTAGGTTTTGATTGAATACTTCACTCGGAAGTATATCTGAATGGAAGGGGTTATATTTTATGAATAGATATGGAATAATGATGCACCTATGAATACAATAATGGATAAGGATCTCTAGATTAAAAATACTATGCATTCGCTTGATTTTTTTGTGAGATATTCAAATCTGTGATCTGGTGCATGTTTGCTGAAGTGAAGGGTATGATCTGAGTAAGTATATTGATCTAAAACTTTATGTAGTCCTGAATATTTATAGATCTATATAATGGTTCATCACCGTAAAAGCGTGTATACACGCAGGTTCGTTTCAACAAAATCGTGTATGGAAATTAGGGTTTTCTGAAGCTTGCTGAAGAGGTTATCTGATTATTTCTGCTATATTTTTGTTGTATGTCAATAAAGTCTTCATGTAGATCTCAGTTGTTTGAATACTGTATACACTGATAGTTGATTATGTAGTATTATGATCAATTACTGAGTGATTGAATATGCTGGATGCTACTGACTGGATAAGGGTTCTGTAAATCTGACTAAGTACGACTGAATTTCTGAGACCTATTCTCACTCTGATGAGATTCTTAACATTCAGTATACAAATATCTATATAAAGGTTGGTGTGCAGGAAAGCACGTATGTACGCAGGTTGTACTACGTAAAGTAGCTTATACATTTGATTCTATGAATGATCAAGGTTGAGATTATTTCTGCATGTTAGTTCAGAAATATGGGCTTATTACTGTGTTATGGTTACATTGATATTTTTGTTCTGTTTGAAGTTTGGGTTATGGATATTAGTATTGATATACATATTAAGTTGTGGTGAAGCTATTGAAACTAGTGTGAAAATTTCTAAAACGTGTTCTACAGTGAGTCTGAGGGTTGAAGCCTTTAGTGTGGAAGTAGAAGTTGGTGTTTTGTTTAGGGGGTTGTAGCTCCCTTCTACTAGTGGTTGGTAAACGAGATCATGGGGTTGGAGCTCCCTTCCAGTAGAAGCTGGAGAATGAGAGAATGTTGTAGCCTTCTACAAGTGGATGTTTGCATACTGATATAAGTCTGCATTAGTACAATGTTGTAAGAAATTTTCTATATAATAAATATTGAAGATAGATATGCCAGCATCAGTGGTTTTCTCCTGACTTGGGTTTCCACCTTAAATCTTGGTGTTCATGTGTGATGCTCTTGTGTGATTATTTGCTCTGTTATTACTACACACATCTACTAATTAGCTATTTGATGCATAATTGATAATCAAGGCTAAGTAATGTCTCTGAATATTTATCTAAACTGTTAATTTATTTGGGTATACACATGTTTCTTTTCAGATAGGCACGTACATATGATAGTTGGGATAATCAAAGTCACGTATAGAAATCAACAAAAGAAAAGTAAAATATTGTGATTCTTGTAAATAATGATTCACCACCACCCCCACCCCCCCCCCCTCGCTCTCAGTTATTTTCCCAACAATTGGTATCAAAGCAAGTCCTTCTAAAGAAGCTTAATCACTAGCAGGAAGATCATCTAAGATGAGAAATCAAGTTGGGACATCATCTATGAGACCACCACCCTTTAACGGAAACAAATTAATATTATGGAAGACAAAGACAATATCCTATCTTCAGTCTCTTGGAGCAGATGTTTGGGCTATAGTTGAAGGTGGTTACTAATATTCAGCCTCATTTCTAGTGGATCTAGCAGCAAGGAAGAACTGTGAAACCAATGAAAAGGTTGTTAATTCATTATTGGGGAGTCTATCTGAATCATAATTTTTCAAAGTTATGTTGTTAAATACAACAAACAAGATATGGGACAAAATCATTCTAAGCTATGAAGGTAATTCCAAGGTAAAAAGAGCTAAACTCCAAACTCTTTGAATTCAATATGAAAAACTGAAAATGCATAATGATGAAAGTACTGCTAGTTTTTTTTACATCTAGATGAGATCATAAATCATATGAAAAATCTGGGTGAAGTCATAAGTGACACCACTATCGTAGAAAACCTTTTAAGATCTATGACTCTTAAATTTGAGTCAAAAGTTTCTGCTATTGAAGAGAAGAAGGATATACAAATTCTTACCATTGTTCAACTTTATTGGGTTTTTACTAGCGCGTGAAATGAGGAAAGGAGGTTTGTCTGAATTCAAAGAAGTTTCTTTTAGAGCTACTTCAAAAATTAAGGACAAGGAGGAAAAAAAGGAATCAGGGTATGTATTAGAAGAATATGAGATAAATTTTGTAAAGAAACTTCAACTTGGCACTGGAAGTTTCAGAGGTAAGCTTCCTTTCAAATTTTTTCCATTACACTGCTAAATATTGGTCATTACACTGCTAAATGTCCTCATACAGATAATCATGAGAAGGGAAATTATTTAGCAAAATGTAATAATAAATGATTTATCAAAAGAAAAAGTTACTATACTCATGAGGATAGTGATGGTATATCAAATAGTGAAAAAGGATAATCTGATCAAGATATTAGATTCATCATGGCATTTGAAAAGGACACTAGTGAGGCTAAAGATACTTTTATGGATTCTTTATAAGAAAATGATTTTCTTGAAGAAATCAATCAACTAAAAATATGTTTGGTAGAGAAACAAATAGCCATATATACTCTAAACAATCAACTTATAGAAAAGGATAAGCACAATGAGAAATTAGAATGTGAAATAGTATGTCTAAGAAAGGATACTAAAAAAGTAAAAACTTTAAATCTTAGATTTGCTAAAGGATATGAAACCTTAGATGAGATTATCAAGGTTCAATGCTCTCCTCTTGTAAAGACAGGTCTTGGATATATCAGCGACTCTTCTTAGTCTTCAACAACAAGCTATCTAAATCCATATAAAGCCAGCCAACAACACTTCGTCACTCAACAAAATAAAAAATACAATGCCCAGGTAAATCATGACCACTTCAATTCAAGGGTGAGAACTAACAGAAATATCAATGAAAAGGTAAACATCAAAAGAAGGGTCCATGATCAAAAAAAATTATTCTTTAATAGACAGTGTTTCTCATGTTATATTTTTGTCATAAAGCTTCTTAATGTGTTGCATACAAAACCATCATGACCAGAGAAGCAAGAAGGAAAAGAAACAAGAGAGGAAAAAGGAATATTACTTATAACAAATTTTCTCTTCTTCAAGGCGAAATGGAATGTACATTTTTCAATAACTTTGGACATGAAGAATTTGAATGTAGGCGCAAACTTCATCCAAAAGAATAGATACCCACAATTTCCAAGGTATGGAGAAGGAAGGACTTACAGTTTGAAAGTTGCAGCATATCTTTATTTTCAGAAGGAGAATAACATAAATGGTACATTCATAATGGATGTTCAAAGCACATGACATGCGATAAAGACAAACTTCTTTCATAAAATGCATTAGATCGGGAAAAGAATGTTACCTTTGGAAATGAATCTCCTGCTATCATTAAGGGTAAAAGATGTGTTTTTATAAAAGAAAAGGTTAAAGATAAAAATGTTATGTACGTTGATGGATTAAAGCATAAATTGTTGAGTGTGAGTCAAATGTGTGATCAAAGAAATGAACGTGTCTTTAGCTCAACAGAGTGTGTAGCTCGTGAACTTGACACAAGAAAGATAATAATAAAAGGAACAAGGACACCAATCCATCCGTATATATTAAAATATTCCCAAAATCAATGCTATCTACGTAAATATGCAGGAAAATGGTTATGGCATAGAAGGTTAGGACCTTTTATATTTTCTCAAATAAGCAAATCAAGTAGACTCAAAGATGTTCATGATCTACCCAACATCACTCTACCGGAAAGCACCATATGCAAATAATGCCAATTCGGTAAGCAAACAAGGGTGAAACTTAATGCCAAAGAAGGATCAACAGGTAAGCCTCTTGAACTTATACATATTGATTTATGTGGTCCTGTAAGGAAAAATTCACCTCGTGGAGAACAATATTATATATTATTCATTGATGATTTTTCTAGAATGTGTTGGATCGGCTTATTGAAACATAAAGATGAAGCATTTCAAAAATTTAAGATCTTCAAAGTTTCGGTTGAAAATGAATTAGAGATAAAATTAAAATGTCTTAGATATGCATAAGGAGGAGAATACATATCAGATGAATTCATTGATTTCTGTGAACAATATTTCATAAAAAGACAGTTTTCTGTAGCTGGAACTCCACAACAAAATGGCGTGGAAGAAAGAATGAATAGAATAGTTTAGAAAATGGCTCGTGCTATGCTTGATGAATCTACGTCTCCTAACACCTTTTGGGGAGAATCAATGCATACTAAAGTAAATATTCTCAACAAGGCTCATGTTCGTGTAAACAGTGATAAAAATCCTTATGAACTCTGGTATGGTAATCTTCCCACTGTGGAGCATTTTAGAGTTTTTGGAAGAATTTTTTTATCAAAAATAATGATTAAAAACTTGGTAAGTTTGAGCCTAGAGTAGATGAAGGAGTATTTCTTGGTTTCTCTTCTGGAAGTAAAGCATACAAATTCTTCAATAAAATACTTCAGAAGATTGTTGAATGTATTGGTTTTGTAATTGATGAGTCTCTCATAGCTCCCAAAAGGGAAATACCAACAAAGGAGGATGATGATGATGTATATTTTCCCTCATCAGATAACAACAATATAGAAGGAGAAGCCAATGAAGCACCAGAAGAAGATATATCAGAAAAGGCTCCATCGAGGTAAGTTCAAAAGAATCATCGAGAATCTCAAATCTTGGGAGAAAATGAATCAGGGTTTCAAAATGGAAGAACTCTTGTAGGATCTCCTAGTTATATAGAATTCTTATCTACCATTGAACCACAGAATATAAATGATGAATTCATGCCTGAATGATGGATTCATGCCTGAATGAAGAACTTGATCAAGTTGAAAAGAATAATACTTGGGAATTGGTTCCAAGACCTCATGATAAAAATATTATTGGAACAAAATGGATATTTAAAAACATGTTAAATGAAAATGGAAATGTTGCTAGAAAAAATGCTAAACTGGTTTGTAAAGGGTATGCTAAACAAGAAGGTATAGACTTTGAAGAAATTTTTTCACTTGTAGCCAGACTTGAATCCATAATAATATTTCTTGCTTTTACAAGTTTTCAACAATTCAAAGTTTATCAGATGGATGTAAAATATTCTTTCCTTAATGATGATCTAGAAGAAGAAGTTTATATAGAGAAACCAGAAGGATTCGTTCTCAGAAATGATGAAACACTTGTTTGCAAACTCAAAAAGGCTCTATATTGTCTAAAACAAGCTCCTCGGACATGGTACTATCCTCTTGAAAAATATCTTCAACAGCAAGGTTTCACAAAAGGATTTGTTGATAGTAATGTATACACAAAAATTGTGAATGATAAACTGTTCATTATTGTTGTTTATGTTGACGGCATCATTTTTGGGAGTAATGAAGAATCCATGAGTCAGAAATTTTCTTATGTTATGGAGAAAGAATTTGAAATGTCATTACTTGGGGAACTAACATATTTTCTTGGCTTACAATTGCAACAAGAAAAAGATGGCATAGTTCTATTTCAAACAAAATATCTCAAGCAGATCCTGAAAAAAGTATGGGATGGAATAATGGAAACCTGTGAGCACTCCAATGGTGACTGGATGTAACCTCAGTTCTCATGATGATTCTCCAATGGTAAAACAACTAGAGTATCTATCTATGATTGGAATCTTGTTTATCCAATTGCAGGGAAAATTTTAAGGATGAAATTTGATCTTAAAGTTTAAAGTATTGGTGAATCTTACATGTATGTAATATGTAAATTGTAAAATTTTTGATGATATTTTTGTGAAAATATTTAGGTTTCTAATTATTTTATATTAGTTTATATGAAATTTTGGCGATTTTTAGGTCAAAATAAATTTATACTATAAAATTTTGGCAAATCAATTTAAAAAAAATGGAAATTGGCGAATATTTTTTTTGGAAAAAGCATGGAAAATTAGCCCACATACGAATATTAGACCCTAAATTTTCCCTGTCTAACTGGGACTAGTCTAGATATTATGCATGTAGTTGGTATAGTTGGACGATTCCACGCTAATACAAAGGAGTCACATCTTCAAGCCATAAAAATAATATTCAAATAGCTTCAAGGAACTTAAGAATTTGGTGTATAGTATCCAAAGAATGTTGATCTTACTCTTCATGCTTACACAAATGAGGACTGGGTGGGAAATATTGATGATCGAAAGAGCACTAGTGGTGGTGCATTTTATATGGGGCCCTGATTAGTATCTTTGTACAGTAAGAAACAAAAGTTCCATTACCTTATGTACAACAGAAGAGGAATATGTGGCTACTACATCATGTTGCACACAACTTCTTTAGATGATGTAGACATTACAAGATATTCAAATAAAATTTGCTCCTCTCATCTCCATCTTATGTGATAGTAAAAGTGCTATGAGTATCTCGAAAAATATTGTTATGCATTCCAAAAACAAGCACATTCCTATCAAGTATCACTTTTTACGAGAACAAGTGCTTGAGAAAAAGGTTAAATTGGAGTATGTTCCCTCCAAAAAACACGTTGCTGATATATTTACTAAACCTTTTCCGAGGTACGCATTTCAATATCTCAGACATAAGCTAGGAGTTGTCTCTGCCTCACTTATAAAATTTGTTTGATTTCAAAATATTAAATTCTATACGTGGGTTTTATGAAGACGAGTCATGTATATACGTGAGTTTCTCTCTATATAGTCACGTATGGATCTTGTTGTCATAAAGTCTATGGGTTAGCCTTTGGAATAGCCCATGTCATATTTTTGGCTCTGGTTCTCAGGTGTTGATGGGTAAATTCTATTGTTCTGGTATTCATCTTACAGTCCCTTTCCATGATATTTACCTACTTGATTAAGATTATTTGATGAATTGGTTGTTGAAGGTGTTCAGGATGCATAGGTTTAGGGGGAGCATTAGCCCTGCTAAGAAGAATGCATTGTTGGCATTATCTTGATCTCTCTTTCGAGATTATTTAGTCTTGGTTATAAAAATTCATATATGTAATTTGTTGTAAGGATCATGCTGAGACCTATGATGTAAAAATTTTCATATTTAGTTATGTATGGTCTTGTTCAAATATGTAAACACACGTGGTTAGGTAGTTGAGTCAATATGAGATTCCACTCAGTTAGATAATTGATATAAGTATGAGTCCTTGGTGATAGGAAAGGCCATACTCAGTTGAGTTATAGAGTCATGTATTCTATTGAAAATCTAAAGCCTCAACATGTGCTCATGGGGAGATTTAGTCTGCCATTTTCTCTTGATGTCAAAATGGGATAGTATTTGGTGTTTAAATAGTGTTTATATCTTATATATCCAGGTTGTGGTGATCAAACTCCAACATGGTTGTCATCAAGTCTAAAGGGGGAGATTGTTGGCATTATGATTCTTATGATTGCATCTTGCTATCCTTGATGGCAAATCAGTTGCAAAATATGAAGTATATGGTTTCTAGAGAAGCATTGTGGTTTTGCATAGATCTAGCAGAAGATGGTTAACGTCCATATTTAAGGATATATTTGTGAGTTCATGCATGAAAAGTCACGTATACACACGGAAAAGAAGAGTAAAAGTAGTGTATGCCTTTTGCGCTCTAAATTTATGATACAAGGGGTCTTTACCATGGTTTTGGAAAAAATTATTGAGCGTTGTGACGACTATTTGATTTTTTCCAAGAATACCATCAGCACTTGTGTAGTTTTGGCTCATGGTATTAAGAAAGCATCTAGATATATGAGAAGAAGATCATAGTGCAAGGCGTGCAAGTTTTTGGTTTTCGATTGAATACTTCACTCTGAAGTATATCTGAATGGAAGGGGTTACAATTTATGAAAATATCTGGAATAATTAAGCACCTATGAATACAAGAATGGATGAGGATCTCTAGATCTAAAAATACTATGCATTTTCTTAATCTGTTTGTGAGATATTTAGATCTATGATCCATCACATGTTTGCTGAAGTGAAGGATATAATATGAGTAAGTGAGTTGATCTGAAACTTTATGTAGTGCTAGATATTTACAGATCTATATGCTAGTTCTTCATGGTAAAAGTGCGTATATGGGCGGGTTCGTTTCAAAAAAATAGCGTATGGAATTTAGGGTTTTTTGAAGCTTACTGAAGAGGTTATCTTATTATTTCTGCTACATTTCTGTTGTCTTTCAATAAAGTCTCAATGTAGATCTAGGTTTTTTTAATATTGTATATGTTGTTAGTTGATTATGTACAATTATGATCAATGATTGAGTGATTGAATATGATGGACACTACTGACTGAATAAGGGTTCTATAAATCTGGCTAAGGATCACTAAATGTAATAGACCTATTTTGAGTCTGATATGATTCTTAACATTCATTATACAAAGATATATACGAAGGATGGTCTGCAAGAAATCACATATATGTGTAGGTTGTAGTACGTAATGTAGTGTATACATTTGATTCTATGAATGATCAAGGTTGAGATTGTTTCTGCATGTTAGTTAAGAAATATGGGTTTATTACTATGTTCTGGTTATAGTGATCTCTCTATTCTGTTTAAATTTTGGGTAACCGCTACTGGTATTGATCTCCATATTGAGTTGTGTTGAAGTTGTTGGATCTAGTGTGAAAATTTATGAAACGTGGTGCGTATTGGGTCTGGGGTTGAAGCCTTCAATGTGGAAGTAGAAGCTTCCTGCTAGTAGAAGTTGGTGTTCTGTTCAGGGGGTTGTATCTCCCTTCCAGGAGTGAATGGTAAATGAGATTAGGGGGTTGGGCCTCTCTTCCAGTAGCAGCTCGAGAATGAGATAAGGTTTCAACCTTTTATAGGTGGATGCCTACGTACTGATATAATTCTGCATTAGTATAACATTGTAAGAAGTTTTCTATATAATAAATATTCAAGACAAAGATGACAACATCGGTGGTTTTATCCTGACTTGGGTTTCCACCTTAAATCCTGGTGTTCATCTTGTGTGATGATTTATATTGTTATTATTGTACATGTTTACTACTTAACTATCTGATGCATAATTGATGATCTGGGCTAATTAATGTCTCTGAATATTTATCTCAACAGTTAATTTATTTAGGTATACACAATTTTCTTTTAGGATAGCCACATACATACACTAGTTGAGCTAATCAAATTCATGTGGGTTAACCACTTTATTTATTAACTATGGCCCAATTATTTATCATTCTTATATTATTACATCATATTATTCCCTTGGATACCTCCCTCTATACCCTATATTATCCCCCCTAGGTATACTACAAAATACCTTTTTGATCAACACCTGTTACACGATGTTATCGTAGCCCTATTGGCACTATTTCATGGAATAGACGCTTGGGGGTGGAAGGGATTTTGAAGAGATTTAGATGAAATTTTTGACAATATGGAGTTGTCGGAGATATTAGATGGTTTACACTCTTAGTCCTATAACACTTCTATATCAGACCATGTTCCCATTTTTCTCGAATGGTCAGGGGTTAAAGAGAACATAAAACTCCATTTCACTCTAACCAGTTGTGGTTAAACAATAAGTTTTTTCATGCCTTGGTTTGGGATTCTTGGTGTAAACTAGCTCCAAATTTTATATCCTCCCACACAACTACCTTTTGTTACAAAATGAAAATTTTTAGGCAACAAGTGAGACAATGGGAATGAGAGAAAAAGAAGTCACTTAATAGGGACATATTGTCTTTAGATAAAAATATAAGAGCCTTGAACAATTCTACGGATCCAGCCTATTTCTCTAGACAAAAAAAACTAAGATTTTATCTTATGAATCAAAAAATGGTTAGATTCTGAAACAACAAGAAGAGGAATGGCATTTAAAATGTCAGGTAATTTGGGTATCGACAAGAGACAAAAATACTTGTTATTTTCACAATCAAACTTATAAAAGGAGGAACGATAGCTCTATATGGAATATAAAAGTTGAAGAGAAGAATATTTTTACCTCTCTAAAAGATATACATGGGGATGCACTGACATTGTTCAGTTGACAATTTAAAGAATGAGAGGGAGTCCATTTTTACTCACAATTTCATTTTAAATCAATATGCATCCTAAGATGGTCGATCTACAAGAAAGTGATCACATGGGGAGGCCCATTAGTAAGGAATAATTGTATGGGGTTTTGAAGTTCATGGCTAGAGATAAGAGCCACAATCCATATGGATGGACAGTAGAATTATTTATACAATTTTGAACATCATGGAGTCTGATTTGGTGGTGATGGATGAAGAAACAAGAAACAAATGCATGATTTCAGGTTTTATAAATGCTTCCCTCATTGCTCTCATATCCAAAGTGGCACATCCATCTACTTTTCCAAAGTACAAGTCTATTTGTTTGTGTAATTTTGTCTATGGATTGATATCTAAAATCAAAGCCAATCACATTAAATGAACTCCCAAACATATGACTCATAAACAACTTGGTTTCTTGGATAATATAAAATCTAAGATGTGGTGGGCATTACTCATGTATTATATAGCTTTCGCTAGCGGGAATAAGAGGGGGAGGCTTGACTAGAGTTGCATTTCTTTGAAAGGTGAAAATGAAGAGAAATATGATGGTTGAGTGAAATGTTGTGGGTTTTTAATGAAATTATATCAATGTATTTTTATCAATATTTTAATTTCGAAATATTTTTTATTCCTATAAACAACCACAACCATGAGGTTAAACAATTGATCAAGCTATTATTTATAAAATTTCGAAAAAATATTTCCAAAATCTACAATTAAAATAATTTCAACTCATTCAAATGTAAGTATGTAGCTTTCTTTTCATTTGCAGTCTCTCCCCACCCCTACTTCACCACAACATAGAGCGGGGTTTAAGACTATTTGAGACAATTTTTGGGTAAAATTTCTTAACTTGAGACAGAAAGAAATAAAAATATTTTGTATTGTCACAAATTTTACATATTTACGAAAAGTATTTTAAATTATTGTCTTTGAAAATTGTCTCTATAAAGGCAATATATAAAACAATAATTATTGTTTCTTAAAAGACAGTTTCATTTTTGTCTTCCTTGAGCTAATAGTTGGAGTTCAAGACATATTTTATTGGTGAAATTTCCCATTAATAAATGATATTCATGATCCACTTCTCAAACAATATATGTGAATTTAGTGGAAAACCGCGAATGAAATTTGTATTGTACTGCCTATGCAGACGGAAATAAGAGAGGGAGGCCTGCCCAGAGCCGACTTTATTTGAAAGGTGAAAATGAAGGAAAATATGAAGGTTGAGTGAAAAGTTGTGGGTTTTTAACGAAACGACTAATATTACTAGGATATTTTTATCTTGAATGTAATTTCAAAAATATTTTGGAATCCTACAAACAACATTGAGGTTAAGCGAATATAGATCCATCTTAGCCATGTATCTACCAAGCGTTGAGAGGGATCACATATCATTATATGAAAAGCTCATTAAAGAATGAAAATTTGAAAAAGGATTTACATATCTAGAGATTTGATCCCTTTTAGTGCTTGAGAAATCTCTAATTAAGATAGATATATAGTGGGCTTTTGCCTCTCTCTCTATATATACCATGTGTAATTTTTCATTGTTTAAATTGTATTTATTACTCAATAATTTATTATTTTTAATATTTAATGTTAAAAAATTTTCTATATTTTGTTAAAATTTACCTTTATCACAACTCTGTCTCTGAACTGATATTCCTTTTTCCAATATCTCGCCAACATCTATACTATCCTATGTACTCATCCTCCTACCATCATGTTGACATATTTATAAAGTAGTTTTTCATCAAGGACAACACATTAGTCATAATACCAACATAAATTTCTTCCTATACTATTAATACTACTAGTATTATGTACATATATATTACATGATTCATTTGCACCATTTGGGGAATAGGGAAGGAACTCAAGCTATGTAATTAGTCGAGTGGGTGATGTATGTTCCTTATTATACCTGATGTCAGTTCCAAGGAAACAATTCCCAAATATTAGATCAACAAAAGGAACAATCTCATTGTGGCCCTCAAGTGTTGTCTTCGTGCGTTTCATATCTGGCTCATTTTCCACCTGAATCTGGTTATTTTTTCCCATATATGGAAGCCATAAATGTGACTATTTCATAGAAAAATACCCTTGTAATTTTCTAAAATAATATCTACTGAGGAGTACACCATAGGCTTCTAGAATGTCCACAATTGAAATATTTATAAATTGATTAAATTGATCATCTTTAGATAATATAATAAGCACATTATTAAGTTCACCAACATTTTTGACAAGAGATCTATGTAGTTGCATAATTTGTGCATCAATATTTTCCCATTCAGAATTTATTTTCTTGGCAACATATAATGGCATTATGTTTATAGATGCACCTGAAACTACTAAAAAATTATAGACATTATAATTTAAAATTTCGAACATTAAAAAAAAAGAGAGGGAAGAGATTGTTAGCTTCTAATTTCACAACATTAACTACAGATTCGAGGGGACTATATGACTTACTAGAAACCTTTTGAGACGATGAAGTTTTATCACCTGGTGAAGGTTGTAAAAGTCTTGGACAATTAGTTCATGCTAGATTGCGATTGTCGTGAGCTCATAGATGGAAATATTGGCACGTGCTCTCTTCAAATCTTCAATAATGTTATAATAAATTGTTTCACCTTTAGTAGGTCACGCTGAAGTGTTTGGAGGAGTGACCTTGTTTGACACTTCAGGATTGGTAGACGTACATTTATTGTTTTAGGAAATGTTCCTGGAATTAGTAGAATTTCTAGTATTGTTTTTTTTATTATGAGCAGGATTGCCCGATAGTGAT
This sequence comes from Pinus albicaulis, assembly GCA_034641835.2. Classification (NCBI taxonomy): domain Eukaryota; kingdom Viridiplantae; phylum Streptophyta; class Pinopsida; order Pinales; family Pinaceae; genus Pinus; species Pinus albicaulis. Next base: position 289,539,440 of record CM076570.1, on the reverse strand, counting down.
ATTCTTCGCAACAATTGTTGCTTTAGTTTATGTATCATCACCTCCTCTTTAGAAATGGGCCCTTTAATATTTAAACTATATCAACCATTTTTCTTTTGACGAAGGGCCTCAATTTGTGGTGATTCTTTATAATTATTCTTATTAGTTTTGTAGATGAAATCAAACACATTAATTTTATTTCCAATACCTTTGATTCTTCAGTCTCTACAGGTTCATATTTTTCCTCTTTCTATTCTATTTTCTCATATGCTAATAAGTAATCCACATTTTGTCTGGCCATAGCATTCATGTTGTGGTTCCACTTTGGGAATGTCTTCTTTGAGTGATATTCGTGATGGAAAGAATAAAATTATCCATGCTCATACTTTTTATATTCATCGTAACATTCAAGACATAGCTAGAATTGGTAGACTTATTGTTGTTGTTACTATTATTACTATTCCTTAAAAATTGGAAATACTTGGGAGGCTTGCTTCTAGTATAATTCTCGCTTGACCTTTTATTTATCTCTGAAATTTCATTGATAAGTGTTTTCACCATCCTAGTAAATTTTTCAATATCCAATGATTACATTCCTTTCACCTTAATAGAATAAGGCCAAGACTTCCTACTATTTTCTTCGGATTCATTTGATTTTTCATCACTAATGATAACTCTAATAGCATGCACGTCCTTCTGGATGACAATCACTTCTACAAATTTTAGTTCCAGTGTTTGCTTTGTAGCTCTTTTAAAAAATTGGGAAATGTTAGTATGAACATTAGTTGTATAATAATCAATAGTAGTCAAATCATTTTATTGTGTGTCCCATGTAAACATATTCAATATAAGATTGAACCTCTCACTAAAGTATTTCACTTTTCCTTTTCCCCCATTTTACTACTTGTGATCTCTTCCAATAACATGGCAGGAGTCTTGTCGTAAGTGAATATCTCTAGAAATAAATTTTTAAACTCCCCCCAACTATGAATTTAATTGACAAGCAGACTTTGGTACCATATCGCTAATGTGCCTTATAATGTATAAGGAAATTTTTTTCAGCCAATATAATCATACCTTACCTCTAACATCTGTAGATGCATGTAGAAGTCATCGATATGATAATATTCCTTCATCTTCTTTTCTAGATCGAGATTTTATAACAACATTTCTATATTTTTAGGCATATTATGGATAATATATTGTAGAGAAAGAGGCCCTTGGGCCATTCAGTCCAAGTCTTGGTCAGCCATGTCTTCATCTCTTTGTTCTTCCTCCTTTTTAGAATTGTTAATGGGTGGAAGTTAAAATGGCTACACTGTATCCTTTGTGGATTCCACTAATTCCTCGAGATTAGTAAAAAACAAATATTCCAATGTAGAGACTACTATACAGGTAGTAGTTGTTTCTTTCTTCTTCAAAAAATTCAGAAAATTTTAAGCTCCCAGAATTAAACTGATAACCTTTTCAAACCAATGGGTTATAGGTCCAAGTTAGTAAATGTATTCATAGGTAACCTCATATGAAAAATCCAGACCAAGTTGAGAAGTCAGACTCCTTTGGGAATAGGAGTTGGAATGTTTCTCAGAATTTTTCTACCTTGTCCAAAAGATGAATCTTCAAGTTATTTGAAGTTAGATAAAAGAACTTTCAGATTAATCACATCATTAGGATTTATTTGGAATATTTAATTAATTTATCTTATTTTACTAAATCAAAAAAAAAAAATTACCCTCCCTATTTTTATATTTAGTTTAATAATTTATATACCACCATTTTTTTAAAAATTATTAATTTATTTACTTATTTGATATTTTATTTTATTTTTTTATTTTCCTAATCTTTCCTAGGTAGCCTTTTTTTCATATTATTTTTCTTAATCAATTTGATCCAGGTGGATATTGGTGGCCACCGACCTATTCCATTTGGACTAGAACCATCAATTCTTCCAGCTTTTCACGTTCAGCACAACTTACTATTTTTAGCAGGTTTTTGGGTCCTCCACTCTTGAAGCCGTTTTGGGGCCTTAATGATTGAGGTGGATATTGGTGGCCACCCACCTATTCCATTTGAACCCCCACCATTAGTTCTTTCAGTTTTCAAGTTGCAACAAAACTTACTACTTTTAGCAGTTTTTCGGGTCCTGAACTTTCGGAGTCGTTCTGAGGCCTTAAATGACATTTTTTGGGAAAACAGAGAGCAACATGGGTCCATGGACTGATGTTTCTCATTCAAAAATTTTACTCCTCCGATATATATTTCTAACGAGCTATTGAGCATGTCAAACGGAGATCGGATGCCAAAGTTACGCCCTCGGGAAGTTGAACCACCAATTTACCCAAACGGGCGCCCGCAGTTTTGGTGCCTCATCTCCTACGGTTAGGTTTTTGGACGTTTCAAATTCTAAATTGTTTCTCAACAATAAATAGGCCCTTGAGCCTCATTGTAACATAGTTCAGAGGTCTGTAGCCATCACATCTCTTCTTAGAGATTCGCTACCAGCACCCTAGCTATTTTATTTCCATTCTGCTTGTAAGCATATTTATATTATTTGATATTAATGAAATGAAGCATTATTTCCATTGCATCTCTATGTTCATGGTTATTTCTGTATTCTGTTGCATTCCTACATAAATCTGGATCAGTGGTATCAAAGCGGGTCTGCTCTTTCTTTGTTTTTCTTTGCATGTCCCCAACGCAGTTAGGGTATAAGGAGTTAGAGCTTGATCTGGTTGAACCCTTGCAACATCAGCCTTGCAAGCCCTGATGACCTCCCATGGTAGAATAAAATAAAGACGAGGGAGTGAGAGATCCTATCAAAATACTGCTCGAGGAGGCCCTCGAGAAACAAAGGAACACGATGATGGATAACTTTGCTCAAATCCTTCAATGACTGCCCACATATGGCACATCTGCATCCAACATCCACTCTGGAGGTGACATGTTGTGTATGAGTCTAGGCCTCATGCTGTTATTATTACTTTGGGAAATAACTTGTACAGGATACCAGAGGTAGTACCGCCTCATGTCATCTCTTTGACTACTGCAAAACAATGCAGTAAGATTGTTTCCCAAACCAGGAAATTCATTTTCCTTACAACTCACTCATAGGGAAAGAAGAATATTGTGGCCACAACCTCGAAACAGGGCTCCCTTGCACGGCTGCAGCAGATGGAAAAAGTCATGGAGGAATACGAGGACATTTTATCCTCACTCATAGAGGTTTCGCTACACTGTTAGGACAACCACTCCAGTGATCTGACCCCCAACGCACCACTTCCTGATGTTGCCATAAATCCTGCAAATACACATACAGAATCCAAACATGTACTGTCTGAGGCTAATAAGGAAACCAAATTTACTAAACGCATCCAGCTTGTCCACCCGCAGGTCCGTGACATATTAAACACATCTAATACTCGGATCAATATATTATGGATAATATATTGTAGAGAAAGAGGCCCTTGGGCCATTCAGTCCAAGTCTTGGTCAGCCATCTCTTCATCTCTTTGTTCTTCCTCCTTTTTAGAATTGTTAATGGGTGGAAGTTAAAATGGCTACACTGTATCCTTTGTGGATTCCACTAATTCCTCGAGATTAGTAAAAACCAAATATTCCAATGTCGAGACTAATATACAGGTAGTAGTTGTTTCTTTCTTCTTCACAAAATTCAGAAAATTTTAAGCTCCCAAAATTAAACTGATAACCTTTTCAAACCAATGGGTTATAGGTCCAAGTTAGTAAATGTATTCATAGGTAACCTCATATGAAAAATCCAGACCAAGTTGAGAAGTCAGACTCCTTTGGGAATAGGAGTTGGAATGTTTCTCAGAATTTTTCTACCTTGTCCAAAAGATGAATCTTCAAGTTATTTGAAGTTAGATAAAAGAACTTTCAGATTAATCACATCATTAGGATTTATTTGGAATATTTAATTAATTTATTTTATTTTACTAAATCAAAAAAAATAAATTACCCTCCCTATTTTTATATTTAGTTTAATAATTTATATACCACCATTTTTTTTAAATTATTAATTTATTTACTTATTTGATATTTTATTTTATTTTTTTATTTTCCTAATCTTTCCTAGGTAGCCGTTTTTTCATATTATTTTTCTTAATCAATTTGATCCAGGTGGATATTGGTGGCCACCGACCTATTCCATTTGGACTAGAACCATCAATTCTTCCAGCTTTTCACGTTCAGCACAACTTACTATTTTTAGCAGGTTTTTGGGTCCTCCACTCTTGAAGCCGTTTTGGGGCCTTAATGATTGAGGTGGATATTGGTGGCCACCCACCTATTCCATTTGAACCCCCACCATCAGTTCTTTTAGTTTTCAAGTTGCAACAAAACTTACTATTTTTAGCAGTTTTTCAGGTCCTGAACTTTCGGAGTCGTTCTGAGGCCTTAAATGACATTTTTTGGGAAAACGGAGAGCAACATGGGTCCATGGACTGATGTTTCTCATTCAAAAATTTTAATCCTCCGATATATATTTCTAACGAGCTATTGAGGGTGTCAAACGGAGATCGGATGCCAAAGTTACGCCCTCGGGAAGTTGAACCACCAATTTGCCCAAACGGGCGCCCACAGTTTTGGTGCCTCATCTCCTACGGTTAGGTTTTTGGATGTTTCAAATTCTAAATTGTTTCTCAACAATAAATAGGCCCTTGAGCCTCATTGTAACATAGTTCAAAGGTCTATAGCCATCACATCTCTTCTCAGAGATTCGCTACCAGCACCCTAGCTATTTTATTTCCATTATGCTTGTAAGCATATTTATATTATTTGATATTAATGAAATGAAGTATTATTTCCATTGCATCTCTATGTTCATGGTTATTTCTGTATTCTGTTGCATTCCTGCATAAATCTGGATCAGTGGTATCAAAGCGGGTCTGCTCTTTCTTTGTTTTTCTTTGCATGTCCCCAACGCAGTTAGGGTATAAGGAGTTAGAGCTTGATCTGGTTGAACCCTTGCAAGATCAGCCTTGCAAGCCCTGATGACCTCCCATGGTAGAATAAAATAAAGACGAGTGAGTGAGAGATCCTATCAAAATACTGCTCGAGGAAGCCCTCGAGAAAAAAAGGAACACGATGATGGATAACTTTGCTCAAATCCTTCAATGACTGCCCACATATGGCACATCTGCATCCAACAGCCACTCTGGAAGTGACATGTTGTGTATGAGTCTAGGCCTCATGCTGTTATTATTACTTTGGGAAATAACTTGTACAGGATACCAGAGGTAGTACCGCCTCCTGACATCTCTTTGACTACTGCAAAACAATGCAGTAAGATTGTTTCCCAAACCAGGAAATTCATTTTCCTTACAACTCACTCATAGGGAAAGAAGAATATTGTGGCCACAACGTCGAAACAGGGCTCCCTTGCACGGCTGCAGCAGATGGAAAAAGTCATGGAGGAATACGAGGACATTTTATCCTCACTCATAGAGGTTTTGCTACACTGTCAGGACAACCACTCCAGTGATCTGACCCCCAACGCACCACTTCCTGATGTTGGCATAAATCTTGCAAATACACATACATAATCCAAACATGTACTGTCTGAGGCTAATAAGGAAACCAAATTTACTAAACGCATCCAGCTTGTCCACCCGCAGGTCCGTGACATCTTCAACACATCTAATACTCGGATCAACAGAATTTGCCTCATCTCATGCAGGATCTCAATGCAATGGGGACCATTGCTTCCTAAGGAGGGAGGAATGAACCAGGTGGATATCTGTGGCCACCCACCTATTCCGTTTGGACTAGCACCATCAATTCTTGCAGCTTTTCATGTTCAACACAACTTACTATTTTTAGTAGGTTTTCGGGTCCTCCACTCCCGAAGCCGTTTTGGGGCCTTAATGATTGAGGTGGATATTGGTGGCCACCAACCTATTCCATTTGAACCCCCACCATCAGTTCTTTTAGTTTTCAAGTTGCAACAAAACTTACTATTTTTAGCAGTTTTTCATGTCCTGAACTTCCGGAGCCGTTTTGAGGCCCTAAACGACCTTTTTTGGGAAACAAGAGAGCAACATGGGTCCATGGACCGATGTTGCTCGTTCAAAAATTTTACTCCTCGGATAAATCTTTCTAACAAGATATTGAGTGTGTCAAACAAAGATCGGATGCCAAAGTTACACCCTCAGGAAGTTGAGCCACCAATTTACCCAAACGGGCGCCCACAATTTTGGCGCCTCATTTCCTACGGTTAGGTTTTTGGACGTTTCGGATTCTACATTATTTCTCAACAATAAATAGGCCCTCGAGCCTCATTGTAACACAGTTCAGAGGTCTGTAGCCATCACATCTCTTCTCAGAGATTCACTACTAGCACCCTAGCTATTTTATTTCCATTATGCTTGTAAGCATATTTCTGTTATTTGATATTAATGAAATGAAGCATTATTTCTGCTGCATCTCTATGTTCATGGTTATTTCTGTATTTTATTGCATTCCTGCATAAATCTGGATCATAATTATATATTAAAAATTCCCCACCTGTTACCTATTATATTTATAAATAAATAAATCAAGTACTTAATAATTTATTAACATATTTGTAATAAATTTTTATTTATTTAATTAATTTACTTTTAACTAACTAACTAATTTTATAACGACTAGTTTTAATGGCTATTTCTGGGCAATGATGCATTTCCACTATTTATTCATCGAGATTGATTAGGCTCTCTCCACCTGTCCTGAGGAGGAAACACATTATTTGTTTCAACACGTCGACCTAATCCTAATGATGTGATTAATCCGAAAGTTCTTTTATCTACATTATGGATCACAAAAGTCTTAGATCTAACATTATGTGAAGTTATCGGCCATAAAATATTGACGGCCCTGCTTCTAGTGCCAAAATGTTGACAGTGTTGGAAACTGCCAACATTGAGGGGATATACTCAAAATAAGGTCCCAACTAGTTACATCATTTATTGTAGGAGTCTCCTCTAAAATATGGCTTGGATGTATTTTACCTAAAGATATGCCTTGGATTTAATTTTCAACATGAGAGAGAAGAAAAAATGTCCTTTCGAATGAGCAAGTGAGTGTGCCTTGTGACTATCTGATTGTAGATGTACCAAGTTTCTTTCATTGTGGAGGAGAATCAAAGTGAGCCTCTAAGAGAGAAGTATTAATACTACCCAAATGGAGACACACATAGAAATATAAATTCTTGTCTAACATCAAGTGAAATAGTTTAGATAAATATTATAAAAATTATAAAAATTATAGTTCACTATCATTATAAACATTACAACACAATTCCAATAAGTTGAGATTTGAAGTCACTAAAATAGTTCAATTAATCCAGTACAGGTGAAAGAAAACATGAACCATAAAAAGTCAAAGAATAGTCTTATAAATATTCACAATCCATGCATGAAACTATGCTGGCCTAAAAAGACTTCAATATTAAGAAAATTTCCAAGATACATAAATACAATGGACATCACTAGCTCCAATAGTGGAGCCTTAGAGCCACTACTTTCTCCCCAAAAATACTAATTATATCTCTCTAATGATTTGTGGGGGAATCCTTGTTAAAATTCCTTTACATGAGAAATAAGGATCCTTTTATAAATTAACGCATGACCTTTCATATCCCCATAACTCTTGAATTTCCAACTCCTAATGACCTTTGGGCTTATAAGAACTTTGGAATTCTAAATTACCTTTGGAATTGCATATGAATTTGGATATTACATGTATTTTGGACTTCCATAGCTCTTTTGTCTATACATGAGTTTTCAACTTTTACTTTTTTGTATTTATAATGATTACAACATTACATGATGACTTCCACATCATCATAAGATAAATAAATGACATGTCACTATATTTTATGACTGGAAATAACAATTACTAAAAATATCGACTTTCTTCACTAGTGACATGGTTTCCACTCTTCTCTTCATTCTTTACACATATTTTGATTATCGATGCCTTTGCACTCCAAAGGTTATTTTATCTTGGAGTCTCTAGGGTGCTTCGATCATCGAGGCTTCATTCTATTATTGTTTCTTTGATTCTTCCTTTGATTGTATTCTCTACTTGATATTCCTCATGTGTGCTTTTCATGTTTTTTCTGAGATACCTACGGTTGCAATTACTCATGACATGCAACCATCAGCCTGAAAATATGCTATTATAACATGTTTTATGCATATTTTTTGAGCTTACAAAGTGAATTTTGTGCTCAAGGGAGATTAGGGAAGAAGGTGTAGTCTCTAAGGTTGAGGGAAGAAGGCTTTAGGCCTTCGGGGTGCGCTCATGCACTCATGAGGGCCAGAATGGTGCATTGTGCAAGCTTGCAGGTTAAAGTTTGATGCTTCGTGCCTTTAGAGAGTGATAATGCACTCAAAGGCTCCAAGAGGTTTCATGGTGAATTGTGAAAGGCTAAAGGCTTTAGCTTAAGTTCTTCAGGGTGTAGCCATGTGCTCCAGGAGGGCGCACTTCTTCGAGTTGAAGGAGTGCACTCAAAGGAAAACTTTTTCTCTTAAATGAAAAAATTCATGACAAGGAAGGGGAATGGGCTTAAGGAGTATACTATATGATCTTGGATGGTGCATGGCACACTTTCAAACAATGAATTATTCTCTAGCAATGCCTTAGATTACGTTCATGCACTCTTGGCCTTAATGGGTTTGCTTTGAAACCAAATTTTGACTGAGTCTCGAAGATAGGAAAATGGGGGAACATGATGATTTTAGGCATAAAACCATGTGTGACACATAATAACCCATCGAAAAAACTTATAAATCTTGAAAAATGATAAATATACATCCAAACACCACTTTGTACACATTCCACAAGTAGGACGAGTGAAATGTGCGTGACAACAACCCAAAAGTGTTGTTTTACAAGAACAAAGATGTTACAACTGTGAAATTAACCTAAATATGTTCTAACTGATGTGACACCACTTGATAACAAATAAGGACATTGAAACACATAGAATAACATGAGAAGACACCTGATGATCAAGGCAACGGTGATAGTAGGCTCAAAAAATCGAATGTAGAGAAATTTTGGAGGGTGTTGTTGCAGAAACAACAGAAGGAAATAACAATTCAAATTTATCTCAAAATATTATTTTATTTCTCTTTAATAATTACCTTCCGAATGTGAATTTTTCTATGTTAAATATTAATGATAATGGTTCTAAACAAATTTGCAAATATTAATAATTGATTTCTTCCTTTTATCAAATTTGCATTCATCTTGGGGAAATATGGGCTTTCCTTTGGAGTCTATGGGTTCCTATGAGAAATTTATCCCATAGATACTCCAATTTTTAAAAATATGGAGTTAAAGGAGGAGATATAGGGAGGGAAGAAAAAATCCATAGATAAATAAAGGTGGAGAGAGAGAGGGTGTGGCAAGGGAGAGATGGAGAGATATGGGGGGAGATAAAGGGAGGTTTGAATAAAATGGAGAGAGATTAATGAAAAGAGATAGAAATTGAGAGAGAGAAGGAGAGAGCCTGAGGGGAGAGGAAAGTGAGAGGGAAGAGAGAGATAGGTTGCTGTGATATGCAAGGTATACAATTTATTTGAGCCTTCAACAATATAATACTCGAGTGAAGTGACAATATTACCACTAGAAAGAGTTTTAAAGAGACTACATGGATACATTGTAATGTTTACAACATGCATCAAGGATATACATGTTGAAAATTACTCTTATGATGCCTGGTAATCATGCAACAAGCACAAAATAGTGTACATGATGAATGGTTTAGTGGTAAATTATAAGAAGCTTCAAAGTTGGAGAAAATCGCATTTAACTTGCTTATATTTTTTAATGTGTTTATGTATTATGATAAAACTAAGAACCAACAATATTATTTGTTTATATAAAACATCATCGATCCATAATAACTCTAGATCTACCAAGTGTTCATATGGATCAAATCTCTTGAGCTACAAACCTCTTTTAGAGTGCAAAAATAATTAATCGCTCTTGGTGCTTGGTAGTTCTGGAGTTAAGATGGCTCTAGGGTAGTGTGTGTGTCATATGGAATTTCTTTACTATGAGTAATATAGTCAGTTTTGGATGGATATTAATCACATATCGTAGATCTTATCAAGAAAATAAATTTAGATAAAAAACAAGATCAAAAATTACATATCCAATCCAATGCCTAAACACAAAAACAAAATAAAATTAAAAGACCAATAATAATTATCATTTATTGAATAAATTTTGGGATTATCCACAGTGTTAAGAAACAATGGTCGACGTTTTCAAATCCCAACGAGGATCCATCTTCAGGACAATCTTGTCCTGAAGATGGATCCCCATTGGGATTTGAAAATTTTGACCATTATTTCTTAACACTGTGGATAATCTGGAAATTTCTGCAATAAATGATAGCCATAAAGGCTTAAAAAACATAATAATTATCATAATAAATTAGTAAACTACTCAACCATAAAACCTCATATCAAGACTTAAAACTGAATTAGAATAAAAATAGTGAGTTTTTTATGTGACTCTTTATTGTGTACCATTGTTTATTTTATATTTTTAAATTTCGTCGTGTTCATTTAAAATTTTATGCCAATTGAACTTCATGATTGATTTATTGTCTAGTCTACTCTATAATTGGATGTAATGACTATTCATGATTGATAAAGACAATAAAGATCACTTGGTACTTCTATATTTTGGTATTAGAAGTATAAATATGGTTCTTTATTTCCAAAACAACATGGGAGCTAGAGGACACAATGTCAAACAAATATTTTCATTTGTTTTAAAATTCTAATATAGAATTATTGTATATAATTCTCATACACACTATCAATGGTGTAAAATCTAGTTGGAGGTGAATGTCATACCCCTAGTTTGATTCCTAAATTAGTAATGTTTATAACATCATTCAACACAGTTGTAGTTATGATGCTCTTGTACGGCCTTGGGCAACCCTTTCCCATTCAGAATTGATCATGTATTAAAAATAAATATTTTTAATTCCATATGTGACTCTACCTTTCAAAAAGCATGTATACACGTAGGTACCTCTATATAGAACTTGTATATATAATTTAAAATATGAAAAAAAATATAAGATATCCTATTTTTGCAATGAGTTATCGGGTCTCATTGAAATCCCACCTACTAGAGCTTGTGGCATAACTGAATTAACCAATTTTTGGTGGAATTTATACACCTTATGGGAAGGCCTAATTACACTGAGGAGATAGGATAATGACATTATAGTCATTTCGGTCCTAGATCAAGTTTGATTTCCCTTGTGCCTTATGCACTCCTAGTCAAGAGTTTCTTTCAAGAGTTTTTCATCCTTCCTTATATGACATCTTGTTGCTTATGATTGAGAGGTGAACTTTGAGGCTTGGGCTAGATGGATCCAAAGGAATGTTTCATTGGTGTTGTGGGCGGTTCAGGTTGTTTCTCTTCTCTACTATTTTTTTATATAAATAAACAAACTTTTTCTTCTTCCTGAAATGTTATGGTATCATGTTTTACGATTAATCTTGAATATATATCATGATTTATATGCTTATGCTTGATGATATAACATGTTTATTATGCACATGCTTTGAAATACTTGATGTATATATGCTTCTTTTAACTTTGTTGCAAATATGATTTCTTTCGAGGAAGCATAGGATTTGAACCCTATGGGATCGACATCAAACGTAGGACCTATGGATAATTATTTTGATATTGACTTTAGTAGTTTACATAGTTTGGTTGCATGATGTATGCTTCTTGTTGATAATCTACCTTCATTCCGTTGAGGTTTTCAACACTTTCCTTAGGGAGGTTTTTCATGCCAACAGAATTAGTGACTCTATAGTAGAATACAATATTTTATTTCATAGAAGGGTTTTTTGTCTCTTGATTTTACTTTTTCTATCCGATTTGTTGAGTTTTCCTGTATTATTGAATTGTTTTCAGTGTGGGACATCATTATGATATTTTGGATCTGGACTGTATTTTTTATTTTTCCCTATTTTACTATATATACATGCCTTTTTTTGTACACAGATGCATACATACATGTTTCCTTTCAAAGAAACTAGCATATATGCTATTTTATTCCATAGCAGTCGCGTATATTTGGGAAAATTTGAATTTTTCAAGTTTTTTCCTTCAATCAGGTGTTTTTACTGATTTTTCTTTTCTTGTCATCATTTATTTTCTGGAATATTCTTTCTTCTTGATGTTGTCGTTTGTTCTATTTTCTTTTGAAAAAATATATTTTCAACCTAGGGTTTTCATTTTTTAATGTTTTTTGCTTGATGTTTGGGTTTCTGGTCTTCTCTCTGAAGTTCTTCTCTATTCTATGCGTTTAGGACAGTGAGTTTATTTTCTACTTGCTTATAATCCAATTTTTCCATTCCTTTGATTTTCATTGTTGAATTTGATATATTTGTTTTCTTTTTTATCATTTTAGAAGAGTCTTTGAATTCTTGGTTCAGTGAGGGTTTTGGTTTCCTTAGAGTCTTTCTATTATTCTGAATCTTTTATTTATTTATTTAGATCAAGTTGTTCAAGTTCTTGGTCTCTTTTTCACTTCAGTTTTATCATCTTGGTGATTGTTTATGACTTGTGAAGTTTGGAGTATTTTTGCTTGATCTTGAAGTGATTGATTTAATTTTACCTTCTTGAATATTTTATTATAAGTCATTAAAATAAAAAGAGAAAAAAATTGTTTTTTTCCCTTCTTTTCTTTTGTTTTGGTTGTTTTGGTCCTTAAGATTTCCATAAAGTGTGAAACTATTTTCTTAAAATTGAAATTTGTTTCATTTGGGAGACCTTTTCTTTATATTTGTTTCCCCATGTTTATCAAATTTTGGCTTTTGAGCTTTAAAATAATATATTTGTTTGTTTAAGATAAATCTATAGAATATTGCATTCAAGAATTTTAGTATGCATTAAGGTATTTTGCATTTTGGGAATTTTAGTATTTTTCGATAGGCATTGAATGTGTGATTTTGTTTAAAAAGAGGAAAAATGATTTTTTCTTTCATATATTTCTTGTAGAACCTTATAGAGATATATTTTCATTGAATAAAAATAATTTGCATCTCATGTAACCTATTTTTCTAGTTTTTTTCTTTTTGCGTCAAAAACTATCACAAATTGCACTTTTGCTACCTGTGACTTAAGTAACAACCAATAAAATAAAGCACTTAATTTAAAATGAACTAGATTTTGTTTTAGTCATAGATACATCAATTATTCTAGGGAATTTAGGGCCTTGGAATAGATGTGTGGACAGTAAACTATCTAAGGCCACTCTAAACTAAAAATTATAAGTTGATTAAAGAGTGAAAATCGAGTATCGTTAAGTTGTCTGGGAAATATCCTCTAACAAAAGTGTTAATCACTATGATGTGTGAAGACAGGGAAAGAGAGATACCCCCTATCCCACTTGTTGGATATCACTCCCACAATTGTTCCACTCAGCCACTGATCACGATCCTGTGACCATAGTTTCTTATCCTAGGGACCGCACATGTGATTGTGGTGGGGAATGCCTGTATTACTTGAGACATATGTTACATCATTTTCAAGTACTTATGGAGGGTACCCTTGTAAAGCTCTGTTACTTGCACCAGAAAAGGATATTGTCTCGAGGTAAACATAACTATTTCTAATACCTTCACTAGTATTCTTAGGTCATAATTATCCCAAACTATCTTTGAAAGGTCCTTATTTTTTATTTCTTGTATTTTGGTGCATGGTCCTAATAACTTGGAGTGGAAATACCTAGAACCTACTTGTTTGGTTGTATATTTAGGGAATTTTTAGATAATTCTCTTTTCTCCTAGATTTCCATAAGTTTTTATTTTTTTATGTCTTTAAAAATTTCTCTTAATATTTAAAAGCGGTTGATCGACCAGTTTGTCGGTCTAGGAGGCTTCTTGGGATTTCACCTGCGAGTGTCAAACCTTCACCTAGAAGATGTAGGAAAAAATCTACTGGTGGTTTTCAACCAGTAGCAGTGAACACATTAGAGATTTATCCTTCTCCAGGGGCTATCATTTCACAAGGTGAAACTAGTTTACTTCACAATTTGGACAAACATTCTCTGGTCCTTTCTAGGTTGATCTTCCAGTTAGAGGAAAAAATTGAGATTATGGATGTCCCTAAGTCCCCCATGACTCCTTTGGAACCTCTTCCTTTCAATATTTATTACTTGGTAGAATATGTGGGTACCCCAACTCAGAGGCTGGAAAACCTTGCTAACTCTCCTTATTTTTTTCTGATGGCAAATGTTGGTGGTGTAAGTATGGCTACTAATACTTCTAGTGTATAGAACCCTCCTTCAATTTTAGAAGGGGGTAGTATTACTGTCTCTACAGCTACACCTAGTACTGTAGAATTTTTCTCTACCTCCATTCCAGGTTCTATCAGGGGCACCCAACCTTCCTCCCATTTCACTTCTTCATATCCTTTTGGGATGTCATCTAGTGGGATTCCTTTGTTTCCTCTAACCTTCCCATATGGTGATTCCACGTCAAGGAATTCTATGCCAAGTGGTTCAACATATTTTCAGGGTTTTTTTTTAGAAGTGGTTATATCCCTCCTTCCAATCCATATTTGAACATAGGATCAATTTCTTTCTCTAGACATTCTCAAAATGATAATTATTTACAAGGGAGTCAAGGGTGGTAAAATCCTTCAATTAGTGGATTAGGGGTTGGGAAATTATCCCATCTCTTTGGTTAAAAAGGGAGAATGTACTTCCCTTTTGTGGGGACCTCACAGGTCTTTCCTCCTTTATATATTGTATGGAATCCTTATCAGGGGCTTTCCCCTTCTTTCAATGTTTTTCTAGGAGGAAATCACTCTATGTATGGTCAACATATGGAAGGGGGGGTGGATACCCTTCAATTAATTTTCGGCAACCAGGATTTCCTTATGGTCCAAGTTCTTTGAAAATTAACCCATGGCAACCTGGTGCCTCTCAAAATATGGGATACTATTTTTCTAATGTTGAAAATTCCACTCTTGGTGGGTGGAATAATCTAGTTCCTCCACATTCACCGATCCTGAAAACTTTGAACTCGACAGATCTTTCGAAGATGAAAAATGATCCAATCCTTTACAATCCAGTTTGGCTTCTGGTCCCCACCAAACTTCGATTTGATATTATGAAATTTGAAGGGAAGTATGGAGAGCATCTGGCTGATCATATAAACACGTTCCATTTGTGGTTCTCATCTAACTCCTTGATCGATGATTAGATCAGGTCGAGACTATTCTAGTGCGCCCTAACTGTAAATGCCACAAAATGGTATATTGAGCTAAGAGGGGGTAACTTTTCTACGTTTGGAAATTTTTATACTATGTTTCTAAACCATTTTCAATTTCCTATTTGATATAATGCTAGAGTTGAACTTCTATGCAATTTTGAGTAGGAGAAGGAAACTCGTAATTCTAACCACTTCCAGTAGTGGTAAAGAAGAAATAGGATTATGAAGGAATATATCCTTGATGAACTCCTTTTGGAATGGATTTTGAAATCTTTGCAGCTGAATATTTATAAGGATGTGTCACTCTAAGGAGTTTTCACTAAAGAAGATGCTATATTCAAACCCCAACATTTCGAACTAATTTATTCTTAGTCTAGAGTCCTTTAAAAATAATTTCTTGATGCTCCTATGTCAAATATCAACCTAGCCAAACCTATACCAGGACCTCATGCAAATGGGATTGTACGTTCAATCGATTGTAGTATGACTAACATGTTGAATCAACTGTAGCAATTATGTCTACAATATGATTCGTTGGCGTAGGCTACACCGTTAGTGTCTATTCCTTCCCAAACTTTAGTACTTAATTTTTTCCATCTTCAAATTTGAAAGGAAACCAAAAATTTGGTGGGAAGAAGAAGGGATGTGGTAATAAGAAAGATAAGGTTGGGAAGCATAATTCAAACAAGCCTAGTAATGATAATAGAGAGGGAAAAAAGGAATTGAAAAAGAAAGCAAAATTCCCATGCAAGTTATGTAGTGGGTATAATTTAAATCATCTTTTCCCTAAGATTCATGACTCTCAGCGCTTGTTATCTCAGCAGGGTTATTCTAGTTCCTAGGTTGTTCTAACTAACCCTTTTCCCCAAGGGTGGAAAACTATTGTTGATGCGAATGTTAGTACTAGAACCCCCTCTGGGGGAAACTAGGATGGGGAATCCACATCGAATGTATACATGGTGAGATCTCATGTTGATGTTGATACAATATCACATGATTATGGTGAGTTGGAACCTTCAAAGGCTAGGGTTGCTTCCGATACCCCAGAGCCATTCCATATCAAGAGGCCTATAGTTGAGCCCATACCTCGGATTCCGAAAGATACTACAACAAAATTGACTTAAAATCCCAATGATAGGTCTACTCTAAAATATTCTATTGTCAAAGCTCTGGCTCAGAGCCCTTGTGAAATGTCAGCGTTAGAGGTACTCCAATCATTTCCTACACAAAGGAGTGCATTTCTCACTGCGATCAAGGCAGTAGATCCGAATAACTCTCTCGTTATTACATTTTATATGTCGTGTTAAGAATAGACTCCCACATCACATGGCTTTCAAGATTAAATCTACATATCATAAGAATACTATCTTTCAAACTATAGTTGATGAAGGGGCTACCACATGCATCATGTCATTAACATGTTAAAAGGCTATCGAGTCCCCAAAATTTGTTCGTTCCCATACTCTTATTACTAAATTTGATGGTCAATATTGAGGTAGAGATAGTTGATGCCAACCTCGATTATAGTATTTTATTGGGTTGGAATTGGGTTTACGGAATGGATGCCATTTTTTCATCATTATTTCACATCTTATGCTTCCCTCATGAAGGGAGAAATATAATAGTTGATCAAATGGTTTATTCCCATAATGATCCCAATGCATTTCTGACTCCACCGTGCCCTTGGTGAGGAACACTGAACATCCTATCAATAATTTTGGATTTGAAATATATTCATCGTTGATGGCTACTTTTAATATTCCTCCTCCTACCTCTCATATTAATGCTATTTTGACCTACAAGATCGTTCGTTGAAAATGTTTGTTTAGAACTCATTATTTTTTTTATCCTTGGACCTTACCCCCCCTACTACCACATTAGAAGAGTGGAAAGTAGGCAGAATGACATATCTTGTATCTGCATTGGAAATTTCATACCAATCTATCATGAATTCTACATATATTGACCTCGTTCCTCCCCCATTAGAGGATTTTAATTGTGATGTGGCTTTGGTCATGATGGTTGACTCTACCTCAACTGTGGATTTCCTCGATATTATCATACCATCTAAAGAAGAAATAATAGAAGCAAGGATAACTGTAGAAAGACCATGGGATGATTTGCATCATCGGTCATATTTTATCCCTAATTTTCATGAGGTTGAGTCAATTTTTTTTGGTCCTTATTTAACTAGAAGTGTTCATAAATTATAAATTCTTTGGCCCCACCACAATTTTTTTTCGAAGGTAATATGTCTAATATATTAGAAAAAATTATGTTGAACATTTCCAGGAATCCAAATGTCACTGAGAACATCTTCATCCGGGTTAAATTTTTCCCATGAAGAAATTGAGATTTAAACTAACATTTTTTATGAATTTTAAGATGTGTTTACTTGGTCTTATGAATAAATGCCTAGAGTCGATCCATCGATAATTCAACATGAGATCAAGACATATGAAAATGATAAACCTGTATGCCAAAATATTTGATAGGTAAATCCTATGAAATTTGCAACCATTAAAGATGATATTGAGAGAGGTTGAGAAGCTTCTCAATGCGAGTTTCATATACCCCGTTCCCTTCACTGAATGGGTATCTAATCCAATCCTAGTTGATAAAAAGCAAGGAACAATCTAGTTATGTATTGAATTTAGGGAGTTAATAAGGCTTCTCCTAAAGATAGTTTCCTCACTCCTTTTATTGATCAGATCATTGATTAGTGTGCGAGAAACAAGATATTCTCATTCATGGACGATTTCTCAGGGTATAATAAAATAACTATCTATCCTGAAGATGAACACAAGACAACTTTTATTTTCCCTCGGGGTACATTTGTGTAAAAGAAGATGCCTTTTGACCTAAAAATTCATGGTGATACCTTTAAGCAAGCCATGCAATATGCTTTCCTTGAAATCAAGCACATAATAAAGGCATATTTGGATGACCGAGATTCTTGTTCTTGAAAGATAAAAAAGCATCCAAAGCACCTTAGTTTATTTTTTGAATGATGTTGTTATTATAAGATCTGGTTGAACAGTAAGAAGTGCATTTTAGTTGTGACATCTAGTCAGTTATTGGGATTCATATTGTTAAATGAAGGGATTCGATTTGATCCCTTCAAGGTTGATGAAATATGTTAGTTTCCTCCCCCTTCAACTATTCGCCAACTTCAGAGTCTCAATGGAAAAAAAAAATTCTCAAGGAGGTTTATCATAAATTACATTGAGATTAAAAAGGATTTATGTGATTACTAAAGAAAGGAGTTGTATTTAGATGGGATGAATTTTCTCAACACTCTTTCAATGCTTTGCAAAAATCATTGACCTCTGCTCCTTTATTGATTCCACCTGCTTATAGTCGGGATTTTCTCTTGTATTTCGCTGTGGTAGAATAATCCATTGGTATGGTTCCAGTTCAGGAAGACAATTCTCTTGAAGAGCATGTGATTTATTATCTGATATGAGGCTTACTTGGTCTTGAATTTAGGTATATCATATAGAGAAATTGGCTTTGGAAATAGTTCATGTTGTCCAGTGACTCCATCATTATATCCTCCTTATAATATATTTTTTTTGGCTAACGTCAACCGATTTTAATTTTTTCTTAGTAGGCGAGTGATTTGGGGAAAATATAATAAATGGATTGTCATATTACATCAATTTTACCTCGAATTTATTTCATCTAAGTCAAACAAATATCTATTCTTCATGGAATTGATTTTAGAGTTTCCTTGTGAACGAGATACTGTTTATGAAGATTCATTTCATGATGAACATCTCTTCCTAATATCTTTGCAAGATCCTTAGTATGGAGATATCATACTATATCTCCGGAATTCAAAGTTCCCTCAAAATTTTTTGAAGGATGAACATAGAAAATTACATTACCTAGCTGAAAATTATATTATTATCAGTGATACTTTATGTCATCACAGGATTGACTTAATGCTTAAGCATTTTTTAACCATCGAAGAAGTTGAGCCCATTCTAAAAGACTTCCACAATGGATCTTGTGGAGGTCATCTATCTGGGCTTGCTACAACCCAAAAAATCTTGCATGCAGGCTATTTTGGCCCTTGATCTTCAAAGATTTCATTGAAGTGGTCAAGAAATTCCACCCTTGTCAGGCATATACTCAGAAAATGCATGCTCATACAACTCCCCTTTTCCTTGTCATCACTGTTGGACCTTTCACTAAGTGGGGTATTGATTTTACTACTTGTAATCTGGATTTGGCTAAAGGTCATAAGTACATCATTGTAGCATTATACTACTTTAAAAAGAGGGTCAAATATATTCCTACTTTCAAGGACGACGATGAGACAAAAACTCTTTTCCTATTCAACCAAATCATTTCACATTTTGGTATTCCAAGGGGTATTCTCATTGATCATGGAAGTCATTTTTAGAATAAGATGATGTTTGAATTAGCTTTAAAATTGGGATTTAGGCAAGATAACTCATCTCCTTATTATCCTCAAGCCAATGGGAAGGTTGAAGCCATGAATAAATCCCTCAAAACTATGCTGCAAAGGACAATGAATAAAACTAAATCTAACTAGAACATCATCTTATATAATATGCTTTGGGAATATCGAATGTCTATCAATATCACTACCAACTTTACTCCTTTTCAACTAGTTTACGGTTTGGAATAAATATTCCTTGTGGAATGTGAGATTCCATCCCTTAGACTAGTAGTCCAACTTCTTCCAGATACTTGTAGCCTTGAATAATGCCTTATTCATTTGGAACATCTCGACCAGCAATGTAGGGATGAAACCACAATTAATGAAGCTCATAAAAATGGAGTAAAATCCCAATATGAGAATATTGTCTCTCCTGGGGTTTTCTATGAGGGTGACCTTGTAAGACAACTTTGTGGAAGGAAATTTCAAGCCCATGTGGTATGGTGTTTTTATTATAAAAAATTTCTTGAAGAAAGGTTCTTATGAGTTGGTTGACTTTGTTGGGAATGTGTTGTCGGGGCCTAGAAATGGGCTCTATATTAAGAAGTATTATGCCTATATTGTTTCCTAGTGTCTCCTTTTTTTGTAGATACTATACATAGTTTTTGTTTTTTTCTATGGGTCTCGTGGTGATATTGGTATATTTTTCCTACTTTTGCAGGTTTTGAAGGATGACATGGTGTATCTAGGATTCACCAATGGTGCTAGCAGAAACACTCAGAACTTAATTTTTTTTTCTTTGGTTATATATTATCAATCTA
Organism: Pinus albicaulis; assembly: GCA_034641835.2. NCBI lineage: Eukaryota > Viridiplantae > Streptophyta > Pinopsida > Pinales > Pinaceae > Pinus > Pinus albicaulis. Next base: position 289,518,960 of record CM076570.1, on the reverse strand, counting down.
GTTAGTTGCTAGTCTTAAGCGGGATATGTATCAGTCCTACCTCCAACAATATGACTGAATATAATAATGTCATTAATTTACTATCTAAGACAATATCGTTTGGTGTTGAATCATAGTGGTTTATTTGGATTCACATTTAGTGGTGTCTCAATTAAATAACATTTATCATGTGAGAGATCCTTTACTACATTGCCAATTTCTGAGAGTGTGGTTATTAAAAGGATAATTTAATTTTATAACCTTTATTCCTATTCCACGATAAAAAAATTCATCTGTTGATTCTATAGCTAATCTAGAATTAGATTGGAACGTTAATGATTCATATTATTAAAATAAAAAATATCATAAAATCATTTGTATATATGATCAAAAAATCATGAAACTGTCTGTATATAGATAGGAATAATATGTCAAAAATAATATAGAATGTGGAAAAATGTCCCACAAAATTGGGGCTTAAGCCCAATCATGTCCATAAAATGATCAATCATATAATTCTAAATATGTGGGCCCTACCTTGGTTGAGCGACATGGAAAAACATAATGGAATTCGCCACCCTTCGGAACAGCCGCACCCAGTCCTGGCGTACTCCTACCACTCACCTCTGAATAGCCTCAGGTATATCCTCTATAGCTGCCATGGGAACCTGGCAAGTAAAAATCTCCAAGTTCCTCTAGAATGCATGAGGGAATCTCTTAGAATCAACTATTTCTCTCTCCACGTCTCTTCTCTAACGCTTGTGCCTAGGAAAGCCCTCAGGTCTCACTTGTCCAACATCTGCATCATGATCAAATAAAATTGTAAGATTTTTGTTTCACTCAAAAATAATTTTAACTTCTTAAGATCATATAAAAGCCAAAAACATCAAATAACATAAAAAAATTTAAAATATTTTACTCAGATCACCCCATGCAACTTTTGCAGGAAGTGCACGATCTAGTTTCTATCTGTATTCTATGCCTTCATAAGGGTAGTAATCTATAGATATGACTTGTTATTCCAACCAAAGGAATAAATTGCCATAAAATGTTGCTTCAGTGACTTTTCCTCCCCCAAGTCCCTTTATTAAGTCTTCCCATCTAGCCATCTTCATATTCCTGGGACTACAAATTGTTCTATACACTCAGGGGTCAAAGTCCTAGAACCCTCTCAAAGAAGAATGAATGAAGAATGCTACCATAGAAAAAAAAATATTTGTTTTCCCTTGTCTCACTGAAGACAATTTCTTCTTCATGCTGACCAAAAGTGTTGTGCAACAATAAAATTAATCCAAGATAGGGCACTCTACTGCCAGGAACATGGTGAGACATGAGGCCTTATCTAGTGATGTTGAACCTGCTAACCTAACAATGGTAAAAAATGACTTTTATTGGTAGGATCAATATATTTTTTATCGGGATATGTCATTCATAATTTATGCACGAATGAAATAAAATAAAATAATACACATAAACGCAAAGATTCAGCAGAAATAAGACTGCATTTCATTAATATCACATAACTAAAATATGCTTACAAACAAAATGGAAATAAAGTAGCTAGGGTGTTGGTAGCTTATCTTTGAGAAGAGATGTGGCAGATATAGGCCTTTGAACTATGTCACAATGAGGCTTGAAGGGCTATTTATTATTTATAAATAGTGTAAAACCATAAACAACCAAAAACCTAACCGTAGGAGATGAGATGCCAAATGTGGGCCTCGTTGGGGTAAATTGGCACATCACTTTCCCGGGGTCGTAACTTTGGCATATGATCTCCGTTTGAAGCACATGATACCTCATTAAAAATATATGTCCGAGGAATAAAAATTTTGACAGTGAATTTCGATTCGAATACTCACGTTCACTTAGGGCCTCAAAGTGGCTCCGAAATTTTAAGACATGAAAAACTGCAAAAAATAGTAAATTGTGATACAATTAAGGAAACTGAAAAACTAAAAGAAACAATGGTGGGTGTCCAAGTGGAATAGGCAGGTGGCCACCGATATCCACCTGGATCAATCCTCCTCCATTAATAATAAGTGGTCCCCATTGCGTTCGCTTCTTCCATGAGATGAGGAAACTTCTGCTGAACTTGGTCCCTGGTGAGCCACTTGCCCTAGTGAAGGAGTTGGCCTACTTTGAAAACTCAACATAGTTGGATCCTCTGTTGGCGGGTGTTCTTGATTTATGTGTCCATGATACGATTAGTTGTGGCTTGTTCCATGCAATCTAGGTTTAACTTTGTTGGTGTGAGTTGTTTTTCCATGTGGGATGTGTTGAGTAGAGGTGGAAAATAGGGCCAAAGGTGGTCCACATTGAACACTGGGTGTAGACCAATGAATGGTGGAATAATAAGCTCAAAGGAATTGTCCCTTATAGCCTTGGTGATGGTGTATGACCCATATTGGAGCAGGCAAAGCTTATGGTGGGGACCAATGAGGCACTCCTTCTAAAAATGTAGCCACACTTTGTCGCCCACCTAGAAGTTGTGTGGTACCTGATACTAATCATGTTGCTGCTTGTACTTAGCATTGGCTCTGTCAAATATGGAATGAACCTATTGGTAGATGTTCTTAATTCACTCAATGAAGTTTTTATCCTTTATAAATTCGAACTAGACATGAGCCGAATCAACATGCATAGCCACAAATGGCATGGCTACGTCAAAGGGACATAGTGGCTGGAATCCCAAGCCCACTTGAAAGGGGTTATGGCCAATTGAGTGTTGGAGGGCCTGGTTATAGGTGTGTTGTACATAGGGGAGAATATTATCCCATGTATGTGGACACTTTGAGTTGTACATGCGCAGAATGTGTACGATCATCCTATTGAAGACCTCTATTTGGCCATCAGTTTGGGGATGGAGAGTTGTGGACTTGGTGATCTTGGTGTCCAACATTGATGATAGGCTAGAAAAAAATGTACTGAGGAACCTAATATCTTGATCTAAGATGATAGACTGCGGGATCCAAAATTCTACCCACACTCATTCAAATAAGAGTTTAGCAGTGACTTCTGCTGTGATATTCTTCTTGCAGGCCACCATAATGTCCATATTCAAGAATATGTTAATGATCACAAAAAAAAATTCGTTTCCATGCTTAGTAAAAGGAATGTCTGACATGTAATCCATAGATATGGATTCCCAAGGTCGAATAGGGGTAGGTAGAAGAGTATATAGGCCTCTATTCTTGATGGTTGGTTTGGAAATAGCATAGATAGTGCAAGATCTGATGTACTTATCGACATCCCATTGAAGGTTCGACCAATAGAAATACTGCATCCACAAGCACTGCAAGATCTGATATAATTCCCAAATGACTTGTTTCTTGGCTAGATCCATATTCAGTCCCCACTCATCAATAATGCATCCCAGATACTGAACCTAGGTAATTCCAAAAGTCTATTTCTCCAAATTAGCACACAACTTGTCTTGCGAGAGTGTTTGGAGGACCTCTCGGATGTGGTGGAGGTGCTCTTCCCAAGTCTGGATGAATATCAGGATGTCATCCAAGTACACTGCTACAAATGAGTTCATGAATGGCCAAAAAATGTCATCGATAATCCTCATGAAGGTTGTGGGAGGATTTGTCAACTTGACAGGCATGACCATCCATTCGAAAAGGCCCTCCTTGGCTTTGAAGGCAATCTTCAACACATCAGAGGTTTGGATTGGTACGTCATGAGACATGGACTTCAAGTCGATATTTCTGAAATATTTTTCTCCCTTGCATTGTTCCAAAAGGTCATCAATCCGTGGGATTGGGTACCTATTCTAGATAGTGATGTTCTTCAACCCCTGATATTCAATACAAAGCCTCCAAGTCCCATCCTTCTTCTGCACCAACACGATCGGGCTTCCATAGGGTGATGAACTTAGCAAGATGTGACATTTCTACGAAAGCTCTTGAATCTGCCTCTTGATTTCATTTTTCTTCAAAATAGAGCATCGATAGATTGGTCCATTGGGAAATGGTGCACCAGGGGTTAGATCGATGAGTTGCTTGATGTGACGGTCCAGAGGCACCCTTGCGGGTGAGGTGAAGATGTCCCAGTACTCCTCCATGACCTTGTCCATTTTTGTGGTTATGTAGCAGATCCCTGTCCTGAGTTCGTGGCCGCAGTCTTCCTCTTTCCTTGAGGGCAACTCATCAGGAATGAAAATTTACATGTTTTGGAAATAATCTTATTGCATTTTTTTACAGTAACAAAAGAGATGGTAGCATGCGGTGCTACCTACAATATCATGTACAACTTATTTCCGAAAATAACAATAACAACACGAGGTCTAGACTCATACACAACATGTCGCTTCCATAAGTATGGTTGGCCTAATAATACATCACAACCATAAAGAGTAGCAATGTCACATAATACATCATCTGTTAAGGGCTTGAAGTTGGAGGGAAGGAGGCACTATTGTCTGACGCAGACATCTTGTCTTTGGTGAAGCTACCCAATGGTGTATGGCTATGGGTGTGTTGTGGTTGGAAATCCCAAAAGCTTCATGAAATATTCTAGAATGAGGTTATTTTTTCTCCTACTATTGAAAATGATTGCAGTGGGGAACCCTTTACCCACATCTAGGAAAGGAGGAGGTGCTCCCCCTCCTTGGGATATTTCAGTTCCTCCTTCTTGATCTTCGTGGTGGAAAGATTGGCATTGGCCTCGACATCGACAATATGCTTCCATTTTTCATTTTAATTTTTAGGTTTTTATTCACAGTCAAAGCATGCATCTGATTTAGAAGCCTTCAACTCGGCCACTAGTGACTTCTTGGCCCAAAATTCAGTTGTGTTGTGAGTGGAGCTCTTACGGAACTCACACCACTTTCCCATGTACTTTTTTGGCTTCGCAGTGTTTTTCTTTTCTTATAGATTTGGCAGGTTATCTCAGGCTACCCCGCCTTGGATTTTTCCTTTGTTTCGCGGTTTGGGGTACCTTTCCCTTGCTTCTGATTCACAGATCCAAAGTCTCGCTTCTTCTGTTTGAAATTTTTCTCAATATTGGAAGCATACTGGTGTGATGCAACAAGTGAGGATATGTCAAGGAACTCCATTTCCTCTTGAATGTATTTGTGCATACAACTATGGTACTTCGACACCAAATGTTTCTCTGAATATTTGATACCCAATTTTGTGTGTAGGGTATAGAACATATTCATCATCTCATGCACATATTTATCCCTATGCTACCACAATGTAGTCCATTGTATGTGCTTGTCCACATAGCTCCCCACAGGATAATATTTTTCCCTTATGGAATCTTAGAGATAATCCCAAGTGGGTGCAGCCGAAAACAGAGAGTGTTTCCTCTCTTATTTTTTCTCATAGTAGGATCCTCACTATTCCTTGACATGGGGGGAGACTTTGAGGAGTGTAAAAGTAATATTTTCCCAGTTGGAAAAGTCATGAAGCAAGAAATACCATTATATTAGATTCAACCATTTGTCTAAAACATATGCATCTATTTGGCCCTAAAATATGGGAATGTAAAATTTTAATTGTACTTTAAAAGGAGTTGCACCTCCAGAGTAGCTGTTGGATGCAGATGCACCTGTGGTGGGAAATCGTTGAAGGATCTAAGAAAAGTTATGCATCATTGTGTTACTTTGCTTTTCAAGGGCCTCCTCAAGAAATATTTTGATAGGATATCCTACTCCTTCGTCTTTATTTTCACCCCCCATGGGCGATCGCCAGGGTTTGTGAGGCTAATCTTGCAAAGGTTAAACCAAATCGAGTCCTAAATCCTTACACCCTGACCTCATTGGGGACATGCAAAGAAGTATAAAAAAAGAGAAGAATTCTTTGATACCACAAATATGAACTTACACAGGAACAAAATAAAATACTAAAATACACATAAATATAGAGATGCAATAGAAATAAGAGTTGATTTCATTAATATCACATTACTAAAATATGATTACAGACAAAATGAAAATAAACTAGCTAGGGTGATGGTAGCTTATATTTGAGAAGAGTTGCAGTGGATAGATGCCTCTGAATTGTGTTACAATGAGGCTCAAAGGCCTATTTATTATTTAGAAATAATGGAAAACCCTAAACACTGAAAAACCTAATCCAAGGAGATGAAATGCCAAACTTTGAGCCCCACTGGGATAAATTGGTACATCAATTTCCCAGGGTCGTAACTTTGGCAAACGATCTCTGTTTTACACACATGATACCTTGTTATAAAGATCTATCTAAGGGCTAAAATTGATAATACTGAATTTGATGTCAAGTTATCTCATTTTATGAAGGTGATTTTCCAAAAAAATGTCGTTTAGGGCCTTAAAACAGATCTCGAATATTAGGACCCGAAAAAATGCCAAAAATAATAAATTGTGTCACAATTAAGGAAACTCAAAAAATGAAAGAAATCATGCTGGGGGTGTAAGTGGAATAGGAGGGTGGCCACCAATATCCACCTGGATCAATCTGTGATCCGACTTTGTTGGTATTTGGTGTACAGTAGAGTTGTATATAATAAAAAAGATTAAGACCTCCCCGGGCCATCCCTTTTAGATCAACTGGTTCCCCTCTTTGGGAAAGTTCTTTGATGAATGTTATGTCTTCCACCTCAATCTTCAAGGGCATATGATCAATCATAAAAATATATTACCCTAGATCCCAGTAATGAATAAGCATCTCTAGTAATACAGTTTGAGTTTTCATATTCGACATCATGAAAAAATTGAGTAAACCACACCCTGTCAATGTTTCCAATGATAATGGATCACCTAGATCCTCATTGTCAAAATCACTAGGTTTCCTTTCTCTCTAAATGACTCACATCCCACAAATTTGAAATAATTCATCCATTAGAAATTTATTTTTTCATTTCTCTCCACATGAACGCGAATTTTTCAATAGACAGTCGCGTACAAACAAAAATTTTATTTTAGAAACCCGTGTGTAGGGATTTTTATACGTGGTTTCAAAATGGTGAACCCGCATACACGCAGACACAATTTTTATAAATAAAATCCAATGGTGAAAAGTCAATTAATTTTCTTAAAAATGAATCAAATCAATGATATTGCGTACCTATAAATACCTGGAAAGTTGGTTGATGATTCAGTTGAGGAAATTGGTGGAATAAGGTTGCCCAAATTTGCTCCCAAACTCTTAGTTCTCAAAACTTGCAAGTTCAAATGAAGCTTTGGTGAGTCAAAATGTGTTTTTAAATTAAAATTTAAAAAATCACTTTTATAAAGTTCATATTTCTAACTCTATTATTTTATTAAATTTTTGAATTTTTGACTTGAAGTGTTCGGGGACATTTTTTTCTAGGGTAAACGAAGACATTGTGACATTTTTCAACACTTCAAATCCATGATCACACACCTATTTTGGAAAGTATCATTTTCATCATTAGCATACAGGTTAGGACATATCACTTTATCATTGCATTATCCATCTTAGCCTCATTCTGCAATATTTTTCAATAAGGTCAACCCCATTTTGTAGCGATTTTAAAAATGCTTTCACTTGTCATATTATAAAATCATAACATAACGTTATATCCACTCCTTCCATGGGCTTCCTAGTTATATTCTCACTAGCATATGTTTCCCATGATGCAAGAACTGTTTCGGCTCGATATTCCTCTTTAGTCCCGCCATGACCTTGTCGTGAAGCCTCATTCCATTTCTTCTTCACTATATTTTTGGATTTATACCGTAGATCCATGTCTTAATTTGTATTACTGCATTGTATTTTTACTAATTTTACTTTAATGGCCTTAATTCGGCTTCACTTTGACTCGTGTATAAGGCCCTTTTGGCCATGACCTTACTGCAAGCTCAAACCATTCATTCATTAAGCTCTCTGACTTGACACCCTTTATCCATGAAAATAACATTCCTTTGAGTGTTGACGACCAATTTTTTCCACCTTGCTATTATATCTCAATTTGGGAATCATCCCCCAAAACCCAGTGAAACTGGACATCATTCCAAAGACCAATGAAATAGGGTCTATCATCCCATTATATCTTAGTTTCTATATGCCATAAGTGAAGAACATTTCATTCGTGGCTTCTATTGTGAGATTTCCAAGGTTTTAAGTATATTTTATATAACTCACTGACTCACCAAATCTCATATGCAAGGGAATAAATACATTTCAGTGCCAATTACTTCATGCAAGGGTGCCCTATAGTGCACTTCCCGAAACTCAAAGGTGCATTGGTTACCTCAGAATGATATTCTCATTGTTCTGGGAATCTCCACATGGTCAGTGCATTCTAGAAGAGTCCATAGGTGTCATACTTCGAATCTAAGTGTCCATCTAACACCTCTGAACCTAGAGACATGTCTTTCCTATTATTATAATTGCATTCATTGAGAAGCTACCATTAGTTTCTCTTCAAATTGATCACTCATCCTAGTGCTAGGGAGGAAGAATTTTGTGTAAATTTATGCTGTTGGATTCTCATTTGTTAAGAGAGTGAAAGTACTGGTATGCTGCTGAGATGATGCTAGAAGTGATGAGGTTGGAATGAAGTTGGAGCAGGTTGACAAAAAATTAACCCATTGGTTGTAATATTCTCCTCCTACTCTTTAATAAATATTGTTGTTCATTTTCCCATACACATGTCTCAAATTTATTATGCAATGTATTCTTGAATGATATATGTATTTCAAATCTAATAAGTTTGATTTCAGTAAGATAAGTAGATACTTGTATATTGTATGTTGTTTTATTTTCTCTTTTTGTGTTTTCAGGAATCGATCTAGCGACTTGAGTTGGATTGAGAGTGATGGAAACAATCACAAAAAGATAAGGAGAAGCGAAACAATCACAAGTAGGCTCGTTTCCCATTTTGTATATCTTCTTTTTTTATAGAAAATAATAGTTATTCTTTCCTCTGTTGTTCTAAGTGATAAAGACCAGACTGAGGGAATTTGGTGTATCCGTAGATTAAAATTTTGTATAACACTTGCATTGAGCATAGGAATTTTCCGGTCTCAGGAACTAGTGCATCTACCCTAAAACTTGTTATTTCCACTGTACCATAGGAATTATTTTATTATTTCTCAATATTTAAATATGAAAATAACAAAAAAATTATATATTACAAAAAGAGTGGGAACTGGACATTTACTTCCATATTTGATGGCAGCGAGAGTCAGTTGTGTCACCTTTGAACAAAGAACTTAAAAAAAATATTTCCTCCATTGGGATGGGACTTTTTTTGACATTAAGAGAGCCATAACCTTTTATTTGAGGTAGTCATCCTCTGGTTTGTTATATCTTCTAATCATATGGAGAGTTTGTTAATGCCTCTTGCATTGCAAACTTATACAAAGTTTTGATATGCTTCCATAAAGTCATATTTATGTCATGCTTTTGTTCAAGGGAATTCAACCTTTTAGGCCATTCCACGGCATTTACTTACTCATTTTCAGTCATCCATACCCAATTTTTCAAGTTCTTTTCAATATCACATTAGTTATTTGGTCCTTTCCTCATGCTATTCAAGAAGGTCCCCATTGAATTCTTACTAGCGGGTCTTCTCTTATCGACTTTGGAAAATTTCTATGAGAGTAGGCCTAGAGCCACACCCTGGCCCTATTTACATCATTGATAAGTTTGATTATGTTGAAAATCGAACAATATCATGGATCTTTGACTCAATGGTTTCCCCTATTTTTGATGTCATCTTACATTATCACACATTGGGATTCCTGTAGTACCTTGGCTTCCATTTGACCCTATTAGTGGATTCCTCACCTCTATGACAACTTTCATTATTGGTTGGTTCATAGGATTTTTGTCATGCACTAGCCACATATTGTGTACACCATAATCTTACATCATAATGGTTACTTCATCTCTTTCCATCCAAGTTCTTCCAAATTACTGGCCTATGGATTACACTCACACTGGTTGATGATGGATGCCTTAATGCCTTCCTTCCAACAAATATTTTCCCATCAACATTGACTCATTGCTCTCAAAACAAGATCTACAATCCTTTTTTGGTACCCTATGGTTTTTAATCATTAGTGGAAGACTCCTTCACTATCAACTGTGAGAATACATCAATACATCCTGATTAATATATTCTCTCAAGTGTTCCGCTTCAACACATCTATTCACACTTGTTATATTTTAATCGGGTACCTTGAATCTCATCATCATTATCAATGAGTTCTCTCGTGTTTATTAACAGTATACATCAATGACTGATAATCAAACAATTTATCACATGGTCGACATCAGATTATTCATTCCCATAGTGTATAAATGTACCATCTGCGGTCGGTGAATACCTCGAGTTGTTTGAGCATCTTGGTTCACTCGAAAAATCCTTGAATTTTCTGCCAGTGATACCATCAACCTTAAACCTTGTAGTCTATCAAATTAGCATCTTGTATGTTGGCACCCGATTTTTTTTAGTACCACTAGTCAACCTATATGACTTGGTACTTCGAGGATCAATTGTGAAATATCATTGATCATATGTTCCTTGATCATCATTGAGTTTCTTCGATATGTGACATTGAGACATAGCTCCAACGTGTTCCTTTGTGGCTATGGTCAGATGATCCACTATGTATTCTTCAGTTTTTTTTACACTTATGTATACATGTTGGATCCATTTTAACTTAATTAAAGGAAATTATTTTAATCTCTAAGCATGGGTATTCATGCCTCGGACATGAGCCTTCTTCCTAATTTCTTCCAGAAGTTCTCAATGAGTTGGAATATCGTGATATCCTCTAAGGTCCTCACATGATCTCTCTTTATACTTAATACATTTCAGCCATCATGTACCCATTTTGACCTCATACATTAGGGGGCAACTGTTATAGAACCATTCAAAACTCATGTATCTATGTTGCTCTTGTATAGACATTGGAAGGCCTTTCCCATTTAGACTTGATCGTTTATTAAAAAATGATATTTTCAATTCCATGCAAAACTCTTCCCTTCAGAAAGAGAGTACACACACACACACATACATCTATATAGAACCCGCGTATATAATTTAGAATATGAAAAAAATATAAATATCATATTTTTTGGGGGCATTTACGGGTTTCATCGAAATCCCACCTATAAGAGCTCATCGCCTGACTGAATCAACCAATTTCTGGTGGTATTTATACACCTCATGGGAAGGCATTATTACAGTAGAGAGATAGGATAGAAACACTATAGCCATTTCAGTCCCATATCAAGTATGATTTCCCTTGTTCCTTGTGCACTCACATTCATAGGAAACCATTTTTTCCTTCCATAGATGTTCATCCTTCCTTATACGACATTATATTGCTTATGAGCGAGAGGTGATATTTGGGGCTTAGGCTGGATGGATCCAGAGGAAGGTTTCATTGGTGTCATGGATGGACCAGGTTGTATCTCTCCATTACTCTTTGCTGATATAAATAAAGAAGCTTTACCTTGTTCCTAAAATATTATGGGCTCATGTTTTATGATTCATGTTGAATATATATCATGATTTATATTCTTATTCTTGATTATCTAACATGTTCATTATGTGCATTCTTTTAACCACTTGTTGTATATATGCTTCTCTAAACATTGTTATAGGTTTGATTGCTTTAGAGGAAGAAAAGTGTTTGAAACCTACGGGACCAACATCAAACGTAGGACCTAGAGGTACTTCTTTCAATCCTCAATTTATTAGTTTACATAGTTTGATTTTACTATGTATGCTTCTTGTTGATTGTCTGCCTTCGATCTATTAGGTTTTCAACCCTTACCTTAGGGAATTTTTTCCAGCCAACAGTAATGTGTATGCATACATGGTGATCTGCACTGGGGATTTTTAAAATTATAGGGGGAGGGGAATATAATGCCCCTAAGTTGGTCCCATCATAGGATATTCAATACAAATGTGCACATGATTAAATACTAAGAGCATCGCAATATAATATCTCAATATATGATGAAAAATAATAAAATACATCACCATGTATGAATTCACAAAAGAAAGAACATGGGGGGATATGATTCCACAAGATATAAATGTAAGGGAACTTAATGAGCTCAAAAGGGGTAAAAGTGGAATAATATTATTTTATCCTATGACTATGTCCTTTCTCTTTATTTATGTTGTCTTTTCAACTCTCATATGAGGTGTCAACGAAGACATGCATGCTTCTTAGGAAGCCATATGGTGTATTATTACCATGCAAATATAATGCATCCATTTTTCTTAGGCAACGGGATAATTTTCATTAATTTTTGCATTTTTTTTATGCATAGCTTTTCATTCTTCATTTGGAAAGTTATCTCTATGAACTCACTTTTTTAATCTATGATTGTAATAGAATTATCAGAAAAAGAATGCCATTAAAGTGCTAATAATTATGGCTATGATAGAATGTGGGAATTTATATTATGAAAGAATATTTAGGAACCTATCATGATGTGTAAGGGACTTGGCAGATATTGTGTAAGTACATTATACTAAAGAATTCCTAGATTCCCTAGAAGATAAATTTCTCAACTAAACTATGTTGGATTCCTAGAGGAAAGTGAGATAGGCCAACTGTCTACATGGTAGAGAAGGGGATTTAATTTATTTTAATATTGAATATGAAGGGATAAGAGAGCTAGTGGGTTGAAATTATTGTAGGTAAACATAGATTGTAAAATAGGGGAAAGTGGGTTGTGTGAGACAATAGAACTAGCCATAGCTGCTCCATTCTTATGGAATCATAGTTTTATATCAGTGTGTACTCATTTTAAAAATATGACAAGAAACATCAAGGCTATTGTTCAGTGGAATGTTAAACATATACAACCATTTTGGTGTTTATTTCAAAAATAAAAGTGTTTATGGCTTATTTATGATTATTTTGTATTAATGTCTTGAACACTATGAGTAGATTAATGTTCTATAATTGTGTATTCACTTGAATTTTTATTTAGGATGTATTAATTAAACTGATAATATAGTGACAAAAAGTAATGTATAAGTGTTATGTTATTTTAATCTTGTCTTAACTATATATGAGTGGTTGGATAGTGTAACTCACCAAAATAGATAATGTGAAATTAGGGTTGTTGGGTGTAACTGAACCTATTATTTAAGGTTTATTATGAATATGGAGTTATCAAATTTCCTATTTCTTCCTTAAGCTCAAATAAAAATCTTGATACTTCCATTTTCTTTTACTTGTGGAGATATATCCAAAAATAAAAAAATCATCTTGTTCTATTCTCTCGACACAAAGTTATGACAATTTTAAAATTTCACCTTCCAAGGCTACATCCCCTTTTGCACATCCCATGTGACTAACACATGCCATGCCTTTTCCATGTGGCACTCCTACACTAGTCTGTGTATGTTACATGGATGTCATTCCAAAGACTCACTCTATGGGGATTTTCTATAAAAATTACACTATCCAACATTCTTGTGTTCTGATATCCTGATATGGTGATATGACAACATTGTACACATTCGAGGTCTTGATACATCAATATAGTGATATTTTGGTATTGGTAAAGTTTATATAATGAAATTATTTACAATTCTCGATATGTCGATTGGATGGTCAGATAGCTCGGCATGCTAGCTCACCTTTTGACTGCCAATTGACATTCTACATGTGGAAAGTGTTGAGATGTCTGATATGTGACATTTCTAACGTGTATTCCAAGATATCAGGACATTGATGATTTTCCAAATTCCAATCCCCATGAAATCTCGATACGTCGACATGATAATATGGTAAATAAACCTTCCACCTCATTCCTCTAAAACCCATTCACAATTGAACACATGGAATATTTTAACCTGTCATCTACCACATGGCATTATTGAATTGTGCCACATGTCACTCACAATTTCATAATCGACAAGCCAAGAAATTTGACTAAGTGTGATGTTTGTCCTCCACCTACCACTACCACATCATCATGGATGATGTCATCATGACAACACTTCTAAATGATTACATTACTCTAATACCTAATTACTTTTATACTCTAAGGTCTCGATGTCATTAATTGACATGCTTGATTAACATCAATATTTTTCATCAAATGTTAGTCTGTTAACTAAAGTTGTGTAATAATATGTATTCCCACATAATGTGCTTTTTTCAAATCCTATAGTGGCCTGGTATCCTAGTAAGCCATATCCCTTCTAAGTCCCACTAACAAGCCTCTTATTGGTCATGGCCAAGGACTGGGACTAAAGCCTTAATACCCAAATTTGAAAGGAATATTCCAAACCAAGGTGGAATTGCATCCCCGAATTTCCATAGAGTGTTGCAATAAGGGGTTCAGTCGCCAAATTTATATTTCACAAGGTACACTTGTAGAGGGCACTCTTAATACAATATCTATTCAACTTCTCACATGAACCTAGAGAGGTCATTGCACATAGTCTACCGCTACTAAGATCTTTAGAAATTTTCTGCCCAACCAGAGAAACCTTCCAAATACTCAACAAGAAAAAATAGATACATTTTAGGCTATTAATTCCTCCTTTATAGCTTTGGAAAATACCAAAAACGTTCACTCCAAGGCCAATTAAGAGCTTATTTAAACTTTCCACTAGCTTAAGAGTTATTCAATTAAATCTTCAATATTGATCAACACATTTTTTGAGAAGAATCTATCCTATTAAGTCAATAAAGGCTTATGCCCTACTCATACATCCCACCATTAATAAGAGCTTCCAATCATCATAGTAAACATAAGACTATTCTTCCCTTTCCAATGTAGTTCAAACTTAATAATTCAAACTTATAGGGAGATCATTACACCCAACTAGTTATCAAGGCCCTCCAAGAGATTGAGGGGTTAACTCCTCTTGTCTACTTGGTCATATTTCTTGTTTGAACAAGGTATGTAATAACCAAGGAAATAAAAAATATCCAATGATATAGGTCTATATGTCAGATCCCCTTCAATCACATTATAATATCCCGTAAAGGTACACATGTATGCATATGAACATTATATGGCTAACTAGGTCCTTAAAACCATATCTACCCTATCATATAGGAATCAATGTAAATTTATCAATTTATAACATAAACAAGAATCATATAGGTGTGTTAGCCATTCAACAAGAAATATCATAGATGCATAATTCATCAACATTTTTTCTATTTATTTTCTCAAGACTACATTACAAAAACTAAATTCTCCAAGAGGCACCTACCTAATCAGAATCCAATTTTGCATACAACTCATAAAGGGTGAAACATTCCACAACACCATATGCTCAGTTGAACTAATTTATTTCTTGCACTTGGCCACCCCAACGCTAGACCAAGAATCCATGAGGGAACCTCTCACACTTCAATATAGGGTGGAGTTCAGATACAAATCTCCTTCATGAAGTAAGATCCATCAATCCTCTTTTCTACCTATATTTTTACTCATGCATTTTTACAAATGTAGATTCTCTCTATCTCTTCTCACTCTTTGTGTTCCTTGTCTTTATTTTTCATTTCCTTTCTGCCAATGTTTCCTCTCTTTGTTGTGTGCACACCAATGCTTTTTTCCATTCTATGCATACTTGCATGAGTGTTATATCTCTCCATGAGAGTATGCTACATTCTCTCCCCAAGGACAACTTATGCTTCTCTATGAGAGTCCCACCTTTTTCTGTGAGACAAGTTTTTCCCATGTTCTATGAGGATGTTTCCTTGTTGGGGTTCTTTCTCTCCCTTTCCTTGTCTTTCATGTGTTATCATCCTTAAATTTCTTCTTTGACAGGTTTGTGATGAGGTTTTTCCATGTTCTTCATATTCCATAAGTATTATTACTTATATTCTACACATACCTCTGAGTAGTTCTTGTAGTACTACCCACTTCTCTCATGACTATCGACAATTATTTCCAGCCCTTCCCTCTATATATTTTCTTGGGAAACGTTTAAATCTTGATCATTATGAACATTTGGCTAAGAAAATAATTCATTGGAAAATATTAATCCTCAAAATCACCTTTTTTTTTTCTTTCATCCTCCTCATTACTTATCCTGGTTTGTATCATATCAAGGCTTCAAAAATTCATCATCTAGTATTTAAATTATAATTACAATAATTATAGGTATTTTTCCCATCTACATTTACATCCCCATACAAGTCTCAATAATGCAATTAGTTTTGATTACAATGTTGATGGGATTAAGTGATCAAGATATTACAATTCCCTTCCACTTAAAGGAACATTGTTGTTAGAGTTCACACCCCTTTCAAGTGTCATCTTCAACAACATTTCACTATTTCAAGTGCATTTTTGTTCATTGTAGCAGTATATGGAATACTACTTTTAGCTACACAACCATCCTTTCTCCTTCATATCGACATCATTCTTCAGTTTCTTTGTCCTTTCGACTACATCAACAATGGTATTTTCATCATAACCTAGCCACTTTTTGACTGATGGAATTCCTACAATAATTATCAATGAACATGTGTATTTAAATCATTTTCTAAGCATAAGAATTTGTTTGAATTTCACAAATATGAATAGTTTTTTTATTTGATCGCAATACCTATATGTATGGTTATCCTTCACATCATCAAGATTCCACATGTAATAAGCTTAACTCACTGCATGAAATTTAAATTTCCCATTCATACCCAGGTTGATACATTGCGTTTGTGAAAAAATATTGTTTTCTCGAAATTACTCAACATTTATGTGTCTAAGAAATCCGCTTCCTTAGAAAATCTACCATAATAAGGTTTTAATATGTGGGAATATTGATATGTCGTTAGAGTCTTATAACTAAGGCATTCAAATGGCTTTCCCACATTGTGTTCTCTAGGAAATAAAATTTATTGGGTGATCTACTTGACCTACATCCTTTTTTCATAGGGTCCAATATCACTTTAGTCTCCTTGTTCCTAGGCTCTATAAATATTAACCTCTATTTCACAACCAAGGTATTCACCATATCTATCTATGGAGGCATTGTATGGAATACTTCCAAGTCTTCCATTGTACCAATATAATTTGTATCCATCATTTATCACCCATGGACAGTTACATAACGCCACATATATCACATACATACATTTTCCATGAGATTTATCATGAAATTTTGAATCATAAATCTTATTTTCCAAGTATGTTTTATGTATATTCCACATCTAAAATATAAGAGACTCTTTTAATAAAATTTTGGATCCTTGTAGGTGATAACATTACGATCCTTAATCATGGGGTCATATTCCATGCTACGTGCAAGGAATTATACCTAAAATCCACATTTTAACTCAGCTTCCACAATTTTAGTTTCTTTGGCATAACGTCCTTTCAATAAATCATTTACAAGAGTTCCTAAATTTATTCAGAACCATAACACAGTCAAAAATTACATCATGCTCAGTTGCATACCAAATAAATAAATGGAAAATAGTCACATCACATAATCCATTACATATCATGTTGTAGTAATTTCAAAAAACTTATGGCACTGAAACTTTCCATTCCAATAGTTCATATTATCTCAAGGTTGAGAGTTTAGTTATCACTCTCTCCTCTACATACAATATTCAAGATTCCACACTTCAACTGTTGAGTCAAGGCCTAATAACATAATAAAAAAATGGTCACTTAGGGTTAGCACAACACAACAGGGATTCCTTCACTAATATTGTATTCCCTCACTTCCAATCCTTCTTCCAATACTTTGCATGTCTTATTCAAGCCAAAATTTCAAAAAAAAAAACTAGGAACCTCACGAGGTTGAAGGCTTATTCACCAACCTCACTAGTCAAACAAGGTTAAATCAAAATCCCATTTAAGTTGTAGCTACTCAAAAAATCATCCATCGCCCTTTAAAAGTCATACTCACAACCTCATAGATGGACCATATTTCATTCTCATGGGAATCATATTTTCACAAGCCCAAAATTTTTATTTCATAATCTGCCATTATTCCCTTTGACCAGTGAATGTACTACTCACCTGTCTGATTTCTATCCATTGAGATAGATAATAGAGATTTCTAATATTAATTTTTATTTAATTTAATAATATATTTGTTGGGATCTTTTTCCTTATCCATACCCTTCTTGGGCATTCATAACTCATGTGTGTTTATTCATATCATTAAATGTTAAGTCCCTATATTACTAGTATAGTCCCTTAATGTTGTTAGTGTATCCCCTTATTGTTATTTTTATACCCCTATAACCCCCATGTTGTTATTATTGTGCCCTTAAATTATTATTGTTAGCTCGGCTAGGATTACATTGTGGCCCCATGGACTCCTATATATAGAGAGGAGGTTTTGTCATTTGTATGATCCAAGAATTGTTCATTTATGTAATGTATTGGAGGTTGCCCCCTCGAAGTGGCTTATTTCTAAGGCGTTAATCTCTCTTTTCTTCTATTTTTGGAGCTGGTTTCACAACATTTGGTATCAGAGCTTTGGATTCTAGGGTTTTGCTGCTCCAAACAGGTCATCATGGAATTTTCGCCATAACATTTTTTCTACGAAGGTTTAGAAACTAAAAATTTTAGGGTACGAATTTGAAATCCTAAGGAACATCGTCGAAACATTTTAGAGCTTGGTTCACAATATTTTTAGAGATATGGTCTGTGGAAGTTAGGTCTGTTTTAGGCTCTCAAATTTCATCTCAAAGAGGTGATCATGGGAAAAGATTCATAACTCTCTCTTTGAGCAGCGGATTGGAATGATGTAAAAAGTTGCCGCAATTACACGGACTGTAGTTTCTTGGATATCAATTTCAAAGCCGAAGGAGAAAAAAGGAATATGTGGCAGGTCATACAAATTCACTCTACTGAACCAATCCATAATTAGATCATTGTGGGAGATTGGACATAACTTTGTCTTGAAGAATCCAAATCAGGTCAGAACTGTGGCATTCAAAAGAGGATTCATAGGGCTACCTCAGGGCTAAAATGTAGATATTGAAGATCTGAAATCACAGATATAATTTAATTTCAATATTGAACGCCTCAAAAGTAAGAAAAATGTGTATACTTTTTTTCCGAATTGCATAATTCTTGTGTAAAAAATTAGTTTGAAGTGATTCCAAGGGCCTATTGAGCATATATTTTGCTATTTGATTCTGAAATTCCTCCTAAAAAGAATTCAAGACCAATTAATCCCTTATAATACTCTACTATGACTCATGAAGATGAAGAATTGCAACATGATCTATCAAAATCACAAGAGAAAGTGCACCAAATTTCACTCTCGCAAAGAGTAGCAAAAAATGAAATGGAAGTTTTGAAGAAAGGCATGGAATCGAAGATGGATGGTTTGAAGAAAGGCGTAGAAGCTAAGATGAATGGTGTGGAAGCTAAGATAGATGGCGTGGAAGTTAAGATCGATGGCGTGGAAGCTAAGATGGAGGAAATGGAAGAGAAAATGAAAGACAACATAGAAAACATGAAGAATGATCTAAAAGAAGACTTGGAAGGTTTGACAAAATTGATACAAGAAATGATTTCTAATGACGAAAATATAGTAGAGGAAACTGTTGGAGGATTAATCCATCTTGCAGAAAAGACCGATCTTCGTAGTACTAAAAGTATCTAGCAACAAATAGCCAAATAGACTAATCTTTCTCTAAGCATGTACGATCTATGAAAAGATCTATAGAGGTGTTAAGGACTTACCATTTGTCCAATGCTTGTTTGAATTCGTTGTTGTCCTTCGCGAGCTTGAAGGATTTTTCCTTGTAAACCTGCAGTCACAAACAAGCAAAACATTACATAGCACCTGTATAGAAATCATCATAAAACATGCTTATCATAATGATCAAGGAATATATGAAATAAACCATCGATTGAAAGCTTATTGAGAAAAATGAGTATATTTGTATTAATTTCAAAAGAAGAAAATCCTTACAACCTGAGCCTTGATGTTGCACAGGACTTTCTGGGGTCTGAAGCAGGAATCTCCTTTACTTTGATAAGCTCTGCACTCCTCCAACCAAGACTAATAGAGGTATGTAATCTTTCCTCACAAAAGTCTTAATCAACTGAGTCTGAATCTCAACAGCACTTAACTTCAAATATTCTAAAGCTTCAACTCCCTTTGAGGCTACCCAATGCCTCTTTTTATAGTATAATAGAGGAGGTTTCTGTTCCAAATATGAAGGGATAGAATCCTCCTTCAAAGGGATAAGCTCCTCACATCAAGGGGTTAGCTCCATAAGGTAAGGGATACATGCACCTCATAAGAGCGGTTCTATCACCGCAAGATATTTTCTGGAAGCTTCTAGAATTCACTTTTATTAAGCTTTTTGGACATTACTTGCGCCTTTTTGATATTACAGGGGTCCGCATTTTTAACACAGATAAAGTGTGTTCAGGTACGCAGGATAGCTGAACATTGGGTGCGGGACCGCAGGCAAGATAGCGAGAAAGTGCGATACCAAAGTTTAGGAGACTTTTAGGAACTTTTCTCTGATTTTCAAGGCTTGACATGATGATCTGATATGTTAGACTTGCAAAGGGAGAAGTATGAGTAATAATGAGCTCATACACATAGCAGAATTTCAAGATGACAATTTTCAGTGTAATAGATTGCCCCCTAAAGTGCAAAGTCTGGAATAGATGATGCTGAAGTCTGTCATATATGAAGAGTGCAGTACTTTATCATTTCAAGGATCATCCTGTGGTCACCCCAGTCGGAACCTGTAAAAACATTCAATGCAAAATATATATATATCATCGCTGAGGTAGGCATTCCCATACTCAGATCAAAACTAACCAATTCAAACTATTCTGATACAGGAATGATTTTGAGTACATCATAGTATAGACATGTGTAGACATAGTATGGATGCAGCCATCTGTTTGTAAATAGTCTACTGTAAGATAACAAAATTCCTCACAGCCTGGATGGTAGAAACTAGATCCAGGGTCTTGATTTCCGCATCTCGAACTAGTACGATTCTATCGATGTGAATAAATGTGTCGAAGTCGAACATGGTAGAAACCACTTGATTACCAGTCAGTGATGTAAACTGTTAACAAGTGTGAGAGTAACCACCAGTAATGTCAATGGCTCTCAAAGTACCTAGTACAATCCATGAAATGTGAATGAATGAGCTGAAGTCGAACATGTCACGGAATCATTCGATCGAAGGTCAATGATGCAACCTGTCGTCGAAGGCGAGAAACCTGCCATTAAGGCATGCAGATTTCAAGGTACTGAAGATTTCTAGATCAACTCCCTAGATAATGAGTTGTCATCGATAGAAAGTGATCTGTTGTAGGCAAGCCCACAACACAAAATCATAGATCAAGTTTTGAAAACATATCGGCAAGGACTGACTCAGGGATGGTAAAAAATGGATGACAGATATTTTGCAGATGAATGGTTTATTTGAACTGTCCTCTTGAACACATAACGACACTACAGATGGCTTGGTAGCAGTTGACCCAAATCTAATACCCAGAAACCAGATGAAGATTTTCAAATGAGGTTCGATTAACTGTTAGGAAAAGGATTTCCCAACCCAGGTGATTGAAAGTGTCGTGTTCAAGAGTGGTTAACTAGATTTTCGAAAAATCAAAATACCACAAACAAGTCATTTTTCTCTCTTTTCCCCCACCATTTCTGGCAAGTACCTCTTTATTTTTGACAAGCTTGAGGAGGATAACATTTGCTTGTTTATAAGCTCATCCTTTAGATGAGTCCAAATTAGTTTAAGATTCGAACCCTAAGAAGGAGTGGTTTGTTCCTGTTTAAAATTGAATAGGTCCTTTACTGTTAAATTTTAACGAGTCCAGTATAGGAGAAACTCGATGTTTTTCAATTTTAGGGAGTCAGAAGAAAAAACTTAAGAAAACTCCATGGGTGTACTTTTTCGTAAATTTAGTCTCTCGGGCCCAAAAAAGGATAAAATAATGTGGGAGAGAACTCTATTGACCGTAATTAGTCAACGTATACCTTTTTCGTAAATAGTCCATTTCAGTCCGTAAAAGGGGTAAACTTATACTGAAGGGACGATCATTCATTTACTTTAACGAGTTCGAACGATCAAGTACTCGGCAATCTTTTCATGTTTAGAGAGTCTGAAAAGGACTTAAAAGAGAACTCCAATGTTTTGCTTTTTCGTAAAATTTTGAAAGAGTCCGAAAAAGTGATAAAAGTATACTCTTTGTTGAAAAATGGTCAATTCTCCTAATAAATCCAATTTCTGCACAAAAAACTTGAAACATTACACATACCTGTTTAAAATAAGTAAAAATGCTTTCAAAAAACCATTTTTAAAGTGAAAAATAAATAAATTAAAAATTCATCTATTCGAAAAAACTTATAAAAAGGACTTTTTCAACTTCATTTTTACCGTTCAAGTTCAAAGTGAAAAGTAGAAGCTTTTGGGTAAAAATTTCCTGTGAATATTTCGGAAGATCCGTCCAACGAAATCGAGAACCTTCAGTCCCAGGTAATCTATGACCTCTTAATATTTCTTTTCATCCGTTTAAAAATTCTTTTTAGGCTTTAGTTTTCATTTTTTAAGGGAAAAATATGTTTAAGAAATTACCCGCGGGGGTCCGCAGGCACAACACACATGACCTGCGGACCCCGAAATTTTTCTATGTAGAAAAAGGTCGTGGGTTTGCACTTTTAATATATAACGCGTGCGTTGCTACGCACTGTGTATGAAGGAAAAGTGTGGTCCCCGCGCAATTGAATTTCAAAATCAAATTTTCCATTTCCCGCCCAAAAATTTTCAAATTAGATTGTTCTAACTTATCTTTTTATGCATTGTAGGATTAGCAAGATGTTGATTTAGAGAGAACATGAGCATGAGGATTTCGATGACGCCGCGATGCTACATTTTCCCACAATGTAGGCTTTAAGAACATGTGGTTTGTATAAATTTTGGGCCATTCAGGGCATGAGGGCACAGGTAGACCTCCTGACATGGCTGGTAAATAGATGGAATGTGCAGGACCAATGTTTCATTATTGGCGGCCACCGGCTCGAAATTGAGCTGGAGGATATTTATTTTCTGACTGGTTTGTCCAAGAGGGGCGAACAAATTTCCTTGTTTGGGACTAGGCCAGGTGGCCAAACTGTCGCTAGTCTTCGACAAGAGTTCTGTAATGATGAAGCAGACCCCAGGGACAAACAGATTGATATAAAAACTATCATCCGTCCCGAGTTCAAAGTGATTGCATTTACTGTTACCAGATTGTGTGGGAGTGTCGCACTGCATGTGGCTACCGGTTCCCAGATGCGTATTGCTGTAGACTGTTTCCGAGGCACCATTTTCAACTGGTGCGAAGCCGTGTTGGCCAATGTAAAAGGCCAACTGACTGGAGCGAAAAATGGCAAACTAAATAACTTTGGATATGGATCCATCGTGGTCACTTTTGCTCTAGAGAGGGTACCCATGCTAGCTCCGCAAAGTATTCTTGTTGATTTTGGTCGACCTCGAGAACCTAGGATGGTTCATTGGGTTGCATTGATGGCCCGTCATGGTATTGAGGGCGCTGAGATTGTTCGATTTCCTCCTTCGTATTTTCGTTGGTTGGACCGCCAAATTTTTGTCATTGAGGACTTTCCGTATGCTGAGATAGACTTCCGCGGTGACTGGGAGATGACTCTCCCAGCAGGGGAATAGTGGGATGAATCATGTAAAAACATTTTCAACAAATTCTAAATTCTAATTTTTTATTTTTTGATCGTCTTGTCAATTAATAACCAAAAAGTTTTTATGAATGTAGATGTGGGTCCACGGAGACCAGCCCATCTCCAGCCTTATGACAGAAGACGACTAGTTGCAGCTGCACCAGCCCCAGTAGGCCAATCAGCGAAATTTTTTTCTGATTTAGAGCATCATCTAGAGCGTCTGACTCTAGATATTCCAGAGACGGACATAGATGAGATCCCACTCAGATTGCAGAGATACGTGATTGGTGTTCCAGGACCTTTTAGAAGGTTCCTGTGTAGGGTGGCTCGGGCAGTGGTTTCTTATCGTGATCACCATCAGTGATGGGATGATCGTGTTGTAGACTCATATTTTTGACTTTTTGTGTTACCATTTTGCCGATCATAAGGTGTTTCCAACCTATGATCGAAGACGATGTATATTTTTTGAAAACATTCTATGCTATGATATATCACTATTTACCAGCTATCTGTATACATATTATGGATGTTATTTGTTTTACTGCTTTGATCATTGCAAATGTCGATTTATCATACTAGAAGCAACTGCATCTGCTAATGTATTTAAATGTCTTGGAATATGTTGATATTCAATGTAATCAAATTCACATTCCAAGAGACGAACTCTTAAAAATAACCATAATAACACTGGATTTCTAATGGCATAAACCCTGTTAAGCTGTAATACAACAAGTTCAGAATCCAACCTAACAATCAAACTCTGAATTCCAAATGATATGGATTCAGATAATAACTCAATCACTGCACTATACTCGGCAATGTTATTCATTGTTTGACCAAGGCTTACCCCATGCATGGATACTAACTCATCAGAGGGTGAATAAATAACCCAAGCTGCAGAAGAAATGTTCTGTGTACTATGACAAGCACCATCATCAAAACCAATGTAGGTTTGAAGAGACGTCGACATCTACAATATCAAGAGTAAAAAATCAGATAAGCAGGAATAGTGATAAAAACACACTTCTAAACTAAGCACGCTTTTCTAATATAAAACACACCAGCAGTAAAGAAATCTAATCTAATAAAAAATATCCATACCAAGTTAAGCATAGTATCGCTTCAGATAAAGTCCATTTCTGGGTTTATCTAAAGGGACACCGTCAAAATCTATCAGCTCATACGCCCCTTTAGCTAGCTTTCGCTTGACAATAAAAGGGCCATGCCACATGGGCATGAATTTCCCAGCTCCTAGATTATCATTGGCTTGATCATAAACTAAGGCTAGGTCTCCTTCTGAAAAATTTCGAGGAGTAACACTTCTGTCATACTGAGCTTTTATTCGTTTAACATGAGCCTCGTTTGCTATTACAGCATTTCATCGATTCTCATCCAGCTGAGCTAAGTACAGGAAACGTTTCTCCTTTTCAGATGTAGCTGGCAGTAATTCTATGGCTAATTTTAGTGACGGAATTTCGCATTCAATCGGCAACACAGCTTCCAAACCGTAAACGAGTTTAAAGGGAGTGAAACCAGTTGATGTTTTTACTGAGGTTCGATATGCCCAAAGTGCTGAAAATAACATGGAATGTCAATTCATTTTGTGAATACAAATAATTCATCTAATCATGGTGACCAAAAATTTATTTATGGCTTCAACCAAACCATTGGCTTGTGGATAATACGAAGTGGAACTATCGTGACGTAGGCCAAGTTGAAATGTCAGTTCATTCATCATGAAATTGTGAAAATGACTTCCATGATCTGTAATAATGGCTTGAGGAACACCGAACCTAGAAATTGTGTGATTAAATATGAAAGTTGCAGTAGTCTTGCCGTCAGCCGAAAATGTAGGCATCCCCTCGGCCCACTTCGTAAAATAATCTACGGCTAAGATAATATATGCATGCCCCTCGGCCAAGTGAGGGTTACATGTAATAAAATCAATACCCCATTTCACGAAAGGACCAACAACAATTATGGGATGAAGAGGATTGGGTGGCGCGCGCATCTTACGATCAAAAAGTTGACAATTGTGGCATTTCCGGACTGCATAAATACAATCTTCGAATAACGACGGCCAAAAATAACCAGCATGCAAGATATTTTGTGCTGTGGCATACCCAGACATATGACCGCCACATGCTCTAGAATGGAAATCATTTAACACCTTTTGAGCTTCTTCATGAAAAAGACAGTGTCTGAAAATAGAATCCACTCCACGACGATAGAGTGTTTCAGCAATGATATTATACTATTGGGATTGGAAGTGTATTTTTCGTCGCTGAGATTGTGAGATTTCAGGCCGAAAAGATTGGGTTTGGAGATAAACAATAATATCTCCATACCATGGATCTAGCATACTAATAAGAAAAAGAGATTCGTCCACAATGGGCTCTTCTGCCACAGTTTCAGTATCAGTAGAGGAAAAATCACACATTAGTTCCGCAAATACCAAAGATTTATTTGCGTTGGATTTCTCAAACTCCAAGTCAAATTCCTATAGGATAACTATCCATTTGGAATACTTGCCCCCTAGCAATTGTTTGGTTAAAATATACATCATAGGATTGCAATCAGAAATTATCGTGGTTTTATGTAACAAGATGTAGTGCCTAAATCTCTGGACAGCTTGGACAACTGCCAATGCCAGTTTCTCCACATGTGTGTATTTGATCTCGGTTGGATGTAGATTCTGACTAAGATAGTAAATCACATGTTCAGTGTGAGGTTCATCTTCCTGAACTAACACCATCCCAATGCTGGAATGAGAAGCAACGAGATACAAAATGTAATCCTGGTTGTAATTGGGAGGATGCAATAACGGTGCATGGGTCAACGTGTGTTTAAGTGCATCGAAAGATCGATCAGCGATCTCATCCCAAAGGAACGCAATGTTATGTTTCATCAACCGGATGAAACCCTTTGTAAGCTCAGCATAGTTAGGAATGAACCGATGTAAAATTTTTTCTTTCCCCTGCAAACTTTGGAGTTGGCATAAAGTCGAAGGAGGAGGTAATTTGAAAATAGCGTCGACCTTCAAAGGATCGACATAAATGCCTGATTTTGAAACAACAAATCCTAGAAAACGACCCGAATCTACACAAAAGCACATTTGTGTGGACTCAGCCTAATCCTATAATGCCGACATCTCATAAAGATAGCTCGTAAATGAGTGATATGGTCAGCCCTACGTGATTAATAAGCATGTAAATCATCAAGGTATGGCTACACAATATGCTTAATGTCATGAAACGCATAAGACATTGCCCTTTCAAAATTTTCTCTAGTGTTCTTCAATCCAAAGGCTAGTTTGCGATAAAAAAATGTCCCCCACAGACAAATAAAATATATTTTTGGCTGATCAGCAGCGAGTATGTCTATTTGATTATACCCTGAAAATCCATCCATAAAGGAAAACATTTCGCTACCGGCACAGTCATCGATTATCTGATCGATATAGGGAGTTGGATAATTTCCTTTGGGAAAAGCTCGATTAATATCCCTATAATCGATACATACTCGTATCGTTCCTTGTTTTTTAGTCACAGGAACAATATTTGATACCCAATCTGTTAAGGGAATTAGATAAATAAAACCTGAACGCAGTAATTTTTCAACTTCTGCTTTGATAGCAGCAGCTTTTCTAGGATGTATTTGACGTAAACGTTGACGAACAGGCTTGACATCTAGGTAAGTCTTGATTTCATGTATGACAATTGACGGATCAATTCCTAGCATTTCTTCATAAGACCAGGCAAACACATCACGGAATTCTTGAAATAGGGCTTTATAAGCTTTAATTTCATCTTCAGTACAGCAAGCACCTATATGAATGTTTTCAATTATTCTTGGTTTTACTGAAATGTGAATTGGAACCGTTTGAGAGATATTTTCCAAATTTAATTCAAAATCACGATTTTGCAATGGATTCTAGGGTTCTTTGACATATTCAACAGTAAAAATTGAAGCGAAATCATCTTCAAAATGATATGGTTCAAGTAAAAACGAAGATCGGTGATGCAGATCTTCACATGGTAAATCATCAACAGAAAAAAGTTCACGAATTTTCTCATCAATATGAACAACATCTGGAAATGTCGTTGTGGTTGAACTATATATAGAAAGTGATTCCTCAGTGATCCCATTCATTGGATCAATTTCGGTTGAAGAGGTGTCGGAAAGTGACTGTACGGCATGGTATGCAAGTTCAAATGGACTCAAAGGCATCATGCCATCAATTGAATCTAACTCGGAATCAGAAGGTATGATCCAAGGATCATCAAACATAATAGTATTTGATGAAATCATGTGAATAGTTGCAACAGCAGGCGATACATTAGGAGGAGGAAAAGAAAAAGTTCCCAATAAACTAGAATCTTTAACTAGTCCTACTCCAACATCCTTATAAGGGATAGTCACTTTACCAACGTGTTGGATTATTTCTGTAGAGGCTGGGCGGGAAGAGAAATAAGTTAACTGATCTATTGTGACGATCTTGCCTTGATATGGAAATTTTGTGAGTCTAAAGACTGAAGAAACAACAATAGTCATCGCATAAGACCAATTGCGACCCAGAAGAAGGTTGTAATCTAGAGGGGCATCAACCACTTCCACATATAGATTTACAGTTTTACCTTCAACCCCTATGGGTAAATCCTACAAAATACCAAAAGGGTGGAAACCTCGACCATACAAATCCTTAAGAATCGTCGGAGATTGGTTAAATGTAGGAGAACCGGGCGATTTCCAACACTGAATTGACATAATACACGTTGAAGCTCCCTCATCAATCATAGTCCGATAGATCTATCTATTTTTTACTAACACTAGTATCTGGAAAGCCATTTGATGAGGTAGACGAGGTGTACTATTTTCTAATCTGAAGATTATAAGATTAGAATCCTGAACATCTACAGCTCCTATAGCAGACAAAAGCAATTTATGCTATGTTGGGCATGATTGCAGCACTTCCAAAGACAACATTACTAAAGGGGAAATAGCTAAGTCTTCAACAATGTTGTAATTCTGAGCAGCTCTCGCATGTGGATTGAAAGCTTATTTACGAACAACACCTTTAGCAGGCGGTCTGATTATTAAGTCTGGATTTTTTTTCTCGATCTGTAGCGGACTAGAAACAGGAGGAGGTGTAGTTGATGCATTTGCATTAGAATATTCTACTTCTTTCCCATCAACTGGATTCTTAGTACCATAATCTTGCGATCACGTCGCAATCCTTACATGAGACATCATCAAAATAGTTTCTTCTGAAGCAGTCGAAGTGGAACCAACCATCTTGCTATCTTGAGTCGGTAAAGGATCCTTCAAGACAGCAGGTTGTTGTGAACCTTTAAATAATTTTGCAACCTCTGCCCGATGTGGGCATTCCTTAATGAAGTGATCCTCGTCACAAATGTAACAAGGGTAATGAGGTTTGTGCTTTTCGTCATTGGATTCATTTTTATCAGTTTTCTCTTTCGAATTATTCTTGTTTTTACTCTTCCCTTTATTTTTACCACTGGATTTAGATTTATTCGTAGATGTCTCTACGACATGAATGTCGGCAGAAATTTTGGGGGAAGATTCTCCTTTCAGGGAATTTGGTAAAGTTATAATAGGAGAAGAATGATTTGAATATTTCTTCTTACTTTTCGTATTGACTGTACCAATCATGCCATCAGTAGCATGAGACCCTGAAGGAGTAGCAACTATCTGACCTTGTTTCGGAAGGTGGGGGATTTTTTCGTGTAAAGTACGTGACTGTGTGTAAACGAGGTCAAGGTACTGAGCTTGAGCAATCACTTTCTCTTCAGTAACAACACCGGCCTTAGCTACATCTTCAGTGATCATGGGCAACAATGATTTAACAAACCATTCTGCCAAACTTTGATTCGGAATATAAACTTTCACCAAACACCTTCTACATCGCCATTCATGAATATGATCAGAAATATAAGTACACATATATTGATTAAGTGAAGTTAATAATTATGTGCCATTGTCGTATCTGACAGGCAACTAAAAATGAGTCAAGAAGGAAGTTGCTAACTAACTGAAATTATGAAACGAGCCTCGTGGTAACTCAATGTACCATTTGGCTGCAAGACCAATAAGAGTTCTTTGGAAAAGACGTACGCAAATCGAATCATCAATAATTGAATTAGACGCACACCAGAGGTGATAAGTCATGACATGATTTGATGGATCCTCTCTTGACTTACCTTTGAATTTGGGTATATCACTAAGAAATTTATGTGGCATTGGAGGCTAGTACGGATAATAGAAAATCAGATCATTCGTAATGCGTGTCAAATCAGGTAAATCGAAAGTTGCAATAAATGGTAACTCCAAGATAACTCAGGAAATCCTTAATTATTCAAAGCAGTTCCAGAGGGTGGATACCCAGGATAACTGGGAATTGGATTTGTGTTAGGAATTGTGTAACCTCCTGGAAAACCAGGATTAACCAGATCAAACTGGGGTTGTTGAGGCTGTTGATAAGTGTAGCCAGGGTACGGTTGATATTGATAATTTGGATTTTGTGAACCAGGACCGAATTGAGGATATCCTTGGTACGGTTGATACATGAATTTCGGTTGACTTGTGACAACTGTACTCGTATTGGCTTGTCCTCCAGGCATCTGAACGGAAGTCTGGATGAAAGGCCCTGACTGCGATATAGAGAGTTGAGGGATTTTCCCGGATACAGGGATAACCGAACTCGGAGTTACAGATACTCCAGAAATAGGTGTTACAGGTTTGACAAATGAAACAAAAGTTGCAATAGTTTGAGGTAGAGTCTGAGGTGTAGTAGGCGCAGACTGCTGAACAGAACTAGATGGAGGAGTTTGAATTGTAGGCTAGACAGGTTGCTGGGTTGGACCAGAAACCAAAGGCTGTCCAGGTTGAAAAGGTAACTGCACATTAGGCTGCATAGGCTGTTGATATTGGGATGGATCCCACACCATATTCATTCCAGGGTATTGTCCCGCAGAAGGTTGAACATAAGGACCATAACCTGGTTGAACGTAGGGTTGATAAGGAAGTGGTAAATTTCCAACTCCTTGAAAAGATGACTGACCAAAAGGCTGTTAGTAACCTTGAATTGGGTATTAACGTTGAGGTTGATAACCCTGAGGTGCGTACTAAAGTTGGGGTTGATAAGGACCTTGAGGAGCATATTGAGCTTGGGGTTGACCCTGGGGTGTGTACTGTCCTGAAGGTTTATAACCCTGAGGTATGTACTGCCCTTGGGGTTGTCCCCCAAAATAATATGATTCGAGAGTTTGTCCTGGGAAAAAGCTACCTGGAGGTTGACCCCCAGCTGGTAACTCACTTCCAGAAGGTTTCCCCCCAGGTGGTAACTAACTACCTTGAGGTTGACCCCAGGCGGTAACTGACTTCCCTCAGATTGTCCTCCAGGTGGTACCTGACTGCCTTGAGGTTGAGGATTCAGAATATTACCAAACATCATAAAAATTTTCCCTTCGTTCGACGTTTCAGTTTTAATTCCACTTAAACCAGATGATAACATGCTTTCAATCGGTTGAGGAGATGCCCCCGAGAAAATACCAGACAGAGCCTGATATCCTGAAGGAACAGAAGGACCACCATGTGAAAATGATTCTGGTGTCTAGGAAAACATGGATGACTCTCCCGCCATAATGGATGACAGATAATAACCTCTGGGTGTTGGATGAAATGGAACTCAAGGTGGAGAAAAAGAAAGACCTGGATTCTCTAAAAAAATTGTTAAGGATAAGTACCAAGCAGTAGTTCGAATAGGGTTGTAGAAAATTGATTCACGCTCCCTAATATTTAACGACTGAGGGGAATTGGGAAGAGATAATTCTTCGTCTGGATTAGTAAGTTCTTCAATAGAAATTAGTCCAGATGGAAGATTGTTAGTGAAAATATTCCTTACCCTTGGTGAACCAAGATCGCTAGAAGTTGGTGGAACAAATCCCGAAGATGTTTCCAAAACAGAAGGTTCAGCTTCAGGTTCATAGATTTCAGGTTCGTCATCCCATGCATTGGCAGGAGAAATATTACCAGTAACTTCAGAAACTGAAATTGGCTCTTGAATGTGTTCTGTTATGGGTGTTTGATAATCAGGATGAACTACTATGGATGAAGTTCTAACTTCTGTTGATTTAATCCTACTGCTACTAGACGATACCAGAGCACGAAGCCCTTCAAGCTGACTTGGTGAATATTCAGGGGGTTTCCCTTATAATCTCCGGGATTGTCTTGGAAATTCTGCCACGATTAAATATTTTACTAATCACACACAAACAAAGAAAATTTCAATGAAAACACCTAAAGTCTCTAGAAATCAAACAGCTAAATCACACGCTTAAAAATATAGGAGTTCAAACCACACACAAACAGTAACTTCCTATACTAAGGACACTAGTTGGTGATGAAATCCAACTTAGTAGAAATTTAATACAGAAAGGGCAATTGGAACAGTTACACCGACAACCTGCTTAATGAAATAGACTAGCACAAGTTTCCTCACAAAACCATCTCGTGTGAAGATAACCCCCCAGATATTCCAAGTGAGTCTAGTCGACGTCTACTCCAGGTACAGTGAGATCTTTCCTTCACCGTCACCTTAGGAAATACTCTTAAGTTTGTAGACACTATGGTTACCAATAGTAACAAATATAACTGGGGGAACAATCTACGATCTGATCCCACGCGCAAGGGCAGAGTAACAAAGCTCAATCCCCTTGAAGGCTCCTTGACATGGTTAATCCAAGGTTTACCGACAAGTGACCCCAGGCTCCTGGACAATGCTTAATCCGAGGTTTACCATTTGTAATACGTGCAAAATCTTCTATCTTCCCCAATGAAACATAATTGATTGTCGCAAAGGTTCGGACATGATCTCATGATTGACTTATTTAAGAGAAGCTTCCCAAATTATACAAATTACGATTGGGTTTATTTCCTACCGCAATATTTGTCTACTTGTTTGTTTTACTACCTTGGAGATTTAATTACTCCCTACTCCAAGATACTAGCCTAAGCTATGTTGGTGATAAGAGCCCTAGAAAAAAAATATTGATAGATGAATTTTAATTAAGCGTTACTTTTGAGAGCTTTTTCTTAAGTCAATGTGTGTGAAGGTGAAACTTTGATAGTGTGAAAACTCGACTTCCAAGAAACACTAAAAATGCACCTAAAAAATGATAATCAGATTGTTTCCTTTCAATGAAGTTCTAATTAAGGAAAAGTTAGAGAATGCAATTATTTTAATGAACATTTCCTTCTTTAAACATGAAGAGCAATTGAAAGAAAATATTTTTTTCTTTTCGGCAATAACTCAAAATGAAACAAAAATTATCAAAGCTCATAAGAAAATCCTTTCACTTTCAAAAACTTGAAGCTAGAAAACAAGTTTTCTTCAAAAGAGATCTACAAAATTCTATGAAAAACACTTAAAACTATCAAAATAATTCTGAGACCTACAAGTTTTAATAATGTAATTGAATTAAAGCTTTAAGAAAAAAAAATTTGAAGAAGGTTTTACTTAGCTATTCAACAAGCTAAGGATCTATTCGTTCAGAATAACAAACAGATCAAAAACATTCAATTGTGCTTTTATAAAAAATGAAATTCAAAAAACCAATAACAAAGTTTCTTTTCGAAGGTTTGCAAAGAAACAGGTAACTCTATTTCTTAATAGAGGATGACTTCACAATCAGGCCAGATTCAGCAAAAGAAAAAAGACCAATGTAATCTTAGGTATTTTAAACAGTTAATGTTTCGAATCGCTACAAAGACCAAGTGAAAGACAATCCAAAATGCAAAACTTCTATAAAATCATCAAAACACCAATACTGCTAAGACTCATTCACAGAAAACTTTTGACAGAAACAATCATCAATCTGGGCAGAAAGAAAAAACTCTAAATTACAATAAATATAAAATAAAGAAAGAAATCCAAAGGTTTTTCAAAATTTTAACAGGGTCCACAGGCTTGCAGAAGTAACAAGTGCGGTACCACATTGTTTACTACAGAAAAAATGCGAAACTGCCCGCACTGTGCAAAGAAGGCAAAGTACGGTCCCAGGAAAAATTAGAGAAAAACATAAAAGATCTCAAAATTTTCGAAAACAGAGAAAACCTAAGCTACCTAGGCAGATGTCTATCAATCAAAAACTAGGAAAAAAGTTTCCTCAAATCAAAATAAAAGAGAACCAAAAACAGCAAGTTCTTTCCCTAGCGGAGTCGCCAATTTGTTGGATGATTAATCCGTCTTGTAGACAAGACCGATATCCCTAGTACTAAAAGTATCTAGCAAAAAACGGCCTAATAGACTAATCTTTATCTCAGCATATACGATCTATGAAAAGATCTATAGAGTTGTTAAGGTCTTACCGTTTGTCCAATGCTTGTTTGAAGTCGTTGTTTTCCTTCGCACGCTTGAAGGAGTTTTCCTCGTAAACCTGCAGTCACAAACAAGAAAAAAATTACATAGCACTTGTATAGAAATCATCATAAACCATGCTTATCATAGTGATCAAGGAATCTATGAAATAAACCACCGATTGAAATCTTATTGAGAAAAATGAGTATATTTGTATCAATTTCAAAAGAATAAAATCCTTACAACCTAAGCCTTGATGTTGCACAGGACTTTCCGGGGTCCGAAAGGTATGTAATCTTTCCTCACAAAAGTCTTAATCAACTGAGTCTGCATCTCAACAACACTTAACTTCAAATATTCTAAAGCTTCAACTCCCTTTGAGGCTACCCAATGCCTCTTTTTATAGTAGAATAGAATAGGTTTTATGTTCCAACTATGAAGGGATAGAATCCTCCTTCAAAGGGATAAGCTCCTCACATCAAGGGGTTAGCTCCATAAGGTAAGGGATACATGTGCGTCATAAGAGCAGTTCTATCACCGCAATATATTTTATGGAAGCTTCTAGAATTCACTTTTATTGAGCTTTTTGGAAATTACTTGTGCCTTTTTTATCTTACAGGGGTCCGTACCTATAACAAAGATAAAGTGCGTTCAAGTACGCAGGATAGCTGAACATTGGGTGCGGGACCGCAGGCACGATAGCGAGAAAGTGCGATACCAAAGTTTAGGAGACATTTTAGGAACTTTTCTCTGATTTTCAAGGCTTGAAATGAGGAACTGATATGTTAGACTTGCAAAGGGAGAAGTATGAGTAATAGTGAACTCATACACATAGCAGAATGTCAGAATGACAATTTTCAGTGTAACAGAAAGTCATGATGAGAACAAAATAAAAGTTAATCGTGATTTCATAAACTCTAATGTTGGATTGATGAACCACCATATTCCAAATATGGATATGAGGAATTTTGATGGCAAGGATCTCATAACATGGATACTACAAATAAAGAAATATTTTGATCTCAATAATGTGAAAAACACACAACACGTACGCATTGCAACTTTACATTTAGAACAAAATACATTTGTATGGTATCGATGGCTTTTGTCTTGTAAAAAAATTGTCACTTGGTCAATTTTTACGGAAAAAATGATAGCGCATTATGAGGATACAAAGAGCAACACCTTCTTTAGCCAATTGATAAATATCAAACAAAAGGGCTTAGTGGCGGAGCACATTGAGGACTTCCAAAAATTGAATATAAGGGTAACAAATATTCCAGAGGAACAAATGATTGATGTCTTCATAGGGATTTTAAAGGATAACATCCAACATGAAGTTTGCGTTTGGGAACCTGATTCATTGAAGAAGGCATTCAGGTTGGCAAGAAAAATTGAATGTAAAATTATGGCGACAAGGAAGCATTCCACTCACATCTATAAAGATGGAAGTGTTTCTACTCCTAGACTTCCACAACCTACAATGTTGACACCACAATAATTGGAAGAAAAAAGAGCAAAAGGGCTTTAGTACACTTGTGATAAAAAATACACTAAAGGTCATAAGTGCACTAAGAAGAAATTATTTTACATAGATTGTGAAGAGGAGGAAGAAAATGAAGAATGAAATTCAAAAGTAGAGGATATACACCAGGAAGAAACCCTAGAAGAAGAAGAAATGAGTCTAACCATATCATGTAATGCATTGGCAGGAATTACCACTCCTCAAACTCTCAAGACAGAAGGACATATCAAGAAGAAAAAGGTAATAGTGTTGATTGATTTGGGTAGTACGCAATACCGACACTTAAACTAGTGTCGCAATTACGACGTTTAAAGGAAGACGTCGCAATTGCGACACCATGGCCCAAAGCGTCGCTATTGAGACGACTCTAAACGTCGCAATGGCGACACAATGTCTAGGTGTCGCCATTGCGACGTTTGGAGGCACCGTCCTAATAGCGACGCCTTTTCCGCCGTCGGTATAGCGACAGTTATTTTCACGCTACATAAAAATACCAAACTTATATGGGCCCTACATAAAAATTCGAAACTTATATGAGCGCTACATAAAAATGTTTCGTATTTGTCGCAATAGCTACGTTTGATATCACGCGCGCATTCGCTCTCTGCTCTTGCAGAACAGCATTTGCCCTTAGCATTCGCGCTCAGCTCTTGCAGAACAGCATTTGCCCTCAGCATTCGCCCTTAGCGTTCGCCCTCGGCTCTTGCAGAACAGCATTCGCCCTCAGCTCTTGCAAAATGGTAAGTTCTTACTGCAGGCCCTTCCTCCTATAGTAGGGTTGACTCTATTTGGGTTTTTTGGTCAATTCCATTGGATTTTGTTAGGCTGTAGGGTTCTCTGTAGATGTCAAGAGTCAAGATTCAATACCCTCTATTATCTTCATCACCCAATACAAGATTTAAATTTTTCCCAAAGAAACGCTTATTAATTTGGCAACCATTATTTCTCCTTGCTTTAAAAACCCTACATTTAAATGAAAACAAGCATTGCATTTCAACTACAAAAATCTATTAGTGTTCAAATGTACATGTGTGCTACATTAACGTCTGATATCATGCGCGCATTCGCCCTCCGCTCTTGCAGAACACCATTCGCCGCACCCGCCCCCGCCTCTTGGAGTGCAACGCTGATTCGCCGCATCTCCGCCCTCGCATTCGCCCCGAGCTCTTGCAGAACAACATTCGCCCCCGGATTAGCCCCCTCGCCTCTTCTTGCACGCATTCGCCCCCACATTCACCCTCGCATCTTGCACGCCTTGCCCTCGCGCATTCGCCCTCGCCGTTCGCCCCCGCCCCTCTTGGGTGCACGCCCGCCCTCAGCATTCGCCCTCAGCTCTTGCAGAATAGCATTCGCCCTCAGCTCTTGCAAAATGGTAAGTTATTACTGCAGGCCCTTCCTCCTATAGTAGGGTTGACTCTATTTGGGTTTTTTTGGTCAATTCCATTGGATTGTGTTAGGCCGTATGGTTCTCTCTAGATGTCAAGAATCAAGATTCAATACCCTCTATTATCTTCATCACCCAATACAAGATTTAAATTTTTCCCAAAGAAACGCTTATTAATTTGGCAACCATTATTTCTCCCTGCTTTAAAAACCCTACATTTAAATGAAAACAAGCGTTGCATTTCAACTACAAAAATCTATTAGTGTTCAAATGTACATGTGTGCATCACTTGTGTAGGGTATTCCTTTTCCACTTTCACATTATCCAAGAATGTGTGCAGTATAGTTCATATTTTTTGTGATTTAGATTGCCTTGAAAAGGAAAGGTAAATTATTTCCCATGGAAAAAGAAGGTTTTCCATTTTTATAGGTTGTTTGGACTTACGTGGAAAAATTTATGGTATGCCTTTCATATTATGTAGTTTAAATTTGAATTAACATATTATTCTACATGAAAATATAATTACCTATGTGATGTCCTTCATCACTAATTAAAATTATAGGCTTTCAATTTCCTAGACTCTAACTCATCTGATGCTAAATTCTAGGTTCTCATTGGTGGATCACTCTTCCATTGATTTCTTTTCCCTCTGGATCTTGTCATACTTTAAAAGTCATCAATGATACATATATTATTTCAGGTATCCCAAAAGGCTTTATAGTAGAACATATTGTGAAGTTTTTTTGACACTTGAGGATTCTTTTTAGAACCGCAACGTGGTCTATGCTATCGAGTTATATATCAAGCAACTTGTCCTTAATAACCACACTATGAGGTAGGTTCAACCAGTTTGAACTTGTTGGGACATAGCATATGAAGTTGTGTGATGAGTCCATATCACAGGTCTATTATGGTGAAAAAAGTGAAGACATGTAATGATAGTTATTATGTTAACATTACTAGAAACATTTTCTAAATTATCCATGCTATCAAGATGTCAAAATTCCAGGCATTAGGTGTCAATACTCGTAGCTAATAGATAATAATAATAATATAAAAAAATCACAACTTTATTCTTGAAATATGATTGTTACACATTGGTAACCTAGTTCATGAGTTACTATCACCCAAAGACTGCAAAACAAACTTAAAATATAAATTAAACCAACATGAGAATCCAATTAAGGGTTTCTCGACAAAATCATGCCATAACCTGGCATTTTGAAACCCAAATTTGAATCCATCATAAGTAATACAATGCAAACTCAGATGGATTTTCAATGCATGTTTGCATGCTACACTTATTCTCTGTCTAGATATCATTTTTTAAATGGAACCATTAGTCAAGCCCAAAGTCCTTTTTATGTGAAAAATTTCAGCTCTATTTGAGCTCTTTTTTGCTCCACCACCTCCATAAACCAGTGTTACATGGGGTCTCGCCCCCCCACCTAGGGGTCTAGATTCCTCTCCCCCTCGCGCTCCGGGGTCTTGGGGACTTCTAGGGGATGTTTCCCTCACGCCCCCTCACGTCCCCTCACCGCCCCTTTTAGTTTATGGTTTCGTGTTAAAAGTTGATGTGCCACTTAGCATATTTGAGAATCCAAGTGATTCTGATTCAGATGGTGACATGGTTGATCTTGGTATATTCGTGCAGAAGTTGGATGCAGAGACTAGTGGGGCATTAACTTGAGCATTTATGCTCATTTATCATTATGATGATATCATTTGATATTCATATGTTATGTTTTATGTTTTATGTTTCAGACATAACTTATTTGCGTTTAAGTTTTATGTTTCAGACTTGAGTTGTAAACTTCAGCTTAAACTCTATTTTGAATCTTGATATAATATGTCATATGATATCTTAAACTTTATTTTCATTGTACATTGTTAGTAGTTACATTAATGATTATATAGTTACAAACTTACAAACTTACATGCATGATTGTATGATGTATGTTTTAACTTTTAACTTTTTAATTTGTTTCAATTATATGATTCATCATTCATCGATTTGTAATTTTATCATTTATGATTTATCTTTCATGATGCAAGTGTATGATGACTGTATATACATTCCTTGCAAAAATT
Source organism: Pinus albicaulis (assembly GCA_034641835.2). NCBI lineage: Eukaryota > Viridiplantae > Streptophyta > Pinopsida > Pinales > Pinaceae > Pinus > Pinus albicaulis. The sequence goes on along the minus strand of CM076570.1, from coordinate 289,480,011 downwards.
TAGTTACATTTTAAATATTAAATTTTATAATTTTTATGACCTCGACGTCCCCCCACGTTTCCCGAAAATTGGTAGGGAGCTTTTGCATAGGCCGCTCCCGCGCTCCCTCGTCCCCTCGCTCCCACCTCCAAGGGACTTGGTGGAACATTGCCATAAACATATGCAAACATATATCATGATATTGGAATTCCATTACATATGTATGTGCCAATGTTCCATAATCATGCCCCATCATCAATTTAAGAAATTTCCATTGAATATCAAATTATGGAGGGGGGGGAACTTTTTGCTGCAACATTTGGCTCAAAATCAGGGACCATCTCTGTATGAGGTGAATGAGAACTATAGATATTTGAAGAAGTAGATTAGTGCCTTTTCCTTTGGCCATGGATTCATATACAGTCATCCATCACAAAAATTTGTCTTTGTTCATTCTCACCTTGAAAGTTGCAAAAATTCATGCCCTAATTGAAACGACACTAAATTTGAAAGATATAATAAAAATGCAAGCTAGAAGTGCCCTATTAATACAAAGGAAAAACCTTCCTACCTACCCTAACTGAGATAAATTTTGATTGAATAGGAAACATGATATTTCCTATGGAGTTGATCCAACAACTTGTTAAATGTATGGGACTAAATCATGCATTTGATTTCCAGGGAAACATGCGCATGAAGAGAAAAAGTGCAGAATTAATGGAAAATCCACACATGCCACTTATAAAAACTACACCGAAAGGTCAAAAAATACTTAAGGCCTTAACTTAATTTGAATCCAAAAATGACAAAACAAGATTAGTGAAAACACGAGAGTGGTGTGGGTGAACAACATAAATAAAAAGTGAAGATACCTTTCCCCAAGATGCCTTTGTCACCGTTGTATGAAAACATGTTTTCCTTTTCCTTTATACATGCAAGTGAATGCATTATAGGTATGGTGTTTTCCCAGAATAGGAGAAGCCTACTTAAATATATCATTTGTGGATTGAATGTTTGGGTGCCTTAATGTGCAATGACATGTTTCTAGGACTGAATTCAATGCAAGGCATATTTGAAACTCTAACTCTGTCTTCCGATGTCTTATTAGAAATTATTTCAGTTTTCATTTTTTGTTTTCAAGTTAGATATTGTTTTCAAGTTTTTACATTTATAATTTTATTGCAATGTGGCAGACTGATCAGAGCAGTGCAGGAACAACCCCGAGACGAGATGATCGCGGAAAGAGGCCAGCGGAAGAACATGTAAAGTGCCAGCATTGCTCTATCTTTAGGTATTTTAGTTATTTACATAATTGAAATAATATTAATTTTGTTCAAATATGCAGACCCCTAGCCATGGTACGCCTGATGATTCCCTCTTTGAGGAAGAGCTTTTTTCATCCCTATCTCCAGTGTTGTTGTTGCAAAAAAAGGCACGAGATGCAAGGTCAGAATTTAATGCTTTGATAGATGCGCCTCAAACACCTGAAACAGAAGAGAGGATACAACATCTTATGAGGCAGCTAAATAGATATCAGGTAATAATAAAAAGTCAAAAGGATATTTTTTTTGTTCTACATGAGATGAATTGTGATAGTTTGATTTTTAATTTTTACATTGACTAAACTAACAAAAAATTCTTTTGTATGTAGCGTTTTCTGGCACTTGTTGAATCCGATGTTGAAGTAATGGGACACAAGGGCAAGAGATTGCCCAAAAACCCTTTCGTACACCTTCTACTCCTTTAGGTGCCAGCCAAGAAACACACCCTGCCCAAGCAAACACCCATCCAACCGCTGAACATGTTGGCAATGATGAGGCTGATATGGCCAACTACATTATTGCGTTTCCTGGAGCTACACGTGTCAGCTCCACAGGGACCATTAATGGCACGTTGTTGGTGAACGATGAGGGTGTCCCTATAAAGCATGTACAACTCCCGGGTAAATTTTAATATTTTAACTATTTCATGTACTTTATCTAAAACATATTTATCATGATTTTTATTTTTAAATTAATGATAATATCTTATTTTTCTTTTGGTTTTATTCTGTGTAGGAAACAATGAGTTCTACAGGATTCTGGAGAGCCATGCGTTGGTAATTTTTGGCCCAACCATATGTACAGGGTGGAATTCCCAGAATTCCAACCTGAAAAAAGAACTTTTAGATTATCTAGAAGCCCTTTTTGGGGTCGGCACATTTGACAGAAAAGCGGTGGCTCAGGTAGCCGGCAAATATTTGAAATATACCAGTGACACCTATAGGACGCAATTGCAATTTAACCCTAGATATGAGCGTCCTCTCGCAGTTTCAGAGAGTGAGTGGAGAGCACTCATCCATGACGGAAAAGAGAAAAGGGCAAAGAAAGAAGGAAAATGCCAACTGGACCCGCAAGGTAAATTACAACTTTAATTCAATAGCTTTAATTTTCTTTATGTCTAAAATAAAAGTGTGCTACGTCATATCTGACTTCAATCTTTTGATGCTAGGTTGCCCGACACCTCAAAGGCAACCAAAGCTAGGATAGAGAAAAAGGGCCATCACAAGCTCGGCCAGGGTGGCTACTTGAAATTAGCTGCAAGAATTGTAATTAAGTAGCTAAACATCTTATAATTAATTGTATCGCCTTCCAACGTTTTTGTAATCCTATCAGATATTATTAAAAATACACAATCATATATAATGTAGGGTGATGAATTTGGAACAATAACTACAGAGGAAGATAAAAATATTGCTTTCCGTTTTGGCTATCAAGCTGTAGTTGAACGTCGCAGAAGCTTGGGGCAGGTCCCAAGATCTACAATGACTGATAAGGTAAAACATTAACCTTTCAATATTTTTGTTTTCGTCCATAAATTTAATGTCTAACAACTTTGTTTAAATCAGGGGAGCAACACTACCAACGAGGCAAATAACCCAGTTTTAGAGCCAGATGTAGATGATCCTCTCGTGCAACCCGATCATTGTAGTGGGGACCAGGCCGACAATGCTGCTATCAGTGAGGGCCGTGACGGTAATTAATTTCCACTTATAATTTTTTCTAATTATACCTTGATGGTTGTCCTTATAACGTTTTTTGTTTAAATGACAAAGAATGTTTCCCTTGAGGATCTTACCACCAGAGAGGAAGACAGGGCAACAGTCCCAACGACGACAACTGGTGCACCAGGTAAATAATCTCATTGCAATTTTTTTTATTAATATTACCGAACTAGTTCAATGATATTTAAAATCTGACAATTAAAATTTAATATTATCTGTTTTTGTAGGCGATGCCTCGTCACTGGATGAGACCAGACATCGTGACTACGCAACTAGGTCAGCGGCGACAACTGGTGCACCAGGTAAATAATCTCATTACAATTTTTTTTATTAATATTACCGAACTAGTTCAATGATATTTAAAAACTGACAATTAAAATTTAATATTATCTGTTTTTGTAGGCGATGCCCCGTCACTGGATGAGCCTAGACATCGTGAATACGCAACTAGGTCAGCAATGCGGGTTGAAAGGCACGAAACAGGAGCAGAGCACGATGATATTGATGATGTAATTAGGAGCTTTAAAAATAGGAAGAAGAAAAAGAAAAATTGACAATGTAAAATATTGTATTATTATAAGACAAACGTTACCATACTTGGAACATTTTTTTGCGTTATATAAAAAACTCATTTATCATACTATTTTTATGTCAAGCATTAATTGCAATGTTTCCTTGCGTACTTTTTGTTGAATTGTTTTTTTACTAGTTATTGAATATTTTTTTTTATGCTCATGAAAGTAAAAAATGAAATATAGATTGGGTATTGGGGAATTGAGAGTGATGTGAGGGGGAGGGGCCATAAGAGCTTCCACCTTCACGTGGTTGGCCCTGTTTAGTAGAGAATAATTTATTAGAGCGATTTAATCTTGGAGCAAACCTCCCTCGATCCAATGTAGCAACAAAAAAGTCACTGTTGACTTAGTTGCTACTCTTTCAGATCGTGGGAGGCTTGTTCCAAGTTCATGTGACTCCAATAAATTGTTCTTGAAACGAAGAGGAGCTTATTAAGGTATGTTTTGACATTTTCAACATATGTTCTAACATTATCATAAGAATGCATCTTAGATTAAAAAATACTACATCAATTACTTGTATTTATTGTATAGATAATGATGGATTTTGATTGACTTGGCAGTGCAGGTACAAATCCTCTTGCATCATGAGCAATACAACTTGTCAACCAGGGTCATGTCCAAGATATTTTTTCTTGTGCACTTGACCAGGTTCATAATGTCACATTTTGTAAGTTCCTTTACAGTTCATAATTCAATATTAAGCTTGTTCACGATTATTATCTAGGTTTTTTGTATGTGTTTTTTCATCTATTTGATTGTAAGCAACTATGCATGTTTCCCGTTGTTCACTATGATTTCTCCCATTACCACTCCCAGGATGAATCCGACTTTATTGTTACATAGGTTACTTTATTGTTACTATGATTTCTCCATTTACGATTTCATAGGTTACATCATGTAAAGTTGTCAATCTCGTGTTGGTGATGAGCTTTAGTTCTCCAGATTTGGGGCTTTTCTGATATTTTCTCCCTCATGTCATTCCTGCATCACCTCGTTGTTTGAGCATGCCAATTGTCTACCACTTGTACCAATTGGCACATGTCAATCTCCGAGTGGTGCCACATTTCACCTATTTTCAGTGAGAGTTTAGGGTTTCTCTAACATAACTTCAGAAATCCGATTTAGTGCCTGCTTGAATATTGTCACATAATACTTATGGTTTGGATTGATGAGCATGTTCTGAATGGTTGGTTGATTCATAAGAACCACCCATAAATCTCCCTTCCTCTAACACACATAAAATAAAAATTTCTTTGACAGGAGACAGAGTTTCAATACTTTGAAAACAAACTTCTATTCCCTTCAATAACTCAAAAAAAAAACTATTACACTACTTCCTCACTGAGAGGGATTACAAAATTATGACTGCTACAAAACGCAGTGCATAAAACGAACTCACTGTCTGTTCAAAACAAACATACTCTGTCTCTAAAACACTCTGCTGTGTTTTTCCCTTTCGCACTGCTGTGCATACACACTTAAAAAGTTACACTCAGTTTTTCACTTTTTACACACCGCTATGTAATAAAAAATTTACGTACTGTCTATAAAAAAAACTACCAAGCTTTTTCGACCTTTTTATTTTTATATGCCGGAACATATAAAACATATTATAATAAACCCTCTTTTAAAAAAAATAAAATTAAAACTAAATTCTATGGCCCACCTTTCATTACGCATATGATATATATATAACATATGTATATATTAAACTATCAAAACATTAAAGAACCCTTTCCGTCGGACTTCAAAAGTCTAAATAGATTGAATTTCAAACCAAATTCGCGTTTCAAAATGGGATGCTGACGTCTGCCTAATTTTAACTCGAATTCTCAATCCAATGTGCCCTATAAAAAATTCGGGTCCGGTTTTCAGGTTTTCAGATTCCCTTCAATTTCATGCGATCCAATATTAATGCTCCACGTGTCCTCCTTTTGAATTTACAAACTGATCAGTAAATGTTGGTGAATTGCGTTAATGCTGGTTGTTGTGTTTAAATACAATCCTGTACAGAAATATGGTTGCGGCCGTCTACAAAAAAAACTTGCAGGAATTTTAAATGCTGAATTAAATTTCTGGATGGCATGCAAGCAACCTCCAAAAAAAAAATGTTGCTGCTGCATCCGTCCTTCTGCTGCAGCAGTTGAAGTTAAAATTCAACAGCACAGGGTTTAATAAGTGAGGGTGTAAAGGTAACTTTTTGTCGATGGTACCGGATTAAGATCATCTATTCATTTTTGTAGGGTCTTATGGTGTTTGGTTTTTTAGTTTTGGGTTGGGTTTATTGAGTCTAAGATAGTTTTTGAGTGAAAAAATTGCTATCAGGTATTAAAAATTTTTGGTTCTTTTGTCAAAATTTATGAGCTTGTTAGGAAATACGAAACTGACAATGGTTGTATCTTAAATTTGTGGAAAATAATTTGAAATGAAACCTTTTTGTTTAGGTTGTTGCAGCAGGTGCAAACCCCATTCAAATTACTAGGGGCATTGACAAGACAATAAAGGCCCTTGTTTCGAACTCAAAATTTTGTCAAAGGAGGTAAACGCTTGCCTTTTGAGTAGGCTGGTTTTCCTTTTTGCTGATGGTTTGGTGTATCTAATTGAATTAGTTGCCTAAGGTATTTTTGGTTGCAAACTCCTTTTCATTTTTCATACAGTATTCGCCTTGTGGAATACATTTGATTGTGTGGTCTTGTTAGATCTACAACATTTGTAGTTGTTTAGTCTTATGGCCGAGGTGCACTTTTATTATGGAAATAGTTGATGCAATATTGTCATTTAATCCTTACTGCAGGGTAGCATGTTGAGAAGTTTTTTGTGAAACATTTGGTAATCAAAATGACACTTGATCCTATACAGCATCATGCACTTGACTTCAAAATTTATATTCAAAGTGTGCCAGACAATTCTTGCAAAATTTCAAATATTTAGGTTGTTTTAAACCATTATCTTTTTCATGTATTGGATGCTGAAAATGTGAAAGAGACTTTGGTATGAAACCAACTGGTGAATAATTTCCAGCACAACAACCACTTCCAAGACATGATTTAGAAGTAGAACAAATGTGCTTATGAAGCATAGAAAGATATCCTTGATGCATTGTTAATGTTTGGCTAGGGTTATTTTTGGAGAAAATAACTCCTTATTCCTAGAATAGTGATCTTCAATACAAGTAAATGCCAGAGAAGAGAGATCATCGTGTGACGCAACAAAACTGAAATTGGACCCCCAAGGAGAGCCGGTGTGTCTACAATCGCTCTGTCAGCATTTTCCCTTGGTTTACCCCGTTCTTTTCCTCCAGCCTAAGTCTTAATTGACTTCTTCTTTCTTCGGTTTTATTTATCAAATTCATAGAATTTGATAAATAAATACTATCCACAATGGTTGGACTTTAATTTATATTCCCGACTTTATATTATCTCCAATCCTTATAACCAATGTTTAACTTTCAACACTTTGTATTTATACTCCACGTTTCTTTTTAAATAAATAACTTGTAGTGAACTTTCGGCTCTATATTTCGCCACCCAGCCTTACAACAATCACCCTCCAGACTTATGCTAATTATCCGCCAATCGTTTAATTAAACAATTTCATTATACTCCGGCCCCACCTATATATATCAATAACCAATCAAACACTCGTATCGTACCTGGCTATCCTCCGCACACCTTAGTTAAACTCCGGGCAAGTTCAACGTGCGACCACCGTCCGATGGCCCTTCTCCAAATCAACGACTCTTGGCAATTTCGCTCGGCTTCCAACGTCGGGCTTTAATGTGCGATGGCGTGGGTTAAACGGTTGTTTGCCGGGGTCACTTCGCCACGTGTCGCATTCCCTATGGAATCGCTCGCGAATAGGAAATACTGCCTACTCCGCAAAAGCGGTGCGATATGGGCAACCAGCTTTTGTGATTCCGCTCGTGGTTTTGGTAGAGGGCTTGACCACGGGTGCATGTCTGGTTCCGCTATCCTTTTGTTTGTTAACTCATGTCCAATCCTCGGGTCAAGTTCCGAAAGCACAACAATTTTGTCTCTTTATTAAGCGGGATTTTAATATGTGTATTATCAAAGAAAACCAACACAAATTTTATAAGAAAATTGTTCAAAAGTCGAGCCCGCCGGACTTCAAACAGCGATAAACCATAATTCAAACCAAATTCGTGTTCCAAAATAGCCTGCTGACGTCGGCCAATTTTGTGATGCGAATTTCTTATCAAATTTGCCCTAATATTTTACGGGTCCGGATTTCTACTGCGCGAGCGGCCCAAACAAAGATCCGCTCCAATCAATTTCTGCCACGTGTCCTCAATAAAAACTTGCCCTGCTCCCGGCTGCGGGTGCATTCGATGGCGTTTAAGGTGATGGGACATGGATATGGCAATTTCATATCATTCGCATTAACATTTAACGCTGTTCAATTAAGTTTTCACATCAAATCTACATTAATTAATTTTTAACACTGTTCAAGATCGGACCTCCACTCCTCTGAGCGATTCCGCACACTCCAATTTGATCCGGCCTTCGGCTCTCATTATTAATGATCAAAGATTCATTATGACGGCCGTACTTTGATTGCATTGCAGACGGGTCGACATAAAAAATGGCGTTTAGCCATGGTTTTTCAGACAAGCTAGTTGCTGGATTACACTGTCTGGTAACTGTGACGATAAGGAGAAGTGGCCAGCGGAACTTCTGCCTAGACTTTGCTGCATATTTCCATTTCTCTCAGTTCTGTCTCTGTCTGTCTTCCTCTGTTAATTGGAATTCTGCTTCTTCGTCTCTTTTGCCCACTACGCCCGAGATTGCACCCATGCCTCGCGTGCGCCATAGGATGCGTTGCCGCAGGGGGAGCACTAGAGGTCAATCCCCGCGCTCCTCCAAAGACTCCTCACCGTAGAGCGCACTTCCGCCTACCCGGATTATTACTTAGGTCGATATCCAAATACTAGGAGTGGGCGGGGTCGGCTTGTAGCATCTGGCCACCAAATGGATTCCACTGCTCCTGGCTTCCCCACCGCTAGTTCACCTTCTCCCACGACGCGCACCGCGCAATTTTCCTTTGATTGCACTCTCAACCGCCCGCGAATCACAGCTGTAGTCACTGTGGTCTTCCGCGAGGAGGCCCAAACGGAGGAAGAATGCACCCGTCCGGTGGGTCTGAGCTCGGAAAAAGCCGGCCAGCATTCGGGCCTTCAGGAGGGGAGTCGTGGCATGCATGTGGAGGTAGCACCTAGCGATCCTGGACCTTCCGAAGGATGGTGCCAAATCGTGGAGGAACCAGCGGAGGATTAGTTTGGTTGATTTGTTTTTCTTGCTTAGCAGGCCCAGTTAATTGGGCTGCTTTTAGTTTATTTTACTGTGCTGGACCTTTAAGTAATATTTTTGAATTCTGTAAATTAAACGTTCAAGACTGGTTTCCCCGTATGAGGGCAGTATTCTTAATTTTTTGATTTTTTGATGACAAATTTGCCATGAGTATGGCCAGGCAATGTTTTTGACTTCGGTGTAATTTTATTCGCAATGTTAATAGATTAACTTTACTTGGAATTCTCACATGATTAGCGTTTTTCTTGATCTGTTCAAGGATTTTGGGTACTTTAATTTGTATTTGGAACAATGGACGTCGGTACTCTATCTGTTGCTTTACCGTTCTACATACTACTATTTCACTTTCTTATAGATGCCTCGGGCATATTTGAATGCTTTCTCAGATTGTCGATAATCTCCATGTGGACCGTTACTGGATTTTATATCATGTCCCCGTATGTGACATGGGGTATTTTTCTATCATTGTCTGGGGTGGGACTTCCACTTTTCTGGATGGATATTTGGGTTCCAATCTTCAGATGTGAAAATGTAATGACTTCATGGACTGTTTTACTTCACATAATATATTCAAAATAGCATTTTTTCTCTTCTGAAAAAAAAATGATTAATGTTTATCATTCTGCCTTCAAAACTAGCGATGCTGGTCTATGTTGCTGGTTTATTGATATGGTCCGATGGTCTTTTTATATTTTGGACATATCACACTCCTCACATGATTAGCGTTTTTCTCTGTTCAAGGATTTTGGGTACTTTAATTTGTATTTGGAACAATGGACGTCGGTACTCTATCTGTTGTTTTACTATTCTACATACTCTATTTCACTTTCTTATAGATGCCTCGGGCATATTTGGATGCTTTCTCAGATTTATCGATAATCTCCATGTGGACCGTTACCGGGTTTTATATCAAGTCCCTGTATGTGACATGGGGTATTTTTCTATCACTGTCTGGGGTGGGACTTCCACTTTTCTGGATGGATATTTGGGTTCCAATCTTAAGATGTGAAAATGTAATGACTTCATGGACTGTTTTACTTCATACAATATATTGAAAACATCGTTTTTTCTCTTGTGAAAAAAAAAATGATTAATGTTTATCACTCTGCCTTCAAAACTAGCGATGCTGGTCTATGTTGCCGGTTTATTGATATGGTCCGATAGTCTTTTTATATTTTGGACATATAACACTCCTCACATGATTAGCGTTTTTCTCTGTTGCAGGATTTTGGGTACTTTAATTTGTATTTGGAACAATGGACGTCGGTACTCTATCTGTTGCTTTACTATTCTACATACCGCTATTTCACTTTCTTATAGATGCCTCGGGCATATTTGGATGCTTTCTCAGATTGTCGATAATCTCCATGTGGACCGTTACTGGGTTTTATATCAAGTCCCTGTATGTGACATGGGGTATTTTTCTATCACTGTCTAGGGTGGGACTTCCACTTTTCTGGATGGATATTTGGGTTCCAATCTTCAGATGTGAAAATGTAATGACTTCATGGACTGTTTTACTTCATATAATATATTCAAAACATCATTTTTTCTCTTGTGAAAAAAAAATGATTAATGTTTATCACTCTGCCTTCAAAACTAGCGATGTTGGTCTATGTTGCTGGTTTATTGATATGGTCTGATGGTCTTTTTATATTTTGGACATATCACACTTCTCACATGATTATGATTAGCGTTTTTCTCTGTTGCAGGGTTTTGGGTACTTTAATTTGTATTTGGAACAATGGACGTCGGTACTCTATCTGTTGCTTTACTATTCTATATACTGTTATTTCACTTTCATGGACTGTTTTACTTCATATACTGCTATTTCACTTTCATGGACTGTTTTACTTCACTGTTGTAGGGTCTTGGGTACTTTAATTTGTATTTGGAACAATGGACGTCGGTACTCTATCTGTTGCTTTACTATTCTACATACCGCTATTTCACTTTCATGGACTGTTTTACTTCACTGTTGTAGGGTTTTGGGTACTTTAATTTGTATTTGGAACAATGGACGTCGGTACTCTATCTGTTGCTTTACTATTCTACATACTGCTATTTCACTTTCATGGACTGTTTTACTTCATATAATATCTTCACTTTCATGGACCATTTTACTTCATATAATATCTTCACTTTCATGGACTCGTTTTTACTTCATCGTTGTAGGGTTTTGGGTACTTTAATTTGTATTTGGAACAATGGACGTCGGTACTCGCTCTCGTTGTTTTACTATTCTACATATCGCTATTTCACTTTCATGGACTCGTTTTACTTCACTGTTGTAGGGTTTTGGGTACTTTAATTTGTATTTGGAACAATGGACGTCGGTACTCTATCTGTTGCTTTACTATTCTACATACTGCTATTTCACTTTCATGGACTGTTTTACTTCATATAATATCTTCAAAACAATGTTTCTCGTCTTTTAAAATTTTAATTTTTTTTTAAAAATTGAACCCTCC